>OZ025294.1:171159793-172359793 GCA_964019185.1 Maratus speculifer
TTGGTGAGGGGTTGGGCGCAAAAAAAAGAGTTGAAAGGGGAACAGGTTTCCCCTTTCAACTCTTTTTTCTGCGACGGATGAGACACTTTAGACTTGGAGGTGAGATCCTTCCAAATCTTTTGGATCCAGTTCGAGAATCAAAATTTCGTTTCTTTTTTCTCGCAACCAACGAAATTGCTCATCCGTCATTCGATCTTTGTACTGGATCCAGAGAAAGGTGAGGTCCGGGGCCTTGAGTGTGGCCCCGCACACCCGACACTTGAGATACCGGGCATCTCGGACCTGCTCCAGCAGACACGGCGGGTGGACCGCATGCTGGCACCGCGTCAAGCGCGAGCCGTTGTGGACCGGCAGAGAGCAACACATGCAGTTGTTCATCGTGCTCGAGACAGAGAGCTACTGAAGCCTGCGTCAGCGCGCGCGTGGGAATGGGGTGGAAAGAGAGGGAGGTCTTCTTTGGGAAAATCTCACGAACCGTTCTCTGGTTTCACTTGGAAATGTCACTCTTTTTCAGTTCCACCCCTCCAACACTTTGAAAAATGTCGCAGTCTTTCGAAATGCAGATGGGCTCCACACAAGAAAACAGTTTTAACTTGGAAATGTCACAAAAAGTCAATCTTTTTCAGTTGGACCACTCCAACACTTTGAAAAAATTCAGAGTCTATCGAAATGCGGCTGGGCTCCATACAAGAAAACGGTTTTAACTTGGAAATGTCACAAAAAGTCAATCTTTTTCAGTTGGACCACTCCAACACTTTGAAAAATGTCGCAGTCTATCGAAATGCGGCTGGGCTCCATACAAGAAAACGGTTCAAGTTTTAACTTGGAAATGTTACAAAAAGTCAATCTTTTTCAGTTCGATGCCTGTTTCGACCACTCCAACACTTTGAAAAATGTCTTTCGAAATGCGGCTGGACTCTATCAAAGAAAACAGAGTTTTATCGTAGAATGGTCACCGAAAAAATACAAGTCCATCTTTTCCAATGGCACCCAATTCAATCCATGTCTCGGGAAGTGGCAGTCTTCATAAACTAAACCCGTCTGCCCGAAAGCTCACGGAAAGCAACCAGTCTCCTCCTGCATCTTCCACAGAATCCAAGTCTTTGGAAAACGGCCCTGTATATCGGCGGTGGTAAGGTCATCCAGCAGGCAGGCAGGCAAAAACTGGGTGAAACAAGACAGCCGAGTGAACGAGCAAGCGGATGCACGGCCTTTTATACTGCATTTCTACACTCTGCGACCTTGAAAAAAAAAAAAAAAAAAAAAAAAAATTTTTTTTTTTTTTTTTTTTTTTTTTTTTTTTTTAAATGCATTGTAAGGTATACGAAGCCTATATCCTATTGCATAACCCTCTGCGACCTTAAAAAAAAAAAAAAAAAAAAAAAAAAAAAAATTTTTTTTTTTTTTTTTTTTTTTTTCAATGCTTTGTAAGGTATACGAAGCCTACATCCTATTGCACAACCCTCTGCAACCTTGAAAAAAAAAAAAAAAAAAAAAAAAAAAAATTATTGAGGTCAAACTGGTGTATAAAAGGCCGTGCATTCGCTAGCTCTTTCACTTGGCTTTCGTCTACCTCGATGCTTGTGCCTGCTCTTTGGATTACTCTGCCTGTGGATTACTCTGCCTGTGGATTACTCTGCCCGTGGATTACGCTGCCTGTGGATTTCTGTGCCTGTGGATTTCTGTGCCTGTGGATTTCTGTGCCTGTGGATTTCTGTGCCTGTGGATTTCTGTGCCTGTGGATTTCTGTGCCTGTGGATTTCTGTGCCTGTGGATTTCTGTGCCTGTGGATTTCTGTGAGTATTTTACTTCGTATTATTTTATTTTGGAACTTTGATTTTTTGAGATGGTATTTTAAACAATTTTCTTCTGAAATGAGGGAATAAGTGTTTGAAAATTTTGCTGCGTTCTGTTATCCAACACTTTGAAAATTTAAACTTGAATATAAAAAGATTGTTGAGTTGGAAAATTTTGCTGAGTTCTGTTATCCAACACTTTGAAAATTTTAACTTGAATATAAAAAGATTGTTTTTTTTTTGTGACTTTGTTAAAAAGTTTGATTTTTTGAGATGGTATTTTAAACAATTTTCTTCTGAAATGAGAGCATAAGAGTTTGAAAATTTTGTTGCGTTCTGTTATCCAACACTTTGAAAATTTAAACTTGAATATAAAAAGATTGTTTTTATTTTGCGACTTTGTTAAAAAGTTTGATTTTTTGAGATGGTTTCTTCTGAAATGAGAGCATAAGAGTTTGAAAATTTTGCTGCGTCCAACACTTTGAAAATTTAAACTTGAATATAAAAAGATTGTTTTTATTTTGTGATTTTGTTAAAAAGTTTGATTTTTTGAGACGGTATTTTAAACAATTTTCTTCTGAAATGAGAGCATAAGAGTTTGAAAATGTCGTTATGTTCTGTTAAAGAGAATGTATCCAATACTTTGAAAATTTAAGTTTTTAATCCATTTTCTTCTAAAGTGTATTTCATTAGAGGATAAGAGTTTGAAAATTTGGCTATGCGAGAATGTATCCAACACTTTGAAAATTTAAGTTTTTAATGTGTTACTTTGTTAAAAAGATTCATTCTTTAAAAGTTTCGCTATGTTCTGTTAAAAAGAATGTATCCAACACCTTAAAAAAAAAAAAAAAAAAAAAAAAAAAAATTATCGAGGTCACAAAAAAAAAAAAAAAAAAAAAAAAAAAAAAAAAATAATTGGGTCAAACGGGTGTATAAAAGGCCGTGAATTCACTAGCTCGTTCACTTGGCTTTCGTCTTTCTCGATGCTTGTGCCTTTGGATTATTCTGCCTGTGAGTGTTTTATTTTGTATTATTATGCGATAAAAGTTACTTTGTTAAAAAGATTGATTTTTTGAGAGGGTGTTTTGAAACCATTCTGAAATGTATTGAGTTTGTGAATAAGAGTTTAAAAATTTCGCCCGGTTAAAGAGAATGTATCCAACACTTTGAAAAGTTAAACTTGAATATAAAAAGATTGTTTTTATATTTTGACTTTGTTAAAAAGATTGATTTTTTGAGAGGGTGTTTTAAAACCATTCTGAAATGGTTCGAGTTTGTGAATAAGAGTTTGAAAATTTCGCCGTCTTCTGTTAAAGAGAATGTATCCAACACTTTGAAAATTTAAGTTTTTAATCCATTTTCTTCTAAAATGTATTTCATGAGAGGATAAGAGTTTGAAAATTTAGCTATGCGACCATGTTGACAATTGAAACTTGAATATAAAAAGATTGTTTTTATTTTGCGACTTTGTTAAAAAAGTTTCTGTTAAAGAGAATAAGTCCATTTTCTTCTAAAGTGTATTTCATAAGAGTTTGAAAATTTTGCCATGTTCTTTGAAATGGAAACTTGACTGTCTTTTTTAAAAAGATTCATTTTCTGAGACAACCCTTTTCTTTTTGCTCCACTCATGTCCTTTTTCTTCTTCTTTTCAGATGGCGACGTTTCTGTGGCACCTCTTCTAGACAGAAGGGGAGAGACAGGGGGCTGCTCAGATCCTACCCTCCCCCGCTGGGCGAGGAGGCGGATACAGATACTACACCCCGAACTCGCCGGATGGCCGCATACCGGGGACATGGGGTCACTCCAATCCTCCTCTCCGATCCTCTGCTGTGGGTCAGTTGCAAGCATGGACCGCGATACTCGCTGTCGGTTAGTATAGGCAGGGGGTTCGCATGCACGGCCCTAAGATTCCTGGCCCTCAGTAAGGTCGGATGGAAGAGAGAGTGCGGAGGACCGCCGCTCCCATGCAGTATGTAGGGGCCGCTCGCAGGATTCTCCTCGAGGGCTACCGTGGCCCCGGTAGCCACTTCTTTTCCCAGTGCGGCGCCAGGGTCAGAGTGATGGGAGCCACCCTGCTCCCCCTTCTCCAGCAGGGATCGTCTGTACTTCAGCCGCCGCTCTTCTCCAGTAGTGAACCCTTCAAACCTTCCAATCCCTTCCGGGTGTTCAAAGGAGCTCGACAAGGTGTCCGAAGGGCTACTGTTGGCCGGTTGTCTCTTGGCGGGGTCTAGAGGTTCCTCCGAAAACGGCGCCCCTTGCAGGGCGACCCGGTACGTGCATGGGGAGTTCGGGATTCGAATTCCTGGTACAAAGAGATTACCTGACCGTGTCTCGCACCGTAAGGGAACGAACCTCGTCAATTGACGCTCTGTGCCGGCATGGCCATTGCTTGAGCCTGTAGGTCTGGGGCCTCGATGAGAGGCAACCGGCTGGAAGGCGCCTGGGGCACCCCGTGTGCCGTGGGCGCGCAGTAGAAGAAGTCTCTCAGGACCGGAGGCCTCTGTGCACTGCGGTCCAGGTGCCTCCGGGGTTGGGAGATGCCACGGTGGGAAAGGGTGGTCACAACGCGATGGAGGGAGCGCCTGTGTTGCCCACCCCCTCACGGGGGCGCAAGGCCTTTTAGGTACGCGTAGAACCACCGTGGTAAAGAGTCGCTTGACCCGAATTCGGATATCTGAGGGTCGAATTCGGTCCTCGGGGGATGAAAGCTCTGGCGGCACTCTGGAAGACTGGAAGGTGGACAAGGGGGAAGCGAACAGGAAGCGTGGTCTAGCGAAGGAGATTCCGACAAGAAAGAAGGAACGGTTTGTCTAGGGGGCGTGAGACAGAAATGTCCAAGGTGGTACTCTTTTTTATAATTATTATTATTATTATTATTATGATGATGATGATGACCGGTTTGAGCCGCTTCGGCGGCTTGCCGGCCAATTTCCCTGGCTTACAAAGGTGGGTGGTTTTCTTTTTTCACACAGAGAGATGGATGCATGAGAGGTGGCCACAGGTTTGGTTTTAAAAAGGTGGTCATGGTGTATAAAGTGTTTTAAAAAGGTAAAAAGTGTATGAAAAGGTCATGTTTTAAAAAGGTTATGTTTTATAAAGGTTTTGTTTTATAAAGTGGTGGGGAAAGGTAATGGTGTATAAAGTGTTTTAAAAAGGTAAAAAGTGTATGAAAAGGTTATGCTTTAAAAAGGTTTTGTTTTATAAAGTGTTTTAAAAAGTGTTTGATAGAACATCCTTATAATATAATAAGGGTGTTTTAAAAAGTGAAAAAATCCTGTGGGGAAGTTTGTTTTGAAGAAGGTCAAGTTTTATAAAGGTTTTGTTTTATAAAGTGTTTTAAAAAGTGTTTGATAGAACATCCTTATAAGGGTGTTTTAAAAAGTGAAAAAATCCTGTGGGGAAGTTTGTTTTGAAGAAGGTCATGTTTTTAAAGTCAAGTTTTCATAGAAAATGTAAAAATGAAAGGTTACTATGAAAGGTACGTTTTTTCATTTTTTAAGAAATTGGTATTTGATAAATGTATTTGATAAATGTATTTGATAAATGTATTTGATAAATGTATTTGATAAATGTATTTGATAAATATTTGATAAATACTTGATAAATTTTTGATAAATACTTGATAAATTTTTGATAAATTTTTGATAAATACTTGATAAATTTTTGATAAATACTTGATAAATTTTTGATAAATACTTGATAAATTTTTGATAAATACTTGATAAATACTTGATAAATTTTTGATAAATACTTGATAAATTTTTGATAAATACTTGATAAATATTTGATATTTTTGATAAATACTTGATATTTTTGATAAATGCTTGATAAATATTTGATATTTTTGATATTATTGCATCGATAATTCGTCGATTTTACAATGAACAAGAAAACGCGTATTCTTTTTCAGGGCGTTTTCCTTTACAGGAAACAAGACTCAAGTACCAAGTTTTCACGTGTCTTTGCGTTTTTCTTTACAAGACGCGCTTCGATCTTACAAGGCGTTTTCTTTTACAGGGCGTTTTCTTTTACAGGAAACAAGACTCAAGTACCAAGTTTCGCGTTTTTCTTTACAAGATGCGCTTCGATCTTACAAGGCGTTTTCTTTTACAGGAAACAAGACTCAAGTACCAAGTTTCGCGTTTTTCTTTACAAGATGCGCTTCGATCTTACAAGGCGTTTTCTTTTACAGGAAACAAGACTCAAGTACCAAGTTTCGCGTGTCTTTGCGTTTTCTTTTACAGGGCGTTTTCTTTTACAGGAAACAAGACTCAAGTACCAAGTTTCGCGTTTTTCTTTACAAGATGCGCTTCGATCTTACAAGGCGTTTTCTTTTACAGGAAACAAGACTCAAGTACCAAGTTTCGCGTTTTTCTTTACAAGATGCGCTTCGATCTTACAAGGCGTTTTCTTTTACAGGAAACAAGACTCAAGTACCAAGTTTCGCGTGTCTTTGCGTTTTCTTTTACAGGAAACAAGACTCAAGTACCAAGTTTCGCGTGTCTTCGCGTTTTCTTTTACAGGGCGTTTTCTTTTACAGGAAACAAGACTCAAGTACCAAGTTTCGCGTGTCTTCGCGTTTTCTTTTACAGGGCGTTTTCTTTTACAGGAAACCAGTTTCACCCGAGACGGAGTCGGGTAGACGGTCAGACCGTCGGCCTAGCCTTCGAAGGTTTTCTGTGGTTTCCCTTCGAACTCGAAGGGAGCTTCCGGCAAAAACGGAAACTCTCCTCGAGCGTGAATGCGGGTTAGGTTCCCTTTCAAAGTCCCACCACAGATGGGCTTTAGCACACATTGGATACACAAATAAAATTGTACACAAACAACACAAACATTTTTTTTTTTTTTTTTTTTTTTTTTTTTTTTTTTTTACCCCAATTTGAACCCATTTTTACAGACACTCGACTCCAATCCAGACACATTTCCACAAATACAAATTTACAAATAAGATTTCATCCAACCATGGAATCTTGTTATAATATTTCACATTTCCACAAATACAAATTTAGAAATAAAATTTCATTC
This sequence comes from Maratus speculifer, assembly GCA_964019185.1. Taxonomy (NCBI): domain Eukaryota; kingdom Metazoa; phylum Arthropoda; class Arachnida; order Araneae; family Salticidae; genus Maratus; species Maratus speculifer. Next base: position 171,166,615 of record OZ025294.1, read on the forward strand.
AACCATGGAATCTTGTTATATTTCACATTTCTACAAATACAAATTTAGAAATAAAGTTTCATCCAACCATGGAATCTTGTTATAATATTTCACATTTCCACAAACACAAACAACACAAACAACAAACAACATAAACAACACAAACAACAAACAACATAAACAACACAAACAACACAAACAACAAACAACATAAGCAACGCAAACAACATAAACAACGCAAACAACGCAAACAACACAAACAACACAAACAACACAAACAACACAAACAACATAAACAACATAAACAACACAAACAACACAAACAACACAAACAACACAAACAACACAAACAACACAAACAACATAAACAACACAAACAACACAAACAACACAAACAACATAAACAACATAAACAACATAAACAACACAAACAACACAAACAACACAAACAACACAAACAACACAAACAACGCAAACAACACAAACAACACAAACAACACAAACAACATAAACAACGCAAACAACGCAAACAACATAAACAACGCAAACAACACAAACAACACAAACAACGCAAACAACGCAAACAACACAAACAACACAAACAACATAAACAACGCAAACAACGCAAACAACATAAACAACGCAAACAACACAAACAACACAAACAACGCAAACAACGCAAACAACACAAACATTTTTTTTTTTTTTTTTTTTTTCAGACTCATTTCCACAAATACAACTTCAAAAATAAGATTTCATCCAACCATGGAGGATGGAATCTTGTTATAAAATTTGTGAATTTCTTTTTATACTCTCCAACCCACACACATTTTGACAAGAAACACTCTCCAACCCACACACATTTTGACAAGAAACACTCTCCCACCCACTCACATTTTGACAAGAAACACTCTCCCACCCACACACATTTTGACAAGAAACACTCTCCCACCCACACACATTTTGACAAGAAACACTCTCCCACCCACACACATTTTGACAAGAAACACTCTCCCACCCACACACGTTTCCACAAGAAACACTCTCCAAACCACACACGTTTCCACAAGAAACACTCTCCAAACCACACACGTTTCCACAAGAAACACTCTCCAAACCACTCTCCAAACCACACACGTTTCCACAAGAAACACTCTCCCACCCACACACGTTTCCACAAGAAACACTCTCCAAACCACTCTCCAAACCACACACGTTTCCACAAGAAACACTCTCCCACCCACACACGTTTCCACAAGAAACACTCTCCAAACCACTCTCCAAACCACACACGTTTCCACAAGAAACACTCTCCCACCCACACACGTTTCCACAAGAAACAATCTCCCACCCACACACGTTTCCACAAGAAACAATCTTCCACCCACACACGTTTCCACAAGAAACACACTCCAAACCACACACCTTTTCACAAGAAACACTCTCCCACCCACACACATTTCCACAAGAAACACTCTCCAACACAACACATTTCCAAAAACAAAAATAGAAATAAGATTCCATGAATGAGCCACCAATTTTTTTTTTTTTTTTTTTTTTTTTTTTTTTTTTTTTGAGATGAGTCATAATTTTTTTTTTTTTTTTTTTTTTTTTTTTTAATTAGGTGAGTCATTAAAAAATATTATGACTCATCTCAAAAAAAAAAAAAAAAAAAAAAAAAAAAAAAAAAATTTTTTTTTTTTTTTTTTTTTTTTTTTTTTTTTTATGACTCATCTGATTCAATGACTCATCTAATAATTATCTTTAAGTATCTATACTCATCTTTGAATATCTACATAAAAAAAAGACTCCAGATTTCGTTTTCCAGGGTTGGATGAAAACTTATTTCGACTGTCGCCCCGTTTTTCGTTTTCCAACCTAGTCACACGCTTTCTACAAAGAGCCTCCATGTTCGCTCTCGTGACACGGAGGCCCGCCACGGTGCGACCTACGGTTTTTTTCCGTTTGGGCCCCACCCTTCTGTGGCCCGAGACGTGGAGCGTGCGACTCGGATCGCACAGAAAATAACCGGTGCGACGATTTTGGACGCATGTCTCCCGAGGGACCGGACCCAGGCGTCTAGCTTGGGAGCCAGGCGTCTGTTTAAACCAACACCTTGGGAGCCAGGCGTCTGGTTTAAACCAACACCTTGGGAGTCTCCAACTCAGGCGTCTTTTTTAACCCTTTCAGGGGCGGTGTTTGCAGTGTGCAAACACATAATATTACTGTTCCAATTTCGAACTGGCACCAGTATAATTTTAGTACAATTTGGATTTTATAATATTCGTGAAAAACAGCTCTTGATTATTTTCAAATAAATCTGTTCTTAAATTGTGGTGTGAATCAATTATTTGAACATTTTCGGAGCAGAAATACCTTGCCCCTGAAAGGGTTAAACAAACACATTGCGAGCCAGGCGTCTGTTGACAGTACGCCTTGGGAGTCTCCAACTCAGGCGTCTTTTTTAAACAAACACATTGGGAGCCAGGCGTCTGTTGACAGTACGCCTTGGGAGTCTCCAACTCAGGCGTCTTTTTTAAACAAACACATTGGGAGCCAGGCGTCTGTTGACAGTACGCCTTGGGAGTCTCCAACTCAGGCGTCTTTTTTAAACAAACACATTGGGAGCCAGGCGTCTGTTGACAGTACGCCTTTTTTTACACAACACCTAGTCAGGCAGATGTTTTTTGAAACACAGTGTTTGTACGCCTTTTTTACACAACCCCTTGGGAGCCAAGCGTCTTTTGAAACCATACTCTCGACCACCACCACCCCCCTCGTGCAAAGGTTTCGTTCCGCAACGGGGCCACTCCACTCTTTGAGGCGAGCCGCGTCTGGTTCGGAATCGCCGAGGGTCCGGTGCTCGAAACATTGTGCAGTCGACTGTAGGACACTCATATATACAACTGACCATACTGGTAGCTATGTGGGATGCGAAATTCTAAAATAAAGGGCCAAAATCACTGTCAAGTGAAATACAGCCACCTCATTGGTCTTGTGGTATAGATGAAAATCACCAACTTGTTTCTCCTTTTGAAAAAGAGTGAAGTAATTTTGAAGCGATCGTTACCGTCTGTTCTTATTTACGATAAACCATAGAAATTAACTCAATTACGATAATTTGATGCCATTTTATAAAATGAGAGTGAAAAATTTAGATTAGAATTGAAAACAGATAAGATTTACTGCAAAATTGCCGCAACGATTTTTTCTCGGAAAAAGGAGTAAGGCGACATTTCCCCTACCGCTAAGAGATTGTTCCCTGAAAAAGACGCAACTCAATGACCAATGAGGTTGTTAGGTGTTGATAAATTAATATTTCATTTTATTTCACAGCTTTTTGCAGTTTGATACTGTGATATTTAATTTATTTATGAAACGCGACTCTTTGCTATGGCAGCGAAACTGTTTTTTAATTGCTTTTATTTTACATTTTTTTTTATCTTACGAAATGAAATAAAACTTTAGGGGAAAAAAGTTGGCATCAATTTTTTGATGGAAGGAAAAGGAATTTTTTGAGAGGATGTTTATAATTTTTGCTTGTCGTACATTTTAAGTATTTTTAAAGAATTTTGTTATTTTCTGCAAAAATATGAGAAGTATTTTTAAGAAAAGCACACAGAAATAAGTATAGGATCATCTTTTCTGGTTTTAAATATGATGATCCGATATTTCCAAGGTAAAATGAATTTAAAATTTGGTATATATGTAAATACTTTGAATTCAATATTTCTTCATACGTTCCAGTGATTGTATTATTCTATGTATATAATAAAATTTATTAAAAAGAATATTCAAGTATAATTTGAGTATTTTTGAACCCAATTTTTAAGTTTTGATTGTTTACAAAACATCTGGCGCCCCGAACACGGACATTTGAATAATAATGTTGAGAAATTGAATTGTTTTTATAGCGTATACTGTTTTCATAGGCTGTGCATTACTACTTATTTTTTCTAAGATGAATAAGCTAAAGAAAAAGCGTACATCACTAGGTTCGTCATTTACCAGAACGTTAAATGTTTTAATAGAAGAACTTAACAGCGAGTCATTAGATAAGAGTAACATTTCAGACAGTTTTAGTAAATTGGAAAATTTGATTCATGAAGTTAAATCTATCGTTGACGCTATAATTAAACTTATGTTAGATGACGATAAATGTTATGAAGAAGCTATTGGTAATGAAGTAGTAGAAAATGAAAGTTATTCAGATCAATTTATTAGCATTAAGCGTAAAGTAAGTGAAGCATTATGTACAAATAAACGTAATCCAGATGACAGAGAAAAAGCACAGATTACGGTTATTCCAAATCAAAGTATTATAAATTACCTAAACTAAATATTAAGCCATTCGATTCGCAGTTAATGACCCCAAAGCTGTCGAGGCATTTCAAGAGCGTTTTGGTAATAAAGGTTTACTAATAGAAGTATATGTTAGAGAATTCCTAAAATTGGTTGTAGCTAATGTACAGGCGCACTGCAAAGATAAACTTCCTTTATCAGATTTATTCACGAAAGTAGAGGCATATTTAAGGTATTTGGAATCATTGGGTTTAAGTTTCGAAAGCAATTCGGCGTGGCTCTATCCCATGACAGAATCTAGCTTATCGGAAGATGTATTAAAAGCATGGCAGCGATATAATATTTCAGCCACATCAAGCGCTGTTAGTAATAATAATGCATTTTCAATAATATCAAATATAATAAGTTTGATGGAATTTTTGAAACAAGAAGTTGCAAACGAAGAAAGATTCCAATTAGCAAAATCTAGTTTTATAGAGCTGGGCTCTAAAGACAAACCTAAAGAAAAGTTAAGAAAAGCAGAAAGTAAAAAACCTACGGCGGCAGGGCTATTTAGCGCAAAAAAAGCCTTTGTTTATTTTGCGGTAAATCTCATGAAAGTACAGACTGTGTTAGGGCTAGACTGCTTTCCTCTAATAAACAGAAGGCCAAAATTAAGAATAAAAATTGCTGTTTAAAATGTCTTCGTTTTGGATACCACGCTAAAGTTTGCAAAGTTTTTATTCGTTGCCACGTTTGCTCTAAACCCCATACCGAGTTATTATGCCCTGAAGTTTCAATGTGTAAAGAACCAGAAAATACAGCTAAGACCCCTGAAGTAATTTGAAGCACCATAGCAAATAAGCAGTGTTCTGCTGAAGTAGCCCTTATGACTTTGGAAATAGTTATTAAAGGTCGAAAACAAAGAATGTACGAGCGTTACTTGATTGTGGGTCCCAAAAGAGCTATATTTTAAAAGGTACAGCTGAAGAGCTAGGTTTACATCCCATTTCTTCTGAAGCTATTGTACACACTTTGTTTGGTAGTACGCAAACAGAAGCTAAATCTCACAATAAATTCCAAGTTGAGTTAAATTCTTCTGATAGACAGAAAGAAACGAAAGAAGTCTTAGAACTTTTGGATCAAGATATAATTTGTAGTAATTTTCCTTGGATACCAAAAGAATCAGTAATCAAAGAGCTTAAACAAAATAAACCATGGATCACCGATTTAGGAGCAGGAAGTCCAAAAATTGAAATTTTGATTGGAAGCGATTACTACGAACAACTTCTTACAGGTCGAGTAAAACAGCTAAAGAGCGGTCTTACAGCGATAGAGACGAAGATGGATGGACGCTTTGTGGTCGTTTAGAAAGTACATCACAGTATTGTCTAAATTATGGAAATATGTTTATCACGAGCCTAGCGTTAAAAGATATGAAGATTCCAGAATTCTGGAAATTAGAGACAATCGTTATAACAGATCCCTGTCAAACTTTGTCTAAAGCAGAAGAAGAAGAACTCGCTCATAATAATTTTATAAAAGAAGTTGATAGAAATATAGAAGGTCGCTATATTGTAGGTCTTCCTTGGATTTACGGCAAACGTGAGATTCCTTCAAATAGGCACATAGCTGAACGAAGATTGACAAATTCAACAAAGAAATTAAAATCGATGAAAAAGTTTGAAGAATATACTAAAGTTTTCTATGAATGGAAAGCAGAAGGGGTTATCTGTAAAGTTCCAAATGAAACACTCAAGATTCCAGGACATTTATTGCCTCATCATCCCGTCATCAAACCAGGTAGTCTTACTACCAGTGTTCAACCAGTTTTTGATGCATCGTGTAAGGTCGGGAGGTCTCCTTCTTTAAATGATTGCCTCTTTAAAGGACAAAACTTCATTGAACAAATCCCTTCAGTGTTAAAAAGATTTCGTGAGAAAGCTATTGGGGTAGTAGCCGATATAAGAAGAGCATTTCTTCAAATTGAAGTCAAAGAATCCGATCGGCATTTCTTGCGATTTTTATGGTGGAAGAGTCCTGGCAAATTTCAAGTTTATCAACACAATAAAGTAGTTTTTGGAGCAACGTGTAGCTCATTTTTGCTAGGTGCAGTTATAAGATATCATTTAGATAATGATGGCGAAGGAAATAAACAGATAGCTGAGAAGCTTTTGAAATCATACTATATAGATAAATGTGTCACTTCAGTGGACAATGTGCCTGAACTAGAAAATTTTATTTCAAAATCTACAGAAATCATGGCTGATGCGAAAATGGAATTAAGAATGTGGGAATTTGGGCCAATTAAAAGTGAAGACAGCAATTTCCTTAACAAAAAGAAGGTGCTGAGCAAAAATGTAACCACGATAGTTGAGGTTTTAGGGTTGAAGTGGGACATAATGGAGGATAGTTTGAAGATCGCTCATAAATTTAGTGATGAAATAGAAAATCTGACGAAAAGAAAGACATTAGCTGTAATCCAGGAATCTTCGATCGAATTGGATTTTTAACCCCAGCTTTATTGCCAGCCAAACTGATAATTCAAGAGACCTGGTCAACGAAATTAGATTGGGATGCTCCACTTCTAGAAGAAATCCGGAATAATTTTCAAAAATGGTATAGTGAACTCAAATATTTAAATGACGTGAAGATAAATAGACGTGTAGGCTATGGTTGTAAAGAAAAATGGTCTATTCACACATTTTGTGATGCAAGTACCAGAAGTTTGCTTACGTTGTGAAGATAAAGACACAGTCTTTGTACAACTTTTAGGAGCTAAGTCTCGACTTGCACCAAAGAAAAATATAACTATCCCACGTTTAGAGCTTCTTGCTTATATTTTAGGAATAAGATTGACTAACTTTGTTTTGAAAGCCTTTAATTCTCTTTCCATACCAGTAAAGTATTGTACCGACTCTTCGACTGTTCTCGCTTGGATTCGAAGAAATGATCAATGGGGAACGTTTGTAGGAAATAGAGTTAGAGAAATTTGTAAATTTTCTGAATCTCAACAATGGAACTTCGTACCTGGTCATCTCAACCCTGCTGATCTACCTTCTCGGGGATGTAGTCCTAAACAGCTGCTGAAGATGAGATGGTGGGAGGTACCAGAATGATTGAAGTTATCAAAAAAAAAAAAAAAATTGGCCACATTCAGAAGCAAGCGCCAACGAAGAAGTAGTAATGATGGAAAAGAAGCAAACTGCAGTATCTAATCTTTTATGTTCTCATTCCATATAAATTTATGATATATCGTAGAATTTCAAAATTTGGTAGATTTATTAATGTCGTATATTGGGTGAAAAGATTCATATAGAGTGCAGAAATTGAAATATATGTTTTCCATCAGGATTGTCAATTGAAGAAAAGGAAGATGCGGAAAGGTCGTTCTGGTTTATAATAGAATCTGAAAGTTTTGGTAATACTACTGATGCAATGAAAGGATTAAAGGTTATGAAAGATCAAGAAGGATTGTTGAGAGTAAAAACAAAGATATTAGAGCGGGATGACGAGCTTTCTTTCAGATATCCAATTTTATTACCATCGAAATATCATGTAGTGAATATTCTGATTCAAGAATGTCATTTAAAGAATTGTTATGCTGGACTTCAAACAGTTGGATCCATTTTAAGAGAAAAATATTGGATAATTTCTTCTAGATGCAACATTAGAAGACAATTATCTAAGTGTGATAGATGCAAAAGATACTCTGCAAAACCATATACTACACCCCCACTTCATTTACCTCTAGATAGAGTCAGAGATTCCAAACTTTATGAAGTTGTTGGAGCTGATATTTTTGGCCCTCTTTTCGTAAAGCAAAGTTCCAAAGTTTGGGTTGTACGTTTTACATGTGCAGTATATAGGGCAATACATGTAGTACTTGTATCCAGTCCTAAACAGAAGGATTCATTCAGTCACTTCGAAGATTTATGTGCAGTAGGGTGGGCCGAAAAAAACTTTTTTTCGATTTTCGATTATGGCGGGTGCGGAAAAGTGGCCACTGGTGGCACTCAGTTCATACAAAAAATTTGAGATTTTTTGGACATTTCCTTACCCTGCCGCAAACGGCTTGAAGTTTTGCAAAAATGCTCATTTTTGAACTTTTTTCGAAAAAATTTAAAAAATGTTAAATTAAATTTATTTTGGTTGTATTTACTTGAAAAGGCATATTTAATGTACCAAATGTTTAAATAAGATCTAATCATGCATTATTTAATATCTATGTGTATTATAACTTAGGCTATTTTTATAGCTTTTTCGCGTATAATAGGCAAAAGTTGTATTTGTTTGAATCGATCGTTAGTTTCTATATTATTTATGTCCCTTGGTCTTCTTTATATTTTTTCTATGTGTCAAACGTCATATATTTGGGGAACAGACAGCAGTATACTTCAAAAGCAAATCTAGAAGGTGAGAAAGTGGTGAAGCAGGACTCTAAGCGAGCGCAATGACTCGTCGTAATACTCAGGGAGTGAAGGACGAAATAGTTGAGAGCCAAAATGCGATAAAAGATTCTTATTATTTATCTTTGCTCAGTTACCTGTGACATTTGTTCAGTGTTAACGTGAAACCCTTTTGTAGTGATATACAGTGCTTTTTGGGTTGTTTAATGTGCCATTATAGTGTTTTGTGCGTTTTATTACGACGAGCTTAGAAATGGCTAGTATAAAGGGCCAAGACAATGCAAAGACACGCGATAGCGTGAAAAGTAACATTTTGGGGGCATCATGCATATTAAAAGAATTGCAATTGCCAACTTATGCTGATAATCATGCGCCACTACTACTGTTGCTTCACCATGTTGAAGTTGTGACAGCAGAGAATACGAATCTCGTCATCGATAAAAACAAAGTCAGAAGAGAGAAAAAAAAAACTTGGAAATAAGATACAGGCAGAAGAAGTTACTGAAAGAAGGAAAATTAAAAGCATACTTTTTGATGGTAGAAAGGATAAAAGTATATTCAGAGGGAAAAAAACAAGCGGCACCGTCGAAGGAAAGGCGAGGAACACATCACCGTGTTGTTTGAACCTGGTTAGGAATACTCGGGTCACTTGATACCTCGTTCCAGTCACAGAAAAGAAATAGCAAAATCATAATACAATCTTCCAAGTCACCACAAGTTAGACTTTTCTGAACTGACGAGGTATCAAGGTAACGGAACGAGGTATCAAGTGACACAAGTATTCCTAATCAGGTTCAAACAACATGGTGATATGTTCCTCCCTTTTTCTCGACGGTGCCGCTTGTTATTTTTCTTTCTCTTAATATACTTTTATCCTTTCTACCATCAAAAAATATGCTTTTAATTTTCCTTCTTTCAATAATTTCTTCTGCCTCTTCTTTCCGAGTTTCTGTTTCTCTCTTCTGACTTTGTTTTTATCGATGGCGAGATTCGTATCCTCTGCTGTCAGAACTTCTACATGGCGAAGCAACCAGTAGTAGTGGTGCATGATTATCAGCATAAGTTGGCAATTGCAATTCTTTCAATATGCATGATGTCCCCAAAAAGTTACTTTTCACGCTATCGCGTGTCTTTGCATTTTCATGGCCCTTTATACTAGCCATTTCTAAGCTCGTTGTAATAAAACGCACAAAACACTAAAATCGCATATTAAACGACCCAAAAAATGTATATCACACTGTATATCACAATAAAAGGGTTTCACGTTAACACTGAACAAATGTCGCAGGTAACTAAGCAAGGATAAATAATAAGAATCCTTTATCGCATTTTGGCTCTCAACTATTTCGTCCTTCACTCCATGAGTATTAGGACGAGTCATTGCGCTCGCTTAGAATCCTACTTCACCACTTTCTCACCTTCCAGATTTGTTTTTGAAGTAGACTACTGTCTGTTCCCCAAATATATGACGTTTGACACATAGAAAAAATATAAAGAAGACCAAGGGACATAAATAATATAGAAACTAACGATCGATTCAAACAAATACAACTTTTGCCTGCTATACGTGGAAAAGCTATAAAAATAGCCTAAGTTATAATACACATAGATATTAAATAATGCATGATCAGATCTTATTTAATCATTTGGTATATTAAATATGCCTTTTCAAGTAAATACAATAAAAAAAAATTAATTTAACATTTTTTAATTTTTTTCGAAAAAAGTTCAAAAATGAGCATTTTTGCAAAACTTCAAGCCGTTTGCGGCAGGGTAAGGAAATGTCCAAAAAATCTCAAATTTTTTGTATGAACTGAGTGCCACAAGTGGCCACTTTTCCGCACCCGCCATAATCGAAAATCGAAAAAAAGTTTTTTTCGGCCCACCCTAATGTGCAGGATAGAAAGGCCGACTATTATAAACTCTGATAATGGCTCCTATTTTAGAGGAACTAACAACCTTTTAAAGTCATTGGATTGGGAGGCCAATCCAGCAGCAGCTTGGTGGGGTGGATGGTTAGAGCGTCTGATTAGATTTGGTTATTAGACTTTAACTTTTCAAGAACTCATGACTTTTCTATGTGATGTCGAAGAAACAGTAAATAAAAGGCCTCTAACCTATATTTTTGAAGAAACAGATAAATTTGTACCTTTGACTCCATCATCATTTTTACAAGATATTGAAGAAATAGGTGTTCCTGATTTAGATGAAATAGATTCAAATAAACTTCAATCTAGATATAAACACTGTCAAAATATTCGGCAACAACTCAGAAATAGATTTAGAAAAGAATACATAGCAGAATTGGTCCAAAAATCAAAATTGAAAGGACAAGGTGTCAGAATAGGTGAAGTAGTCTTCATAGAACTAAACCAAAAGAAACTTCATTGGCCTATAGGAAAAATTTTAAAGATTTTCTCAAGTCGAGATGGAGCAGCTAGAGTGGCTGAAGTTAAAACAATTTCACAAACGTTGATACGTCCACTTCGCAAGCAAGTGGCAGAGTAGTAATGAGAATTGTTAAATGACTTTTTCAAAAACTCTTAACTGACTTTTCTAAACTCTGCAATGACTCTTCTAGAGCTCTAAATGTTTCATTATTATTTTATTATTTTTTAGTTTTTATCTTTATTTATTTATATATATATTTTATTTTGAATTAGTAATTGGTTTAATCAAAAGTGATCTTATGTTTTGTAATGTCTTTAAATATATTAATTTAAGACATAAAACAGTACTCAGTAAATAATCGAGGTGGGCGAACTTTTACACATAACATATTTAATACACAAAATTCACTGCACACGACATACACACATTGTAAACACAGAACAATTAATCTGGAACGCAGTACATTTATGTTCCTTACAATAATTCCATGGAATGGACAAGGGGCGCCATCTACAGTTTTACCTGAAAAGTAAAAGTATAAAATACCACATGTTTAATTTGGCTTCCGCCTAAATTAAAGGTGGGAGTATGTTAGGAGTTGATAAATGAATATTTCATTTTATTTCACAGCTTTTTGCAAGTTTGGTATTGTGATATTTTATTTATTTATGAAACGCGACTCGTTGCTATGGCAGCTAAGCTGTTTTATAATTGCTTTTCTTTTACAATTTTTTATCTTACGAGATGAAGAAAAAGTTTAGGGAAAAAAAGTTAAGTTGGCATCAATTTTTTGATGGAAGGAAAAAGAATTTTTTGAGAGAATGTTTATAATTTTTGCTTGTCGTGTGTTTTAAGTATTTTTGGAGAATTTTGTTATTTCCTGCAAAAATTTGAGAAGTATTTTTAAAAAAAGCACACAAAAATAAGTATAGGATCATCTTTTCCGGTTATAAGTATGATGTTCCGATATTTCCAAGGTAAAATGAATTTATATTTTGTATATATGTAAATACTTTGAATTCAATATTTCTTCATACGTTTCAGTGATACTGTTATTCTATGTATATAATAAAAATTATTAAAAAAATATTCAAGCATAATTAGGGTATTTTTGAACCCAATTTTTAAGTTTTGATTGTTTACAAATTGTTTGACTGTTTGGATTTCACCGGAATATGATTTTGGCCCTCTATATTAGAATTTCGCATGTGGGATGAATTATCATACTGTCTCCTTATCGTTGATGTTTCTGGAGGAACTCACGTTGAACTTTTACAACTGTGTTGAATTTGAAATTTCGGTTGCTACTATAGATTTCTGACAACTGCAAGATTCTACGTTTTTCTGTTCTTTTATAGCTTTGTAAAGTTAAAGTACTCATTTGTGTACACACTATATAATTAATTTTTTTTCAATTGTTAAAGATAGAATTGATGACATTTGATTATTTCTGATAGAAATATTTAGTTAAACAGTTACTAAATACCTCTCAAAGTATATACAAGTATACATAAATAACAATCTATAAGTCTTAGAATTAAAATAACTCTTCAGAAAAATGTTTAAGAATTTTTTATTACTTTCAATTTGTATTTTTGCTTTTTTTTTTTTTTTTTTGAATATCAGCCGACATTATAGATTGATTACACGTAAAGTTGGAGCCTTTTCAAATTTTAATAACAAATTTACATAATAAAAATAGAATGTAAGATCAACTGAACGATATATAATTACATACATTTGTTTTTCAATTTGCAGTATTCTGAATTGTGAAATTATAAAAATCAAACTACCGTAATTTGTTTAAGACTAGACTTTTTACGTCCAGTTTTGTAATAAACGTAACAAAAATGTATTCAAGATCGAAATTTTTGTTTATAAACTATGTGATGATGTAACACAGCTCTTCCCCACTTAGTAATGAAGTCTTTTAGGAGCTCTTCGATGTCTTCTGGATCGTCTAAGTACCTGTGGAGAAGAAGAAGAATTAGTTTTGACATGTTCAGGAGCATCAACTGTAGCACTAGTAGGAACCGACGGTTTTGGGAGAACGTTATCAGAGTTAGTTGAATTAGAACTCGAAGAATCAGGATCACGAAAGTCAGTTGGAGTAGGATCTGGAGCAACTGGAACATGAGAGTCAACTGGTTGCGGATCTGTGAAACTTGACTGTAAGGGTGGAAAATCATCTTGCTTCAAATTTGCATTTTCACTTCTAAAATTTTCTGCAACATTTTCTTCCGAATTTGGATCAGTAGTTAAAGAAATATCTTCCCCTACATTAGTTATTTGATCCACACTTTCTGGTTGATTTCAAATTCTTTTACTTTAACTTTAGATTTCCTTGCAGTTTGCTTTTCATGAACAAAATTTGCAACATTCGGCACTATCAAATCTATGCTTGTTCTTATATGACGTTTTAAAAATAAAGATGCAGGACTTTCCCCCGTTGTAACATGTGGCATCTTCCTGTACTGCATAAGAAAGTTATTCAGCTTCATTTGTAAAGTACCTGGTTCAGACGCTAAGGCTTTTAATCCACGTTTGACCGTTTGCACATATCTCTCAGCCTGTCCATTTGTAGATGGATGGTACGGTGCACTAAACTTATGTTTTACACCATGACTTTTTAAGAATATTTCAAATTCTTCAGATGTAAACTGCTTAGCATTATCTGATACCAAAGAAATAGGAAAACCGTATCGTGCAAAGATAGAAGAAAGACAAATAATTGTATTTTCTGAAGTTGTACTAGGAACTATAAATACTTCTGGCCATTTACTATAAGCATCAACCACTAACAAAAGCATCTTCCCATTAACCGGACCAAAATAATCAATATGAATCCTCTGCCATGGAGCTGTAGGCCATTCCCAATGATGTGTATCAACTTTGGGAGGGTTATTTTTCAAATTTTCACAAATAGAGCAATTTCTTGCAATATCTTCTATATCGTGGTCTATTCTTGGCCACCATACAAAACTACGGGCTAAAGATTTCATTTTCACTATACCAAAATGACCAAAATGTAATTCCTTTAATATCTGTTGTCGATGAATTTCTGGGATAACTACCCTACAACCTTTTAAAATACAACCATGCTGAAGAGTAAATTCTTCTTGTTTACCACCAAAAAGTAAATTCTTTGGCATTTCTGAGCCAGAAATGAGGTGATGAAAAATTTGTCGCAAAAGAGGATCGGTTTTTGTAGCTGAAGCAATAGATTTAGCATTTAAAGGTAAAACAGAAAGCTGATTTATTTGAATGATTTCAGGTTCATCAAGTCCTTCATTTGAATTATATTCGTGGGGCAAATCTTCACTACGTAATAGAAGACGCGAAAGTGCATCGACATTCCCGTGTTCAGTAGTCTTCTTATAACGAATGTCATACTGGAACGTTTGTAAATACATATATGGCATATCTTTGCATTCTAGCAGCTGATAAAACAGGAATACTTTTAGAAGGTGAAAAAATTGAAACTAATGGTTTACTATCAGTAAACAAAGTGAATCTGTTACCGTACAAATATTGAAAAAATTTCTTAACACCAAATATTATTGCTAATGCCTCTTTATCTACTTGACTATACCGTTTTTCGGCATTATTCAAGGTTCTGGATACAAATCCAATAGGCTTTTCAGTATTGTCTGGCATCACATGCGAAAGAACTGCAGAGATACCATATGGAGAAGCATCAGTAGCTAAAATTAAAGGTAATTTTGGATTGAAATGGGTAAGCACTCTGTCAGAAGTAATTTCTCTTTTTATTTTTTTAAACGCTTGATCACATTTGTAAAACCAATTAAACTTCACATTCGTTTTAAGCAAATTATTCAAAGGATGTGCAATTGTCGATAAATTTGGTACAAATTTAGCATAATAAGTTACAAGACCAAGAAATGCTTTTACCTGGGAAACATTCTCTGGCCTAGGGGCATTTACAATTGCTTCTATTTTGTCTGGTGTTTTATGAATAACATGTTTATCAACTTTATACCCACAATAAGTAATTTCATCTGCCATGAAGAATGATTTTTCCTTATTTATCCGAATATTATATTTTTTCAATCTTTCTAATACTTGCTTTAACTTTTGTAAATGAATTTCATCTGTTTCCCCAGTTATTCCTATATTAAAATAAAAAAAATTGTAATTCCCTCAATTCCACTTAAAATTTGCTTGATTTTTCTTTGCCATATAGCAGGAGAACTACTAAGACCCATTGGTAATTTAAGAAACTGAAATAATCCTTTAGGCGTATTAATGGTTAATAATTCTTGGGATTCCTCATCTACAGGTAACTGGAGGTAAGCTTGATTCAAATCAATTTTTGTAAAATGAACACCACCACTTAAAGTAGCTAGCATATCTTCTATTTTAGGCAAGGGATATTTTTCTACTTTCAGATATTTATTTAATGTAACTTTAAAGTCTCCGCATAAACGTATTTTACCATTAGATTTTACCACTGGAACAATCGGGGTTGCCCACTTGCTATTTGTAACTGGTTTAATTATACCTGCTTCTTGTAATCTTTGTAATTCCTCATTGACTGAAGCACGTAGTGCATAAGTAACAGTCCTAGCTTTACAAAATATGGGTGTAGCATCCTTTTCAAGGTAAAGCTCTGCCTTTAACCTTTTAATTTCCCCTACTTTATCAGAAAAAAAATCAGAAAAATCATTCAACAATTTTTGCAATTTTTCAGAATAATTTACAGTCTCATTAACATAGACAGATCTTAAATTATGTGGAAAAATATCGAATGCAGAGGCCCAATCTCGGCCAAATAATAATGGAAAAGTATCTTCTTTTATCAAATATAATTTTAACTTTTCTGTTTTATTTTCATAAGTAACATTTACTTCAACATAACCTACAGGTTTAAAAATTTCACCAGTTGCAGTTTTTAACTGAACATCTGGGGGGAATATTTTATAATCAGGAAAAATTCTGCGAAATCTTTTTAAAGGAACAGCAGAAATTCCCGAATCTGTGTCCAATTCCATATCCGCTCTAGTTTTATTTTCAATTAACACAGATAATTTAATAGGATTTGCACCTGTATTTTTTATAGTTAATACATTTACTGTATCTACTGAATTTAAGTGTTTTTGGAAAGTTTTACTTCTACATACTTTTCCAATATGGCCTTTTTTCTTACAAATTTTACAAGTAGCATTAATAAATCTACATGAATTGGCTAGATGAGAAGTATTTCCGCATCTATAACACTTTAATTTACTTTTATTTGCCTCAGAATTTGCATTATTTACATGATTGTTGACATTTGACTTCTGACAATCGTTAGAAAATTTCTTTGGGTGTACTTTCTTTGAACTTGAAATTTTATTAATACTGAAATTTTTATTTTTAATTTCAGAAGTTTCAATATCTGCATTGTGTAAGGATAAAGCTTTCTCAACTGCTTTCTCAAAAGTTAACTCCTCTACTTGCGTAATCAATTTATTTTGAATGCTTTCGTTTTTCAAACCGCGTAAAAATTGTTCCAATAAATTTTCATTTAATGTATCACCCGTAAAACAACAAAAGGTTGTATTTTTCTTTAATCTAGCAGCAAAATCTTGAACTGATTCTGACTCATTTTGATAACACTTACGAAATTTTATTCTTTCAATAAATTTGTTGGGGGCGGGGCTTAAATGCTTTATCAATATATCAACAATCTCAGAATATTTTAATGTTTCACACGCTTTTGGGAAACATAAATTACTCAGCAAATTATAAAGCTTAGGGCCCATGCAAGATAAAATGGCCGCAACTTTTTTTTTCCTCTTTTAATTCATTCAGAATAAAATTCTGTTCCAGGCGTTTAATATATGCCTGAAATGATTCCACTTTATCATCGAACTCTTTAAATGAAAACATTGTATTTTTATGCAATAAGACAGGAAAAAGGTAAAATAAAATTCAATGCACTTACCACCCCCTTGTTTTGTAGCTGCTGATATATTCTGGAAAGCTATAGTTACATTTCTGAAATGCTTAAATCGAAACTGAAATGAGCCATTTCCATTTGGCTCGCCGTTATTCTTGTAAAATTTTTACGGTAGAAAATTTTAACATCGTCGCCATTGTAATGTCTTTAAATATATTAATTTAAGACATAAAACAGTACTCAGTAAATAATCGAGGTGGGCGAACTTTTACACATAACATATTTAATACACATAATTCACTGCACACGACATACACACATTGTAAACACAGAACAATTAATCTGGAACGCAGTACATTTATGTTCCTTACAATAATTCCATGGAATGGACAAGGGGCGCCATCTACAGTTTTACCTGAAAAGTAAAAGTATAAAATACCATATGTTTAATTTGGCTTCCGCCTAAATTAAAGGTGGGAGTATGCTAGGAGTTCATAAATGAATATTTCATTTTATTTCACAGCTTTTTGCAAGTTTGGTATTGTGATATTTTATTTATTTATGAAAAGCGACTCGTTGCTATGGCAGCTAAGCTGTTTTATAATTGCTTTTCTTTTACAATTTTTTATCTTACGAGATGAAGAAAAAGTTTAGGGAAAAAAAGTTAAGTTGGCATTAATTTTTTGATGGAAGGAAAAAGAATTTTTTGAGAGTATGTTTATAATTTTTGCTTGTCGTGTGTTTTAAGTATTTTTGGAGAATTTTGTTATTTCCTGCAAAAATTTGAGAAGTATTTTTAAAAAAAGCACACAAAAATAAGTATAGGATCATCTTTTCCGGTTATAAGTATGATGTTCCGATATTTCCAAGGTAAAATGAATTTATATTTTGTATATATGTAAATACTTTGAATTCAATATTTCTTCATACGTTCCAGTGATACTGTTATTCTATGTATATAATAAAAATTATTAAAAAAATATTCAAGCATAATTAGGGTATTTTTGAACCCAATTTTTAAGTTTTGATTGTTTACAAATTGTTTGACTATTTGGATTTCACCGGAATATGATTTTGGCCCTCTATATTAGAATTTCGCATGTGGGATGAATTATCATACTGTCTCCTTATCGTTGATGTTTCTGGAGGAACTCACGTTGAACTTTTACAACTGTGTTGAATTTGAAATTTCGGTTGCTACTATAGATTTCTGACAACTGCAAGATTCTATGTTTTTCTGTTCTTTTAATAGCTTTGTAAAGTTAAAGTACTCATTTGTGTACACACTATATAATTAATTTTTTTTTCAATTGTTAAAGATAGAATTGATGACATTTGATTATTTCTGATAGAAATATTTAGTTAAACAGTTACTAAATACCTCTCAAAGTATATACAAGTATACATAAATAACAATCTATAAATCTTAGAATTAAAATAACTCTTCAGAAAAATGTTTAAGAATTTTTTATTACTTTCAATTTGTATTTTTGCTTTTTTTTTGGAATATCAGCCGACATTATAGATTGATTACACGTAAAGTTGGAGCCTTTTCAAATTTTAATAACAAATTTACATAATAAAAATAGAATGTAAGATCAACTGAACGATATATAATTACATACATTTGTTTTTCAATTTGCAGTATTCTG
Organism: Maratus speculifer; assembly: GCA_964019185.1. Taxonomy (NCBI): domain Eukaryota; kingdom Metazoa; phylum Arthropoda; class Arachnida; order Araneae; family Salticidae; genus Maratus; species Maratus speculifer. The sequence continues at coordinate 171,185,229 of OZ025294.1, forward strand.
AATTGTGAAATCATAAAAATCAAACTACCGTAATTTGTTTAAGACTAGACTTTTTACGTCCAGTTTTGTAATAAACGTAACAAAAATGTATTCAAGATCGAAATTTTTGTTTATAAACTATGTGATGATTAATTGGATAAATTTAATATGCGCTTAAAAGTACAACAGATCATTTCTTTTTAATATGCATGCAACAACTCATTTTCCTTTTTTTCGAGAATATTTTATTGTTTAGTCAGTTTTAACTATTAAATCTTTTATCGATATAAATTCTTCATGCATAAACAATACTAACTTACATTACTCAATCTAATCTACTACAATGCAGCTTTCTAATGTCACAATGATATGAATAAACCACACTGTGTTCTTTCCAATCCAATGAATAAATTAGCCCCAAGCAAATAATGGTCACGCAAGTATATCTGCGAATTTTATAAATAGAACAGAATTTATTGGAGATTTAAAGTTCTGCTATAAAATCATATTGTTCTTTATTGATTCTCATTTTATTCATTCATTAAATATAGCTTATTAAAAATTTGTCAACGTTATATTCAATCAAGTGTAAATTGCCTTTGGCAAAGACTAATGCTGTAAATCCAAGTAAATAAATTTTAAATATTGCAATTTAGACATACATTTAAATTTAATTCGCTCTTTTTTGTAATTCATTTGAATTGTAATTTCACCTTTGCTATTCAAAAAAAATCGAAACAAACATATTGTAAAATTTAAAATAAATCCTTATTTTTAAGGTTGTTCAATAAAAACTAGATATTATTTTCAGTGTTGGGCACGTTCACAAAATAAACGAACTAACTCAAACTCGCGTTCAATTTCTGAAAAGTGATTTAAGTTCACGTTCAAATTCAAAAATTTTCAAACGAACTCGTTCAAATCAAACTCATTTGTAAAAGTGAACGAAGTTCACTAAAAAGTTCACTTTTTTTTAATCTTTGGATATTGTCCAAATTTACAAAATTTTGTGAACTAATCATTTGATTATTCGATATGTAAGATAGAGGTATGCACGGACGGAAATTTCCAGGCCCGATCCATAGAAAAAAAATGTCCGGCCCGATATTAAAATAAAAATTTCGGCCCGAGCCCAGCCCGGCTCGTAGAGAAAATTTAGCGGCCCGACCCGGCCCGATATAATAGCTAAAAACAAGGCCCGAGCTTGGCCCGGCCCGGAAAAAAAAGTTGAAATTTCGCACCGAACCGGAACGACCCCGAATACATTTCTACAGGACATTGATATTTACCCTTACGGAAGAGTTCTGGCCAAAAAAACTTACCTTAGTCTTTAAGTATAATTAGAAGTTTTCATATACGTCCATTAACATTTCAAATTACCTTAATTCATTACCTTAGTCTGTTTATAATCTCCATATATGCAGAAGTGCCGTAGGCTGCGATGTTTATGCTTTCTTTTAAAATCTTTCCGATTTCTTTAAAATCTTTCCAATTTAGACATATTTCCTCCTTACACTGTCCACCTTGTACAGAAAGTTTACTGTACATATCTATTTTCGGCGAAATTTTATACAGCCCAGGTCCGGTTCGGCGCGACCCGAGTTTGCAGAAGAAGTCAGACTAGGATACTACCCAGAGAAATGATATCCAGACTTAACCCGTCCTGAGGCTCGTGTACGCCTCTAAATGGCATTTGAAAGAGGGGAAAAGTGTACTAAGATCTGGAAAAATTTTAAATAAATTATGAAAAAATTTAACGTAAATTTCGTTCAAACTCGTCTATTTTTTGAGTTTCCGTTCACTTCAAACTCGTTTATAAAATAGTGAGCGAAGTTCAGTTCAAAGTTCACAAATAGTGAGCGAAACTCGTGAGTTTTCGTTCAGTGAGCGCGTTCATACCCAACACTGATTATTTTATCTAGAGTAATCGTGCAAAATAAATATTGTATGTGGAATGATAGGATAAGTGAGATAATTTTACTTTGATTAATTTATTCTTCTGTTATCATATCAGAAAATTTAAATGGTTGTGTTTTAGCCCACCTCACTACGTTTCACTTATCATTTAATATTAAATGTAAATCATAAATGTAACAACTATTTATTAGGCTTTCGTTTATCTGACAAAACCCTATTCGCCTCTGTCCTCTGTCTATCTGTCCGTACACAAAACTATACAAGTGAGAGCCTTAACAGTTTCTGCAATTACAGCTGAATACCTATTGTCACGCAATAAATCATAAAAAATTGAAAAAGTCTATTATCTTAATTAAGACATTTTTATAAATATGATGAATTCATTTTTGTGATTTAAGTTTTCAAAAAGAACCTTGATTTCAGAATTCTTCGTGCAGACATCATATCTTGGAGGTAAAGCATCTCACTAGTTCACGGAAGGTTTCCAGTTTGAACACCATTGCTGGAATTTGAAATTTTCACATTCAAATGTATTAAATTAAAAGAAATATTGTGCATTTTGCCATTTAAGGGTTTATTATTTTTTAATTCTTGTTCACATTAATCCCTAACATTCATTACTCATTCACTTTGATGTTAAAGGTGCAGAAATAGTTAAATACGTTGATCTTAATACTTAAAAAGAATTACTATTTAACAAAGTGCAGCAATTTTTTTATATGTAATTCATAGCTAATGTATAGCTTTCTGGTGTTTATATATTAAAAAAAAGAAGGTGGAAATCAAATGTCATTTTTTGTTTAAAAAAAATTAACTTAAATCATGTTATTTACCCTGAAGTTAAAAAAATCCTTTTCACGACATTTTACCCCACTAAATAAAAGAAGGCATTTATGCCTATCGATTTATACCGATATTACTTTTCTGTTATTTTCCCGACAAAAATAGTGAAACGTTTATTCTTATCTAGAAATAGTACTTTCTATAGTCAATATTTGTCTCTAGGTTAATAATCACGCTTTTGCTTCAATATATTCCGATTTTTGCATTTTTCACATTGCCGGAAGAAACTCTCTGGAACGTTATAATAACAAAAACAAATTTTCTTTGCCAAGGTAGAGTTCGTTTGCCGACCAAAAGAAAGTAGTTTATTAGGTAAATCAGCAATATTCTTATGCAATATATGTATATTTAGAATTTACAGAATTTTCTGAAAAAAATATTTTTCATATTACATAAGTCATTGAACGATTGAAATAAAGCATGCACAAAACTAGTAAATATCACTTATTTCTGTTCACCATACTTAGAAAATTTGAAAATTACAATAAATGTTTATTTATTTTCGCAAAATATTTTTTAGAAAAATGTAATAGTCCAAGGTCGACCGCACAAAACCCTAAGTCATCGAGTACAAGAAAAAATCTTTTATTTTATGGATGAGTAGTAATTGAGGAATCTAATGATCAATGTCTGCCTGAAGCGAAGTAATGCATAAGCCAAAAATTGGCACAACTACTGGTTGACTCGTAGGTTTAGCATTATGTTTGCCGTACAATCAAGTACAATCAATTGCCGTGCGAACAAGAAAAACTGGGTGCAGGAAAACATAATACTAATGCTACTGCCAACCACTAGTGGTATCAATTTTTGGCTTATGCACCACTTCGCTTCAGATAGACATGGATCATTAGATTCCTATATTAGTACACTAAAAAAAAATCTGTAAAGGTACGACACTTTATCTAGGAAACTGGGATTCCAAGAACTTTTCCTGTAACGATAACAACAAAAACTCAAGTTTTAGAATACGTTACATGGATTTTTCCTGTTATCGTTACATGAAAAGTTCTTGGAATCCCAGTTTCCTAGAAAATGTTTAGTACCTTTACAGATTTTTTTTACAGTGTACTCTTCCATCAAATAAGGGATTTCTTCTTGTACTCGATAACTTAGGGTTTTGTGCGGTCGGCTTTTATATGTTTTATAGATAACAGACTGACAAAAAAAGAGTTTTTTGAGGGTCTTATTGATAATTATTGAGCTAAGTACATATATGGAGATCTCGATGCTGATATCATCTGAGCAGGTGAGAAGCAATATGGTAGCAAAGTTTTTGAAATTTTTACAGAACAATGATAATTCATCGATATCCCTTCATAACTCCAAACTGAAGGTATTTCTTAAAGAAAAAAATCGATGCTTGATAAAATTAAAAAAAGCCTGCGAAAACAAAACCTGTCTATAACGGAATATTGCCTTAATTGATAAATTTTAAGGCTCTAGTCAAAAGAACTTAAAGTATTTAGAATGCTGAATAAGATTGAAACCTGCCTAAAACGGAATTTTTCCTTACTTTGCGCTCTTGTTTTAGCACTTTTTACGTACACTGTGCATCCCTTTTTGAAGAGCTCCAGGGGGGGCCCATGACCCCCCCCCCTTGGATCCGCCACTGGACTTAATCACTGCGTCTGAGAGCAAAGATGCGTCTTTTTGAACCCATGGATCCGAGAGTGATATTAAAATCTCTATAACTTTTTCTTTTACTAAAGAAGCGGCATCGTTTTGGCGATTCGCAACTCACTTACCTCGAGAATTTTTGACGTTTTTCTTGCACAGTTATCCGTATCAATGATCTTATGTCCCCATGTCTGCTTAGGCCGACATTGTAGCGGCATTAGGAAGCCTCTGGAAATTTGCCCGATGGTTTTACTTCGAAGATTCTCTATTTGCCAATGATTTTACAAAATCATCCACAGTCTCATAATCCTGAACAGACAGGCTCTGGCATAAATCTATTGCAATCCCCTTCATAATATTAACCACTTTCTCTACTTCTGGCATAACGGGGTTGGTTTACGGGGTTTTATAGGGCAAGAATGTGTTGTATATAATATTCGGTCAGTTCACCAGTTTTTTGCACCCCTGTAAGCAACAGTCATTCAGTTTGTCTCTTTACCCCATCTGTCCGGCAGAACGTCTTTTCTAAGGAATTTGTAAATACAGTGCAATTAGTAAAACCGTCCTCATTGTTGTCAAGCCATTATCTAGCAGTTCCAGAAAGGCAGAAAATAACATTCGAAGGACAAATTTGTTCATCGCAGCGGTTATAAATGACAATTCGTTTGAAATATTTCAGCTACCTTCGGACGTCTTATTTGTTCTGTCCTGAAAAGTTGTACGGATTCTGATGCACCTGGTATGTCACGATGTGTACAGAAGCAACGTTAGAATACAACGTGAGAAACGTTAGAAGATGTCAGACTGCTAGTGCTGGAACGGCACTAGCAGTCTCAGCGAAACTGCCCTTATCCTCAGGCATATTTTTCCTAACTCTTCTTGAAGGCGTTGACATCTGCATGGCTCTTTTGTAGTTTGTTTCGTACCCTGTGCCTGCAATAAACTGTCGCATATGTTATTTATTGCAATGGGTGTTCATTAAGAGCAATTGAATACAACAAGCATGCATTATCTCGGAGTTTTATTTGCAACAACGGAATTCAACATCAGTTTATATATATTACAAGTGTTTTTTTTTTAATTGTTGGTTGGTTAGTTGTACAGGGTTTAATGGCGCAATGTGAAGTGAGGGACATTTCTTGAATGAGATATTCCAGTTTGGAAAGTTCCAGAAATTAAATAATTAACATAAGAATTAACATGACAACAATTAGAAAATTCCCGCAGAAAATAGAAAGAAAGCCAAAGAAATTTTTAAACAAAACGAATCTTAGAACATTTGCCTTCATCGGGGGTCCATCTTATGACCATGACCTGTTGTTCCGCTGTGTAGTTCAAGTGATTTTCTTCAGAGCCACAGATTTACTGAGCAAAAATCCCAATTTTTCTAAATTTACAATGGTCAGCCTTGATCAACTAGAATCTCTATTAAGCACAAAATGTTATATTACTTCTAAAACAAGACGAAAGAGTACGCAGATTTCATATAACAAAAAGTATGGACAACATCTGATTTTTAGGGCAGAGGAAGCTAGACAGTTAGCTAAGCTTCCCATCCTCAAGGTTCAAGCAAGTGACAAACGAAGATATGGAACGAGACATCTACTAATCAGCTACAATATCGGTGACTTAGTTGGGTTTTCACCCCCATAACGGAGAGTTAGATTTTGAAAAATCTTCTAAGGTGCTACTTCGGAATGTATCAATTCATACGATGGGTATATGATGTAGTTTTTAAAAATACGTTGTAGTTTTTAAAAATTCGTTTTGTTTAAAATTGCGTTGCATATGTTTCTAGTTCCTTTGGGAATATGCCAGTTGTTATTATATTAATTCGTATGTTATTTGTTAATTATTTTCTGGAACTTTCCGAACTGGAATGATCCATTCAAGAAAACATCCCTCCAATGTATATAAGCTGGTGTAGCATTCAATTGTTGTTGTAAATAATGCTCCGTTTTGCTGAATGCTACTTGTCTTCCCTCGCCCTCAGTAAATATCCATTGAATGATGAATAATTTACGCGAAAATATCAATATATTTTTTAAAAATTAGCCGTGCTTTAATTTAAATTAATGCTTCTTAATTTTTTTTTTTTCACCTTTCAATATTCAGTAAGGACGCAGAATTTTAGATAGTGAAAAAAAAATCGTTGAAATGATTATCGAAGAAGCGCATTTATTAAGTTCCTTGAAAAAAATATAATTTCTTTGCATATGGAGTGAGGTATCGTGTGAAAACTTTTGTAACGCTGAACTCAAAAATACATTTTTTAAAATTTTAGGTTTTATATTTTCAGAGATATCGTTGACAATGTTTTGAAAAAATTCTCCTCCCCTATCTTTTCTGAATCTACATAAGCTAAAATTATGATAAAATAGCGGCTGTAAATGCTAAATTAAAACATTTTAAGGAACCATAAAGATTATTCCAGGTCACATAGTTTTTGGAGAAAAGCGGTATGTTTCCGATACACACAAAACGGGCTCTCAGTAAAGGTGATGAGTAAACTAGAGATACCTATTGCAGCAGAAGTATAAAAGCATTCTTAATAAGGATTTAAAGAAAAAAACACCGATAATTAATCGAGATATTTAACCTTAAAACACGTATTGTTTGGATATACATAACGTCAAAGATGGCATATTCTATGTACTATCGGTTTTTGAAGCCTAGATAACAACTTTTAATTATATTTGTATAATGCAATGCTCAGTAGCAGTATAAAAGAAATAACCCCTAAATGTTAAAAAACAGGCTTATTTAACCCTTTCTGGCACGGAGAAATCTTGTTAGTAAAATAAGAAATTATCGACTGTCACAGGAATTTCGAAACGACTTTTATAGAAATTAAGAATCCCTTAGTTTAAGCTTTCGTTCTAAAAGCAAAATTTTAATAAAATATTGCTTTTGTCATTTGCAAGTTTGGAATTAAAATTAGGTATCCCGGACTGGGCACAGTGTGCCGGAAAGGGTTAATTAAAATGAATCACATAAATACAGTTGGATTCGCGACTAGTATGAATTAAGCGGATCTTTCAGAATCAGATCTTCAGATCCCGTGTCTTTAAAATTTAGTTTAAAACTTGGCTGAAAAAAAGGCCCTGATCAAGGTGGCGTTATATCTTTGTGACCTCCTTTCGAAGCACGCTTCACGTAATGTCAAGTTTAAATTTTGAACAATGGTTTAATTTTAGTTACGGATTAAAATGAAAAAAATATTACTACACTAAATTTTCCTTTATGAAATATCAAATAAAGTTTAAATATACACTACTTTTACTATCAATACCGAAACAAGTTCATTAGAAAAACAGATTACAATGAAATAAAACAACAGAGTTAAACAGAAAATAAATATTTGATATTATTCAGGCTTCATACCTCTTTGAACTTTTATGATATAGACATTCATACTTTTCTAGTACACATAGCTATACCCACAGCTGCCAACATTTTATGCTTTTTTTTTAACCACAAAAATTTTATAGTAAATTTTTGTCTTTTTAAGTAGCTATAATCCTGCGATTTAAATAAGGCAAAATTTTCTATAAATTTTTTTAGTCCATAGTAGTAGGAGAATTTGCTGCTTTGGCTATACCCTATCCTATATAATGTTTTACAAAGTCTTATTGATTAGCAACGAATTTATTTAACATAATACAATTAATCATTCATACATTTTTTTTAAGGAACATTAATCCTCTGACTAATACTCACACTTGACTTTTATCATTGTTTTTTAAAACAAAAGGTTTTTAAAATGTAATGATGCAGTGCCTATGTCGTATTACCATTGATATGGGATATGTTAAACGAAAATTTGACATGTGTTGGAATAAAATTTATTTTCCAAACTTTTCTGAATTTCATTTCGATCAATTGAATATTTTTGTATCATAACAAGCTTCAAGACAGACATATTTCCATGACATGTTGATTTTTTTTACGGAAAAGAATTATTATCAAAGAAGTTTTTGAGAATAATATTCTTAGTGAAAGTCTAACTTAAAAGCGTAAAAGAATTTATGCACTAAAAAATAAATTTTTTTCAGATAACATTTTTATACAGAAACCAGTAAAATATAAGCATTTTTTTAATTTTACTAATTTTGTACACTGTAAAAAATATACCTAAAGTTACTAAACTTTTTCTGGGAAACTGGGATTCCTAGAAATTTTCATGTAACAGTAACAGCAAAATTTAATGTAACCGATCCTGTTACAGGAATTTTTTCTGTTATCGTTACATAAAAAGTTCTAAAAATTCCAGTCCCCCCCCCCCCCCCAGAAAAAAATGTAACTTCACATTCTTTTTACAGTGTAGAAGATCAGAAATCCTTTCACATTCAGAAGTATTGTTATGTTATTTCATTAATGGATTCTGTAATGATGTTAGTTATGCATGAGCATGAGCATTTTGATCAGGCACATGTAACGATGACATCAAAAATTTATGTAACAAATACAGATTACACAGAAAATCCAAAAATCTGTAAGTTTACTAAATTTTTTTTTTAGAAAATTGGGATTTCTAAAATTTTTCATGTAACTGCGGCCTAGGTTACAGATAAAATTTTAGTAAGATAACTGCAATTTTAGTAGATTCGTTTGTAAAGTTACAGATTTTTGTCGCTTTGCAAAAATTAGTTTTGTATAATTAAATTTTTTCTTGTACATTTTACAGATAAAATGTTAGTAAGCATACAGAATTCAACAATTTTACACCTGTAGGATTACAGTTTTTAACACTTTCCAACAAATTTGTAAAGTGTTTATGCATTCGGTTTGTCTGGCCGTCTGGCCGGATAGCCGTCTGTGCGCGCTCTAACTCCCGTAAATATACTCAGATTGCTCTGAAATTTTCATGTTATTGATGTTTACCCTAGCACGAATCATATTGAAAATGAAGTTTCTATTATGATTAGTTTATTTACAGGGATAGTCAAAAATTTTCCGATACATTACGGCCAATGGGAAAAAATCGTTTCAAATGAATATTAAAATATTCATAATTAATAATATTACATCCTGTTAAATTATTAAAATTTACATGGATTCACAAAGTACACTAAAATACATATTCTGTAAAATATGCTGACAAAATAATAATTCATATTCATTTACAGTGCCACTCAAAAGAATTCCATTACACAATAATAAAGGAGGGAATAGTTTGCGACATATTTTAATAATGTTAAACGGTTTCAAGTATCATAAAATCGATATACGACGTTGAGACTTAAGATTTAACGCATAATATGAAATGCGTAACTTTTACAGGGACACACAAAAAATTTCAAATCTTACATGTTTACGCAAAATACTGTGTATTATCAATGATAGCTGATGGGTGGTTGAAATGCATTTTCAATTATGATATGAGCTTTTAAGTTTTACAAAATATCTGCAAATTATATGGTATATATAAATGTTGTAGATGATATACAGGGTTACACAAAAGAGCTCATAAAGGTTACTGAATATGACAGTAATTAACTTAAAGGTGGTAGTTATGCATTTTTCCGTTGATATGCTTTGAGTTTACGAAGAAATGTTTGTAGAATATAGATAAAATGATATACAAGGTCACGCAAAGTTTTAGCAGCATGGTCATCCATATGTGATAATTTCTGGAAATGTGATTTAAGTAGCTTTAACAATGTGTTTGTTTGAACTAAATTTTAACTAAATACTGGCTTGTAAAAAAGATACTGGATAAATTACAGGACTGAGCAAAAGCATTGAAGTATTTTCCATCTGTTAGAATAAAGTGCTGCAAATTAAATTTCAGCCAGTTAGGCATTTTCTTGTTAAACTGAATTTCCCCATTATATTGTATATATATATATCAACCGACGGATGAAATACAGGGCTGATCAAAAGTATTTCAATACATATTTTGCTATGGACAGTAGCATCTATATCCCTAAATAACAAAATTTTGTTAAGATTTCAGGAAGCGTTGGAAAGTATTTCATAATCTAAGCTTAACGCATGATTTTTCTTACTTGTTTTTCAGTGCAATTAAGATGTGTAATACCACTAGTCATTTTTTAACTTTACTTCTCTCCTTCCCATAATCTGAGCTACAATAATTTGTGAAATAATTTACTTCAATTTAAAACTTTGTGAAATTTTAGCATTTGAATTCATAAAGCATAATATTTCATAAAATTTAAGTTTTATAATTTATTGAGAAGGGAAAATTCATTGAATATATACCTGAAAATATTCACTACGATTGATTGATTTAGTTATAAAATATTTATGCAACTTTACTTAAAAATATCAATATAGGTGATAAAAATCACGGAAATTATCATTAAAAAATTAATAGTCACGATAAAGTTCACACAAGTCTCCAATTTAAACAAACAAAATACACTGCTCAAAACAATTAAAGGATATTTGAAGTTTTATATAAAATAAAGATATAAACGAAATTTTTTTTTGCCGAAAATAGAAGAAGAGACTCACAAATGCAAATTTTTCTGGTTTTCAAACTGTGGAGTATGCAAATTTTGAGTTCGGCGACAAAAACGTCGCTTCAGCGGCAGCGAATGAAATTTGACTTTCAGCTGGATAAAAGAGAATGAAGACAAGGATGATCGGCATTCAGTGATTGCTTTGTTTCGATGAGTACGATGTCTCAGCGAAGTCATTTGATAGATTCAGAAGCTTGGAAAATTGTTGGTAGGTTAGAAGAGGGCCAAACTCAAGCCGAAGTAGCGCAAGCCATTGGAGTGTCACAAAGTGCCATTTCCAGGATCTGGAACCGTTTTTTGGAGAGTGGATGTGCAGGCCGAAGATCAGGGCAAGGTCGTAGAAGGGCAACAACGCCCAATGAAGATCGGTATTTAGCGTTAACATCTCGGAGACACCGAAACATGAACGCTGCTCTTCTCCAACAACACCTTCGCACGGCTACAGGCACCACGATTTCAACTCAGACTATCCGAAACCGGCTCCATGCTGTAGGTCTGTATGCTCGCCGACCGATGGTATGTGTTAGATTAACATCAAGGCATCGTCGCGACCTCAGGGAGTGGGCAACCGACCATGTCAACTGCAGGAGAAATGAATGGAGCAATATTCTGTTTTCTGGCGAGTCCTGTTTTTCTGTGCATCCGGATAATAGGCGTATTTTCATCTGGAGGGACCGTGGCAGTAGGAATAATCCTGCGTTCGTGCACGAAAGTGTCAGATTTGTCGGTGGAGGAGTGTTGGTGTATGGTGGCATCTCCATTGACGGGCGCACTGACCTCTACATCATTCGAGATGGAGCTCTGACTGGTCACCGATATAGGGATGAGATCCTCAGACCTATTGTAGTCCCTTACGCTGCAGCAATCGGAGATAACTTCATTTTAATGGACGATAACTGCAGGCTACATCGTGCAAACCTGTCGGAGGATTTCCTTTTCGAGGGAGGAATCGTTCGAATGGAATGGCCAGCGTGTTCTCCAGACATGAATCCAATCGAACACGTTTGGGACGCTCTAGAAAAACGAGTTTCTGGCCGACAACAACCCCCACAAACTCTCCAAGAACTGGAAAGAGCTCTTCTGGAAGAGTGGGGCAGAATACCCCAACTCGTCATTAATAGCCTCATTGAGTCCATGCCTCAAAGGTGTTCAACGTTGCTGGTCGCCCGTGGAAACCATACCCCCAAAATGATTTTCTTTGAAGAAAACACCTTTTTTTATTCTTTTTTTCTCATATGCACAAATTGTGTTTTTTTCCTTTTGTACACAAATGCGCAATAAAATACATTTTTTTCGGCCAAACATGTGTAATTTATTCTCATATAACCTACTATGTCTGTCGACCATGTATCAATCAGCTAAAAAGTTTCCCAGATACAAAATCCACCTAAAATTGCAATATCCTTTAATTGTTTTGAGCAGTGTAGATACACTGTAAAAAAAATCTGTAGAGGTACTAAACTTTTTCTAGGAAACTGGGATTCCTAGAACTTTTCCTGTAACGATAACAGCAAAAATTCTAGTTTTAGAATCAGTTACATGGATTTTTCTTGTTATCGTTACATGAAAAGTTCTTGGAATACCAGTTTCCTAGGAAATGTTTAGTACCTTTACAGAATTTTTTTTACAGTGTAGTAGAAGTACAGAGAGTGTAACGGAAAGGTGCTCGTACTGTGGGTTGAATGAATACATAACTCGAGATATAAGTTAAAACCAGCCTTTTTAAACTGTTAGGGCTCAGGGGAAGTGGAGCTTTCAGTTCGTCAATTTCGATAACTAGTCACATTACTAAAAGATTAAACTCATAAATATACTCACAGCTCCGGCACTAGACTCAGTCGGTTCACTTCAAATCCACTCCTCACTTAGACTTCAGCTAAACTGCTTGATAAAAGCTTTATTAGACAGCCCGTGGCTGTGGAACACTCTTTATTATCTAAAATACTCAACGTAACGAAACTATCTCTTACCAACGGCAAACTCCTTAAATAGCTCTGCTCTGAATGAACTCAATCGGCAAACGCTGCTAGCTTTACCACCTCGAAACTCCTCGCTAACTTACTGGCGGCTAATAACTCGCTCAATCCAATTCAATTCAATTCACTGCTTCACTCCACTAGCTGGCTTGCGCCGCAACACACACGCTCCTTCACACTCAAAGCTTTTATATGCTGCAAACTGAGATACTATAAATTTGCATATTGCCTCTAACCACGATATAACTTTTAGAACCAAGGAAGACACACACTCTCTAGAAAGTTAAAGTAAAAGAAAGGATAGATGTCGCTTCCACGCTACACATGTTAAATCATTGACGTCTCGATCTCACAAAAATTCTAGAGTGCCTTTATCACAAAGGTCACTCCCTCACAAGAGAAAGTCATTATAACTTAATAGCTCCTATTAAAAATATATATCAATGAATTTTCTATTTTTTTGGTTGAAATATATTTCCCTCCAGCATTTAATTTTGTGAAGGTATTTATTACTTACTAGAAGTTGAAACTGCCTGGAATGTCGTATTCTATGTTGAGCAATCCAAGATTGCACAGTTATTATTCATTCTGTGCTATTCATATGTAGTAATCAATTTTAAGTGCAGCATACTGTAAAAAAAAAAAAAAAAAAAAAAAAAAAAAAAAAAAAATCTGTAATTTTCAGATGTAAAGTTGCAGAAATCTGTATGGTTACTAACTGTTTATATGTGCACTGTACAAGAAAAAATGTAAATCTACAAAATTAATTTTTGTAAAATTACAGATTTCTGTAACTTTACAAACCAGTCTATTAAAATTACAGTTATTTTACTAAAATCTTATCTGTAATCTGACCTGCAGGTACATGAAAAAATTTTCAAATCCCAGTTTTCAAAAAAGTTCTTAGTAATCTTACAAATTTTTTGATTTTCAGTGAAAATCTGTATCTGTTACATGGATTTTTTCTGCTGCCGTTACATAAAAAGTTCTAGAAATCCCACTTTCCCAAGAAACTTTTAATAACTTTGCAGATTTTTTTTTTTTTCAGTGTACAATCAATTAGGCTAACTTAACGTCAAATCAGGATAACTTTGCTCTGCCTTTGCGAAACTTTGATCCATTCTGCCATGGTGGAAACTTGACGAATTTTTTCCAATGAGTTGCCTAACTCATACTAGTGCTGCTATCTGTATTTTGAGACCAAAATTTTTCGTTAACTCAAGTCATGTAGCACATTTAATTTTTTTTTCTCCCTCGTCCCAAAGTTACTCTGATAGGTCAAAATTAGCCTACACTGTAAAAAAAAAAATCTGTAAAGGTACTACACCTTATCTAGGAAACTGGGATTCCAAGAACTTTTCCTGTAACGGTAACAACAAAAACTCAAGTTTTAGGATCGGTTACATGGATTTTTTCTGTTATCGTTACATGAAATGTTCTTGGAATTCCAGTTTCCTAGAAAATGTTTAGTACCTTTACAGATTTTTTTTACAGTGTAGTTGACTATAAATGAATTTTTTGTATAATTTTGTACTGTAAGTATACCAGTTGTAAATCTTGAGTATACGCTTGAGCATGTACAGATGAATTAGCATCACAAATGTACATAGAAGCAATAACTCTGCAAAAAAAATGTGGGTAGGACAATTGTTATCCTATTTCTCCTTTCATAAAAAAAACCTTTTAAATTGAGTACGTTTGTCAGCAAAGATGCCCTTCGAAATCGCAAGTGGCTACCGATTTTTCTGGCGAATCATGAAATGAAGTAACTTCTAGCTCAATGATACACCAAATAATTGAAAATTTTTAATTGTACTTTTTTTAGACATAAAACGCAAATTTTGTCAAGTTGTTTTGTAAAAGATTTTAAACATATTTCTTTTCCAGATAAAGAAGAATCTTTTCTTTTTACGTCATAGGTGGCATTATAACAAAATTCAGACTTGAAAATAAATAAGAAACTAATAATAATAATAATAAAAAGATATTAGAAAATCAGCTGAAATTTTTCGAATACTCTTTATTTGAAAATAATTTTTTTGTTCCGATTCCATTAAGAATGAAATTATATTTTAATTATTTCGAAGCGAATATATGTATGATTAATGCGAAATTTTTAGTGTATTCAGCAGCATTTAGTGTTACATTTACATATAATAGCAAGATGGAACATGTTGGTTTTTAACTCACAGGCTATCAAAGCCTGGGAGCTTATGTGCCCGTCAGTTCTGTATGTGCATATGTGCGTATGTGCGTAATGCGATAACTCATGATAAAAATATCCGATTCACTTGAAATTCTGGACATATGTGTATTCTGGTAAGGCCCTTCGCTGATTAATTTTTGGAGTTCATTCGATATGTATAAGAGGGTGAACGGGTGCTAATGGCCCTCCCCTTAATTTATATAAATGGGTTTTTCATGCAGAATTATCAGTTTTCTTTCAAAATTTAGATATGAAACGTTTTGATAAGGCGCCTCCATGATTATTATTAAGTGTTCATTGCATAAGTATAAAGCGGGGGAACGGGGGGCTAATGCCCTACCCTTAATTGATGTAGATGGGTTTTTATGCATATTTATCATTTTTTTATATGATAAAGCATACCCGTGATTAGTTTAAGGGATTCAATGATTA
The DNA here is from genome assembly GCA_964019185.1 of Maratus speculifer. Lineage (NCBI taxonomy): Eukaryota > Metazoa > Arthropoda > Arachnida > Araneae > Salticidae > Maratus > Maratus speculifer. The sequence goes on from OZ025294.1 coordinate 171,200,687, forward strand.
AGTATTAAACAGGGAAATGGAGGGAGCTGTTTCCATCCTCCCCCTTAATTTGCTTTTCGAACGGAATTTACCTTTGAAAATATAAGGCTGTCGTGTACAATTAGTATGTGTAGCCTGTTAGCTCAATTCCATCAGTTTAACTGGACAATATTCTTTTTATTATTACAGATACAAATAAGTTCTTTTAATAATTTTAAAAGCGATAAATTTAGCTAGTGTATTTGAGTAACATTTTATTATTATTTAACTTTAAACTTTAGTCATGTGCAAGTAATAATCTATATATGTATAGATACGAATTCTTAGCATTTTAAAGAAATAACTTTTTTTCTGGTACAGAAAAGTCATATTGTGATAACATCGATAAAATCAGATCTAATATGCATGTTCAAAAAATTTAAAAATTGAATGTTTTACAGGTATATCATGAGGCATACTATGTGAGCTGCATGCATCATTGTGAAATGCCCAAATTGAAATGTTTTAATTCAATAACATAATTGGAAATACAAATTTAACGATTTCTACAACTAGTCAATTTTTATAAACAAAGCTTTATAGGTATGATTAATAACGTATCTCAAAACTATTCTGATATATAAAAATAAAATACTATTAATATAAAAAAAATAATTAGCACCTATATATATATAGCTAGTATCTATATTAAATAGTTAGCACATATATGTAAATAATTAGTACAGTATATAAATATTTTAGATGCTGTAGAACGTAATGTATATAGATTATTTTCTGCGATACTGTAAAAATTTAATGTGATGTGAAATATTATGTGAAGCATTTTAAATAGAATACATGTCTTTGTGCATATTTTAAAAATAATAATAAAACGGACGATTTTGTGAAAGTTGTACTAGTAATAAGGACGCCAGTACAACTCATTGTTTTTTAACTGAAAAATTCTATTAAATTTCACAAAATTATCATAAAAATAGAAAAATTCATGAAATTTACGTAATTTTTTTCTTTAAAAATAGTAACTAGTACTGGCATCCTGATTATCTGTTTAATCCCTGTAAAATCGTCCGTGTTTTTAACCATTGCTTGTATCAGTTTTTCTATACTGTAAATAGCATCGCATCCTTAAAGTACAATTTATACAATTATTGTCTGCATGCTATATTGTGAAGAAATTATTTTGTTCCTTATAAAAATCACAGTATTTCAAATTTCATTTAATAGGAAACAAGCTGAACTAAATTTGGAGATCAAACATAAGTTATTTACATTTGTAAAGTATTTTAGGGAAAATAGAACGAAATTAATTAATTAATTAATTAAAATTAAAATTAAATTTAAAAAACTTACGCATAGACAGATGTTTTGATTTGAAGTGGTTTTGATTATAAAATATAATATAAAAGTTAACATTGAATATTAAATACACAATATCTTTCGCATTGACTAAGCTAAACCACCAGGGTGAAAAATGTCCAAGCCGGGAATTGAACAAGGAACTTTAGAACGGCGCTACAACGCTTTACCATTAAGTTACGAGGACGATATCCAGGTTGGTATCACTCACTCTTAATTTTCAGTAATGCTATATCCGCAGCAACAAAATGGAATAGTCTTCATGAGCATACATTCCTGCTGCAAACATGGGACAAAATAAAGCCCAGTATAGGTGAACTGATATAGGTATAATTTTTAATTAAACTTTTAAGCTAATTTAATTAAAAAAATTACTTAGAAAAAGTAATTGTATAAAATGTTTTAGCCTGAGGGCAGAAAATTAAATCACTAAAAATCTTATTTAACAGAGAAAGATTCGTGCAATTCAACGAAATTAATGAACTTCTTTTTTAATGAACTAAATTAAAATAATCTTTTTCCCATGCGATTTTTTAAATTATCTTTAAGAAAAATTAATTAACTAAATAAGTACGCAATAGATTTATTAAGGAAATGCTAATGAACTGTGTGAATCATTCATTACTTCTATCGTTATGAAGAAAAAAAATTAATGAGTTTTTCTTATGAAAAGACACCAGATCATTTAGTTTATTTTTTAATAAAAAAAATAATATGTATGATTTTAAAAACTAAATCTCTAAAAAAAGAAAAAAAAGCAGTTGATACACCGATAATCCTTCGAAACATGTTGTTAATGATTTTGTAACACCCATAAAACATGATTCTAACAAATTATTCTAGCACAATTTTCTCTTAAAAACTGGCTGATTTTCATCATTAATACACATTATCAATGATGAATATTGAAGCATACAAAAAGTTCATGAATAAGTATTTTGATTTATGATGACCCTAAAGCATTATAGAAAATCTAATGCATTAGATTTCTTTTATTCTATTTCGTGGTTATCAGTGTCAAAAATACGAATTGTAATATAACGTAATTATCCAAGAATTTAAATTTATATGCATTCAATTGTATCTGAAAATACATATATAGTTCTGTTTATTCTCATGCACTAAAAAAATTGTCTTCCCTAGTCTATAAATATTGATAAGGAATATTTTACAAGGAATAAAATTAAAAGAAATGAATCAAAATACAATTTTAAAAGTTTTTATAAATTTATAAATTATCAATTTAAAAATTAGGAGTAATTGTAAGCACAACTAAAAGTAATTGTATAAAATATTTTAGCTTGAGGGCAGAAAAAATACACTAAAATCTTATTTAACACAGAAAGATTGTTCATGCAATTCGACGAACTTAATGCAACTTTTTTTTAAAAGAATTAAATTAAAAACAATCTTTTTCTCATGCATTTTTCAAAAATATTTTTTATAAAAATGACATTTACTAAATAAGTACACATTAGCTTCATTAAGGAAATGCTAATGAACTGTGTGGATCAATCATTAAAATATTAACCGTTATGAAAAAAATGCCTATGAAAAGACACCAGATCATTTAGTTTCTTTTTTTAATACAAAAAAAAAAAAAAAAAAAAAAAAAATAATAATTTGTATGACTTTAAAAACCAAATCTGTAAAAAAAAGAACTGTTAATACAATGATAAGCCTTCATAACATGTTGTTAATGCTTTTGTAATAACCATAAAACATGATTCTAGCAAATGTGTTCACTATTTTCTCTTAAAAACTGTCTGACTATAACCATTAATACACGTTATCAGTGATGGATATTGAAGTATACAAAAAGTTCATGAATGAGTATTTTGATTTATGATGACCCTAATGCACTAGGCTTCTTTTTTTCCTATTTCATGATTATCTATTTCAAAAATATGGATTGAAATAAAACGTAATTATCCAAGAATTTAAATTTATATGCCTTCAATGGTATCTAAATGGTATATATTTTGTTTTGTTTATTGTGATGTTTTTTATCCCTTGAGCTCTGATGGTAGAATTTTCTACCACATAATTTTAATTCCGAAATGTCACAATGGCACCAGAAAATTTGACCAAATTTATTTGTAAAAGTTTTAATGCATTTTTTCGTGTTTATCGTTAAGCGTTTTTTTTCTTTGCAAAATACCGGTGCCAGTGTGACATTTGGAATTTTGAAGAAATTTACACCTCAGAGCTCAAAGGGTTAAAAAAAAAACTGTTTCTGTAGTCTATAAATATTGATAAAGGATATTTTGCAAGGAATAATATTGAAAGAAATGAATTTAAGAACAATTTCAACGGCTTTTATGACCGCAATCGGTGTTATCTTGGGGGAAAACACCTGAAAACAAGATTTCAGCGGTTGACTCGTAGATTTACTTTTGTTTATTCATGTATCCAAAAGTACGAAAACATGATGATTCAAGAACAAGAAAACACAGAGGTAAACTTAGGAGTCAACCGCTGAAATAGGTTTTTCAGGTTGTTTTCCAATAAGATAACACTTTAATGACAGATTGCGCTTTAATATACGAATCGAGTTTTAACTAATCCTGAAATTCTAGCCGTAAACTCGATGAGGTGATTATTTGAGCTGCCGTCTCTCTGTCTATTAGTTGTGTGAGAGAATGAAATTTTTTAACAATATTTGGTTAGTGTAAGAACGTGTCTTGTAATTTCTGTTTCACGTACAATTTTTCGTTTTTTTCTGGAATGATGGATTTATTTAAACAGAATTTTTAAAATACATTTTAAAATATTTTGAGTATAGTATTATTTGCCGTTATCTCACCCAGATAAAAAATTTTGATGAATATACAAAATTATGTTATTCAACAAATCTTTTCTTTTAAATATGGGTCAATGGATATTTTGTTTTAATAAATAAAAAATATTCTTGATTTTTTTTTTAAATTTTTCGTCCACAATTTTCATCCGAAATGCATAATAACTTAATAATAACATCATTAATCAGTCTCGATTTGAAGAGTTTTTATTAACCAAAAATTATGTTAATCTTTTATAGCTATATAAGTCAATTAAACAAAATTATGTGAGAGAGTTGTGGCTACTGCACACCAATTTAAATTTTGCAAAAACAATAAATCTTTATTGGAATTGAAAATTGAAAATGTTACTTAAAATATTTTAGTAAGACTCAAATAAAATTGGTGAAATTTTGTTAAAATTTTATAAGAGTGTTAACAATATTTTTTTGTCTGAGCAACAAACCGATTTTTTACTTTAACTAAAAATTTCGCTTATAGCATTCAAAATATACTCAACAAAACATGTTTTGTAGTTTTAATCAATTCCTTTTTTTGGGTGCAATTTCTTCTTCCAGAACATAAATTTAATATTTTAAAGTAAGCCAAATAAATTAAAAATGAATTTATCTAAAAACCATAATCGTATAAATTTTTTAAGTATCAATATTATCATGTTAAGCATTGAAATAATTAATATTAATAAGTTTAATATAATTGATACAATTTATACTGATATTTTAAACATAACATCTTTTGTCTGATCTTGCAAAAATACATTCCGTAAAACAGAAAAGATGAAGAAAATAGAATTCTAAGAATTAAGCTGAAAGTAATTATTTTTGTAAGACATTTTTTTTTGTTTTGGTCTTCATACTTATTACATATCTTTGAAAAAGAAAAATAATGCATTTCAATAACTAGCATAATTTATATATTTTCAAAAAAAAAAAAAAAAAAAAAAAAAAAAAAAACGCCCAACAATTTTGCAGAGGATTCCGCTTCCATTGTATTTATTTTGGCGAATTGCCGAGCTGGAAAGTATTCAAATGCCATTCCTTTTCTCAAAAAGTATTTCTTTTGTCTCCTGAATGCTAAATAAAAACTTAAAGTGGGATGTAAAAGAAAAGGGGAAAATATGATTAATTGCTTTCATCATGAACAAAGTGTGAAAATTTTTAAACTTGTCTCTGAAAAAGTGGAATTAGTTTATTGAACAAAGAAAATTCATTTTTGGCAGATATTGCATTTTTGTTAATCCAAAGCAGAATTTTTAATAGAAAGATATGTTTTTTAGGTAGATTCCGGAAATATTTTCATAATAATTTTGATATTTGAAGTTTTATCATTTTTTAAAAATTGCATAAAACGATATCGATGTTTACCGTGGCATTGAATTGTAATATTATCTTTTGCCAGTTTATTGTTGTTGTTTTGCTGAAAGTACAAATTTGCGTCTGGGCGTCAATTACTCAACCCCCCCTCTCTCTCTATATATATGGGCCATTTTGAAATTTCGTTTACATGTGCTTTCCCAGAGTAAAAAGAAAAAAATTCAAAGATAAATTAATGTTTAAAGTGTGATTTGAGCTATGCATTAGCTAAAGAAGATAGTATTGAACATTCCTAACATGAAAAATTTAAAAAATCAATAAAATTTTTTGAGATATAAATCTTTAAAATTTTGATTCTAAGAAAAAATGCCTGTCCCATTCCAAGTTTTATGTTTTTAAATGTGTGTGTTTTAATTTGAGCAAACTTTTTTAAATAAAAAGGTTTAATTATTTTAAATACGAAGTGTTAATGTTCTATAATAATGAAAAAAAAATATTACAAAAGATATTTTGTATCAGAAATTACCAGAAATCTTTTGTTCCCCACTTTTTGTCAAGTCCGTTAAATTTTGATTATTTTAGTCAAAATAGGTTTCGAATACTGCTTAAAGTTAGCAGCAAGTATTCGGCAATATAGTTAAACTATTCACGCAACTACTACTTGTCATTTTTTACTCTTCAAATGTGAAGCAATGTAATAGTGGCAAGAATAAACTTTTATCAAGGTTCGTACTTTTTTTCATTGTCAAGTTTGAAACCGTAAATTTTAATATTAAAATAATGATTTTTGCACTTTTGTAATTTAATATTGTTTACTAAATAGTTTCAGAAGGTATGTGCATTATTATCTAAGTTAGAAATTATACAAGCTAGTTCATTTCTAATAGTTTTATTTGAAATGTCATGTCCGTTACCATGAAATCTAAGCGATGATATGTAAACTGCTAAGTAAGTTTACTAAATAGTTTCAGAAGGTATGTAAATTATTATCTAAGTTAGAAAGTATACAAGCTAGTTTATTTTAATAGTTTTTTTTAGTTTTATTTGAAATGTCAAATCCGTTACTTGCCAATTCCGTTGCCATGAAATGTAAGCGAATGATGAAAATGGCCCATATACATAAGAATATGAACAATATTCTTATACATATGGGCCATATTCTTAATATATATGGGCCATATTCTTATATAATATTCTTATATAATATTATATAAGAATATATGTAAGAAGTTCAGTTCCAGTTTTGTTATTTTATTAGAAATGTTTTGTCTTTTAGTTTTCCGTCTTGACTTTGGTTTTCCTGATTACAGATTGCAGTTATTAGAAAGGAAAAATAGAAATTATATTGCCAACTATTACTATATAAATAATTTTTGATTTTTTCAAAGTTAGTTTCGGATACTTTGTGAATATATTTAACAAATAGCTTTTACTCCTAATTAAAACATCATGTCGGCAGTGAACGTCGGTTGCTATTATTTGAAGATAACATTTTTCGTAGAATAAACTTGTTCAAAACTTTTCCGTTTTAAACAAATTGTATTAAAGAAAAACATGAAAAAATTCCAAATATTTATATTAACGTTTCTTCTCAAGTACAGTTATATGATTTGAACCTTTTTAAATAAAACTTTTAATTGAATGGATATCTTCAAAGATTCTTGTACCCTGTATGACCAAAAGAAACCGAAAAACTTCATATTTAAAAATTTTGTCAAAAATTTAGAGAAATGCTTTTCAAATTCTTCAAGAACTTCAGGATTATGAAGAATATATTTTAAATTTCATATTTTTCTGTGCCTTCTCGAGTTCTGGCATATGATTCTGCGCTGAAACAAAATGAAGAAGTTACCTTTTTACAGCCCCTCCGTAGGCGAGCCCCTGCGTAAAGGGTAACATCTCATTAATACCTCTCAATATTGGAGTTGAGAAATGGATACTATACATTACACTGAAAAAAATGAAGTATTCAAAAATGAATACATCCATGTACTCATATTGAATTGAGTATGTTTGGATAAAAATGATCACATTGCTTTCTCAATTTTGAAGCATCACATGCTATCAAATGCAAACTAACGATAATTTTTTACCCTGTAATAGCTTATTTCATTCATGGTGGCATAAAAGATGCTTATTAATATAAATATTAAATTATACAGAGTACTTCGAAATAATTTTAAAGTGCTTGCAAATAGTGCTCTTGTCATAAAAATATTCGATTTGAGTATTTTGCTAATATTTTTTGCTATTTTTCTTAATAAATAATCAATTAAACTTTTATTGTTAATAATTTTGAGCAAGAAATAAATGCTAATATATTTTTACTTTGATTTATAAGGTAAAGGGGCAGTTCATAGCGATTTACATTTGAACACAATCATAGAATCAAAAATGAGTGCATGTGTTCCTTAATTATGAGTACATTTGGATTGGAGCTATTTGAGCATGAAAAGTACTTAAAATTGAATACTTTTTACTCAATTTTGAGAAACCATCTTTTTTTCAGTGTAATGTTACGAGGAAAAGATCTTAGGTAAGTCAAATGAATCTCTCCCAGTAATTTGAAGAGGATCACATCAAAGTAGTACTTTGAATATGGTGAAACTACAAAAGAGTTATTTAATATGAATTGTTGCCGCAAAATCGAAGAATAATTTCCGAATAACTTTGTACTCAAATGGTAGTTTAAAAATAAAAAAATTGAAGAAAGTGACCAGTACACTATTAAAATAAAGGTGACAAACCAATTGCATTTGGCGCCTAGGAGTGAAAAGGTGTTACCATTTGACACCCGCAAGCTTGAAAATGTGGCGAGAACTTTTGGCGAGCTTTCTTATATAAAGCAATCTTTGAATTTCAGGACATTTGAACATTTCAGGGAGGCTTTGAAAGGTGAGCTCGGTGGTCGAGTGGTTTCAATCAGACGTTGTGGGTTCGAATCCTTCGATGGCTAAAAGTCGGTTTGTATGTTTTTTAATTTTTTTTTATAATTGGGCACTAAAGGTGGGTCGATTGGGGATTAAAGGTGCCATCTTTTCACCCTAATGAAAGGTGTCATTCTGGCTCCTTTAGAGGTGACAGCAGTGAGACTAGCCTTTCACCCCTAAAAGATGCAATGTGTCACCATTAGTTTTAACAGTGTACTTTCCAATTTCATAAGTATTGTGTTTCACAATGAGTTTAATGCAGTGCGCTGGTCATTCTAAATATTAACCTAAAACATTTAAGTTATTAAACCGGTGAATAAGGCAATCATTTTTTAAAAAGTCATAATTTCGCATTATTTTAGAGAAAAATATTTAAAATTTCAGCTCGTTTTAGTTATTTGGGGTGCATATATCTTAAATGCTTTAATCGTAAATAATGTCTGTCTTATATCTATATGTGTAATGTCTTTTTATGGTTACGTGAATACTTATACAGCTACCTTAATTTCCATTTTATAGTCATTGATATAGTGCATATATATGGTGATGGTGAGGAGGGAGTATACACTGTAAAAAAAATCTACGTAAAATTACGGACAAAAGCCGGCAGCAGAGATTCCGGACAGTATCCGTAAAAAAATATTTTGACCGTAAATCCAAAAATCACCCGTAATTTTACATTTTAGCAAATGCATAACTAGCCCGTAAAAAAAGTAGTATTGTCCGTAAAAATACAATGCCAAGTTGCCCGTGAAAAAAAGGGCATTGCCCGCAAAACTATAATGCCAGGATGCCCGTCAAAAAAGGGGCATTGGCCGTAAAACTATAATGGCAAGATGCCCGTAAAAAAAGGTGCATTAACCGTAAAAATATAGTAGACTCCCTTAAATCCGCACAGCTTGGGACCAGGGGTTTTGCGGATTTTAGAATTTTGCACATTTCTGGTCATTGCTTTGTTTACATTTTTTAAATAATAATTTAAATGTAATTAACAATGAAATTGAAACTATAATGAATACTTGTAATATAATAAAATATTAAAATAAGTAATAAACAAAAATAAAAAAATTTAGCTAATTTTTAACATGATTAAAATATTAAAAGCAAAGGTCAAGTTAATAAGCAATAAAATAAAAAGATAAGATGCATTTTTCCTATGATATTTGGTTTATAAAGATACATTACTAATTCACATTAAAATCATAATATAAGAAAGTTTTATTTCAGGTCTAACCAGACTTAATAACCAAAAAAGTTTGGTTAATGCATAAATATCTTTGGTAAAAAAAATTGTGATTACCAGTGATATCAGCAATATCTTATTTTTTTCAAAATTAAATTTATTCTTTCTTCATGAAAACACATGAATTGAGTAACGTTAATGAAAATTACAAATTAAAATACATATGGAATTGATATAAAAATAAAAAAGTCAAATTTTGCACCTATATCTGAACTAAATGTTTCATTGTTTACATCCGTAAATTATGTGTGGGTTTTAGAGAGTTGCGGATTTGAGGGAGTCTACTGTAATACGAAGATATCTCTGAGAAAAGGGACATTGCCCGTAAAATAATACAAATTCTGGCCATGAAAAAAAGGGGCAATTGCCCATAAAATAACAAAACACACACATTAGGATACCTTGTTAAAGAAAAAGGATTGTCTCTAAAATTACAAAAAGGATTATTCAGTGAAATTAATATAAATTTCCATACAGTTATCCAGTAATACCCCATTCTCTTTTGGACTCGAGGGGGGGGTGGGGTTATGTGGTTTTTAAAATAAAATCTTTAATGGGGATCGCTATATATACCAACTGAAAATCCATAATAGATTTAAAAGAGGAATATAGATAATTCACAACACTAATAAACAACAAAAATTAATTTTCACAGGAGTACTTATGTTTTCGCAATATTTGAATAAAACATTCATAACTTATGCATATTATAAAACTTGTATATTCAAAACCTAATTTTCCAAGGATTTCAGGTACTCTTAGCAGGCAGTTTGTAGTTTTTTTTTTTTTTTTTTTTTTTTTTTTTAATAAAAGTTTAATTTTATTAAAGGAGAGCATTCTCACTCGTTTCCTATAGTAAATTGTATTTTTATTCAATTACAAGGTTCTCACTTTTGGTGTTGTTGCATTAATAATTTATGTTAAAATACAATTTTTAGCTTTCCAAAATTTACCATCACACACTTTAATAGTGAGAGTGGTGGAGCATTTAAAAACTAGTAAGATAACAAACCCTCATGTGTTTAGATAAAAGTCTAATATGTAAAATGAAAATAGAAAACTAGTTACTTTAATATTAAATTACAGGGGTTGATCCAGGCAAAATTTGGGGTCCACAAAAATCTATTTAATAAAATAGGCTTCTTCACAAAATAATTTTAATAAAACAGATCCTTTCACAAAATTCTTTTATGCCATTTTCATAAATACTGTTTTAAAATCTAATTTGTACACAAAAACATGTCATAATTTTCAAAAACTTAGCAAAGGAATTTTTAAAAAAATATATATTTAGTTTTTAAATTCCTTGTTCAAATAACAGTCAACTTCCATTACAAAATGTTATTTTCACAAAAATAACTTTTCTTTTTCATAAAATGAGCCCCAAGAATAAAAACCTGCATCGACTCCTGAATGGATCAGAAAAATTATGATTAGTAATATCAGTTTATTAGCTGTACTGCTATTGCTCCCTCTCCTCCCTTCCAAGCCCCTTAATAATAGAGAGCAGCTTTTTTATGATACACAAATGCTACTTTATTATTTCGATTTTTATGCATCATATATTTACTAAATACTACATGAAACAAAAATAGTCCATTTTTGATTTAACAATGATTCATAATCCCACACACATCGGTGCAAGAAATCCATCTAAGTCGAGACTGAAATCTTTTCTGAGCATTAGAAATAACTAAATGCAAAAGGTTTAAAAGATTTCTAAGTCTTGTATTATACCTAAAAATTGGTCTCTTACAATAAAAGAAAGTGATTAAATGTTCTTGATGGTAGAACCACTATTATTTAAATATATAAGGTAGAATTTTGAGTCAGTCAAAAATCTCTTCAACACTGAAATCAAACCTGAGATTGAAGGTCTTGCACCCATGTCCCACGGTTCTTGATCTTGTGTATACAGATAATACATGCTATATTGTTTACGAGATTTTAGTGAAAATTGATTAAACTTGGGAATGTTTGAAGATGAAATTATTACAATGGTTCTGTTTTATAAATTATTATTCAATAAATAAAAAGAAAACATGAATTTTTACAAATTTATTTAATATACTTCAACACAGTATTCTTAGAAGTAACAAATTTAAATAACAAATTAAGAAACAACAAATAAAAAATTAATTTTTTCACACAGATTTGTAGTAACACAATTTATCGCCAAGGTTCTGCACTTTCACATTGATTTTGGGAGTTGTAGATCGTTTTTTTTTATTGTGTGCCTTTTTCCAGATTAATAGCCAAGCATGTCCTATTTAAAAAAAAAAAAAGGTAAGAATAAATATTACATAAAAGTATACAGAATAAACAGAAATTGAGTATAGTAACAATCTCAATTATTCCAGATGAACAGCAAATACAGCAGTTATGTTTAATAGATAATTGTTATGAGCATCCTATTAAAACAAGTAACAAAAAAGTAAGGAATTAGAATTCATTCCAGTTTAACCCAAAATTAATTTCAATTATTGTAAAATAATTCATTTTTTGTAATGTTACAGTTAGTAATTTATTTTACTGAACCTTTTGTACATGAATAAAACTTGCACTTGACCTTTTATTTCTATGAAAATATTTTTAAATGAGTAAATTAAATTTGAAGCAATTTTAAAATGACAAAATTCTTTAAGCTCTGATATAAAACTTTGGGCCCCAAAATAAAAAGGCCTGAACATCTCTGATAGACATTAATGTTCTTTATATCAAAGTAAATTGCCTTTATAGCACCTTGAACCGTTTATATATAGCACTTATAGCCATTTGAACCAATTATAGTTGGTTTTAATCACTTTTGAATTGTTTTATGCCTGTTTTGCAACCAATGTGTATATTGCATTTCTTAGATCTCTTCTTCATTGCTAACTGTAATTGAGAGTGCATGTTTTTTCATATGTTTTTATGTTCTTCTATCTTTACAAGAAAATATTGAATTCAAAGAAAATGTGGTATTCTGACTTTCGGTGGATTTGGACATATTGGAAGGCAAGGAATGAGATTTAAAAGTTTTTAGAAAATGTCTATCAGTCAACTCTGTAAGTTTTTAATAAAAAAAAAAAAAATAAAAAAAATAAAAAAATAAAAAAATAAATGTGGCTGCTTTGTTTCAAGAACTAATGCATGACATTTCACAAAACTTTACATTCAGTTAGAGCATTGATATAAACTGAAGCTGGTTAGTTTTGGGGGTATATCTCTTAACAGGTGGCGCTGATATGATGCATTAATCACAATTTCCATAACATCTCTAACTCAAGAACTAATGTACAGGTTATTATAAAACTTCAAATTCTGTTAGTTCCTGATTTAAAAAGTGCTTCAATTCATATATAGGGAACAATTTTTTACTACCATTTGAAAAATATATAGACATCAACTTCTTTTGTATCATGCAATAAATCAACAGTTATATTGAGAATTTTGGAGAATAATAAAATATTTTTTTCTTTCAAATAGAGCATTTTCCAATGTTCCCTTACTAATTTTCTGCTTAATGCCATAAATAAATATTTTTGTTTATTGAAAAACTTTTTTTTTCGCAAGTGATGGAAATATTTTACATATACACACATATTGCCATAATTAACACTACAACAGTACAAAGAATAGATTTATATAATACATTCCATCTTGCAGACTTTTTAATAATATTGTTGCAGACACTTGAAGATAGTTCTGTCCCTGCACTCTCAACTAAATTTGTATGTTTTACAAGATCTCTTAACTAGATTCACACTCTTTTCAAGATTGACTAAATTGGCACTTTTTCTGAGATATCTTGAATAAATTGGTGCTCTTTTTGAGATATCTCGACTAAATTTGCTCTTTTTCTCAAGATCGACTAAATTCGCATTTTTTTCCCCAGGATCAGGACTAAATTCACACTTTTTTCTCCAGGATCTGGACTCAATTTGCACGTTTTCCTGAAATCTCGACAAAATTTGCACTTTTTCTCGAGATCTCAACTAATTTTGCATGTTTTCTGGAGATCTCAATTAATTCGCATGTTTTCCCAAGATCACGACTAAAGTTGCATTTTTTATTGAGATCTCGACTAAATAATGCATTTTTTCCTCATCTCAACTAAATAATGCATTTTCTCGAGACCGTGGCTAAATTTGCACTCCCTCCCAGGATCTTAACTAAATTTGCACCCTGCCTCCTGAAATCTTGACTAAATTCTCACTTTTTCCGAAGATGTCAACTAAAGTCACACTTTTTCCAATTATTTAATGATATTCATATCACCCCCTCCCTCTCCGCAGAATCATAATTCCCATTTTTCTATCATGATTCTATGTTGAAATCTGCATTTTGTAAGTATGATGAAATTAGCATTTTTTACCAAGACTCTTTGATGAAACTTCATTTTTTTAATGCGATTGTTCTATTTAAGAGATTTGCAATTTCTTTCTGTGATATTTTGGCAGAATGTGCATTTTTACCATGACCCTTTGACAAAATTTATTTCTTCTGCAACTAACTGACTTTTTTATACGTACTCATTAGTTAAAATTCACGATAGTTTATCGTGACTGATTGCCAAAATTCTCAATAGTTTTGCACAACTGATTGGCTCACTTTGCAGAAAAAAATATGTAGAAGAATTTACAGGGGGAAATACAGTACAGAATTTTAATATGTAGGTCTTTCCTTTTCTGTATGTAAATCACACAATTCTGCACACGATTTCAAACCCTACACCTCAAAGATAACCCATCTCCCAAGAAACTTTTAAAATGGCACCATAAGCAGCCAATTTATTTATTTTATGTGCTTGGCGGCTCTTTTAAACCCTTTTAATGGACACAATGGTTTTTTTTTAACCTTTCGAGGGCAGCCTGTGGAAATTCAATTGATCTTTGAAAATTATAGCAAATATTTTTGGTATACAAAGAACAAGCATACCCTCCCCCCATTTTTTAATAGCCCTTTTTGAAAAAATGTACTTTTGCTTTAAATTAGTGGTTCCTCTTCGAAAAATTCCACCTGGTGCCCCCCCCCTTTTTTTTCTTTCTAGAATTTAGAGTATTTCAGGTATGACAAAAAATCATCTTTGCTAGTAAAATGGTATTATCATAGTGAGCATTAAAAATCATTCAAAATACAATTTAACTGCAATAGTTAGCAGATCTGTAGTGGTATTTGTAATTGATTTTAATTTTTGAGAAATTAAAAACAATACATGCCTTTCTAAAAAACATTATACGGTAGAGTATCTAATTTGCCGGCATGTAATTCACAGTCAATTTTTTAAAGTTAACAAAAACGTATTTAGATTAATAATATTGTACACTGTGTCACCCTCTTAGTGGTGAATATTGATTTTTTTTTTTTTTTTTTTTTTTTTTTTTTTGGGGGGGGGGGGGCTGGAAATAAAACTTTAGATGAACAAATTGACGCTGTGATGATTTGGCGCTGTGACGAATTGGCACTACAATGATTTCAATGCAACACCTAATATTTCGAATTATAACTAACTGAATGAAAATGCCTTAAAATTAATAATTATTTGTAATAAAACAATATTAAAATTTTATATCATCATTAGAAACATTTTTCTGAATATTTTATTTTAACATATTAGGAAGTAGGTAAAAATTTGTTTGCAACATTACAGATCTACATACGAGAAAAAAAAAAACATTGAATATATGAACATTATGAATTGAATATAAATGAAAAAAAAGCATGTTTTCATTTTTGTCACATTCATAAAAATATACATTTTTTGAAAATGCATTAAAAGATAGAAAATTTCACTAAATTAACCAGCTAAGTTGGTTTTATATATGGCAATTTATTTTGTTGCCTAATTAAGTGTTATATGACCAAATTAGTCAAAATTTAGTTCTATGGTAGTAATACTGCTATTAGTACTTTTTTTTTTTTTTTTTTTTTTTTTTTTTGCCATTATACCTACGGCAGCCCACTGACCACCTTAGGGACTGAATTAAACGAGGAAAAAAAAATCAGCCTAATGTGTGTATTGTCTTTGAATACATGAAGGAGAGACTGGAGCATATGTGAATAATTCACATAAACATAGCTTTTTTTTATTACTGGTTAATTTCTGAAAACAAAAAATACTGAATACAGTAAATAGAACCCTTTTTTTAAACAAGGTAATTTTTTATAAAATCATCTTTATAGTTAGCTCTTCTTTTTTTTAATAACTTTATAAATTCAATGAATTGCTGACAAGTGCCCCAACAGCAGGGTAGTTGCGAACACAAGGAAAAATATTTGATATGCTTTACATTCTGTTTTTTATTTGTTTTCATTAGGGATGCACCGAATAATCGGTATCTATTCGGTATTCGGCCTATTCAGCCATGTTACCGAATATTCAGTTAGGCCGAATACTAAACTATTCGGTTGAGCCGAATATTCGGTATGGCCGAATATCAAAGTATTCGGTTGAATCCAATACTTAATAAAACCTTTAAAAACTTTTCACTATTTCTACTTTTAACTGTCAATTTTTTAATTTATATTTAAAATAATTCGAAACAAAATCATTTTTAAATAAAATAGAATGTTTTTACATTATTTATTTGCTGTTTGTAAAGTACAACTTAAGAAAATTAACCATGAGAAGGATTAAAATGGTGATTTATTAGGATTCTCCTTAGGTATAAATTACGTACTCATACAAGTTTCTAAATTTTGTTTAGTAAATAATCTGTTTCTTGCTTTTCTTCAAATAAAAGTCCTTTAAAAGAAAAGAAAAAAAAAAAAACTTTTGAGATTAGTAATAGCTATCAAGGCAGACAAATTTTGTTCATGAAACCATAATCATAATCAACTTATTGAGTCATAAGTACATTGTATTTCATCTCACTCTAGGTCCAAACTTGTGTGTTCATTTATTACATTAACAATAAATAACATATTTTCAACTCACATGCTTTGATTTCTGTAAAATATGATATGATGGGAAGGGTGGAAAATACCACTATTCATAAGAAAAGAACTATGAGCCAAACATACCTTTATTCAGAATTAAGTTGAAAGTATTTGTACTTTATATTGAAAAAAATCTGCCTTGAATTATTTTAAAAGGACAATTATCAGAGTGTTAAATTTTTCTTCGGCCATTTTTTCATTATTTGATTTTAAAATGTTTGTTTTGATTCGTAGAAAATTTTATTAATTAAAGTTTCATAACTGCGCTTCTTAAATAACTCAAGCCAGATTTTTTTCAATACTAAATGCTCTTATAAAAAGCTCGTTTATCAAAATGTAAGTTTCTTTTATTAAATATTATGTAAAACTGTTTTAAAAAGTAACATTTTAATATTTTGAAATTAAAAAAGTATTTGGAAAGCCGAATATTTGGTATTCGGTTCACCTGTCGGCCGAATATTCGGCATTCGGCCAAAATCACTATTCGGTGCATCCCTAGTTTTCATGATCATTAGTTACACTAAGTGTTAAATTTACTATAAACAAAAAAAGTGCCCTTTTCAGAACAGTAGCACCCTGCCCTTTTTTAAAAATGGGGGAAACTCTGTATATGACATATTTAAAAATATAAAAACTAAACCTTATTACTTACCCATCATACGTAGTATAGGGTAAGTCTTGCAATCGTTTTGAAAATCGAAAAAATTTTTTTGACGGATTTACACGTTTTAGATAATGGAGATTCCGAAAAACATATTTTTAGAAAAAAAAATTTGCCGTCCGTCTATCTTGTCTGTCCGTCTGTCTGTAAACGCTCTATCTCCCGAACAAATTGAGATAGAGACTTGAAATTTTGTATGTAGTTAGTATGTAAGAATGGGACGAACCCTATTTAATATCAGCAACCTCGATTATCCGGAACTATTTTTTTCGGACTCTCAAAAAATTCGTTCTGATGAAAGGTATATAAAAATTTTCTAATTTTTTTGTTCTAAGAAATGGACGTAAAAGGCAATAAAATAACACACATTTTGCATATAGAACGAAGTCGATCGGATTATTACTTGCCGAGATATTTTTAATCTTGTTTTCCCACATTCTTCAATTTTTCATGACCCTGTATTTCATTCAAATTTCAATTCAGAGGTATATTTTAATTGGAAATGAGACGCTTAATCCGACGCATTTTATTGTTAGTTAATAGAATTATTATTTTTGGAGTTATAAGGATGTTTCTTTTACGCAGTTCGGTACTACTTGAGTAGTTTGGCGTTTTATATAATTTGTCGAAATTGGTACATCAGCAGTTCTTTAATATAGCATTACTATGTATATTAACAATATTTAAATTTAGCTTATGAATTGCAATGCATTGTATAAATAGTTTTCACATGTTTTATTTTCATATACATATCCATGATGGGTAAATATTACGGTGGCCCCCAACGACTAGTTTTTACTTAAGGGCTATCCATAAAAGATGTTCAATTTTTTTACCTTGTCTCTCCCCATTTGTCACACTTGTCATACCCCCCCCTCTACCAATTGTCATATGCCATGCTATATTACTTAAACATACTTTCAGTTCAAATACAAAGCACTATGTTATAGATCTTATTTCAAATTTTATTTTAAAACTTTAACTATGTGTTTTAATGTCATTTGTAAGCACAAATGATTCATGTACTTATTTTATACGAAACAAGATTAAGGCTTACATCAAGAAGCATAATTAATGAACAATAGTAATACACAAGGGTGGGAAAATTTTCAAAAATCTTACCAGCCAAGTATTTGTTTCATCTGCCAGCAGGATGCAAAACACATGCAATTGAAAATAGTTATGACAAAATTGCATGCAATTGCAGACAAACTTACGGTTACTACAACGCATTTTCATAATTCTTTTTTTCTATAATATTAAGAAATATATACAACAGAGCAGGGGTGCAAAAATCTAGGCGCCAGAGGGTAGTCTCTCACCACTAAAATTTTAAAGTTTTTTTCGCTCAAAATTTAATAGCATTCTAGCGGGAATTTGACACGAAATATTAGACGAAGAAAAACGAAATAAATTTTGTGGTGAGAAACTGCCTGCTGGCGCCTAGATTTTTGCAACCCTGCAACAGAGGTAAACTTAGTATAAGATAGAACTTAGTACCATTTAGTAATTAAAACTTAGCTTAGTTATTTACACTGTAATAATTTGGAAAGTTAAAATATCTAGATTGAGAAAGAGTCTCTGATAATGTCTCTATTATCTACAGTTTTACAAAAACAAAAAACGAACTCGCCTTGCCAGAAAATGCTTTGCCATTGGCGAGCAAAATGATTCATTTCCCCACCCTTGGTAATACAATATTCATATGTAAGAGCAAGAGTTATAAAATAAACAGTAGCAAAATAAATAATTTATAAATGAAAATTATTTTGAAATAAATTTTACTGATATTCAAATCGTTATTTCATATATAATTATCTTTTATCATTCAATGAGATAACAAAAAAAGAAGATTAAAAAATTTTATTTAGCTTTTAATACAAACAAACTTGTCAATAGAAGATGTAAAAATGAAAAATTTAGGAGTCAAGAAAAATCCAACAAAAAATTTTTAATTAAGTAAACTAGTTAATATAGCTTTTCCCCACACTTATTTCACAATGCTAACTCTTTTTGAACAATAATATTCACTTTATATAATTTACAATTAAATAAGATAAATGTTACAATTTGAAAATAGCATTAACATCCTGAGAAAAAAAAAAAAAAGTCAGTACTACAGTTAATATGTAAAAGTATATACAAAATTTAGTCGTGTATAATGCTCCCCCCCTCCAAGAAAAAATAAATAAAAAAGGGATGCATTTTACAACAAAAACATGTAAACAACAACTATTTTCTAAATGGTAAAAAAAAGGAGCCAAATAAAATCCACAAAAAATTTATAATTTAGTAAGCCAGTTAACATAGCATCCCCCTCCCTTCTCCATTTCACAATAATGATACCCTTTTTCTGAACAATAATAATCATGTCTTTTAATTTACAAAAACATCCCACGTAATTTGCACAAAAAAATTATACCCCCCCCCCCTCCCCAAAAAAGGAGAAAAACTTTCCTGGAATAAAAGAAAGCATTAAAAAATTGTACAAGAACTCATTATTATTACATTAATTTTACTAAAATAATATATAATAAATAAACCTGTTTTTGCATTCTTGCTTCCCTCTTTTACAAAATATTTTTTCAACACATTGAAGACATGGCTTTGGCATCTTTATCAGATGATGTCATTAGGATTTGTGACTGAAAAATACAAAATTTATAATGACAACCAAGAAAAACTTTAAATCTGTCATGAAAAGCCTCCATGCATCACTATTCCCAAATAGTGTTACCCCCCCCCCCCAATAAAATAAAGCTAATTACATAAAACAATCAGGAATTGATCCAGTAATTTTTTTTGTTTGTTTGTTTATTCATAAGGCAAAATATTTCTAGAAACAACTGTAGGTCCACTGTGCCCCATGTTAAATTTCAATACATGATCATAAGATTGTTATTTAAAGTTTTCTTTTAAGCATATTAAATTTAATATTAACCCTTTGCGGTGCAGTGGTTTCATAGATATACCACTTAATTTTAATTCCCAAATGCCATATTGGCACCGGAAAAAATTATGGTTTATTGATTGTGTGAAATATAGCGTTTTTTTATTTACAAATAAAGTTGTTTTCAAATTCCGGTGTCAGTCATTTATTTCAACACTTAAGAAATTAATTTGTAATGAATTAATTTTGTACCCTGCAAAAGGTTAAATCAAAACAAATATCTTACCTTTACAAGAAAAAAATTCTTATTTATCTATAACCTTTAATTAAAAATAAAAGAAAAGTATGATGATAAATTTTATTTTTAGGCAGACTTGTATAAAACGAAAAACTTTTTGCGCACGTAATATTGAATCAAAAACTATCTGCAAATTAATGTTGGGTGTAATTCGATGCAGTTTATGAACATAATTCACGTTTTTTACGTGATTCATAGATGTAATTTGCGTTTTTGAGCAATTCATGGGTGTAATTCGCATTTTTTTACGCGATTCCTGAGCATAATTCATGTTTTTCATGAACATAATTTGCATTTGTTATGCTATTTAAGGGTGTAATTCACTATTTTTATGAGATTCATAGACGTAATTTGCATTTTTTGAGTGACGAAATTTACGTTTTTTGATTGATTTATGGATGTAATTCGTGTTTTTTATGCAATTTATGAACGTAATTCGTGTTTTTTTAACATGATTCATGGACCTAATTCGCATTTTTTGCATAATTCATGGATGTCGAATTCGTGTTTTTTTGAGCCATTCATGGGTGTGATTTGGGTTTTTTGAGTGATTCATGGATGTAATTCGTGTTTTTTATGTGATTCATGCAAGAAATTTGCATCTTTTACTCAGCTTTCGGGCGACATTCAAGTTTTCCCGCGCGGTATTTTGCCAAAATGTTGGTTCTTTTTACACGATACTTGGCTGAAATGCATGTTTTTTACGCGATTCTTTGTCAAAATGCATATTTTTATGCAATTCTTTATTGAAATTCGTGATTTTTTCAAGGTGTTTTGATGACACCTTGAAAAAATCACGCAATTTATTCGCGTTAGCAATAAATAATTCTTTCTTAAATTTTTTTACAAACTCCATAAAATTTTCTGTGCAGTCTCTATTATACAACTCTGCTTTTAGAAGCTCAAAACAAACAATCAGAATAAAATGGATCACTATGAGCTAACAATGTATTTCGAAGGCTATAAGTAATCAATTCAGAGCTCAAATCAATTAAATTTCTAAAATCAAAATCTATTGTTTGGCAGCTAATTTCAGCAGGCTGAGATACAATACAAAAACTATATGCTCTAATATAGGGGTGCACAACCTTTTGAAGAGAAGGGCCACTTTCAAATATATCTGGGTGGTCGAGGACCACATCAATAAAAAGGAGAGAATTCGAGTTAGAGGAGGTGATCTGTAGCCTACAATCTGATAAAAAAAATATGTGGTTTCAGAGGAGAGTGTATGTGTGTGATTGGGGGGGCAGTGTTCTCGCTGTCGCTCGCCAATGCGCCAAGTTGCGACTAAATTCTTCATTTGGAGAGTAAACAAGCAATTAGATTCGCCAAATTGCTAGTGCTCAATTTTTTCTTTTTCTGTTTTTCTTTTTCGTTTTTCATACATATGCATATATATATTTAATGTATACATATTTTTTTATATTTGTAGCGGATAGTTGAAATTAGATTAATAACAATCGCTATCACAGTTGTAGAAACTTAGGTTATTTTAGAACATATTGAAAAAAAAGAGGTTACATTAAAGGATTAAAGATATTTTTTGTGCTACATGGCGAATCTATTTTGCTAATACATTTTTCATTTGGCGAATGATTTTTTATTTTTAACTCACCAAATTACTAACGTTGATCAAATGTCAGCGAGAACACTGGGGGGGGGGGGGGGGGGTTACCCACTTAAGTTCACTTACCCAGTCAAAATACCCAATTCAGTTGTTAAGAATACATCAGCATTTTTACATTTTTATATATAACAGATATAGCAAGGATTATTTTCTAGATTTAAAGATATTCCTTGACATAATTCAGGAGACTATGTTTTGTTTTATTAAAAGTGCTAAAAAAAGAGCATAAATGGCTGGTGCCAAAAAATGTGAATTTTATGAACGAAGGAGAGAGAAGCCGATTACAAGATTTTTTTTATCTACGTTATTTTAAATTTTTCCGCGACTGATCGATAAAATTTGTGATTTTTACCTTGCCGATCGACAAAATTCGAGATTTTTACAAAGCGATCGATAAAATTCGTGATTTTTACAAAGTTGGTCAATGAAATTTGCTATTTTCCTTCGTATGATCGGCGAAATTCATGATTTTTCTGCGCATGATCGACGAGACTTGTAATTTTTCCGCATCTAATCGACAAAATTTCCAATTTCAATGCGCCTGATTGTATAGGTGTAAATTAACGGTCGCCACTCGCCACGTGGCGATTAAAGTTGTAAAAGTGGCGATTAAAAATCGGCCATCGATCGCCACCCTAGTCGCCACTCGGCGATTAAAAAATCTTATTAATTTGCTTTGTGAAATACAGATTTTTTTCATGGATACATTCATCTCTACTTTGTTTGCTTCTAATTAGTAAATTGGTTAATTCTTCAAATTAAAAATCGGTCATCGATCGCCACCCTATTCGCCACTCGGCGATTGAAAAATATTTTTAATTTGCTTTGTGAAATACAGATTTTTTCATGGATACATTCATCTCTACTTTGTTTGCTTCTAATTAGTGAATTGGTTAATTCTTTAAATTAAAAATCGGCCATCGATCGCCACCCTAGTCGCCACTCGGCGATTAAAAAATCTTATTAATTTGCCTTGTGAAATACAGCTTTTTTCATGAATATATGCATCTCTTCTTTGTTTGTATCTAATTAGTGAATTGGTTAATTCTTTCTTTCTGTCGGATGCAAGCATATTTAGCAACTTTGTTGTATTTTCTATATTTTGGCTTTTTACTATGAACTCTTTATTTGGATTATGTTTTCAAGACATACTTTTTTTCCTACATAATATAGTCATCAATTTTAATTCCACATGCATTTCAAATAAATTATACCATTTTTACCTCTGGATGCAAAGAGATTTTAAGGACATTGCTGTATCTTAAATCTTTCACTTTTGCCATATGCTCATTAATTGTACCAGTAATAGTTGGCTGGTATAATTTTTTTTTTAAATTTATGATTAAAGTTTATGTAGGTGTCAAGAAAGATTGAAACATTATAGCCAACTACTTTAAAAATATAGGACAAAATTAGCACTCGCCACTTAGGCGAGTAATACTGCAAATTTAGCATCTGACTTTACTGCTACCAAGCAGACTTCCTCCACCTCACCAACACATTGGCACTCTCTGATTTTGCCTTAATAAGACATCTGGAGTTTTGAAATCTCAGCTAAAGCAAAGAATATTTATATTTATTTGTACACTCGCCAAATTTAATCATTACCACCAATTTTAAGTAAGAATAAAATATCCAAGAAAGATATGAAATTATTTTTAAATTTAAAATTTAAAAATACAATTTCCTTGTTTGTTTTATACAATGTATTAATATATATTTAAATATAGTTTATCACTTATAATTTTATCTGCAGTATTAATCACCAATTCATATTTTTCCATTCAGTGGAATGACAGTTTTATTTTTAACCAAATATGTGTAACTTTGTAACTTACTAGCCACTAAATAAATAATAGCCATTTTGACCTATTTTTAAAAAGTGGCTACTAACTTTTAAAAAGTGGCCACTAATGAAACTGGATCTACCGGCCACTGGCTACTAATCAAATTTCCCAGTTTTCACCTATACCTGATTGAAGAAATTCACGTTTTTCTGAAGACGATCTACGAAACTCTCGTTTTTACGAA
This sequence comes from Maratus speculifer, assembly GCA_964019185.1. Taxonomy (NCBI): domain Eukaryota; kingdom Metazoa; phylum Arthropoda; class Arachnida; order Araneae; family Salticidae; genus Maratus; species Maratus speculifer. The sequence goes on from OZ025294.1 coordinate 171,224,737, forward strand.
GCCGATCAATAAAAATTCGCGATTTTTACAAAGTCGATTGATAAAATTCACTATTTTCTTTCGCACAATCGACAAAATTCACAATATTTCAGCGCTTGATAGACGAAATTCACAATTTTTACAAAGCCAATCAATGAAATTCATGATTTTCAACGCCTGATCTACGAAATTTGCATACGAAAAGGCAATAGTCAAAATTGACGATGTTCATGAAGCCGATCGACAAAATTCACAATTTTTACAAAGTCAATAGACGCAGTTCGCGATTTTTTAAAAGTTGATAGACGAAATTCGCGATTTTTGCAAAGCTGATAGACAAAATTCACAATTTTCTTTTGCATGATCGACGAAATTGGCAATTCATCCAAACTTGATTGACGATATACGCGATTTTGATGCGACTGAATAACAAAATTCGCAATTTTTCTGCATCTAATCGGCGAAATTCGCGATTTTCCGATTCAGATCGGCAAAATTCGCGATTTTTTCGAAGCTAATCGACAAAATTTGGGATTTTTACGAAGGCGTTCAATCAAATTTGCGATTTTTACAAAGCGTATTGGCAAAATTTGTGATCTTTGCAAAGCCAATCGACAAAAATCACGAAATTACTCCGCATGATCAATGAAATTCTCGATTTTATTCGAGTCTGATCGACGTAGTAGCAATTTTTCCACGTGTGACCAACAAAATTTGCAATATTCCCATCTTCGACCAAAGAAATTTGATATTTTTCAAAATGCAATCAATAAAACTCGCAATTGTTCGATCTTTGAACGACGAAATGTGTGCTTTTTTTGCTGTAAATTGACAAAATACACATTTTTCTTCGACCGAGTATCAATTTTCGTGATTTTTGTATTAACATTGACAAAATCTGCATTTTTTATGCGGCCAGATAAAACTCGCGATTTTTTTCTCTTGATAAACTGACAAAAAACACGATTTTTCCACCTGATCAACGAAATTTGCAATATTTCCACGCGTCATCACTTAATTCGAGATTTTTGATTTTCCCGTGTCTTATCAGCGAAACTTGTTTTTTTTTTTTTTGTCTCTGATCGACAAAGTTTAAACCGACCAATAAACCGAGAAAATATGCTATTTTTCCGTCCGATGATAATTTGCAAGGAACCACAACATTTATGATTTTTTTTCTTGCTTGATCAACAAAATGTGTGTTTTCGCATCCATCAGACAAATTCCGTGATTTTTCCATACCTGGTTGAAAAAACTCACAATTTTTTCGTGCCCAATCGGGAAAATTTGCTCCTTTTTTTCTCGAGTCTCATGAGCAAAATTCGCGATTTTTCCCCTATCTGATGAGCAAAACTGACAATTTTTCTGATCTTCATCGATAAAATTTAACTATTTCCGCATTTGATCAATGGAATTCATGATTTTTCCGTGCCGATAAACGAAATTTGTGGTTCTTAAATGACGAAATTTTATATTTTCCTGCAGTAAATTGACAAAATTTAGGAATTTTTTTGTGTGACATATGTACAAAAATTGCGATTTCCATTTATCAAAGTACTTCCAGATTATCCGTCTGAAACCACCCACATGGTTTGGTCACTATCATGTTTGTCTGCTTTTGTACTTTTCGTAAAACTAATCCACGCCTTCAAAATAAAGCAAACCGTTTATTCACATCCTAAAAGAAACCTATAATTCTCTGCTACATCTCGGATTTTCATATTTATTTATTTAATATTATTGTTATTATAGAGCAATTAAAGTTTCTGGCTCCTTACCCTACAAACATTTTTGATATAGTCTTCTCATAAGAAAATGCATAACTTGAAATTTAATACACGTAACTCCATATCTGTAGGGGTGTTTTGTTTGACGCTGTACGATTCATTTGCATTGTGTGAAGACGTTCGTGTATACTAACGCTATATGATAATATTGCCACATGTTTTTAGTCATGTAAATATTGGCGCCCTTCATTTAGTGCCAAGAGCCAAGATCCGCCCCTGGTTAGTGAAAGGTTGGACAGGCCTGGTATACATGTATCTATACATAGTGTTGATTCTAGAAAAAAAGGGCTGTAGGGCGGGAGTTTTTCAAATAGCGAATACTATTCTAAAAAAAAGGGATACATTTTTTAAAAAAATGCAGATTAAATAAGGGTACATTTTTTTAAAAAATGGGAGCATGATTCTAAAAACGGGTACATTTTTTTCAAAAAGGAATATTATTTTTTTAAAAAGGTGCATTTTTTTTTTTTCAAAATGAGTACACATGTATGTTGTTCAAGCAAAAATATTTAGAACTGGTTTGTTTATAGTCCACTGAAATTTGAGATATTTTGCAGAATCAATTGAATTGCCATGTGGCTCATAAGAAGAGTTAAAAAGGACTGCTGGGTACATCAGGATTTTTAAAAGCATTTAACCCCGGTGCATAGAAGAAATAAAAAGTTTTAAAACCATGCTATAATGGCTTAGAGTCAACACTAATATACAACAGTAACAGAAAAGTACCACATGTTCTAATAGAGGGAAGGTGGAGGAAGAGCGACAAATATATGTTTTGATTAAAACACAAGCATTTTAGTCGGTTTAAAACTATATCTTGTTTATTTAATAAAGATCACTAGATTAAAATAAGTAGTTTCAATCTACAGTTAAAATATTTAAACAAAAGTTTGAACATTCTCTCAGAAAGAAATTACACAATATCAATATATTTTTTATAAACACAGTTGCCAAAATTCTAACTAATCCTTCCCATACAGTTCGAATACTTTTTGGGAAAATTGGAGGAGATGAGAGATAAGAAGGCACAACAATAGCTGTAATCATCTTACAATTTTCTATAGAAATGGAAGGAATAAGTTCAGTATAACATTACAAAAACCTACATATTTCAGTCTAATGTCATTTTATAAACCCCTATACACCATCCCTGAGAATTATGACTTTTATTTTATGACAAACATATGGTTATTTATAATGTTAAATTATCACGAGATATGAGAATAAAAACTACCTTCTATTTTCCACAATTTTTAAAAGATTTCATTGGAATTTCAAGAAAAATGAAAAATATTTATAGGAAAAAAAAAACCGATTTGAATGTCATATTTATAAATGTGAAATAACTAACTGTACATTGGTTAATAGCATTAATTTAAAATTATGAACATTTTCACATGAAATAGTTCTGTGTGTTGCCTTCTATCGTAATTACAAATTAAACTCATATCTTTATGCATGTGCATGAATTGTATGTACATTCATAAATGAAAGCAATTGCATGGCTCTACCTTTTTAAAGGAAAAACTTACGAAACAAAACTGTTAATAAAAAATACTTTATTGAAAAATATACTTCGTGGAAATTTTATTTACAGCATAAATCGCTATATTAAAAGTTAATGTTTTTTCTTATACCATATGCACGAATGAGACCGTAAAAGTACATTGTAATGATCTTTTGCAAAAGAAATATTTTTGAAAATTTGATAATCTAAGAATTTTTAGTGACTTATAACTACAGATAATAATAATAAATAAACAAAAATATTTTACATACCTGCATTTCAATTGAATAGCCGTTTTCACTTGCGTCCATGTGAGGCCTCAATTCATCACAAAGGTCTTTTACCGCTTCCTTCGTTAATTTAAAATTCAAAATGAATTTGCTGGAGTCGAAACTAAACGGGTCTTGTCGATCAATCAGTCTCCAACGACGATTAATGTTGGCTAAACGAAGTCTTCTTCTCCTGATACGACGCAGCGCGATAATGTCCGCCATTATTATTTACTACTCGTAACAGTGTTCGACACCTTTTTACCGTCCGCAAATAGTAGTCACGTGACACGAAAGATCTACGATCGAAAAACGTTCCGCAAGTTTGATTTGAATAGCGTTTTTAGCGGCGAGCCGTAATTCTGCGGAAGAGAAGAAGTTACGATAGATAAGCGTTTGACAAGAATACCCGCGTAAGACGACCACTTTGTTCTCCATTAAAAGTATTCTACGCATTCCATCATGTTATTTTTACTCTTAATTTAATTTACTTCTTCAATCATTATCCAAATCGGAAGATTCCGACCAGAGAAATTAAGAACTTTTTGCAATAATATAATGGTAGCATTTCATACTTCATTATTTCAAAATTTAATAATGAAAAAGCATGCTTTTTTTCATTAATTTCGTTTCTGAGTTCATAAATATGACAATAAAAAAGTGAATTCAAACTGTAAATAACGCCGCAATTTTACCTAGTATGATGTCTTAAGACATACAAAACTATCACGTCATTATCTACAATGATGTCCAGGGGGCCCAGAGAGGGGTTTGGTGACGCAAGATGCGTTTTACAATTTTCTTTTGGGGGGGAATTTGAGAAAAAGTATAATGGGGGGGGGGATTTTTAAATTCTTAGTACTTCCTTTTTTCTTACTGTTAAAAAAGTCTTAATTTTTTTAATATCACTTTTAAATTTTTTCAACATTGGATTTTCAGAAATGTTCCTGTGTTTTCTTTCTTTAAATTCTAGATAAAGGCAATAAGAACTCATTACGCTATGCTCAACTCGCTATCTTTTGAGTGAGCAGTAGATTATTAGTAGAATATATTTTACAATTGATATTTTGTTTAGGGGGGGGAGGGTGTCAATGTTAAAGTATGAAGATTTTTTTTTTTTGGGGGGGGGAGGGATTTGCGTCATTGGGTTTGGGGGAAAGGGTTTGGTTTGGTTTATTTTTGTCGGCCGATTATCTACACTAGGGATATAGGCCCAGGGGGGAGGTGCCCTTCGTGGGGGTCTTTCTAAGGGAACCTAACCCGTATTTACGCAAAGTTCGAAGAAAACCACGAAAACTCCGAACGATTAGGCCGACAGCCGAGATTGGGTTCGAACCCAGCACCTGCCGTCTACCAGTTAAGAGGTACGAACCTCTCCGCCGCTGGTGGGGCTTGGGGGAAAGGGATGGTCACCACTGATGATGTCATAAGAATATAGCGTTATCTCAGAAACTAATGCACGGATTTTCAGCTAACTTCAGATGCAGTTAGGAGTTCACGTAAAGTTGGGAATGATTAGATTTTCGGTGTAAGTCACATAACCGGTGGCGCTGTTATACTGCACTTTTCAGGAGAGTATTTACATATATAAGATAGAAGAAAATTTTTGGAGTGCCACAACCGACTAATTTTTCTATAAATTTACCAAAACAATAGCATATTAAAACCAGATGATAATTTTATGCGATAATTTAAACCAGACAATAATTTAATTAAATAATAATAATATTTTCAACAAACAAAATAAAACGTTCTGTTATGACGTCATCGAAAGACTTATTCGAAGGTATTTGTCCGTAAAAAAAATGGCTAGGCAGCAGATTTTCACACCCTGCATAAAAAAACGGGCTTTGCCCGTAAAAACATATTAGTACTCCGAATTTATGTTTCCGCAACGTAAATTTACGGAAGTGTACCGTTAAGCTTCAAAAACGGACAACTACCGTAAAATATTACGGTAAATGCCCGTTAATTTACATTTATTTTTTACAGTGTAAGATGGCTTATGCCGTATAGATTCTTCATTTTACCTAGAACCTCCGTCTCATATTTATAGAATATGCTCTCTGAAACTTACCCTCAGCTTACATTTGGTTATTTTGAGACTTCAGCACTGATTACAGAAACATATTCGACATTCTATCAGCACTGATGCTTTTTTAAACTGTAAAATACAATGAATTAAACAGTGTTATGAAGAGAGAAAACTTGTATTCTGTGGCCATCGCAAAATTTTCTTCTATATCAATTTAATATATTAGTTTAAATATTGTTGCTACATAACTAGAATTACGAATTAGCGTTCAGCTCTTTTATTTTAACGTGGAATTTAGTTGGAAATATAAACATAATCGAATAAATATAAGCATAAAATATAAATATAACAGCAGATCCTGTTGTATATTTAAATAAAAATATGGAAAAGCATAAGTAACGTAATTGATGAATTTAAAATTGAAAATTTGGTGTATACCGAATAGAAACTAAGATAAGATATAATATTCTTCGGGAAAATATAGCATAATAACCCCCTATGTAATAAAGAAATAAGAAAATTGAACCAACATGATTTTTAATTAATATTTTACATATTGAATTGCTGAAATTACATTACTTTTAATTTCGATGATATTTCATCCGATATATGCGTGGAAAGCTATAACAAAAAAATCCCTTTCGGCATGGCCTATAGGCGGAGGTAGATTTCGAAAAATTTTCATCTCAACAAAAAAGAAAAAAATGATTAGAGATAAACCCAGTTTAACTACTTTATTCAGCCGCTTTAAAAAATTTTTTAATTTCAATTTTCTGTAAGAACTGGTTTTATCAAAATCGTCTTAAACGAAATTCTACTCAAATGCCCATTTTGGCAACATATTTTGAATTATATTCTTACTTTATTTAAAAAATTGACCAATATGCTCATTATATAGCTCCTAAATAACAAAAAACTGTTAATTAAATTCGTTTGACAGCAAAATTGAATTTAAAAATGAGTCATAAGTCATAAAACAACCAATTTATTATTTTAATACATCCTCAATTCTTTAATCAAGATCGCTTTGAGAAATTTTATGCGAAGTGCCCATTTTGACAGATTTTTTTTAAATATATATTTAGCCTTTATCAAAAATCTGACCAATACGGCACATTACATAGTTCCTAAATAACAAATAACTGTCAATTGAATGCGTTTGAGAGCAAAATTGAATTTAAAATTGAGTCATAAAATAAACAATTTGTTATTTGAATACAACCTCAATTCTTTTATCATGATCACTTTGGGAAATTTTTTTGCGAAGTGCTTACTTTGACAGCTTTTAAAAAATGTATATTCACCCTTTATCAAAAAATCGACGAATACGCACATTATATAGTTCCTAAGTAACAAAAAACTGTCAATTGAATGCGTTTCAGAGCAAAATTGGATTTAAAAATGAGTCATAAAATAACCAATTTGTTATTTGAATACCCACAGTTCATTAATCATGATCGCTTTGGGAAATTTTGTGCGAAGTGCCCATTTTGGCAGCCTTTTTTGAAATATATTCTGCCTTTATCAAAAAACTGGCCACTCTGTCACATTATATAGTTCCTAAATAAGAGAACCTGTAAATTGGATGCGTTTGAGAACAAAAAAAAAAGATTTAAAAATGACTCGGTAAAAACGCAATTTCTTAAATTTCCTCAAATTTCAATCACTATAACTTCGTGAAATTTTGTTCAAAATACCCTTTTCGGCAGCCTTTTTAAAAATATATTCTGCCTTTATCAAAAAACTGGCCAATACGTCAAGTAATATAGTTCCTAAATAATAGGACATGTAAATTGGATGGGTTTGAGAACAAAAATTAATTTAAAAATGACTAAGAAAAAACGCAATTTGTTATACTTAATCAATATTTTAATGACGATAACTTCGAGAAATCTGTTCAAAATACCTTTTTTGGTAGCCTTTTTAAAAATATATTTTGCCTTTATCAAAAAATTGGCCAATACGTCGCATTATATAGTTCCTAAATAAGAGGATCTGTCATTTAGATGCGTTTAAAATCAAAAATGGATTTTAAAATGAGTCAGAATATAAGCAGTTTGGATTTGAGGTTTTTTTCTCCAATTCCTATTTTTTTTTAAATTTATTTTTGCTATAAGAATTGGTTCTATGAAAAACTTGTCAATATAAAAGTTGTAGATATTATTGTGAAGATGTAAAATAAATTTAATTAGATTTGATTGCTTAAGAATTGAGTAAGTTATGGTTTTTTTTCTCCCCCCTTTTTCTTTTCTTTTTTAATTTTTTTCATCGATAAAAATTGGTCCTATTAAAAACTTGTAAATACAAAAGTTTTAGATAATATTAAGTACATTTATATAAAATTTAGTTGGATTTGATATCTTGAGAATTGACGAAGTTATGAATTTTTGTCTCCCAAAAACCATGTTTTTTTCGTCCCTTGAGTCCATTTTTAACTTTATTAAAAATCTGTCATTCATACACTTTTGGCCCGTTCTTTAGAAGTAATATAAACTTTAAACTGATTCTATATCTATTTTAATTTAGAAGTTATCGCGTTTTTTCTGTTTTCACAAAACCCCTACTAACTTCCACCCCTTGGTCCGATTCTGCCCATTAACGAACTCGACCGAGATTTTAAGCTCCTTGATTTTATGTAAAAGTTTGAAGAAGATCTGAGCATAATTATGAAAGTTATCGTGTCTAGAAGAAAGTGATATACACCGATAGATAGATAGATAGATAGATAGATAGATATATAAACTTTTTTACTGATGGTAGTTTTAGGGTCTAGGAGTCATGATTCGTGTAGATCCGCAAAAATTTTTCAAAAATTCCAACATGGGAGAGAAGGCTATAGGTAGTATTTCATACGAAATCTACCTAAAAATCCCCGAAAAAAAAGCAGTGCTACTATTGAGTATACTCTCAAGAATAATGAATATCAACTTATTTCAAGATTTTTACAAATGAAATATTTAATCAAATCTATCCACAGATGTCAAGATCTAGTTATCACGGAAGTTGTGAATTACGTTGAATTAGAAGCGCTACCTTGTAGACAGTTTATACTAAAACATCATCAGCACTTATGTATACTAAAGTATACTTGAATAAATAGATAGTTTAAATGCTATGATATTTTATTAAAATTTATTTGGTATTAGAACATCTACTATAACAGAAAGAATTCACTTTCAAGAAAAATATTTGGTAGTGAGTTTTATTAACCATTTCATTTTTATTCAACTTCTATACTTCATAGGTACAAATTATATTTAAGTGCTTTAATACTTTAAATGCAGTGGTTACGTTTTCTATGATTTGTTGTATTAAATCGAAAAAATATATAATAATTTTTTTAACAGTTAGTTTTTTTTTTGTTAGATAAATCTTGACTAACATTACGACTGAGATAGAGAAAAAATTAAGTTTTTCTCATGTGATCATTGTGGGATTAATTTTCATAAATGAAAATGTAAGTTTCCTTGAAAAAAAAATAACTTCACAAGAAAACGAATATCCTCTAATGCTACACCCCTTGGCAGGTTTTGTATGTTTTCCTGTATTGCCAAAGAAATCGTAAATTATGTGTTACACATGGGAAAAAGGCATGCATTTTCATTTTTAAAGGTGACAGATTTTAATACGATTATGTAAAAGTAAAATAATAATTTTTTTTTTGATTTTTTAATTTTTTAACGATTTATGAATGTCCGCATATTCTCCGTCAGTTTTAATCGCCATAGTGTTACATTTACATATATATATATTACTTTCAAGACATCACTGGTTAACAACTGGCAATACCGGGGAATTTTGCTAATAAAGTATAATTTTAAATTTCGTTGAGTTTTAAAAAAAGTTTAAGTTAAAACATTTAAGTGCGTTTTCTTTAATTGAAAAAGTTTTTAAAATGTTTGTTTTGAATATCCTTATGCTCTTGAGGAAATTCTCTATTATTAACATTTGGAATTTATCTATTTTACTGTATAAGGTTAGAAAATAATTAAATATTTTGTGCAAAATTTTATGAAAAATATTCCGTCAGAATAAAGTTTTAAAAGCAAACAAAATATACTATCCAAAATGTTATGAAAGTATTTTCTCAACACTATTGTTAAAAAATCTGGAGTCGGCGGCCCAAAAGCTTTAAAACTGATAAATTTGCTTGGAGCTATGCCAAACGTATTAACATATGCCTTTTTTCCTTTGACATTATTTCGGAAAAGAATTGTTAAAAGACTATAATTTAAAATAATATTCTTTACTATTCACCATCTTAATTTTTTGTACAAAACAATTAAACTATTTTTTTTATTATTTACTTGCAGTTCAGAGCTAACATTTTGTATTTAATTTAAATAGTAAGAATTATTAAATACAGAAATTTGACGGCGATTGAAGTCCAGGTGATCAATGCTGAGTGAAGCATCGATATGGCCTTCAATCACCGTCAGGGCCACCTATTGTTTGAGATGCGAACTAAAATAAAAAATTACGGTAAAAAAACTCCTGGCATTATACATAACCCTCCTGAATTTTTTTCTAAATAGCTGTCATTCTTTGCAAGTTATTGAATTTTAAAATCCATCAGTCATTTTTGGGACACCCGGTATATATATATATATATATATATATACTGTGAAAACTAAAATATACATAAATAAATGGCTTTTAGAATGCGAAGAAAAAACATACTCTATGTCTTTTGTAATTACACAAAACTATTTAAATATTAAAAAAATGAATAACAAAGTGCAAATAGTGTATACAATAACTTAGTAACCTTTTTAAATTGTGAGTTAGATATCTTAATCATTTTTGGTACTCATGAGCTCAGTGGTTAGCTCTGGCATTAGATACTCGAATCAGGAAGAGTTATGACCTTTTATTCCTTAGGTGCTGATAAAATGATTATCAAAAGTACTTGAGAACTACATACTATTTTTTTTCCGCGTCATGCAGACAATTCTGACCAGGATGCATGTTAATTATAGGATCGCAGAAACCTTGAACAAAAAAGTGGAATTTGGAAATAAAAGCCATGATTAGTGAAAGATTTTTGCCGCTCGAGCTTTAATTTTAATTTTCCTATTCGATGTTTTTATTATTTTTTATTTTTAAAGAATATATAATTAGGTAAAACTTGTAGAATAGAAAATATAGTTATTCATTTTTACAAGAAGCGAAAAATAATAAGGAATTTAAATTCCCAAATAAGTGAACAATGTAAAAAGAATTCTTTTGAGCATAAATGTTTTGGGAAATTTTGATTGCTTAGACATAAAAAGTATTTAGATAACCAAATTGTTTATAAATAATTTCTTCCACATTATTATGAGTGTTTGTAGTTTATGCAATATATATTATACAATGTGCCTCTACACTGTTAAAAATTTGGAACTTTTGCTACAATGTCAATCCATCACGTTTATAGAAAGCGATTACTTCACTGTAGTTTGGAGCAGTCTCATTGGTCAAAACAGAAATATTCTATAAAAGCGGAGGAGGGACGATGCATCAAAAGTTTCAAATTTTTAACAGTATGTGTACTTTACTGATGATTGTCTGAATGTGTGGGATAATAATTGGAAATCATTCTAATTTGTTGAAATTAGAATGATTAAACTAGAATTACCGCGTCCTAGGTTCTAAGAAATCCTTTTCATTAAGCTGATAAAGTTTTAAATTGCAGACTTCCCTAAACAAATACGGCAGACACAATTCATTCAGACAGCGTTTAGGTAATAATATTTGGACTGCGATGAATGGTGCACCACAATAGACTAAACCACAGTTAATGAAACTTCATAGTGAACAATGGATACTTATTAACGTTAAATTAATTTAACTAAATGAAAAAAATTGGTAAAAAACATACAAGTTAAACATTTTTAAACAGAGTGAAAAAATGAACCAAATGACATTCGAAACAAACCCTTTTGGTATTAGCTGCCAATGCTGTCACAAGAAACGATCGTCTACATGTCTGGTTTATATTTTTAGAAAAGCTACGTCTTGAGACTTATACATTTTGTAATAAAGACATGTTTTACGCACTCTGGCGTACATAATAGCATTACATGCAGGGTTTTAAAAAATTCTAAACACATTTTTAAATTCTACATAAAATCAAGCAATTTTTTTTATAGGAATGCAGTTTGGACTAAAATGCTTCTCACGACGGAACGTTTTTTTCAAGTGAATGAAAATATTTTACTCCAAATTTCAATAACAGATGGCGTCATTTGTCCGTATGCTAAGTTTCAAAAATGCTTTTTTCTGATTTTTATATTCGTGTTTACGCTGTGATACAGAAATGACCGCAGCAAAAGGGAATAAGAATGCAATAATTTTTGTGTCACAAAGTCAAAATTAATATTAAAATGAGAAAAAACGCATGCTGGAAACCAAACATATGGACGAATGGCACCGTCTATGATCAAAGTTTGGAACTGATTATTTTTAATTCCCCAAAGAAAACTTTTGATCGCGTGAAACATTTTAATCCAAACCTCACTCCTGTAAGACGATTGTTTGATTTTACATTGAGTTTCAAAATGTATCAAGGACATTTGGTACACCCTGTAGTTAAAATGCATGTGCAGAGTGCATCAGAAATGATGATTCAAATTTGATGAGGAGGTAGAGAGTAGCAAAAAAAGGACACTTTTCCCATAGGAGAGCATAAAATTATAGAGGGCACTGTGTAGCCCCATTTTCTGTCACTCGCAAGGCTCTCTGACAAGTCCCGCCAAGCCATTCGACAAGGTGACATTGTAGAAATAACGTGAGTCATTATATGTTAAAATATGACGATTATGCAGAAAATATAGGTATGTCTTATAGGTATTATGCTTTATAGGTAGGTATCATTTACGGTGGGAAGAAAAAGTGTTAAAAGAAATGCCCAAATGAATGCCGAATGCTGTAAGACAGCTTTCTTGATTGGAAAGCTTTGGGTCAGTCAGGTGCTTTTTTCAATATGAAAGGTACTAGAAAGCCTTCCTGTTGAACTTGTTCGGTCATGAACAAGTCCAAACCTTTAATCCCGAGGTTTGCGCCAATTGGGAGCAGCATTCTGTATATATTTGCGCACCTCTCCGACCATTTTCCAACATCATACCATAAATCATGCGCATACTTGCATATCTGCCTATGCATTTAACATTCGATGATTCATGTTACTTCTACAAAGTCATCTTGTTGACAACGTGTTAAACATGTCATAAAGATTTATGCGTAACCAGAAACTGTCAGGGCCTGATTAAAGCACGGGCCTCCAGGGCCTCGGCTCTGGGCCCACCAATTTCAGGGGCCCAAATATTATGTTGCTGATTTTTTCCCCCTTAATCAAATACGTTTCAAAAATATTGTTTTATAAAATATTAAATGTAAAATTTAAACATTTTGAATGACTCAGTAAATTTTTTACAAGTTAGGCATTTTTAGGCACTTTTCACCCAAAAAAACTTTGTCAACTCATCAAATAAACCTTCTTTTTCTGAAAGTGTCGCCGAAAATGGGTAGGTAGCGGGGGCCCAACTTTTTAAGAGGCCCTGGGCCCAACTTCAGCTTGATCGGGCTCTGGAAACAGTTGACACACAGCACCATCTATAACGTTAAGGTTTGTGCTAATGCTTCTCCGTGGGATTTTTTAGGTAGATTTCGTATGAAATACTACCTATTGCATCTCCCATGTTGGAATTTCCGAAAAATTTTTGCAGATCTACACCGATCATGAATCCTAGACCCTAAAATTACCATCAGTAAAAAAGATTATCTATCTATCTATCCATCTATCTATCTACATATATATATATTTCACTTTCTTCTAGACACGATAACTTCAATAATTATGCTCATATCTTCTTCAAACTTTTACATAAAATCGAGGGGCATAAAATCTCGGTTTAGTTCGTTAATGGGCAAAATCGGACCAAGGGGGTGGAAATAAGGTGGGTTTTTGAGATAACAGAAAAAACGCGATAACTTCTTAATTAAAATAGACATTGAATCAGTTTAAAGTTTATATTACTTCTAAAAATGGGCTAAAAGTTTCTGTACGATAGATTTTTGATAAAATTAAAAATGGTGTCAAGGGACGAAAAAAACATGGATTTTGGGAGAAGAAAAATCATAACTTCGTCAATTCTGAAGATATCAAATCCAACTAAATTTTGTATAAATGTTTTTAACGTTATCTAAAACTTTTATATTTACAAGTTTTTGATAGGATCAACTTTTACCGATGAAAAAAATTAAAAACCAAAAGAAAAAGGGAGTGGCAAAAGAAAAAAAAATCATAACTTACTCAATTCTTAAGTAATTAAATCTAATTAAATTTATTTTACATCTTCTCAATAATATCTACAACTTTTATACTAACAAGTTTTTCATAGGACCAATTCTTATAGCAGAAATATATTAAACAAAAATCGGAGTTGGAGAAAAACCTCAAATCCAAACTGCTTATATTGTGACTCATTTTTTGAATTCATTTTTGATTTTAAACGCATCCAAACGGCAAATCCTCTTATTTAGGAACTGTATAATGTGACTTATTGGCCATTTTTTGTTAAAGGCAGAATATATTTTTAAAAAAGGCTGTCAAAAAAGGTACTTTGAACAGAATTTCCCTAAGTGGTCGTGATTGAAAAAAATTGAGGAAGTATAACAAATTGTGTTTTTTTTCTGAGTCATTTTAAAATCCATTTTTGTTCTCAAACGCACCCAATTTACAGGTTCTCTTATTTATGAACTATATAATGTGACGGATTGGCCAGTTTTTTGATAAATGTAGAATATATTTCAAAAAAGACTGCCAAAGTGGGCACTTCGTACAAAATTTCCCACAGCGATCATGTTTGAAGAATTGAGGATGTATTCAAATAACAAATTGGTTATTTTATGACTCATTTTTAAATCCAATTTTGCTCTCAAATGCATTCAGTTGACAGTTTTTTGTTATTTAGGAACTGTGTAATGAGCCATATTGGTCAGTTTTTTGATAAAGGCTAAATATATATTTTAAAAAAGCTGTCAAATTGGGCACTTCGCACAAAATTTCCCAAAGCGATTATTATTAAAGAATTGATAATATATCCAAATAACAAATTGGTCATTTTATGACTCATTTTTAAACTTAATTTTGCTCTCAAACGTATTCTATTGAAAGTTATTTGTTATTTAGGAACTGTTTAATGTGCCGTATTAGTCAGTTTTTTGATAAACGCTAAATATATATTTTAAAAAAGCTGTCAAAGTGGTCACTTCGCACAAAATTTCCCAAAGCGATCTTACTTATAGAATTGTGGATGCATTCAAATAACACATTGGTTACTTTATGACTCACTTTTAAACTTAATTTTTCTCTCAAACGTATTCAATTGACAGTTATTTGTTATTTAGGAGCTGTTTAATGTGCCGTATTAGTCAGTTTTTTGATAAACGCTAAATATATATTTTAAAAAAGTTGTCAAAGTGGTCACTTCGCACAAAATTTCCCAAAGTGATCTTGCTTATAGAATTGTGGATGCATTCATTGTGGATGGTTACTTTATGACTCATTTTTAAATCAATTTTACTCTCAAACGCATTCAATTGCCAATTTTTTTTTTTATTTAGGAACTATATAATGTGCGTATTGGTCGATTTTTTAATAAAGTCAGAATGTATTTCAAAATATGTTGTCAAAATGGGCGCTTGAGCCGAATTTCGCTTAAGTTGATTTTGATAAAACCACTTCTTACGGAGAAATGAAATTAAAAAATTTTCAAAAGCGCACAATATAGCAGTTAAATCGGATTTATCTTTAATAATATTCTATTTTTTTGTTGATGATTTGAAAACTTTTCGAAATCTACCTCCGCCTATAGGCCAAGCCGACAGGGATTTTTTCTTTTGAAATTGTCTATCTTCCCGCCAAATTTGAACGGTCATTCCTGATATAACCAGTACATGTATGAAACATTTTATGAAAAATTTATTCAGAAACCTTTATTTATTTATAAATTTCTTTCTTTATTTATAAATCATTTCTATTCACGTTTCAAAATAAATATTTTTATGAAACGATAGCAATTAATTAGAAATATATTTTAGTTGAACTTTTCATAATCTCATAACATTTTTACACAGTGTTAAAACCATAATTACTACGTAATTAATTACCATGAAATAAATTTAACTATATTGAAGATGTACACAAAATTAGAATATCAAAATTGTATAGTTATTTTCGTAATAATTTTATAAGATACTACATACTGTTACAAAAGTTCAGGTAACACATTTAACAAAATTCTATCAAACGTATAAGATATTTTTAATACACTGATTTTCGATTGAAAATTATTTCATGATATTGGAATGTCTGGAAGATTATATCTGGTTACAATCAAATGTTTGAAACTTTTTGTAAGTATTAGAGTTTTCATCTTTCAAGTTTTTGAGGCGTAACACAAAATGCCTTTTTAAATTCTATCAGGCATGATATATCTGAAACTTATGAACTTCGTAATAAATGTATCAAGACATTTAGTTATCCCTTATCCTACTTAAGAAAGATAAAGAAACTTTAATTAGACATTTTCGAAAAGTATTGGAGTATTTCTAAACTCTAGTAATACTCGCAAATAAAGTTTACATCTATGTTATTTATTATTTGTAATTACTTTTTTTAAAAATCTTAGAAAGCTTCTTTACATACGCGTTTCAATTCCTTTAAAATTTTTGTTTCTAATTTTAACGATTCTTAAGTCACATTTTGTATCAGCATACATATTTTAATTGACAGAAAAAGGTTTTTTTTAGTTTTTGTTTATATTTCTACAAATTTATTTACTAAGATGAAAAAAAAGTAAAAATATTACATTTGATAACTTTTTAATCTATTTTAAATTTGTCATTATTCATTTTGAAACATTTTTTGAGCACGTTGAAACATTGGTTTTTTTAAATAATTCTCTACTATAGCATTAACTGGAAACTCTTTGTGTTGATAGTCATTTTTGAAGAAATTGAATGATTACTTGTACATAATTTAAAAAATATATATTCATTTCATTTTGTTCATTTTTTAGTGAAATCTATTCATAATATAGTATACACTTTCCTTAAAATAGCACAGATTTGGACCAGAAATTGTGCGGATTTTAGAATTTTGTAGATTTTTGGTCATTGCTTTGTTTACATTGTTTAAAAAGTAATTTAATGTAATTAATAATTCAGTTCAGATTATAATAAAAGCTTACAATTTAGTAAAATATTAAAATAAGTAAAGTAATATACTAAAATAATAAAAAAATAGAAATTTTTTTTTAAATTGTTAAAATATTAAAATCAAAAATCAAGTAAATAATAATATGTAGTTAAATATTTGTTATAAAGATGGGATGCATTTTTCTTAAATTATTTTATTGAAACTAGCCTCATAAAAATGTACTGCTAATTCCCATCAAAATAATAAAATGAGGATATTTACTTCCATGTTTAACCAAACTTAGTAATAATAAAAGATTAATTAATGCATTGTAATATTAGGCAAAAATAATGTGATTACCAGTAATTACCATATCATTGATTTTTTGAAATTTTTTTTTAGAAAAAAAAAATTGTTTTTCTTTCGGGAAAAAGCATAATTGAGTTATATAACAAAAATTACACATAAAAGTATGTATAGAATTTATATAAAAATAAAAAGTCAAATTTTGTCCCTACATCTGAAATGAAAGCTTCTTTGTATACATCTGTAAATTATGTGAGGATTTTAGAGATTTGCGGTTTTAAGGGAGTCTACTGTATATTATTATTTAAATGATTTTAACGTGCTTTTTCTTTATTTTAAAAAGTATTAGCTTTCGGAAATGTTTTATATACGACGAATGCCCACAATATCGATTAAAGGAAAACTGCTATGTGTCTGTACATGATATATGTTTAACTGCTTAATGTTGAAAATAACTTTGTAAAGCTGTCTTTTCAGGTTGTGAAACTTACCTGCCGAATAAAACATATTGAAAATAATACAGAATGCATATAAGTGATTAGTCTATCTTTAAAATGATATTAAAAGAAAAATTAGTTGGATGTGTCAATCCCAAAACTTTCTTCTATCTCATAAGTACATTTTAATATATATATATATATATATATATAAACGTGGTGACCTTAAAGCTATCCACTATCGAATTTCCTCGAACATTTGATCTAGCCTAATGAGATTTTGGTATCCGAAAAGCCTAAAACGCAAAATTTAATTAATATTCTGAGAAAATGAGCTTAGTAGATCCTCATGTTGGGTAATTTATACTAAAACCTAATAAGCATCTATTTATGTCAAGACCTAAAAGAATCTGAATTTTGATGGAATTTCGTCTATTAGCTCTTGAGATATAGTTATAAAAAAATATTTGCAAAACGTAGCACAGCAACACCATATCTTGGACAATTTATGCCAAAACGTAAAAAAGCGTCTAATTATGTTATGGTGTAAAAGAATCTGAAGTTTGAGAAATTCTGTGCATTAGTTCTTGAGATATAGCTAGTTTAAAATAACCGTGTAAAATATACCACAGCAGCACCATCAGTTGAAGGATTTATAACAAAACGTAATCAACGTGTAATTATGTTATATGTCATTTTGTAACAAAATCTGAATTTGTATGAAATTCTGTATATTGGTTGTTGAGATATAGCTATCCGAAAAATCGTGCAAATCAGCATAGCTGCACCACCTGTTGCAAGGTTAATACCAAAATGTAATCAGCGTCTAATTATGTTATATATTCATGTGTAACGGAATCTAAAACTTGATGAAGTTCTCTGCATTAGTTCTTGAGATATAGCTATCGCAAAAATCGTGCAAAATGTAGCATAGCAGCGCCACCTATAGGGCAGTTCCCACGAAAACCTTATCAATGGCTATGTATCTCAAGGTATCGCGGAATCTGAAGTTTGGTGCAATTCTGTGCATTAGTTCTTGAGATATAGCTATCATGAAAATCATTAAAAACGTGGCATAGCAGCGCCACCTGTTGGCCAATGTACACCAAAACGTAATCAGCGTTTATGTATATCAAGAGGTCACAGAATCTGAAGTTTGGTGAAATTCTGTGCGTTAGTTCTTGAGATATGGCAATCTTGAAAATCATGAAAAACATAGTATAGTAGCTTCACCTGCAGGCCAATTTTCACCAAAAACCAATAGGCACTAATTCATATCAAGGTCTAACTGAATATAAAATTTTATTAAATTTCGAGCATTAGTTCTTGAGATAGAGCGCCCACAAATTTTTTGTCACATACAGACATACAGACAGACAGAGAGACGGACAGACTCACAGACAGACATTTTCTAAAAATAGTCAAAACGTGTTCAGGACCTTCTAAAACGTATAAATCCGTCGAAAACCGGAAGTCGAAAATTTTCATGAATCCAATACTTTCTTCTTGTAAAGATAGAAGAAAGTAAAAATACAATCTTGCAGTTCATCGGGTATAAAAAATAACTGTTGACAGATGATGATGATTGCAACGATGAATTAGTTGCCGAGAACCCAGGATCTTAATCTTCATCAATGGCCTCCTCGCAGCTCTAATATCACTATATGTGATTTTTTTGTAGGACCTCATCAGAGATCAAGTGTTTGTTAATTACAAAATGTTTATTCATAATTTTAAAAAGAATTAACTTTCATGAATGTTTTGTATACGAGGAATTCTAAAAGTGTAGATTAAAAGAAAAATATGCAATGTATATACGATGAATGTTTAACTGTTAAAGTTGAAAATAACTTTCTAAAACTGTCTTTGTTATGCGTTGGTTATAGAATGAAGGAGAAGTAACATGTTTCGAATAAATCGTGTTAAATAAAATAAAGCATACGAATAAATGAATATTCCATTTTAAAGGATATTAAAAGAAAACAAAAAAGTACAATCTTACAATTCATTAAAAGTAAAAAAAAAAAAAAAAGATGTTATTTTATGAAGAAGATTGCAATGATGAATTGGCTGCCGAGAACCCAGGATCTTGCTCTTCATCAATGGCCTCTTCACAGCCGTAATATCGCGCCTTTTGTGTGTGTGTGTGTGTGTGTGGGGGGGGGGTAATAAGAGATCAGATGTTCGTTTAACTGCAATATAATGACGTTGACGGATTTAGAACACGCATATATGCACCTGTTTAAAGAGTCAAACCGGACATGCTGGTACACTGTAAAAAAATCTGTAAAGTTACTAAAACTTTTCTAGGAAACTGGGATTCCTAGAGCTTTTTATGTAACGACAACAGCAAAAATCCATGTAACGGATACAGATTTTGACCAAAAATCTAAAAATATGTAAGGTTACTACGATTTTTTAAGGAAACTGGGATTTCAAGAATTTTTCATGTAATTGCAACCCAGGTTACAGATAAAATTTTAGTAACATAACTGTAATTTTAATTTTCTCTTTTGTAAATTTGCAGATTACTGTAACTTTACAAAAATTAGTTTTCTAGATTTACATCTTTTCTTGTACAGTGTACACATAAAATGTTAGCAAATATACAGATTTCGGCAACTTTACATCTGTAAGATTAAAGTTTTTTTTTATTTTTTTTATTTTTTTTATTTTTTTATTTTATTTTTACTGTGTAGCTATGTGGGATGAGTTATCATACTGCCTGCGTATCGTTAATGCTTTTGGAGGAACTTACATTGAACTTTTAAAACTTTGTCTAATTTGAAATTTCAGTTGCTACTTTAGATTTCGGACATCATCAAGATTCTACGTTTTTCTGTTCTTTCAATAGCTTTGTAAAGTTAGGATACTCATTTATGTACACACTATATAATTAAAAAATATTTTTCAATTGTTAAAGATAGAATTGATTCCATTTGATTATTTCTAATAGAAATATTTAATTAAACAGCTACTAAATACCTCTTAAGGTATATACGAGTATATATCAATAGCAATCTATAAGTCTTAGAATTAAAATAATTCTCCCGAAAAAATTTTAAGTCTTATTTACTACTTTTAATTTGTATTTTTGCTTTTTTTGGAATATCAGCCTACATAATAGATTGATTACACTTAAAGTGTGGAACCTTTTCAGATTTTAATAACTAATTTACATAATAAAAATATAATTTAAAGATACTTTAACTGAACGATACAGAACTGAACGATTAACTGAACGATACAGAATTCCATACATTTGTTTTTCCATTTGCAGTATTCTGAATTATGAAATTATAAAAATCGAAGTATCGTAATTTATTTAAGACTAGTCTTTTTATCTCCAGTTTTGTAATAAACATATCAAAAATATATTTACGATTGTAATTTTTGTTTATAAACTATGTAATAATTAATTGGATAAATTGGATAAATTTAATATGCGCTTAAAGTACAACAGATAATTACTTTTTAATATACATGCAAAAACTCATTTTTTTAGAGAGAAAATTTTATTGTTTAGTCAGTTTTAACTATTAAATCTTTCATCGATATGAATTCTTCATGCATAAACAATACGAACTTATATTACCCAATCTAATCTAGTACTACACTGCATTCTTCTAATGTCACAATGATATGAATAAACCACACTGTGTTCTTTCCAATTCGATGAATAAGTTAGCCCCAAGCAAATAATGGTCACGCAAGTATATCTGCGAATTTTATAAATAGTACAGAATTTATTGGAGATTAAAAGTTTTGTTATAAATCCATATTGTTCTTTATTGATTTTTGTTTTATTCATTCATTAAATATAGCTTATTAAGCATTTGTCAACGTTATATTCAATCAAGTGTAAATTGCCTTTAGCAAAGACTAATGCTATAAACCCAAGTAAATAAATCAAAAATGTTGTAGTTTAGACTTCCACTTAAGTTTAATTTGTTCTTTTTCATAATTCATTTGAACTGCAGTTTCATGTTATGCTGTTCAAAAAAAAAAAAAAAAAAAAAAAAAAAAAAAAAAAAAAAAAAAAAAAAATTTTGTATTAAACAAATTGTAAACTTAAAAATTTTTCCTTTCTTTAAGGCTATTCAGTAAAAACTCGATATTAATTTATCTTAAGTAAACATGCAAAATAAATATTGTATGTGGAATGATAGGATAAGCGAGGTAATTTTACTTTGATTAATTTATTTTTCTGTTATCACATAAGAAATTTTAAACGGTTGCGTTTCAGCCCACCTCACTATGTTTGAATTATCATTTAGTATTAAATACTAGCAAAAGCCGTGCTTTGTTTGGATTCGCGAAGCATTATTTCATAAGATAAATATTTGAAAGTAACATTATTTTTTTTTTTTACATTATTTTTGCATCTTTATTAAGCAAAAAAGTTATCTCATGTTTTGGCGCATTTGAATTTTAGAAATATAAATTCAGTCAAATATCTAAGAATTTCCTCGGAATTTTTTATTTATGATACAAGGCTGGTATAAATAAAAATATTTTCGAAGCAAAATTTTACAAAATATTTTTTTTTTAATTTTTAACTAAAAGTTTTAAAGATGTTTTTACATTTTCCAATGGCCAGTAATGGCGTTCGTTCTGGCCAGTAAGTGTGCTTTTTCTTGACATTTTAAAATTATAATACATCCCAGAAATTATTTATAAACGTAGTTAACATATTTAATTTGGTTGAATTCAATTATTTTTCAATCAATTAAAATATTCTTAAAATATTCTTTAATCCTTCAATTCGAATACCTAACTTCAGAAACTTACCGAATTTAACAAAATATTTCACTTTAAATACCAAATATAAGAATTAATTTTACTTGTTTACGATTCTTTTGTTGCCACTTTACCAAAGTAAATACCTAAATAAATAAATCATTATGTAATTCTTTTAAAATCTGTAAATATAAACTGCGTAAATAATTTTGGCAGAATAATGAAAATATATTTTATTTAATATATTAATCATGTTTCTCTCTATAATTACTAACCCCCATGGTTTATTTCCCTTCTTAAAATAAAAAGATACGGGTTCAATTTATTATTTGCAAACGATTTTGGCGAAATAATGAAAATATATTTTATTTAATTAATTAATCATGATTCTATCTATAATTACTAACCTCATGGTTTATTTTCCTTCTGAAAATAAAAAGATACGAGTTCAATTTTTTATTTGCAAAAATGCGTCCATAATAGAAAAACTTGTACAATAAATTAATTATTAAAATAATATTTTTTAAAGGTTATTCTGTAAAAAAAAAAAAAAAAAAAAAAAAAAAAAATAGCATTCTGCAAATCTCCATATCATAATTTATTCTTATGTTTAATTTCAAGTCAAAATACCGAATAGATTTTTTATAAAGTGTACGACAAAATGTAACTTAATTGGACTAGTAGAGGATTCGCTTCGCTCATCCTAATAAATAATAAACATAGCAATTATTTATTAGAGTGTCGTTTATCTGACGAAATCCCATTCGTCTCTGTCATCTGTCTATCTGCCTGTCAAAGAGTCCGTACACAAAAGTGAGAGACTTATTTTCTGCAATTACAGCTGCATACATCTTGTCACGCGATAAATCATAAAAATTTTAAAAAATCTATTATTTTAATTAAAACATTTTTATCAATATCATCCGTTCATTTTTGCGATTTAAGTTTTCAAAGAGAACCTTAATTTCATTGACCTTCATGCAGACATCATATCTTGGAGGTAAAGCGTCTCACTAGTTCACGGAAGATTCTGAGTTTGAACACCAGTGTTGAAACTTGAAATTTCATACTGAGATGGATTAAATTAAAAGAAAGATTGTCATTTTTACCAATTTAAGGTTTTAAAAAAAAAATTCTTGTTCACAATAACCTCTCACATTCGTTACTCATTCTCTTTGTTGTTAAAGGTGTAGAATTACGTACACACACTGATCTTAATGTTTAATAAGCATTACCATTTAACACAGTGCAGCAAATTTTTTATATATAATTTGTAACAAATGTATTGCTTTCTGGTATTTATATATTTAAAAAAAGAAGGTGAAACTCAAATGTTTAGCATTATTTGTTTTAAAAAATTTACTTAAATCATGTTATTTGCTCTAAAGTTAAAAATATTCCCTTTTCACGGCATTCTACTCCCCTGAATAAAAGAAGGCATTTAAGCCTATCAATTTATATCGATATTACTTTTCTGATATTTTCCAGACAAAAATAGTGAAGCGTTTACTCTTTTCTAGAAATAATACTTTCTATAGTCAATATTTGTCTCTGGGTGAATAATTACGCTTTTGCTTCAATGTATTCCGATTTTTGCGGCTTTCACATTGCCGGAAATCCTCTGCAACGCTATAATAATAAAAACAAATTTTCTTTGCCAAGGTAGAGTTCTTTTGCTGACCAAAAGAAAATAGTTTATTAGGTAAATCAGCAATAATTCTTATGTAATATATATATTTTTAGAATTTACAGAATTTTCTGGAAAAAATATTTCTTATATTACATAATTCATTAAAAGATTGAAATAAAGCATTCACAAAACTAGTAAATATCATTTATTTATATTCTCCATACTTAGATTTTGCTTATATATTTTTTATATTACGATAGTTTAAATTTCAGAACCAGTTTAAACCGGTTTGGGCGAAATATTTGAAAAGAACTCCCCCATAGACTTTACATTATCATCCGGGTCTTTTTCTGTGCCTAGTGTTGCGCCTTAAGATGCCACTCAAATTTTAATATTTATAGTTTTTTTTTTTTTTTTTTTTTTTTTGGCATAGGATATTTGAGGACGATCTCCGACCAGGCTTGTTTTTATCTTTTCGATTTATATATATTTATACTAAGATAGTTTAAAATTCAGAGCCAGTTTCAACTGGTTCCGGATCTTTTTCAATGACACCTGTAGGCATGTAACGGAGAAAAAGTTCTTACAACACAGTCACACACATTAAATTCAGTTTAAGTTTGCTTTTAATCAATAAATATAAATCTTACGAAAAATGGCTCTATTAGTATCTAATTATTTAGTTGAATAATTTATTATTATTATTATTATTATTATTATTATTATTATTATTATTATTATTATTATTATTACTATTATTATTATTATTATTATTATTATTAAAGCGTGTCATTTACACAAAAGTTGAAAGTAATGCTTTTTTGCACTACATTTCATGCCATTTAATAAAATGAGATATTTATATCAATAGATTTATATCTATATTACTTTTCTATTATTTTTCCTCAAAAATAGTGCAGACTTACTCTTTTCTAGAAATAGTACTTTTTCCAGTCTGTGAATAATCACGCTTTTGTTTCAATGTATTCCAATTTTTTCAGCTTTCATACCGTTGAAAACCATTTGCAGTTTTCCAGTAATAAAAATACATTTTCTTTTCCCAGGTAGAGTTGGTTTGCTGACCAAAAGAAAATAGTTTATTTGACAAGTCAGCAGTATCTTTAAATGAAATATTTTCTTTTTCTGAGTGTAACATGTTAGATGTTAATAGAATGATAAAGAAATTCCGAATATTCTCGAAAAAATTAATTCTCATTTTGCATTAATGATTAAATAATTGAAATTAAGTATAAACAAAAGCAGGAAATCTTCATACTTAAATAATGTTAAAATTAGGGTATCAGATTGTTTGTTTATAATAATCCTCACATAACCTTTTAAAGAAAAAATAAAATATCTCCAAAGAAATGTGTTTTTGAATGGTTTGTTTTTCTGTTTATATCATATTAGTGTTAGTAGAATAATAATTAAAAAAAATCAGAATGTTCTCGGAAAAAAAAAAGGAATTATCATTTTCCATTAATGATTAAAAAGTTGAAATTAAGTATAAACAAAAGCAGGAAATCTTCATACTTAAATAATGTTAAAATTACGGTATCAGTTTTTTTATTTATAATATTCCTCACATAACATTTTAAAGTAAAAATAAAATATCTCCAAAAGAAACTGTTTTTGAATGGTTTATTTTTCTGTTTGTAACATATTAGATGTTAGTAGAATAATAAAGAAATTCCGAATATTCTCCAAAAAAAAAAAAAAATGAATTATCATTTTGCATTAATTATTTAAAAAATTGAAATTAAGTATAAACAAAAGCAGGAAATCTTCATACTTATATAATGTTAAAATCACGGTATCAGTTTGTCTATTTATAATAATCCTTACATAGAATTTTAAAGAAAAAGTAGAATATGTCCCACCGAAAAAAGTTTTTTTTTAATTTTTTTTCTGTAGACTGATATAAGAAATTAGAATGTTCTTCAAAAAATGACGAATTATCATTTTCCATTAATGATTAACAAATTGAAATAAAGTATAAAAAAAGTAGGAAATATTCATACTTAAATAATGTTAAAATTACGGTATTAGTTTGTTTATTTATAATAATCCTCACATAACATTTTGCAGAAAAACAAAATATCCCCATTAAAAAAAAAAAAGAAAAAATGTGTTTTTGATAGCTAAAATAATCTCGTAGCACTTTTTTTTTCATTCGATGTCTTTGTGTTTATTACTTTTCTATTATTTTCCTGCAAAAATAGTGAAATGTTTTTACTTTCCTAGAAACATTGCTTTTTCCAGTCTATGTTTGGCTCCAGGTGAATAATCACGCTTTTGTTTCAATGTATTTCAATTTTTGCGGTTCTCATATCATCGAAAACCATCTGCAGTATTTCAGTAATAAAAATATATTTTCTTTTCCCAGATAGACTTGGTTTGCTGACCAAAAGAAAATAGCTTATTTCATGAATCAGCAGTATCCTTAAGTGAAATGTTTTTTCTTTCTGTTTGTAGCATCTTAGGTGTTAGTAGAATGATAAAGAAATTCAAAATTTCCTGGAAAAAATGAATTCTCATTCTGCAATAATTATTAAAGAATTCAAGTAAAATTTATACAAAAAGCTGGAAATCTATTTTTTTCTTTCTCCATACTTAAATAATATTAAAATAACGATATTAGTTTGGTTATTTATAATAATCCTCACATAATATTTTAAAGAAAAAATAAAATCTCCCCTTTTCTTAAAAAAAAAATTAAATAATCTCGTTGAACTTTTTTCATTCGACGTCTTTGTGAAGTAATCCACTCTTAATTAGAAATGCAACAATGTATTTGTTGCGGTTTCTTTTCATTATGAGCATTGTTTTCAGAGATTAAAAATTTCCTTAAATAAAAAGTGATTTTTTTAAAATTATTGATTGTTAGGAAAATTTTGAATGAGTAATTAAAAAAAACAGCTATTTCGATTTAAAAAAGATTTCTTGTAATAAACAAAATCTTATGATAAAACATCGGAGTATTTTAATAATGTCATTATTTTTAAAATCGAAAAATGGGATATATAACGTAATTTTTTTATAGAGAAAACGGACATATGAGAATAATGATCTTAAAAATAAAATAATGAAATCAAAAAATTAAATTATGAAGGAAGCATGTAAACTAAGGCAGTTAATGTATGTATGTATTTGAAATTGAAATGCAAATATAAAAAAAAAATGTCCATAACAAAAATAGTCCTATTGCATCTTATTGCTTTATGAAAAATCTGTAATATGAACTTTAAATAATTAGTAAAACAATTACATCAGATCACAAAATTTTTTTTGCTTTACACGCTACCTTGTTTTAAAATAAATACATGAATATATTTAAAAAATGATTAAAGTAAATAACAGACAAAGGATTAGAAAAAAAATCAGTGACAACAATAGTAATTGTAGTAGTACTTGAAGTACTATTTCTTTTCGTTAGTGTTAAGGTAAAGAAATTTAAATAAAAGTCGTATTTATTGGAATTATTTCATTGAGAATTTTTTTTTTTCAGCTACATGATCCTAATAGGTATCACTATTACTAAATCGTGTTTTTAGATATTCAAAAATAATATTTATGAAGAATATGCTAAATAATTCTTACTTTTAAGATATGCATATTAAAAATACTGTTGTTGAAACTGGAATAAAAATAATATATATTGCTAAAAATATGGAGTAAGTCAAACAAACTTCTGTGATGGTGAGATTTTAACAAAGGAAATTATTAACTAATCAATGCGAAAAAAAAATCTTGTTTTTTTATTTTTTATTTTATTTTATTTTAAATATGATATCAGATTTTTTTTCTAAAATATGTCTGTAAATTGAAAAGAAACAATGTAGTAGACTCATTAAAAAAGTGGTGAAATGTAAAATGAAAAATTATCAAAAGACTAATAACATTTATTTACTATGTTTCAGTTTTTAAAAAAGTACAATCTTTTCCTTAAAGTTTTATTAATAATTTTTTCTTCAATTTTTTGAATTTTGAAAGCATTTGTTTGAAAATAGTAGCTTTAATATGAATTTTCTTCCAAAATCGGTTACAAGTTGTATGATAAACATTACGAGAGTTATTAATAAATTTTATCTTTTTGTACAAGGAAGTGGTGGCGATTTTTAGGGTTTCGTTCATCTGACAAATCTCTTTTCGCCTCTGTAACTCTATCTGTCTTTATGTCTGTCTGTCACAGAATCCGTACACAAAAACTATATAAGCCAGAGAGTTCAAATTTTGTGTATTTATAGCTAAATACCTCTTGACACACAATAAATCATAAAATTTTTAAAACGATTATTATTTAATTGAAATATTAATTTTAATATCATCAATTCATTTTGTTGTTTTCTCTCTTTTAATTACTCCATTTCCTTTACTTTTAAAAGAAATGGAGTACTTCTGTTGCCACAATTACAAAACTGTTATTAAAACTTCAAAAAAACTAATATCTCAAAAAGAAATTGAGATATGATTTTCAAACAAAATGAATTTAAAAGAAATTTTTTTCCCTATACGATGGTGTAAAAATTGAAAAAGTGCGATATTTAGAAGCTTTAAAATTTGCAGTAGCGTAAATTTCAAAACTGAAATTTCATTTCTTCTAATTGTAGCAAGGAAGTTTAAATAAAAGTATCATCTATGCAACATAATTAATGGATAAAAAATATCACGTTAAAAACGTGCTTATTTGTTTTTATTTCATCCTATTTATGACTTATTTTGACACACGAAGTGAATATTTTATTTATTTATCAAATTCTTATTCATTTAAATTACTAGCCGCCTCTGATGACCAGTTTTGTTCCCCTTAAATTTTGGCTAAGCTTTACAATATTTTACTTTTATTCATAATTTTACTTACTTGCGTAGTTTCATTGTGTCTGTAGATTCTAATAGAGAAATCAAGAAATCAATCCGATCAAGGCAGAATTTACGGGAAAAATCGTATATTCTGTTCTGGTTGACGCGTTATGTGAAGAAATCCCAAAATAGCGCCAATAAACTGTTTTTCGTTTGTTACTTAATTATAATGTGTTTTGAATAACACTTAATGATAAAGTGTTTGAGTATTAAACGGAACCCTCTGTATGATCTGCGATCATATTTACCAACTTGTTTGCATTCACTTCTATCTCAATTAAAGAAAAACTTTTAGGGGATTTACTTTACATAAAAATGGACTTGGATAAGTGTATGGGGGAGATATTTTTAAAGAAGTGTTACAAAGAGGATAAAACAAATTGTCCACTTGGACTATATAGATTGATTCGTAGTCAGAGGATTAAGAAAATCATTTCATGTATTTTTTTGTATTTTAAATTGAATTTTACAATCATTATCGTAATTATTATTATAAACACTGGATAGTAAATGTTAACTTTCTATCATTACCATTACTGAATTAAAAACCGTGCAGAAAATTTTTAGAAATTAAAAAATGTTTCACAGGGAATTTTAAAGATTAAATTTATCAAGAATAAAGAAAATAAAACAAGATACATTTTATCCTGCGATGTTCCATGGTATTCGATTAGCCATATACTTCTCCATGCATTATTATATTTGCATTAAATATATTTAGTGCTAAGAAATAATACACAAATATCAGCATGCACATAAAGTTTTTAGGTGCGTTCGTAATTATGTAAATACGTAGCACCTATTGTTGTCGCTCAGTCCGTCCGTCTGTCTGTCCGTCTGTCCGTCTGTCTGCCCGTCCGTCTGTCCGCATATAACAACTCAAAAACTACCCAACCGAATCGTTTGAAATTTAAAATACATAATTATTACATAATTTTGTCGAGTCATTTCAATTTTTATGAAAATCGGATGGATAGATCAATTACAGGGACAATCAAAAGGATTCCGTTACATTACAGACAATGGGGAAAAAAGTTTCAAATGCATTTTAATCGTTTGAAATTTAAATCATATATTTATTACATAATTTTGTCGAGCCATTTCAAATGTTATGAAAATCGAATGCATAGATCAATTACAGGGACAATCAAAAGTATTCCGTTACATTACAGTCAATGGGAAAAAAGTTTCAAATGCATTTTAATCGTTTGAAATTTAAATCGTATATTTATTAGATAATTTTGTCGAGTCATTTCAAATGTTATGAAAATCGAATGCATAGATCAATTACAGGGGCAATCAAAAGTATTCCGTTACATTACGGTCAATGGGGAAAAAAGTTTCAAATGCATTTTAATCGTTTGAAATTTAAATCGTATATTTATTACACAATTTTGTCGAGTCATTTCAAATGTTATGAAAATCGAATGCATAGATCAATTACAGGGACAATCAAAAGCATTCCGTTACATTACGATCAATGCGAAAAAAATTTTCAAATGCATTTTAATGGTGTTAAACTCATTTGAACATAATAGAATTAGCATGAATCTTTGAAGTATGTACTAAAATATACATTCTGTACAATCTGTGATGCAAAGAATATTCATTATTAAATTACAGGGCCACACAAATGTATTACACTAAATCATGTTATAAGGGAAAACATTGTTTGGGGCGTGTTTTAATTATATTAAACTACTTCGAATTTTTTGAATAAGATATACGTTAATGAAGTATAATAAATTTACTTCCTGCATATTTACAGGAACATAAAGATTTCGACCACTGTACTATATCAAAGTACTATATCATCAAGATCTGAATATTTTTAAAACTTCGTTATCGTACGAACGCACCTCATTTGCTACGCTTCACGTGCAATTTCCAACTTGTTTTGTACTCCAATTGAACAAAGATTGCGCTACTTCTATTGAATATCTTTTGGCTAAAAGCCAATCTGAAAAGAATGTAAAAAATATGAAAACACATTTCAAAATATTTATTTTTGTTATTGTTCTATAATATATTGAATACTTGAAAAGGGAATATTAAAAAATAATGAATAAAGGGGTAAATTGGTGAAATAGGGAAGTGGGAAATCCTTAAGATAAAAAAAAATATTTCAGCATTATCCATGGAGTTATATTGCCGTTTGTTATATTTTGTATGGCATTTATATCACCAATCGGCAACCATTTTTGGCTGCGAATCGCAATAAACCAAAATATTTGTATTAAGAAAACGTTTTAGGTCAGTGATATTTTTATGTTAAAACATGTTTTTTGGTGAATAATAAGATAAGATTAATTGAGAAAATAATTACAATACGCTTTTTTAAACTTTGAATGTAAAAATGTAATTATAATTATCATTGTTATAAAATGTGGCTAAATGCCAAACTGAAAAGAATGTAAAAAATGTGAAAGAACATTTCAAAATATTTATTTTTCTTTCTCTTCTAGAATATTTGAATAAGTAAAAAGGGAAAATTAAAAAGTAATGGACATAAGGATAAATATTTGTATTGAGAAAGTAAGCAATTCTTATACTAAAAATGCACACACACCCCACACATACATATATCAATAGTATACTATTATATACTATTATATATCAATACTATATATATCAATAGTCGACAACGTTTTAACTGCGAGTCGCAATTAACCAAAATGTTTGTAGTAAGGAAATGTTTCAGGTCAGTGGTATTTGTATATGTAAATAGCCATTTTCTGTGAATAATAACATAAGATTAATTAGGAAAGCAATTACAATAGACTTTTTAAACTTTTTAACCACTTAACTCCTCAATATTTTTGAAAAAATTAAAATAATGTCTATTTTTTTCCTGTCTTTTACAAAACTTTTTATCTTTTATCATAGGTTTTTCAAAACAGAAATTATTGTATAATTGAATTATAAAAATCCTCGTATTAAATAATCTAAAATTTACAATAAAAAATTATTGGTGAGAATAAGAAATCATGACTGGAACATGCATGGCAGTACGTGATTGGCTAGGAAAAATCATGTTTGGCAAAATCACATTGCCCGTTTGATGTACGCGCAAATCAGGGAAGCTGTTAAACTTTGAAAATTAAAACAATATAATAATAATTATAATTATTAAAAAAGAGCTATAACTGATTGAACTATACTTTTCTTTTCAATATCAATGGCTCCCAATGCTTAATTTGTGACTTTCATTCTACAAATCCGGGAACAATTTCCTTTTTGCTTTTTGTTTGTCCATGGTAATGAATTGCTTTATTAAAGATAATTATTTCACAACTATGATTACGTCATTGTTCTTGCACTGTTGAACAAGCGCTACAATTGAGACTGAAGTAAGGCTCCTTAAAGCCGAAAGAGTGGGCTAACAGCCAAATGCAACTTTTTTATTGCACTAAAAGTAGAATCTGTGTATGTGCAATTGGTACCTGATTTCCACCGCGCATTCAATCGCCCGATCATTGCATTCGTTATGCATTTTCGATTCTGCAACTTCATTCATTGATTCTTCATTCATTGATTCTTCAAGAGATATTTCCAGATTTATGTTTGATATATATATATATATATATATATATATATATATTACAAAATTTAAATTTTTTTCGCCAAAACTAACTTTTATACTATCTTAATTTTTTTATAATAATATACCGTACTTACTTCAAATTAATAAATTAAAATCTTGTTTCTAGATCTAATCTGTTAATCTTTATGCAGACGATATAAATACTTAATTCGCTTTAAAAAACATTATTCCAGTATGCGTAAATTTAAAAAGATGGCTCTAAATTAAATTATTCTTAATTAAACTTTATTTCTTAATATTCCAAATAAAATTAATTTCTTCTATGTTTTTATCAACCCTTTTTAAGAAAGTCTTATTAAATTTATTCCAAAACCATACCTTTCAAAAAATATCATTATTTTATTTTATCTATTTATTTATTTACCCTCCATCAACCTTTGATAGTGTGCATATCAATAAATTCTTTTCTTTTCTTTTTCTCTTAAAATTGATCATCTATAAAAATGCCTAAGAAATTCTGAGTCGATTATAAATTGGTTAAATAATATTTTTTTAAAAATAAAATTATCGTCTGTGGAAAATAGTCTCGTAGCTGGACAAGAATTCTGTTTACATAAAAGAATGATGGTTTGAGGTTAGAGAATGATCTAGAATTTTCTTTTTAGATTTAAAAGAGGAAGCTCGAGAGGTGGTAAGAGAGATGAGAAGAGGATTCTTAGGTGCGCTCTTGCATGAGTACGGCTTGATGTAGTAAAGGATGGAATATTTTTTGGATGTTTCGGTAAAATATCAACTGCAACAGGAGCTTTTCCCTCTATTATAGCTACAGTTTAATAAAATGAACTTGCAGCAGCCAAGGAGTGATTATTTTGACCTTTTATATTTATTTATTTTGTTTTTTTCTCGCTAGCCATGACTTCTGTGCGGAGAAAAGGAAACCTGGCGATGATGTTTCTGCCCCCCTAACTTCAAAACGTCACACACACACACACACACACACACACACACACACACACACATATATATATATATATATATATATATATATATTGTATATATTTTTTTATTCATCTGGGTCACTTGAAACTATAAAATGTGTCACTGGGACCCACCTCTCTGAGGACACACATTTCTCAGATTGCTGATCCCTTATTTATATTTTATTCGCTAAGATCTATTTTATTTAATAATTATTTCATCAAATTTAATCCATTGTATTGTACACTGTAAAATTAAAAATCTGTGAAGTTACTAAAAGTTTCCTTTGAAACTGGGATTCGTAGAACTTTTTATGCAATGACAAACGGCAAAAATTCATGCAAGATTTGCACTGAAAATAAAAATATCTGTAAGGTTACTAAGAATTATTTAGAAAACTGGGAATCCTAGAATTTGTTTACGTAATGGCAAACCATGTTACAGAAATTTCAGTAAGATAACTGTACTTTTAGCAGATCCATTTTTGAGGCTGCAGATTTCTGTAACTTTACAAAAATTAGTTCTGTAGAGTTAGATATTTTTTGTATGATGTACAGATACAATTTTAGTAAGCAAACAGATTTCGGGAACTTTACATCTGTAAAATTACAGCTTTTTTTTTTTCAGTGACATTTAAAAAGTATAATTTTGAATTTTAAAACGCAAAACCTTCAGTATAATTATTCTTATAGCAGAAAAAAAGTAATTTTTATATTTTACAACTTTTCTTTAAATAGCAGCATAAACATTAAATGGAAGATCTTAAGGTTTTTAGTATCGTACGACAAATGAAAGTAGCAAAACGCGTTTGCTAAATTTGTGATTAAATGAGTATTTCTACATTAAATATTATTGACAGACGAATTCAAAAGAAAACGATATTATTCCTTATACTTTTCAACAATATTAGAAGTAAATCAAAAATTTATTATAAATAAATAGAAATGTTAAAGTATCCCTTTTTTAAACTACTATTTTAAAAGTTGTTTTATAGCATGAAATGCTTATCTTAAAAATCCCGCTTAATTTCATAACAACAGTACATAATTTTGGAAAAAAAAAAAGACCAATATAATATGTTTATTTGGCGTGTAAATAGGGATTACAATCCCGGGATCCCGTATCCCGGGATTCCGGGATCCCGGTGTATTTTTAGTCCCGAAAATCCCGTGATTTATCAGAAAAAATCCCGGGATTTACGGGATTGTCTTTCTTTTTAGTGGAATAATATTCAGCTGAAATTAAAAATGATATTTATAAACTTTCGCTTTTTGGAGGAGGGGGAAATCAATTTTCATGAAGTTTATGTATAATTAAGAAAAGAATATGTACCTCAAATATTTTTAAATATATTTCTAAGCGATTAAATCTTTTACAGTGGAAATTTTTTGACTTGCAAACAGATGTAAAACACACAGCTATTAGTGTGGAGAATGAAATCGTTTGTTTATTTCGATTTCACTGCGTGTGTAGAAATGTCTCTTCGTAGGTCATTTTTGAATTAGATTTTATTGATAAGCCTCGCACTTGTGTATAATTGTTATTATGTGCTAACTTCTTTGCTTTTTACGCGTTCATACTTACTTTTCTTTAAAGATGCCGAATTAAAAGGATTTTGTAGGTCATCGGAAAGATAATGATACATCTTCAGTATGGTACTATTATTTAACGTCAAAAGAAATAGAAAAAGAACTAAATGTAAAAGGTGTAGCGCAGTGCTTAAAATGGATCGACTTGCTTGGTGGATCGTCTAAAGCCGGGGTGCACAACCTCTGGCCCGCGGGCCAAAATGATACCACTATTTTTATGCAGAATAAGTTTCCTTATAGTAATGACAGAAAATTTGAGATTAAAGAAAAGAAACTCTGCTTTTCAAATATTCTGGTGGCAAACGATTTTCTGGTAAAAAAGGTTGTGCATCACTGGTCTAAAGGATTGCATACACATTTATTTACGAAACAAGGTATTAAAGTTCATAAAGAATTTATTACATCCCCTCTTCCTTCCACAAATCAAGATTGCACAGAAGATAAATTGCCTTCTAAAAGAGCGGAAAATACAGCGGAAAGACTAGATGGAATACCTTAGTAACTATGCTTAAACATTTTATTTCTTGCATACAGAAAGTTTAAATCGATTAGAGCATAAGACCTGCATTGACGATACCGATTTTCTACTTATAAACGGAATTGTTGAAGTCCTC
The DNA here is from genome assembly GCA_964019185.1 of Maratus speculifer. NCBI lineage: Eukaryota > Metazoa > Arthropoda > Arachnida > Araneae > Salticidae > Maratus > Maratus speculifer. Next base: position 171,260,197 of record OZ025294.1, read on the forward strand.
AACCCGATACAAAATCAGTAGAAATAATCTGTCGCAGGGATTATAATTTGTTAATGGAAGGTGCAATCTTAAAAAATCTTTTAAACGAATTGTCAGAGAAAAAAATGAAAATTTGCTTACAAAATGACAGACGCGCTAAAACATACGCATTAGAGAAAGTGACGTATTGAATTATCCAGTGTTTTAAGTTATTTGCATAATCCTAAACGAGCTTACCTCTGTTCAGAAATTAGCAGTACGTTTTCTATTCTAACAAAACTGTTATAAGGAAACAAATGAAAGCAATAATTGGAAGGCTAAAAAGTGTTGACAACAGCAATTCAGAAGATACAGAAATAACGCATATTGAGCCCACTGCGAAGCGGCGAACAGATAACCGAATATACAAGGGAAAATTACAAGAAGAAATAGAAAAAAGTATGCGAACTGACGAACCTGAAACACAAAAACAAAAGGATTTAACTATACGAATTAGAACTGAAATGTGTGTTTTTGAAAATGCAGTGGCGTAGCCACATACTGTCATGTTATTTGGCGCCCGGGGCCAGCAAGAAATTTTGCGCCCCCACCCCAATATAGATATATAACAATTTCTCTCAATTTGGCGCCCCTAGGCCTCGGCGCCCGGGGCGGACGCCCCCCTTGCCCCCCCTTAGCTACGCCACTGTGAAAATGGAGTAGTACACGGTCATCATTAGAATTTGCTGACAATTCCTCCCGCGAGTGTAGAAGCAGAATGATCATTTTAAGCAGCAGGATTTATTGCAAACAAAATTATAAGTTGACTTGGAGATGATATTTTAGATGCTTTGATATTTCTTAGATCATATTTTCAGACGAAAACCGATTAGTTAAGAAACACTGATCTATTCAAACTAATTTTCTTTTTTTTATCTTAGTATGTAATATTTTTTTATGTTATGCAACGTTTTCAATTTTTAACAACTATCACTAATTAGAAATTTAAATAATGCATCTATTTAATTTTTATTGTTATATGTGTGTATGTGTTAAGTATTTTTATTTCAAGGGGAAAAAAAGGCATTACGTAGGGGAAAATCTTATGTTTTCGATATCCTAAATTTGTAATCTTTAGTTATTTGGTTATGAGAATAATTCAAAATTTAATTAGTGATATTAATTATCTTTATATTGTACATATTTACCCATTCAAAGGCTTTTTTAACATCAAATGAAAGAAATTATTTGAAAATAAAACATAGACATATCTTTTTTTCTTTTTGGTTTGTCAAACATCAACAGCATATTTATTTTAATTTCCAATTGTTGTAATTTATCCTATACTTTTTTATTGGTAATAAATTTTGAACTTAGTATAATTTCATCTGTTAGGCTGTTTATTTTTTAATTATTATTTTTTTTAATATAGTGAAATTTAGCTATTGTAAAAATTGGTGATATTAGAGAAATTCTAATTTTCGTAATCCCGGGATTATCTCGGGATCCCGGGATTAAATCTAAACAGTCCCGAAATCCCGGGATCGGAAATTAGTCTCGGGATTGTAATCCCTAAGTGTAAACCAAAATTATCAACCGATATATTGTCACTTTCTTTTACAGTTGTTAGGAAGCATGAGCTACCGAATTTTTAAAAAATATATATAATTTTTTCTATGCTTATTTTTAAGATATGGTAAGGAAAGAAGAAAATGTTAATTTAATTTATTTATTCAATAACATTTCTAAATTATATCCAGAATGCATAGGCATAACACAATTTAATTAATAATACACTAATTATAATTGTCCCCACTAATGAATAAAATTGAGAATGTAAAATGAGATTGTAAAATATAAAGATAGCATTTATTTCATTTCTGTTATACTTTCTACTTGTTAGTGATTAAAACATATTCACAGGAAGTTGGCTTTTCTGATGAGCGTCGCGTCGTTTGACGCATAATTAAGTCCATTGATCTTGTAATTTATACACTATTATAATAAAACAGAATGCTTTACGATTTATCATCTGCGGAGAAAAATTAAACAAGGCAGTTTTAGACAGTTACTTATTTATCAGTTCTCGAGATTATCTGCAGAAAAAATAAACATAATATTTCATTCGAGGATTAATTTCTTAAAAAATCTAAAATCATACTTATTTCTTTTTTATGCAACTGCACGATATATTTTAAAGTATATCTTTTATTAAAGTATCTATCAGTATCTAAAAGTATCTAAAGTATCTGTAGTATATCTTAATTTAAAGTATATCTTTTACCTTAACAGATAGTTTACTACCAAATATTACACTACGTTAAAATCTAAAATTTATAAATGTGTTCTAAAATTTATATCTGTAAGTATGTTTTATGTTTATCTATGATTCATTGAGGAGGAAGATAAAATTGTACCTAAATCTAAAAGGTGCAATTTTGAAAAATAACGCATAGACTGCTATAAAATGTAAAATTCCCAAAATGTATCACCTCCTCCACATAAAACACATAAGCTTTTGATGGAATGTATTTCATGGAGAGGCTAAACCAAATATTAAAATGAATCAGGGCTCATATATGAAGTACAGCACTTTGGTAAATTCAAAACTTACAGGTTATCCAAGGGGATACTGGGTGGGTCATTTGGTAAAAGGAATTTATGCAGTTTTCTTTCACTAACTCAACTTTTGCTCGCTTATAACAATTAAAATAAATGTACAAAATATCCTTATGAAGAATATATATTTCTAAAGTTTGTTTTACGTGTAAGCAAATTAAATATACAATAAACTGTTGTTCATAAAGTTGCAAAAGTTATAACTCCTTGCATGATTTATTAAGAAATGTAATATTTAAAATTTTAATTAATGTATCATTTTCATTAAGTGCTTTTGATAAAGGATTTCGAGCATACATATTATTATTATAATAATAAATATATGTAAGATTAATCATTACAGATAAAGGTAGGTTTATATTCAGCATACAAAAGTGAGTGCATTTTCGTAAATGTTTTTTTTTTAAATCAGTTTCACTAGACTTAATTTTTATTCAAATAAAAATATCACAATTATAACATAGAATAGCAGGGTATTTCATCACATATTTTCTACAAATATAGTCATATCACGGTACAATTGCACGAATATTCTCACGATAGATATTCATCATTTCGAGTACAGTGAATTCAGGTTTTCTGTTTCTGGACATCAATGCATCATATCGTTGTTCTTGCCTGCGCTCGTACTGCGAAAAAAATATTACACATGTTTTTATTGTAGACCTTTCATATTTCACGTGTTTTTATTATAGACCTTTTATCTACCTAATATAGACCTTTCGACAATTTGCTAACACAACTTGAAACAGATAAATAGATAAAGTTGAGGAAAATATTTACGGTAGTGCAATAAAATAATATCTAGTTTTTGTATCAGTAATAATTTTTTTTGAAAAACAATTCTTCTAAGTTCTGAATTTATTGAAAAAATTCATTTGACTTGCGTGCTTGGCATGATAGCCTACTGACAAGTTAACTTCAATATACAAGTACGAGATAGCCCAAAGAAAATTTAAAACATGAGAGAAATACAACTGGGAGCTCCACATTGAGCAGGTGCATTGGAGCCAGCGGGAATCTAACCCACAACCTCCTATGCTGGCAAGCGATTAGAAGCTTGAAATCTTAACTACTCGGAAACGGAAGCCCCTTCTAAAATTTTTAAACCAATTTAATCTTCAAGACGCTATCAGACGTATTTCAAATCGCGATATCGGTGTAGAAGTTGTACGTTTTCCACCTGAGTGAAAATGCGCACAGACTGGTTCTGGAATCAAGATACCTTGTCTTACATTGCAAATTCTACACCAATTGAGCTATCTGGGAAACATCCCTGTCATATTCCTCAGATAAAGCATTCGGTCATGAAATCTGGGCGTTTACACGAAACAGCACAACAAACTAAAACGACAGTAAAGAAACTCAAACAATGGATAAGTAATTACACTTTAATTAATTATTTTTAAACATAGTCACCTGAGCAAAAATGTTTCCAGCCTAGACAATTTTTTGCTCAGAGGGAAAATTACAGCTAGTTTGAATTATTTACTATTCAGATGTTTGTGTTTAAAAATAGTTACTTCATGTTAAATGTGTAATCTAATAATAACGTTTAGATATATCATGCGTGCAAAAGCATATAATTTTTCTGTACATGAATACAATTGATACAATTTCAAACATAGTTTATCAAGAAAATTATAAATTATTTACTTAAAAGTTTAATGATGAGAATATCTTTTTTCATGTTTGTAATAAATAAGCCGACAGAAAAAAATATTATTAATTTTTTCAACACATTTAAAAAGTTCTTAAAGATTCCGTTTTTCTATCTGTCTATTTCTTTAAATATCCATCTGTCTGGCTCTATTATCTCAGTTAAATATACCCTGAGTCTATTTAATTTTTGTATTTTATTCCGCTTTTCCACATGAAATTCAGTATAGAAAATAAAATATGTTGCATTTATAATTTTTTCGATTTTCAGAGATACACGACAGTTTTTAATTTTACTAGGATTTTTCTAGGTTGCTGCTCATTTCAATTATTGTACAGCATGTCATAAATTTTGAGATTGGTGTGTATCACTGAAGTGCACTGCAACACGCTTTGCAGAATAAGTAACCTTTATTGCTTATTAAGAAGAAGACAGCATGAAATGATTCAATTCCACTATGATCTATTAGGAAATTTAATTTTCTATGTATATTAATGAAAATATGATACTTTAATTAACAAAATATAATTAAAAATATCATAAAGGTGTAGTATTGAATGGTTTATAAACATTATGCAGTGCTTAGCCTTTGCTACGCATTTACAGAGATACACAAGATTATTCGATTAAAGGACTATGGGTATGATTATTTACTGCTGGAAATTACTTTTTTCAGACAAATGAGTTTTTTGTTGATAATGTAGTGTATATAAATTCTATGTAACTTATATAGCGTCGCACAAACAAATTTGCACACTATAAAATTTGGAAAGCAATCGTTGGAAATTAGTTTTTTCTAAGTTATATATATTTTTAAATGCCCATTTAGATTTGTCATATTATTCTACAAAAAAATTCTTTTTCTTAATGTTATTTATACCGGTGCCAAATGACAACTATTAAAACGATTTAGTCTTGTCATTTTTCATTTTTCATTTGTAAGTTCTTGTTTGAATCAATTTGAAAGAATTTTTAATACATAAAATACTTTTATATGCTTATTATATTTAAAATCTACGATCAAAATAAACATAAATCAAAACTTTATAAATCGGTCGTTTCACACCAGTAAAAATAGCGTTAATTTCTGTTAGTCTTAGAAAATGTTTCATAAACCATGTGTGATGCATCACTTCTCATTGTTGTTTTTAACATTAATTCTAATACCGTAATACTTTGAACAACAGTAAATTACTAAATGAATAAAATATTCATTATTATTTCGTAAAATTGGTTTACATGCAGCGTTGTCTTTAATAAAATATGCATATATTATGAATTTTGTTTCTAGAAAACCTAGGCACTAAATTGTAGGTTTGTCTAACTACAGCTGTAAAATATAATTTTAAAGGTTAATTTTTTTCGCAAAATATATATTAAAAATTAATACATATAGGGATATAAAGGAAAACGTAAGCAGATCCGGGGCACATTTTAAGATAATTTTTATTTATTGAAATAAAATTTAGAATTTTTTTATTGTTTACCGTATTATTTTTCAACAAAATAATATGATAAAACTTCTCATAGATATTTTTTTAAAAATTTAAATTAAAAATTTGTTTTAAAAAAGGGGTAGTTTAAAATCGTTATAACTCGAAATATTATTCAGAGAATTTGAATTGTTTTTCATTTAAATAAACAGAAATATATAAATTTTAATTAGGATTCGGAATTTCCAAAACTAATATTTTAAATAAAAAGGAAAAATGTTTAAAGTAAAAATTAAGAACAAATTATGCCACCGTTTTTCAAAAAGTCATATTTTCAAAGATATATAGTTTTTTTTAAATGTGTTGAAACAAAATTAAAATAAAGCAATTGAAAAAGACTGTTCGAAGTTTGAACTAATTATATATAACGGTTCTTGACTTATAACAATTTAAATAGGAGAAATGATGAAGAAAACTGATCATGAAAAAAAATGCATTTTCACATGAAGTCATTTCAATGATAATCATTTCTTGAAAGCTAGATTTTGAACACAAACGAAAACGAAAAAATTAATATTTCATGTTCAATTAAAAAAACAGCATTTATACGTCACTTTAAGAAGGAAAAAAGCGAAATTTTTACTGCAATAAAACTTTTTTAGAAAATTTGAAGATTTTTGTGACACTTAAATATATGAATAATACTAGAATATGAATATGTTCCCACTGTGATTCCCTGATAATAGTTTTATTTAATTGCGCACTTTTAAACCTTTTTTTTTACATTTCTTTTTTAATAAATATAATAAATGGAAAAATAATTATCTTTTTAAAATTTTATTTATGAATTTTTTTTCAAGTTAAGAATACTACAGAAATATTATGTATAAAAATATAACATATAATGTCTGTACAATTAACATTAGACAAAATGTGAAACAGCTTAAACCTAACCTAGATATTTTTTAATTACATTTTAAATGCTTTTTGCAATAAAGTATAAAACCCCTTCTGTTAATTAATTGCAGTATGTAACTTTTAATACTAGTTTTTTCAAATTAAGAATACAACAGAAATATTATGTATAAAAATATAAAATTTAATGTCTATACAATTAACATTAGACAAAATGTGAAATAACTTCAACCTGTCCCAGATAGTTTCTAAAAAATATTACACTTCAAATGCTTTTTAAAATGAAGTATAAAACGCCTTCTGATAATTATTTGGAATATGTGACTTTTAATACATAAAAAAAATAAGCTAATCACTAAATCTTTTATTCTTTGGAGCGTGAAAATACGTTAGATCCTGTGTTTACAAACAACTTAAGCCGTGCTCGTGTGTATTTAATTGCTTCACAATCGAAAAAATATTTTTTTTTTCATTTACGTTGAATAAACACCTTTTTTTCACTTCTAATTCTTTTCTGGATAACCTATTCGTATTTTCAGCAAATATAGCTATTAGTTAAGAAATCAGTCATATAAACATGAAACAGATTTCCACGAAATTGTTGTTTTCCTTACACAACATGGATATAAACAAATCAGTATATAAAAAATAAACAAACAACAAATGAATATAAAAAAAATATAGATATAAGCAAATCAATATTTCTGGATTTAGAATGCAATATACTACTTACAAATTATCGCTATGAAGCTACAGTTAAAATATCACTAGGAAAACATAGAATTGGTTCATTAAAGCAACAAAAAAGTGATAAGTGGTTATACTAATAGATAATTCCGTCAATACATCGAAACATTTTAATGATTCGCATATAAAAGTTAAGCAATTCTTTAATGTTAACAGAAATAGTTTCACTATGATTTTCTACAACTGCGTAGAAACTATCTGTTTCGGAATCGAGGTAAAATCTAAGTATAAGATGTGTGCGATTTTTTTTTCATTTGAAAAATAAATAAAAATCAATTAATTTTTCTTACAGAAGTTAGACATGACTTTTCTGAGTAAAGGTATAACGCGCAATAACAAAAGATTGCAAAAATAAAACAAAACAATTGTAAAAAAACATGATTCCCAACAATGTAAAAGAGTACTTTGTATTTCATTTTTCGTTGGACAAAAATGGTGGTAAAATACACATAGGAATTTTTCCAAGGTATAACTAAACGGTATTGCGATTTTTTTGTGAATCAGTTTACTGATATTGCAAAAAGAAATATGTGTTTCTAGGAAAAATACTTTGAAAATGCTGAATTGAATTTAAACATTCTTTTATTACACACTGTAAAAAAAATAATAATAAAGATAAAAAAAAATAATAATAATATTCTACTTTATTTTGGAACAGTTACAGAAATCTACTACTAAATTGTAAGCTCACTAAAATTGTAATATGTACATCGTTAACGTCGCGTAAACATTTTTTAAACTTACAAAACAAGTTTTTGTAAAGCTACAGAAATCTGTATGATTTTACAGGTAACCCGAGATAATTAAATGATTTTTTTTCCTTGCAGCGATGTAAAAAGGGAGAAACACCCTACTCTCCTAAAAATGTCTTAGTCACGTTATAGATTTTTTAAAGTGTAAACGTGAATTTGACGTTTTTTTAATCTTAAAGTCACATAAAATAATTAGGCATCCCAATTTTCTAGAAAATTTTTAATAATCTCCTCAATCTTTTTTTTTTCTTTTTGTAAGTGATGTATAATTGATAGGCAAAATTTCCAAGTAGGCTTATTTTAATTGTTATTTTGAAAAAAAAAAAAAGGCATAAATGGATTGGGGTGAAGATTTTAAGAATAATTCAAGTGTTGCGTTCACCTAATGCAGTACAAAAATCATTACACAATCAACTTATTTTCCGTATTAGATTATACAGTGGTGAAACTGAAGTGAAAAAATCGGATGTGGTAATAAAAAAAAACTTTGTTCTATTGCTTATAGGTTAATACTTCAAAATTTGTTATCACTGTGCTAGAAATAAAAAGCAATCTATGCTCATTATTAAGATTTTAAAGATACCTGTCTCTAAAGTCATGTAAATTCTGTATAATGCAACATAATAGTGCTACCTACTGGGCATTAACTCCAAAACCTCATCAGTAAAAATCTGCGTTAACATCTAACTGAATCTTAAGTTAGAGGAAAACGTGTGCATTAGTTTTTTAGATAGAACTATTGTGGAAATTGTTAAAAAAATAGCATAATAATGTTACGTGTAGGGCGATTTACACCAAAATATAAACAGCACAAGTCAAGGGACTAACGACACCTGAAGTTTGATGAAAATTCGTGTGCTAATTCTTTAGATAGAGTTATTAAGTATTGCACAAACGCAGCATGTCAGTGCCCCCTATGGAGCGATTTACAGAAAAATATTAAAAAAATAAGATTAAAAAAAAGGACTATTTGAATCTCAGGTTTGATGAAAATCTTTGCTCAAATTCTTGAGTTAGAGCTATTGCAGAAATAAAAAATAATGCTTCATAGCAGCATCAATTGTAGAGCAATTTGCATCAAAAATGTAAAAAACGTCAATTCATGTCTAGGAGCAACTGAATCTGAAATTCGACGAAAATTCATGCGTTAGTTCTGGAAATGGAGCAATTGCAAAATTTTCTAAAAATGCTAGATAGCCACATGTCTAACGATTTACACAAAACTAATCAGCACCAGTTTATATTAGGGACTAACTGAATATAAATTTTTATTAAACTCCGTGCATTAATCTATGAGATTGAGCGCATACAAATTTGTGTCAGATACAGACAGTCTGACAAAATCACAGTTTCTTAGACAGACTTTTTGTAAAAACATGCTTGTCAGTATCTCTGACATGTGAAATGTGCAAATCTACCGAAAAACGGGTCAGAAATGTTCACGTATCCAATACTTTCTTCTTGTAAACATTTAACAAAGTAAAAACCTATCCAATAGTTTTTAAAATAAACCAAACATACAGACAGTTTCGCTCGTAGCTTCTGTATGCATAGTTCTTTTAATAGTTCTTAGTAATATTTTTCTGTGTTTTAAGATAAAAATTATTAATCTCATAAACATCAAATTTAGAGTTTTACAGCATTTTCATTGGGCATATATTGTCTGAGGTATTATATAATTTAATATAGATAATATGAAATGATTTAAAGAGCTACTTTTTTTATCGTTTATTAAAACACAATAGAGTTATAGTAAATATTTGGTAAGTAACATCGTTTAATCTCCGAGGAAATTTTTCACTTGTTTATTGAAAACGAAATGCTAGCTAAAGTAGCTTTTGACAGCTTAAAATATTATAGAAGAATGCGTTTCATATTTACTTAAAATATTTCCGTTTAGAAACTAGAATAATTCCGTGTTGTAGTAATATCTAATTTATCAATTGTAATGTAGAAGAAAGGAATATATTTTAATATTTCTACTTTCCAATGTATGCATTACAAACAAATTTAATCGTTATTTTTGCATAAAAAATAATTCTTTGCCTATATCAATACAGGTTTAATGCACACTTTTACTGTTACAAGCAGAGACAATATACATACGCTTTGGAAGACACTTGGAATAGAAACTGTGTGTTTAATTTATGAGCCGTCGAAAAGTCAAGTTTTTATGACGACAGTTCTTTATATAAACTTCATTCAATTCATGTAAACTTGTTTTAAAATACATTTATAACAGTTTTTAATAAATTAATATTCAGAGCAACGTTTGTTTTAAAAATGACTAAGAGAATCATTAAAATATTTTCTTAAAAACAGGATTAAACTTCATTACACTGGGAGCTTTTTCAAAATAACTTAAATTTAATTTATAATTAAAATCGTTCACTTAAAAACAACAAAAAAGAAAAACTAAAAATCTTGTTATCTTATGACGTATTAAATCATAACGAGAATTTGAAAGAAACTAAAAGAGGGAGCAATGAACTTGATAATCGAAAGGGATTTTTACCCTTTCTGAAACTGAACTGGACGATTCCCCTTATAAAAATGGGTAGGTCTAAGACTAGACGATTAAGGAAAACCTGACGGCATCTATTGAAGATCAAAAACTCCATGTCGATAATTAAATTTATTTATGTTTAGAAAAGAATTAAGAGCCATTATTTTAAAAATAAGACAAACTGCGATAGCTGTATTTTTTGATTTGTTTGATTCTTTTTATGTTGAAGTAGATGGTATTTAAATAATAATGTACAATTTTGAAGCCTTGAAAAAAATTTCCTTTTCCGAGATAAAATGTCAAAGTTCAAGGTTACGAATGCCATATTTCATGAATAGTGAAATAACAGTATGTTTGGAATGCTATATCTCTAAAAAGCAACTACATCCCCAAGTTATTTTCTTATAATCTATTAGTATAATGCTGCCTGCATAAAATGAAACATTCCATTTCTCTTGAGAAATGGAAAGGAAACGGGATGTTTCACTTTCCAATAGGGGAGAAGTGACACTGCTTTTTTTAAAAACTTTTGTCAATTTTTTTTTTTTTTTTTTTTTTGAAAAATACCATGAGACTCCACTTATTTTTCTTGTTCATGGTTTTGTCCACCTACTACGTGATATATTTTATTCTTTTCAGCTATGACGCTTTTTTTGAGATATAAGTAATTGAAGTTTTTCTGAGTTTGGAACATTTTTGAAACACCTTGAAATTTGACATTTTATTCCGGGAAGAGAAAATTTTTTCAGGGCTTCAAAATTGCACATTATTTACTAAATACTATCTACTTCAACATAAAAAAATATCAAGCCAATTAAAAATACAATTATTTAACAGATTATGTCTGCTAACAGTAGTAATGTCTCGGTAAAGTTCTTTATTATTTAGCTTTTCCATGAAGTATACTTTTATATTCTATAAGAAAAAGTTTGGGGGTACTATTGTTTAAATAAGATAATGAGGGCGGAAAACGAACACAAACGTTATTTCGATTGCAATTGGTGAAACATAGCAATGTAAGTTAACAATGCCCCATTCATACAAGTAAATTTTAATAAGCAAGCAGTGTTACTCTAAGAGTTTGTTGCAAAATAATTTTGGGATGTTGTTGCTTTTCAGAGATATAGCACTTCAAACATATTTGCATTTCACTTTTCATGTAAAATGGCATTCACAACCTTGAAATTTGACATTTTATTTCGGGAAGGAAAATTTTTTTCAGGGCTTCAAAATTGCACATTATTTACTAAATACCATCTATTTCCATATAAAAAAATATCAAGCCAATTAAAAAATACAACTATCAAAATATCACTTTTTTTGTCTGAATTTCAAAATAATGGCTATTAACATTATATTCCAGGTAATAAGAGTATTCCTTTTAAAATAAAGAAATATTTTGAACCTTAAGATATAAAGAGAAAAGCTATTAAATTAATATAAGTTAATGTAATATATGTAAGATTTTAAACCCAAAATAGCAATAAGTGAGAAGTAAACCGGCTGATTAGCCAACAATAATAAAAGCTGGACAGAAAATAGTCGAAAAATAATGAACAGTCACTAAAAGTATAAAATGCGGTTTCAGTTGAAAATAATGTTGAAGCTATCGAATTTTTAAGTATTTAAATGAAGCTTGACCTTGAATTTGTCAAATAAATTCACTCAGTTATACTTTTATGTTCCGAATTAAAAGTACACTTTCATCTTGTAAAAATATGGAAAATATTGAAGAATAATTGATTGTAGTCATAACATTATAAATTTTAGTATATATTCTGAAATAATTATGAAATAATTATATTTCATTATTGTAATTTTATGTTTTATATAAACACATATTATACAAAAATTGTTAAAGTATGCTTTTTGTGTAAGAAAATATAAAAAATTGTTATGTTTAGTTTGCATAAAAAATGCATACATATATACTTAAACAAATTTAATATCTTAACTCATGATATTTTACCTATGGAAGGATTTAGAAAGAAAGTTAATTTTTATGTTTTAATACATAATAGTACAAATACATTATGTTGATTCTTTATGCTCGTGGAAGAAAATTTGATAGTCGTATGTACTCTTTGACTATTTTTTTGTTTAATGGTAAATCATGACAAAATAATATGTAAACCCTTGTAATATCTTACTTTACCTTTTTGCCCAAAAATTGAGTCAAACTTGGTCCTATTACTCTTATATAAATCATACTAAGCAAAGAAAAATCTTTATTTCAAGAATTGTGAAACAGTCTACACTCAATATATTCAGGTATTGAGGTGACATTTTTCTTTTTTTGTAATGCCTTTTCTTCAATAGAAATTCAATTTAACAGTCAGTGAACGCTAAATTTTATTTTCTCACTATTTGAAAATTGAACTAATATTTTTTATGGAATTTTTTCTGAAATTTTTTATTAAAACTATCTGTTATAAGAGACTCGTTTCCACTTGTTATATTTATTTTTTGTTTAATAAAGCTATGCAAGGTAATAAAATAAAGGAAATACTTATACAAAATTTTTTGTTTAAGAAAATCTTTTGTAGTTATAAATGATATAGTTTAATCCAAATACCTGCAATTTTATTTGCATATTACATGTGCAAACAGAAAACTTAATAATGATATAGGAGAAAAAAACTTATGCAAAATATTGCACATGTAGTACTCATAGTGCTGTTCTTAATAATAGAAATAGTTTTCATAATATACATACAAAAAACACTATGACATTTTGTTATCGACTAAAGTATTTTAAAAATGAGCTAGAAATATTGCTAGAACTCGTAAAAGTTACATAATAAATCTGTTTGCATTAAAGTTTGTGTATGATTTTTTATAGGTCAGTTATGGGGAACTTCTTTAATAGTTTATTGATTTTAATAATTGGTTTTTATGTAATTTACTAGCCGCCTCTGGAAACCAGTTTGGTCTCCTTTAAATGTACGCTAAGCATTGCAGCGTGTTACGTTTATTCTTAATTTTATTTATTTTTCATCACCAAATCAGTATATCCTGATATAGAAATCAATATCTATGCAAGGAAGATAGATATTTATAGATATTCATAGATATCAAGGCAGCATTTTGTATATTTTTTGTTGTTATGCAGTTCAAATTTCTTGGAAAAAAATTGCTTAGCTGATATAGATATTTATGCTTCATGTCTTTATTCTTCTAAGATGCAATACGTCAACTAATGAGATTTTATAACGTGCTATATAATTTACCGTAATTGGATCCGCTATCACTTGATGTATGATAACTAATATGACTTCGTCAATGAAATCTTTTTGTGTGTGAAAGACCTTTACTGATATCCAAATTTACATTAAACCAAAATATTTTTGCTAATATCTTTTTTGAGAACATTTCCATTATCTCTGAAGACCATACTTTTGTTAAAAAAATAAATAAATGTTTAAATAAAATCAATAAAAATCCCTGTCGGCTTACCCTGTAGGCGGAGGTAAATTTCGATGTTACGTGCTGATTTCGACAACAAAAAATAAAATAGCATAAGAAATAAATCAAGTTTAACAAGTTTATTTCGTCACTTTTGAAGATTTTTAATTTCATTTTTCTGTAAGAACTGTTTTTATCACAATCATCTGAAACGAAATTCATCTCAAAATGCCCACTTTGACAGCGTTTTTTGAAATATATTTTGCTTTATAAAAAAAATCGACTAATATGGCCCATTTTATAATTTCTAAATAAGAAAAGCTATCAATTGAATGCATTTGAAAGCAAAATTTAACTTAAATATGAGTAAGAAAACAAGTAATTTGTTATTTGAATAAATAATAAATTCTTCAATCAACATTCGCTTCGGTAAATTATGTTCAAAATGCCCACTTTAATCGCTTTTTTAAATAAATATATTCTGCATTTATCAAAAAACTGGCTAATACGTCACATTATATACTTCCCAAATAAGAGAGCCTGTCATTAGGATGCATTTAAATTCAAAAATTAATTAAAAAATAAAGAATTTGTTGTTTGAATACTTCCTGAATTTTTCATACACAGTCGCTTTGTGAAATTCTGCTAAAAATGCCCATTTTCAAAGTATTTTTTTAACTATATTCTGCTTTTATAAAAAAAAAAAAAAAAAAAAAAAAAAAAAAAAAAAAAAAAAAAAAAAAAAATTAACCAATACATTACATTACGTAGTTCCTAAATAAGAGAACCTGCCATTTGGATGCATTTAAAATGAAAAATTAATTTAAGAATGTGTCAGAAAATAAGAAATTTGTTATTTGATTGCTTATTTTTTTTTTTTTTTTAATCACGATCGCTTCGGGAAATTCTGTTCAAAATGTCCATTTTGAAAGCATTTTTTGAAATATATTCTGCCTTTATCAAAACACTGTCCATTATTTCACATTTTATCGTTACCAAATCTGTCATTAGGATGCGTTTAAAATCAAAAATGAATTAAAAAATGAGTTAGAAAATAAAGAATTTGTTATTTGAATATTTCCTCAATTTTTCATTCACAGTCGCTTTGGGAAATTCTGTTCAAAATGCCCATTTTCAAATCATTTTTTGAACTATATTCTGCCTTTTACAAAAAAAACTGGCCAATACAACACTTTATGTAGTTCTCAATTAAGAGAACCAGTCATTTGGATGCATTTAAAATCAAAAATGAATTTAAGAATGTGTCAGAAAATAAGCAATTTGTTATTTGAATACTTCTTCATTTTTTTTAATTACGATCGCTTCAGGATATTCTGTTAAAAATATCCATTTTGAAAGTATTTTTTAAAAATATATTCTGCCTTTATCAAAAAACTGGCCAATATTTCACATTATATAGTTATCAAATCTGTCATTTGGATGCGTTTAAAATCAAAAAGGAATTAAAAAAAGAGTAAGAATATAAGCAGTTTGGAATTGAGATATTTTCTTAAACTCTTATTTTTGTTATAAAAATTGGTACTGCTCCGCTTTTCTCCTACAAAAATATGCTAGGACATATCTTTCATCCGCAAAAAAAGTGACATATCTGGCAAAAATTCATTTTTCATTTTATTCTACGATAGGTTTGTCATAGGTGTGTCTTACTACACAAAAATTCTCATCAGTGTAACGGAAACGGAAAATCCCTTTATTCTGCTATTTGCCTATTCATGACTACAGAAGAGGAGTGGATTGTGTGGGAGGTAAATTTATCCTCTCCTCAGAACCTCGTCGTATGTCTTTATGTTTAAGGGTGTGGTTTCGTTTAACAGGTGATTGCTTTCAGACCTATAGCAACTAAGGCTTTTGCCTCGAATGATCCATAATTTACACAGAAACAACGACAAGTCAGTAATTTTTTTTTTCTTGTATCCATTACATATACAACTACAACTACAAGTAATACTTACAATTACAAGGGAACAGCACAACAATATCCATGTCTTATCAGGATTCGAACCCGACACCTCGGCATGGCAATAGATGCCGCTACTGATCACCGCACTAAGGAGACATGTTTAAGGATTTTGTGTTTTTATGCATATTTTTATTCCTGTATGCAGAGCTGAGTGCTATAATTTCATGTTACAGTAAAATCATGCAAATTTTCTTTTATCTCTCCTGTGAAATTTACTGTTGTCGAGATGTGTCACTTTTCTTGTGGGAGAGCGATATTTATTCAAATCTATTTCATACCACAGTCATAAGGCTTTCTGATACAAAAAAAGAGAAGAAAAATAACTAATACTATTTAGAAATATTAAATGTAAATGTTCTCAATATCAATATGTTTTCTAAAAAATAAACGAAAACCTTGTAAAATATCAGATGTTCAAGAAAATTCCTCTGAGTTTTATTTATAAGGCTCTAAAGTCAGAGGTATATCTTGGGTAATATAAAAAGAAAATGAAATGTTAACGATGCTACGCTTCTTTAAGTGCCTGTTTTATCACATTTTACGCGATATTCTCTGGCGTTAATTGGCTATAAGATTTTATATTTAACGGATATTGGAAAAAGTATTTGGCGTTTATGACTAGTCTTTACGTATTCCTTATATGTCATAAAATATTGCACCAGTAATAAAAATTGCTTTAGTAATGACACTGAAAATTCTATTTAAAACTCGTAAGAACTTCATTTTAGTATGCAAAACTCTCAGCAATTTTTAAATTGTTTCTTTATTTTATCCATGTGAGGCAAAATGGTTTAACATTTTTTTACAGATTTTTTTTTTAACTTGAAATACTTAATTCTTTATACCTTAAATCTTAAAATTAACTAATTTCATATAAAGTTTGATTTTTAATTTCTATAAAACATGACAAAGAAAAAATAAAAATGTTTTGGATTTATATGTTTTGACAGTAAAAATTGTTTTATCATCAGCCAATGTTTTAAAATATTACATAATTATGTATTATAATTATAGAAGTATTTTGAACAGTAAGAGTATATGAATTTTAGTTCTGGGAAGCTTTTTTAACCCTTCTATAAGTATTTTTGCTTCTCTCTGTCTAATACAGAATTTATACGAACATGAGTTGTAATTTAACAGCCTCTAAAATAATAATAATAATCATCATCATCATAATAATGTTGAACATGGCTATATATATGTATGCATACACCACATAGCCATTAATGACCGGACATTTGCGATTTTAGACGTTTTGTTAAATATCTAAAAAATACATAAGAAATTATTAAAAAAGGCCAAAATTTCCACTTTACAAATACGTTTTTATTCGTCTCGTTTGTCAATTTAAGAAGTAATATCTGAGTTCGATGTCTTAAAATTTAGTGGGGAATTGTGTGATATACTTTATTATTACTATATTTTCGGCAAAGTTATACACAGTTGAACTTAAAGAATCTCAAGTCACACTAGCGCGGTGTGTTTAAACGCAGAACATTAGAAGACAATATTTATCAGTAATAATAATAATAATAATAGGCCAGTAATAATACGTATCAATAAAAAATAAAAATATGCAGTTAATCGTCTAAAGACCATGCGTTTTCGCTTTCATATTTTACTGATTATTACCACTTGTGTCTCTGCGAAAATATGTTAGGACATATTTATTCAAATATATTTCTCATCCTATACATCAAGTTTTATGATATAAAAAATTGAAGAAAAATAACTAATACAACTTCGAAATTCTAAATGTGAATATATTTTTAATATCAATATGTGTTTTACAGAAAAAACGAAAATCTGGTAAAATACTAGTCATAAAAAAAAAAAAAAAAAAAAAAAAAAAGTCCTCCAAGTTTTATTTCTGAGGCTCTAAAGATCGAGGAATATCTTGGGTAATAAAAAAGAAAATGAAATGTTAATGATGCTACGCTTCTTTAAGTGCCTGTTTTATCACATTTTATGCGATGTTCTCTGGCGTTAATTGGTTGTAAGATTACATATTTAAGGGATATTTAAAAACGTCCTCGTCGTTGATACCCAAACTCTTTATGTATTCCTTCAATGTTATAAATTATTCCATTAGCAATAAGAATTGCTTTATCAATGGCACCAAAGATTCTATTTAAAATTCTTAAGCACTTCATTTAGTATGCAATGCCATTTTTAAATTGTTTTTTTATTTTATCCATAAAAAATATTTTTTATTTTTATAAAGTTTTTTTAATTAGCTTTAAATACGCAATTCATTATACCTTAATACCAAAAATTAACGATTTTTTCTTGTTATTTCATATAAATTTTGATTTTTAATATCTATAAAACAGTAAAAATTATCTCAATCAATATTTAAAAAAATTACATAACTGTATATTATAAATATATTAATATTGTGACAGTAACTGGATATAAATTTTAAGCCTAGGAAAATTTTATAACACTTTTTCAAATATCTTTGCTTCTTTCTGTACGATACAGAAATTACGTGATTATGAATCGTAATTTAGCAGCCTCTAAAAAAATTTTTAAACATGGCTATATATATATATTTATCTATGGATATTAAATCTTTTTAATATCCATAGATAAATATATATATATATATAAAGTGGAATGCATGAATATTTAATTAACAAGACTTAGTATTTTCCTACAAAATAGATGTTTTCAGTCTAGACGGGTGGAAAAGTTATAAGAAATTATTTTGGCGATAAAGGCCAATTCCCCAAGAATCGTAGAGATTTGGTTTTGTCCAAAATATTTTCAACCAATCAAATTTTATTTCACGTATGTGGCCTGGCCACTCTCATATGAAAACACCCTATAACAACCCACGACGCAGTTCTCGGTCAGACAGCGCTTGTATAGAATTTTGTAAATATCAACACAAGCTATTTCAAAGCCTGTCAAGAAATGAGCTGTCATTTATTTTTTTCCTAATAATCATTTTTTTATTTATATACTAATAATATTTTCATTTTGCTTGAAAATAGGGATATAATTGTCATATGTATAACAAAACATCTGAGGAATCCCTTCTAACCCTAGACAGCACATGTTCACTCTTTTGACGAAATTGCAAAATATAATTTCATTTTATGATTTTCTGTTCACACGAAAAGCACAGCATTGAGACAAAGTTCAAACTAAAAGCTCATAGGGATAGTTTAGCATTATATTTGATAAAACTAAACGGTTTTGCATAGTTAAATTATGTGAAAACTATTTCACAATTTTATGTTACAGATTTCAACGAGGTAACAAACTATCCTTCAATCTTTAGTATTATAAATTTATTATGAATTAGTTTATAAATTAGTTGTAATATTTATATAAATAATTCTTTCTGTTACGCGTTTTATATTTAAAAATTTGCAGATAATTTTAAATAAATACAATGTATACTATCATCTCTTTCTTTATTAATTCAATAAATCCCTAAATGCAGGAAGGTTAAAAATCTAAACATGTTAGCAGGCTTTCCCCTTTTTCTTGTTTTCGAAATGAGTGCGATTTAATGGAAAATAGATTTTTGAATAACCTATACTTATTTTAAAATAAATAAAAAAAGATAATATAAATATTTTCTTTATTTTTCAAAATTACAGTTAAGTTTTAAATGTGAAATTGAAACAGGTTATTAAATATTACTTTATTTAATGTTGATAAATAATTTAGATAATAAATAATAGTTTAATTAATAATTCAGATGCTCGGAAAAAATATAGAATTGAATGCAGTAACATAAAGTTCATAACGTAACAAGAAAAATGATCGATCTTTTACTTTATAGAGTATACCGTATACCTATTAAGGTATCTGACTACGTTAAAAATGCAATTTTCAAACAAAATTGTCAAAATTTTTTTATTTTATTTTAATAAAGATCCACTTTTTATCTTTCCAAAACTGCATTTGTTTTTATTGTAGGATAAATAGATCAGGAGTTGTAGCGGTTTTTAAACTACTCAACAACTGTCACTCAAACCGCTAAGTGCTGTTTAAAGGATCGTGTGTTAGGAGAAATTTCGTGGTTTTGATACTTTTTTTATAATTAGAAGATATAAAAATAATTTGCTCCATGGACAATATTTGTCTTTTGGGTTCGAGCCTAATTTGTCTATTATTGATGTGCATTACTGTAAATTCTTCCAAAACTTAAATCGACACTTTAATTGCATTTTTTTGGAAAATATCATTTTCGGTGAAAATTCCATACGCAAAACACGATTTATCAAAAAGTTATTGGAATATCACCATGAAATTTGAAATATATGTTGTATGCACTATTGTAAACGGAATGAACTAAAGATTTAAATTTAGAATAAATATTTTTTTGTTTTATGTATGTTTTTGTGGAATGACATCGATGAATTTTATGAAAATTAACAGGTAAACAGGTGCGACACGCTATAAGTTTTGAAATACTCAAAGCATCTCCTAGACTTTAGTTCATTCCCTTCGCCAATGTCACAAATATGAAGTGTAAAGAGGAAATTAAGATACATACAGTGGAATTTTCTTTAGAGCGTTTTTCGTTTTGGGCTAAATTTCATCTAATTTTGCGATAAATTCCTTCATTTATCAAATTTTTTTTAATGAATAAAATAGTTTTTACTTTTTTTTTCACATTTTCTAGTCATAATCTTAGTAAAACAAAGTCTAAAAAGTAATTAAATCGCTTTTATGGAAAAATTGCTCCGTACGTAGTCAGGTACCTTAAAAGAAAATGATAGCATTCGTGGAATAAGGCAATAAAAAAAACATATAAGAAGTACGGAGAAAACATTTATTGTCTATTTCATGACTTTCGTATCTCAATTCATCATGGATTTAAATATCTAAAAGGCTGATATTCATTTTCATTTTCTTAATGTTGCATTCTTTGTTTGAAGAAAACTTGAGAAAATAATAATAATAATAAACACAGCACCTTTTATAGAGAATTTCTTTTCTAGTACATTATATCGATTATGGTTAATTTTAGGTCAAATTAAAAATTGTAATCATATTGTACTTTCATAATTAAATGAAAATGCTTAAAGCTGGATAGCGTACATAAAATCAATAATTTTCAATAAAAATTTCGACAGAAAGGCAACTTTATAATATTAAAAGTTTTTTTAAACATTATAATTTATGAATTTCTAAACTTATCTGCAATATTTATAAAATGCATAAGATGATATTGAATCTGTAAGTTACCCAAACACTATAAAAATTATAGATTGAAAATTAAAACGTTAACCTGATATTTCTTCTATATCATAGGTTTCGAACTCTTTATGTACTTAGATGAAAGTATATTGTGTAAAACATAATATAGAAGGCTGATAGCGAAAAAATATTGCCTTTTTTATTCTAACGATAAAACAATATTTTTAGTATCAGTTTTATAAAATCACAGCATTCGTGTTATATTATGTATCTAATGTTTTTGTTACATCGTGGATATTTAATACTTTCTGTATTTTTTCCTGTTACACGACTAATCGATCCACATTTGGAAAAGGGCCAATGTCTTTGCAGAATCCTGTAATTGATTACTTGAGAAAATGACTGCTATTATCCACGCTTTTAAATTAATTTATAACTTTCCCGAACTAAAGTGATTCCATTAGTGGATGATATATTATCCTGTCGTGTTATATATCAAATCATGGCATGATTTACTGTTTCATTTTTATCTTTGTGTTTTGGATGCAACGTCGTTAATCCTTAAGTAACATCTAGGAGAAATTAATGAAATATAAGAATACATCTCAAACAGCGGTGGAGTAAGGATGGTTTACTATTGTTCAAAAATGTTTGTGTGATAAATTATTTATGTGTTAGAGTTTTCTATCATGAGCACATTTCATCGTTTGACAATAACATCCTTTTTTCTTATATAGCTGTTGAAAGCAAAACTTATAAATATACCTCAAACAGTTTCAAATATTTTATTCAATGTTCATATTAATTTAGATTAAAAATTTTCATTTATGTTGTTGATGAATGTCCAGCAAATATTTCTTTGGACTATATTAATAATCACAATTTTCAATAACAATTTCGATTTACAATAACATACATTTTCTGCATAGCTATGTATCACAGTATGCGACATATAGCTTCAAACATTTCATTTTACAATATGATTCCAAATCATAGTGTAGTATCCCAACAATAGTAGTAATTTATATTAAGAAATGGCACCATTATAAAGGTATTTGGTTTACACGGATCTTTGCATGCGAGCCAGAGGAATTATGAATATTTTAAGAAATGACTTGAATGAATAGGACTGCGTTTTATCGGCTGTTGTATAGATTGTAATTAAAATTTAAAAATAATTATAGTCATGTTGTCCTGATAAATATACAGTACTAATAAGAGTACAAAGTTTTAACACATAGTTCGTACGGATCCTGGTATTTCAAGACCAGGAAATTCTTCGGAATCAGTATTTTGTTAAAAAACCTCCACTTAAAAAAGATTCGGTAAAAGAAGATTTATTTTTCTAAAAATTATACTGATATTTTACTTGGAAAATAACGATACCCAAATGAATCCTGCAAATAATCTTTCTATTGTTCTTTTTTTTTTTGGTATTTTACAAACAGTCATGCTCAAACCTTCACCAAAAATTGAAATTTAAAATCAAACACTTACTTCACATTTTCAAAATTCCAAGAAAAATAGTCTAGTACACCTCGAAATATTTGACAAAACTTTTAAAATCGAAAGTGACTAGGTATTTAGGTGACTAGGTAACATATTCTTTATAATATTTTGATATACAAAGAATGAATTAAAAGTTTTAAAACTTTTTTTTTATTTTAATGTTGTTGTTTTTTAACGTGTCAGTATGCTTATGTTCCTCATGAGAATTCTTCATTTTTTCAGATAAGGAATCTATAATATTCTTTAAATAATTGCTTTTTACGATTTTTCAAGCTGGCCGACTTTTTTATAAATTTGTTAAATAAATAAAATTTGAATTTTGAACCATTACATAGTAAATGAATATTCTCTTCGATAAATTTGCAATAAAATACGATGATAAGGATAGAGGCATCTGCATAAGTAGGTAAATTAAAACAATAACAATAATAAGCTTTCATATACGAGGGCTCCAATCTGGAAAAGGCTGTTACACTGATTGTCCTATTAGCAAATGTTGAAAGTGAAGACGGGGTATAAACTAGTATATGATGCTAAATACAATGACACGTACAACATTAAGCCGTCTCACGCTTCCACGCTAAGTTCCGCTATTTTGAAAAACATAAAAAATATTTGTTTATGCATAATGTTTTGTACTGTAGGCAGATCTATTATAAAATTTAAAATATTGTCTTTGAAGAAACTTTCTCTAGTAAAACAATTGATTTTCATGCTAAACTTTGCTACAAAATATAATTTTTCATGATATTTTTAACGAAGAATACTTCACAATTTATACGTAGTTTCAACCATATAGTTTCTATGATATGATGTATAGATATATATTAGGGAATCTTTTAGTAAGTGAATTTTTGTGAGTTTGTATAACAGTGCTTCAAACGATAATAGTAATAAAAGCAACGAAAATTCATTGTCTTAAAAAAGTTCTTCAACATTTTCTATATAATTTTACTTATTTTTTCCTGTTTAGAATTAAAGCCAAATATTAAGTTCCTGCATACTAAAATTAACATGAATTTATCCTGGAACCTAATCCGAATACGACAGAACATTTAGTCAATCTGAAATATGAAACCCGAGAGAAAGTAATCGTAATATACCATGTAATATTATAATAAGTAATAATAAGTTCGATTTAAAGTAAATAAACTCTTAAGGGGCCACTCCAGTCAAATAAAACGACCCACTCGCTTATGCTAATTCTATGGAAGAAATTTATAAAGATATCTCGGCTATATATCAATATTTTTTATTTTTTTTTATTTTTGAATTCCTCACTAAAAAAAATCGGAAGAAAATATTAAGAAAATATCTGTAGAAAATCTGTTGGGAATCGGCACATTTTTAAAAAAATCTACAGATTTTTTTAAGGATACCTTAAAAAAATCTGCAGATAGTTTAGATAAAATTACATCTTCAAAATATTTTCACATTTCTGTAGAATATATGAAGAAAATGGATATTTCTTCAAATAATCTTAAGATTATTTTTAGTGGGGTTAGATAACTAAGATCGATTTGTACGCAGGCCGTTTTTTACGTTTTCCATTTTCACTGCATATATTTTTTCTGAGAGTTCTTTCGCTTTCCAAATCGGTTCCGAAAATGAAAGCGCCCTCATAAAAAATATCTGTAAACAAAAGGAAAAAGTTAAAATCGGGCTGCATACAGATCGATCTCAGATATCCAATGCAAAATAAAAAATAAAAATATTCATTGAAAAATATTAAAATGCAATCAAGATATCCCTATAAATTTTTTCCATGGGATTAGTGTTAGCGAACGCGTTTTTTCATTGAATGAAGTAGCCTCTTAAATTCGAACCCAATCCGTTCCAGAAGTGATGGAAAATTTATCAATATTTTAATACATTTATGCAAAATCTGACCACAATTACCATCTCATATCGATTTGAGCTTTTTTTATAGAAAAATAAACATAGGTGCACACGTTAAATTAACTACATAGTGCCTTTTGGTTGTGAAAATAAAAAAATATGCTTTTTAAAAATCAGGTCAAGCCGTAACCTTATCTAAAGATTCTAAACCGTAAACTGTCGAGAATCTAATTCATTTAGATTCATTTAATTCAATCCGACCAGGTACAAAATATTTTAGTCAACTTCAACAATTAAAAATCCAAATCTGGTTTTGTCGGTTTTTTGATAAAATCGGGTTGCTATACAATGCAGGAGGTTTAATTAAATCAAATGTTGCATCCGACGAAATCGAAAATCTATATTAATATTGTTTTAAAAAAGATTAAATATGATTTTTGACTTTCCCAATTGTTTAGCACATAAAAAGAAATAAATCCACATACATAAACAACAACCAAACTTTCGTGCTTAGCTTACATTTTAAAATGCTATAAATACCAAATATTAAATGATCGAATATCGTGAGTCTTTCATGTAAAAAATGTTAACTCGCAAGAAAATAAATGAAAATTTGCATAATTATTTTATTCTTATTTTGAAATTACTTTAGATTATAAGTTCTTTAAAACTTTTTCACGACATAAATACGGTGTTCATTTTATGAAAAGGAAAAATAAAAGACATAATTTAAAATAGGATGGTGCGTGTTTACGATAAATCTTATGAGGTAAAAAAAAATTAAAAGTTAATACTTAAAAAAAATTCTGAATTATAATAGTGAAGGAATAACCTGAAATATAATACATGCAATCATGAGTTTCATTTCATATATTTTTTATTGAATATTTATGACTCTTTTTAAATTGTGTAAAAGAGAAAAAAAGTAATTTTTTTAATTCCTGCCTGTTATAACTCTCATATGCGGCAATCAAAAAACTTATCGCTGTAACGAAATCTAACAAAAAATCCTCATGAATCAATAAAGTTTTAAATAAATCACAGTACATTAAAATTTAGATTTATTAGTTTGCAAAAATCGTTGATTTTATTTGTAAATGTGTCACAATGATATTATTATCACGTAGTTTTCATTAAAATTAAAATGAGATTTAATTCATTAACGAAATTCAAAATGCTTGTTTAAACATTTTTAATGAAAATTAATATATTGTTTAAAGATAATTCAAAGTGATTTTTCGTGCTCTTCTTTAAGAATAACAAATTAAAAATTAGCGCAATATCATTTCATTCAGTATTTATTTGTACGACTGGAAAATTAGAAAAAAAAAAGCACTTGAATAAAATATTTGATTTTTTTTATGGGGTTTTGCATTTTATGTCAACACATAAGAAGACGTAATTGGGAAAAAATATTTAAATTTCTCATGTTTAATTATCGAATAAAAAAATTATTACTAGATTTGGATCGGAATATTATTGTGTAAGTACAGGTTACAATTCGGGTTACAATAAGTTTTTTTTTTTTTTTTTTTTTTTTTTTTTTTTAACAAAAAATTGCCTTACAGTTGAGTCGTACCTGATGCTTTAGCCCAGTATTTTATATCAAATGCTTCCATTATTGCACACTCTGACAAAATTGAATGCTTCTATTTTAATTTTGATCTTGAGTTTTTTAATTTTTACTATCTTTTACAAATTCTTTTTCCCAATTCGGAATTTTTATTGTTAGTTCAAATCAAAACAAGTTTAGGATATCTTGTTATTTGACATTTCAAAATAATATGGCCTATCCACAAAAAAGTCGTAGAGTTGTTGTTGTTGTTGTTGTTGTTGTATGTATGTCGGCCAATTATCTGCACTATGGGATATAGGCCCTAAGGGGTGGGATGCCCTCCGTGGGGGTCTTTCTAAGGGAACCTAACCCGTATTTACGCAATGTTCGAAGAAAACCACGGAAAACTCCGAACGGTTAGGCCGACGGTCGCGATTGGGTTAGAACCCAGCACCTACCGTCTACCAGTTTGAGGTTAGAACCTCTCGGCCACTGGTGGGGCAAAAAGTCGTAGAGAAAGACTTTACTTTTCGGGTAGTATTCATCTCAATAGTAGATAAGTCAGTCATTGTTTCCACATTTATAAAAATAAATACAAGCGATTTAAGAATAAACAATAATACATACAATCTATAAAGAAATAAAGGGTAAATTGGGTGAAAATGTCATAGTTTATGAATTGTTTCAATGTGAACAATGATTTTTGTAAAACAGGGCACTTCATAATTGGACAAAGAAAAGTAACTGTAATATATTAGACATATTAAACTCACTTTATTACGATTTAATCTTCCGTAAACTTTGCAAAGCATATCAAAATAGCTTGTTTTTAGTGTCTGCGGTACTTGATGGAGCTTTGCAAAAATATGTCATAGTATGCAGAAACCTCTAGTTATCTAAAACTATATTTACTAAAAAGAAAAAAAATCCGTTAAATTTAGGGTGCAGCAATGTTGCCAGCAATTCCTGCCGTAAAAATTCCAGTAAAATTAGATGTAATACAAAAGTTTACATCTAATTTTACTGCATTTTTTACGGCAAAAACTGCTGACAACATTGCTGCTAGCAATTTTGGTCTTAAATTTAAGGGAATTTTGTTAATGTTATGTACTATCCATATTTACATTTATTAATTTTTTTAAACATCAAATTCTTTATAATGGTTAAAATTAATAAATATTAAACAATGATTAATAAGTCCAATAAAGTTTATGTATAAGGCAAAATTATGTAGAAGCCTTTCAAATTACAGTATCTCACAAAAGTGATGGAACACTTGTGCTTTATGAAAAGAAACTGCAATAAAATAAATAAACAAACATGTGCAAAAATTTTTTGTTGTGTTTCATATTTAAAGTTAGTAACAATTATTACATAACATACATTTTGTCAAAACATTAAAATATTAATTTAGTAAAAATACAATTGTTCAGAACGGAGCAAAAAATGGCTCACATAAGTGATGGGACACTTACTTTTCCATCAAATATTTATCCAAAAATTTTACTTTTTAAAAGGTTTTAATATTTTGTTGGATTTCCTTTTACTTTTAAAACATGATTTAATCTTTTTGGGATGGATTCGACTAATTTTTTTGTGATTTCTGGAGTGATTTTACCCCATTCTTCTTGAAGCACCGATTTTAGTTGTTGTTTTGAAGAAATGGTGTGTTTGCAAATTCTTGATTCCAATTCTTGCCAAATATTCTCGATGGGATTTAAGTCTGGAGATTGTAGTGGTGTTTTTATTATTTCAGGACAGTTATATAGCAGACAGAGTCTAACGTTCAGAGCAGTGTGCTTGGGGTCATTGTCCGGGTAGAATTTAAAATCGTTATGAAGGTTCAATTTTGGTGCTGAAGATTTCAAATTTTGCTTTAAAATATCAATATACTTGTACTGATCCATTATACTGTCAATAAAAACAAGATTACCAACTCCATTGGACGACATACACGCCCATCCATAACTCCTCCTTCACCATGTTTTACTGTTGGTACCAAGTTCTGTTTGCGAAATTCTTCCCCGGGTTTTCTCCACACCAAGATTCTACCGTCAGAACCAAATATATTAAATTTACTCTCATCAGCAAATATAACTTTATTCCAGTAATCAGAATTCTTATTTATGTTGGATTTTGCGAAAGCTAGTCTGAGTTTTCTATTCTTTTCACTTACGAAGAATTTTTTCCTGGCTACTCTACCGTGATAGCCAGCAGATCGAATTACCCTTCTAATAGTCTCAGGATTAACAATTATTCCATATAATGCTGTAAATCAGCAGCAACTTTTGAAGCACTATTTCTTGGATTTTTTTAAATATTTCGAACGATAATTAGCTTTATTCCATTGGATAGCTTTGATTGTCGGCCAGGTCTTCTTTTATCCTGAATCATATGATTCTTTTTATATCGTTTAATGATATTGAAAACTGTTGAACGACTCAAGTTAACTGTTTCAGCAGTTTTTCTAATAGATTTTCCACGTTCAATATGCAAATTAATAACTAATTTTCGAATTTCAGGCGAAGTTTCTTTTTGTTTAGCATTCATGGCAACACAGAGCTAAAAAACACAAAAATTCCAAAACAAACTGGAGAGAAATACTGCAGACGATTTTATAAATTATTGTCAATTGCTTTTAAGTAAAAATAAAACCCCCAAAAATATTTTTATTGCTTATTTCAGACGATTTTTGTTGCATATATAATGGTGTCCCATCACTTATGTGAGCTATTTTTTGCTCCGTTCTAAACATTTGTATTTTTATTAAATTAATATTTTAATATTTTGACAAAATGTATGTTATGTAATAATCTTTACTAAATTTAAGTATGAAACACACCCACAAAAAATGGGTACATGTTTTATTAATTTATTTGATTAATTTCCTTTTGTAAAGCACAAGTGTCTCATCACTTATGTGAGACACTGTATGTTTCCCTTACACTGAAAAAAAATCAATCCGTTAAATTTACGGCAAAAAGCTGCTGGCAACAAGGATATCAGCAGTTTTTGCAGTAAAAATTGCAGTAAAACTAAATGTTTTATTACACCTAATTTTTTTGTAATTTTTACGTGAAACTGCTGGCAACATTGCTGCCAGCGGTTTTTGCCGTAAATTTAACGGAATTTTTTTAAGTGTAGAATATAATATACTTTACGCAATTTTAAGCATTTAGAAAAATTATGATTTTAATTAATTAATTTTGTGTAATAATTTAATTAAAATTACGATTTAATCACTGATTTAAATTATTTGATTAAAATTGCAGTCAAATTTGTTAATAGCCAAGAATACTTTAATAAAAAACAATCCGGCATTTGTCCGCAATGGAAAATAACACGCATCTTACAGTTAAAAATTTATGTCGGCACATCCTGAAGATTTGAGCAAGACTTCGGTCCTTCCACTGAAGTGAAGAAGTGAAATCAGGCCACCCTGAGACAGGCCTTGAAACAGGCCACCCATTTATGTTTTGAAGAACTCGCTAAAAACGTCAGATATATTTCTCTGGTGTTTAACTAAGACTTATATAGGCAAATAACGAAGTTACTTAAAGATTTCAGAACTTACCAAAAGTGTTAACACAAAATTGTAATACAAAAAATACCACTTAAGTTTTTTAAAGAATGCAAATAGAAATTAATGTATTAGTAGGGGGACCCCTCTTTTTTAAAACTGAGCATTGTTTTTCTACAACGTTTGTCCATATGAAAGCTACATGATACAGCATCGTGTACATCAAAGTATTTCACCTCAAGTTAGCCTATTAAACATGTTCTAGAAAATCAACGAAAAAAACTTTATGACGATGATATAAACATGCGATTTTCTTTAGGACGAGATTTTCCAACCTAATTAGGTTTTACATATTTTTCTTTTATTCATTTCTCGTCTGAGGCCATATAAAAGCAGTATCAAAAAGTGGATAATTGTTTCTATTACATGGAGTCAGCTAAAAAAAAAAAAAAAAAAAAAAAAAAAAAAAAAAATCTAGCGTCTTCTTTTGTTCTACGAGTTTAAGGTGCACTGTAAAACATTTGTGTAACGTTACTCCATAAAATTGGTGGCAGCCTTGCTGCCTCCAATTTTGTGGAGTAATTTACCCGATATAACAGGTGTAACATTGCTAAGTTACACAAATAATATATGTTTAAATTACACCATTATATAAGTGAAAAATTACTCTGTAAAATGTAAGTCGTAGCTGCCACCAATTTTATGGAGTAACGTAACACAATTGTTTTACAGTGTGGTTGAATACAGACAAAACTAAGAATTGTCAAGCATTTATTTAATTTTCTTAAGTTTGCGAATGAGCTTGTGCTTCTATCAAAGGATTTATTTAAATTAGACATAAGCTGCAGTCTTTTGCATAATTATATCTTATGAGAATGACAGGTAGATATACTTTTCACATTTACAGAAAAATAAATTGCTTTTGAAATTTTCGGAATACGCAACACACATTTTTACACATGATTGGGAGCCATTTCTTCTAGAGAAACGCCGCATCATTACGTTTGGATGAAGCAGCCACAAAAATCAAAATTATTATTCATCCTAAGCTGAATCAAGTTTTTCTTAGGAGTAGGATTTGTGGACATTTCAAATGTAAGCATATACCTTCGTAATAGTATTAATTTTCCCTGAAGGAATGAGTTTCTCATGAACAAATAAATATAAGTCTATGACCCCCTAAAGTAGACTAATTGTCTTGGGTCATCTCGACGGTCCCTTTAATATTACTATTTCACTATGTTTGGGTTTTCCATGTATACTTTTAAGCTCTTGCCAAATTATTTTCAAGTCGTCTATAAGTTTTTAATAAAACTGTTTATTTCGATAGGAAAAGCAGGTTACATGCTAATTACAAATATGCTTTATCAGCTCACAACTGGTTCAGCAAGCATACACGTAATCATCTATAAAACTTTAATGGTTGGGAAACTATTATGCTATAAAGTAACAAATTAAATTACTATAAAATAACAGCCATTTTATACACCTCGACTATTTCACGAAACGTGTAGTTAATTTTGGGAAATAAAAGCTATCCCGATTTAAAACTTGTTCATAATTTTACTCATTAACAATATATGTAAATATATGTAAAAATACAGATAAATATAAATATAAGTATAAAATATAAAAATAAAAAAGAAACATAAAAACTATAAAAATAAATATAAAAATAAATATAAAACAATGTATTATTCGTTACTACCAATGATTACTAATTTATGCTTTTAAAAAAATGGGTAATTTATAATTTGAATATCGATATTTATAAGTGCTGGATTCATTACTTTTAAAATTTATTGTCAACGTGATTACTAGTTAGGATTTCAGATATCAGAGATGATTTCAGAGATACATATAAAATACAGAGGTACTTAGGAAACTGAAGATGATCTCTAAGAAAGCAGCCAATATTTATATGCACCAGAGCAATGTATAGAGTCTATAAAGGACTCGAAAATGTATATCAGATAAGGGATGGAGAAGAGTTATGGTTGAAGAATTATCGATGCCGCTGAAGGGGTAGTTTACATAAAGATACTGGTAGTTTACGAGAATCAGATTTAGGCGATTTCTCCGAGGCGGCCAAGAAGTTCAAGAAAAATATTAGGCTAGCAAAAAACTTAGGACTCTTGGTACAAGAACGCCAAAAGATGTTTTTAAGGACTTATATTGTGACTGTAAATTTTCTCTTTAATTTGGATATACTGGTATTAAAATATTAATAGCCAGTTGCTCAAATCTTTGCAAGTATTTTTTATTTTGTGTTTGAAAATTTGATTATCAAAAAGTTTGCAACATTTAAGTGAAATTTGATTTAAATTTAATTCACAAATTAATGTATTGATCTTCTGACTGCCTCAAACTGATTTTTCCATTCACCAAGTTATAGTTTCACTGCAATATAAGCAATATTCAAATTAAAAAATTTCTACAAATAAAAGCTAGTTTTGAAAAATTAAGTTACGAATGTTACTCTCAGAGCTTATAAACCTATACTTAAAAAATATTTTGCATCAAGTTGTAAAAAAACATCATTTAAAAATATTTTAATAAATTAAGGAGAAAACAACATTGCAATTTGATTATCAATATTAAAGTTTGGAATTATATTAACTATGTTGTAATAAGATTATGAATTTTGGTAATTTATATAATGCTCGTTTACGAAAAATAAATTTTAATTGTAATTTTTGTAAAATTAAATGTAAATTTAATGCATAACATGTTGAAGTTTTTTTTTATTTGGAATATTTGTTTATTGTTAGTAAAATATACTACGAAGAGTAAGTTAACCTAACAATGCATATTCATTTACTAAAATGTAAAATACATCAATAAATTTAATTCAACTGCATTAACAGCACCGTATGGAACACAACGTGAGGGAATTCATATAAAAGGACGAAAGTATGTTTTAATTTAATGAATAATTTAGATAATTGTAGAGTTAATGCAGCTTAAATATTTTATGGAAATTTAATGTAAAATAAATTACATAAAATAAAAAAAGTAAATGAGTAAATAAATAAAAACAAATGAAACACATAAATACTTTTAAAACTGTTTTTATCTGCTTTTTGTGTAACATTAAAAAAACGAAATTTTTTGTTTAAAATTTACTTTTTACTCAATTTAAATTAAATAATTTATTTTTATACATCATTAAATTTGTGTATATATTTTTTCTCATTAATCTATGCTAAACATACGGTGAGATTTCGTGTCCACAGCTTAACCTTCTTATTTTGAAGCGTCCATCAGCTGTAAAACAGCCAATATGTTTTATATATTAACTAAAAACATTGCATTTTTCTAATTTGCTTTACGCTAATTTAGTATGAATAAATATTTCCCAGAACTTCGAATTTAAAAAGAAAATCACCCTCCAAAATTCCATTGCTTCAAAATAACGTTCTACTTAAATCTCCTTTTCTTTTATCCTACACTCACCATTTTAAATACTCTTAATTGGTTATTACACAATTTTATCCTTTTCTTACAATTCTGTCTTTTCGAAGTCTGTTTTCGTAGTTTCAGTCTTCTTTTATTTATAACAATCTTTAGCTGTGTTCTCGTAGTGGTAAAACATCGTTTTGTGGCGAAAAAAAAAAACTTTAAAGAAGGTTTATTTTTCTTTCATTTTCATAAACCATTCAAAAAGTTTTTAAAAAGAACCTGAGAAACAAAGGAAATGCTTTTAAATAATTTAGAAACTTAAGGGTTCTCAGGTCTTTTTAAAGCTTGAAAATATTCTAAATTTTAATTACTTCATATGTTAAACTACTCTCTAGTTTGAATATTTTAATGTAATTGTTTTCTTAAATTCCCATTTGAAAAGAAGTTGCTTTCAGAATTACAACAGCAAAATAGTTAAACCGGTCCATTCCAAAACTTTGAAATCAGTTTTCTTAAAATGACGCGCAGGATAACTGAAAAATTATGCATAGATTGGACCTAAAAATTTTTAATTGTTAAAAAAAAAGGGAAAGACAAAATTTTAAAGGGAACATACGGTTGAAAGATTGAAGGATTTTTAAAAGTTAATTGCAACTAGGTACTAAAAGTACAAAAAATGCATTTAATACATGTTTATTTATGTTCAGAATAATAATTACAACCTGAAGTACAATTAGGTACTCGAATTTTAATTATAGTTACAAAATTAAATTTGTAATCCTGCGCGTAAGCTGTCATAAAAAATTTTCGTCTTGACAAATGTCAGACAGTTTGAAGCACTCTATGAATATTTTTACTATATTACATTACTATATTTAATATGCCGCTAAGCGATATTTCCTGTACAGGAATTAATTGACTCAACAGAGTGTGTGACCAGTCGAAACTCATGAGGTGCTTTGTAATATTATTAAACTAATTTACGATGTCATATTCTGCTTCAGCGAATGTTACTCATTACGGAAATTAATTAATTAATACAATCCCGGTTATGTCAGATAAGCTTAAATTGACTCTAACTTTATTTATAACTTATGATGCGAAGCAAAAAATGTAATTATTTTTTTCTCTTTTCACTTTCATAGTTTTAAAATGAACGCAAAAGCACTTTTGAAGAATAAAATGTACCCACCAAAATTTCATAAAGTTATTGTTTAATATGTTTAAGTTAATGATTTAATATTTGAATATATAAATACTTCATGAATTAAAAAATATTGTGCCAGCTTGGCCAACTGGCGGAGGTAGATTTCGAAATTAGGTACAATATGTATCACCAAAATTAAATCTACCTTAGAGATAAATCCAGTTTCATCACTAAGATTGTACTCTACACTGTAAAAAATTTTGCCGTTAAAAACGGAAATAGTACTGGTAATCTAGACGCCAGTACTACTTCCGTTTTTTAACGGAAAAAAATTTCCAGGAATAGTTCTTTTTTTTCACAAAATATTTCCGTTTTTTAATATTTCCTTATGTAAAAATTTTCGTTTGAAAAGTTAAAATAATTTTTAAAGGACATACTAACATCTTTGTGATTTTTATTCTTTACTTTACAAAGACACGTTAATATCAGGGACACATTATATACATTTAATTTAAACAACAGAGAAGAAATGTTACTAACCTTCTATGGGGTTTGAACTCACGACCTTGTCTGTCGTAGCCGGTAGTGTAATATCATTACGCTATGATTTCATATAGCACCATTTCA
The DNA here is from genome assembly GCA_964019185.1 of Maratus speculifer. Taxonomy (NCBI): domain Eukaryota; kingdom Metazoa; phylum Arthropoda; class Arachnida; order Araneae; family Salticidae; genus Maratus; species Maratus speculifer. The sequence continues at coordinate 171,294,935 of OZ025294.1, forward strand.
AATACCTTTACTTATTTCGGATGCATTTCATGAAGTAAAGACAAGATTTTTGAACGCGGGTTTATTTTTGTAGACATAATATTTTTTTATTGAACGGACAGTTCTAAATCAAGTTTTACAGATTTTCTTTCTATAATTTCTAATAGTTAGCTTTTAAATTTTAGCTTTATATAAAAAAAGTTTAACCTTTAAAATATTACATGCATAAATGAAAGTATTAAAAAATTTTGTTTCCTTCTTTTTTGGAATAGTTTTAAAGCTATTTTATTCATATTTATTTATTTATTTTATAAAAGGATAAAAAACACACTTAAAAAAACCTCAAAAACATGTATTTTAAAAAATATTTTGTATGACGATCTATTGTAAACTCAATAAAGATAATTACTATGGGTTATGGGTTATTAAAATTAATTACATTTATTGATTTTTATAACTTAGATAATCGCCAAAATGATAATAATTTCGGTAATATATTTCGATACATTTTAAATTTTAAGAGCAAATTTCTTAATTTGAATACATTAAAATATGTATATATTAAAATTAAAAGTAGATTTTTTTTTCCACTTAAAATATCTTTCGCACTTTTTATATCATGATTTAAATAAATTAAACATATTTAAAATTATACTGAAAAAAAAACTTTCCTTAGCTATCTCAAAAAGAATTAATAAATCTTATTATTATTGTTTTTTAATTTGTAAAAATATGCTATCTTTTTAATATATTTTAAATTTTATGTGCGAACTTCTTAATTTGAATAGATTAAAATATATATATATATTAAAATTAAAAGTAGATTTTTTTCCACTTTAAATAACATACGCACTTATTATATTATAATATAAATAAATTAAACAAAATCAAACTGAAAAAACAAAAAACTTTCCTTAACTATCTGAAACTTAAAAAGAATTAATAATAATAACAATTATTATTATTATTTTAATATTGTAAAAATATGCCATCGTTTTATAATTAAAACAGAAAAAAATAAGAGAAATGTTGCTATGTTTTTCTATTTGTCATACAGATGGCGCCACGACACTTATCAGTTAAAAATACTGATAACTTGCGCTGTTTAAAACGGAAGATGTTCTGTTTGCCGTGAGATTTGCGGAACAGTTACAGTATTATTAATCTCAAAATAGCAAAAAACGGAAATACTGCTGTTTTCTTGGAAAAATCCAACTATTTTAGGGAAAAGTTTGTGTATATTAACGGATATTTTTTACAGTGTAGAGACCTAAAACATTTTTGAAAATTCTAATATATACGCATACACACGCATATACACTATCTACCAAAAAGTATTTGTACACTTTCAGTTTTTGACATTTTGTAAAATATTTAAAAATATACTGGTCGGATTCTTCTGGAACTTCAGAAATATAAAGATTATGTTTCACTTTATATTTATTTACATTCATTTGTTAAGCGGGTAATTAGGGGGCCGGCAAAAAAACAAAGAATAATAGAAATATTTGGGATCGCCCTGTACATGAAAATGCACGAAACGACTTATCGCTTTAGAATACAAACATATGAATACAGTAGAAAATGTACACTAATTTTTTTGAGAATAGCATGTATATTTATGGCGATAGAGCGATTTTTTTGAAAAAATTAAAAAAATTCTGGTATGTTTTTTGTTTTTTTTGTTTATATTTTGTTGTTGGTTTGTTTTTTTTTTTGTTTTTTTTTGTTTATATCATGCTGGGTTTTTGACCAAATTTAACGCAAATTTCAGAAAAATTGGCAAAATGCAGTAGAAAAAATGTAGCGCAATTGGAATATAAATATATTAATTATTTTATGAAATATGAGTAGTTGTATAAAATAATTTTTATCTGCGCATGCTCGAACTAGAAAAACATTTTTTTTACATCATTTAATAGTCAATTCTATGGAGTGACTTATAAAAAAAATCCAATCAAATACCGTGAAAATTCAAAAAGATATCATTATTTTAGTGAGATGTTTTTACTCTGCTCTCTAAAAACGGCTGAATCTTAAGGGATTCTCCACAAATTGACATTTTTTAATAACTGACTTTAAAAAAAAAACTAGTATTGAATTAATACAATATCTAATACAATATTGCTGCTAATAAGTACTTGACAATTGTGATAGAAAAGAAAAAGAGCTTTATTCGCATTCAGGTCCAAAACTAAGAGAGGGGGGGGGGAGAAGGGCATGTGCTCCGGGCGCTAGGATGAAAGTGTTCCAAATGTATCTTTCGTTTGGCGATGATTTTTTTCTTGGCTATGTTTAGCATAATATTGTTAAAATTATTATATCTGGGCTATGCTAAAGCATAAAAAAATCTAATGATGATGGCTTAAGGTCCCTGCCCCTACCCGCGAAGATGCTCACGAGCTAATGCTATTCTTATGGGGATGCATTTTTCTAACTCTTTTGCATTTGGACATTTTTAAATAATATGTTTTGCATTGAATAGCGGAAGTCCTTTTCAAGATCGCTCCGTGATTACTTTTTCAATTTTGGCGTAGATATTTTTATAATGTTTCTTTCACTTCCAAAAGCGGTTCTGAAAGTGAAACTAACTTTATAAAAAATATCTATGACTCAAATCGAAAAAGTAGTCAAGGAGTGATTTTGAGAGGGACTTCCGCTATCCAATGAAAAAAAAAAAATTGAAAATTTTAAAATGCGAAAGAGTTATTAGAAAAATGCCTCCCCACAGGAATAGCATTAGCTCAGCAGTGCCTTCGCGGGCAGGGACAAGGGCCTTAAAGATCCTGTTGAAAGTAGAATTTTTTTGATTCGGTTTAAAGTATCAAATTGGCGTATTTTAATAAAGCAGAATACGTTATTTTATATTACATATTTTAAGTTTTAAAATAAGTCGGCTATTAATAAATTGGAGAAATTTTCTTTGTAAATATGCTTTGCGAAAGAGGGGGAAAGGGGTACCTTCAAAATCCACGTTTGCCTCGGGAAAAAAAGACTGGTTTTGGCCCTGTTCACATTTAATAATTTGTAGATCCTCCTCGAGAGGCAATTACAGCTGCGACTCTCCTGGGCATGCTCTCAACTAGTCCTTGTATTACATTTAATGGTATTTTATTCCACTCTGTTTGCACAAGGCAGGTAAGCTCTTTTACTGATTTTGGGCGTGTGTCACCCGCCTTAATTCGACGATCCAACTCGTCCCAGAGGTTCTCTATTGGGTTCAGGTCTGGGCTCTGGGCAGGCCACTCGAGTCGATGCACTCCATTATCAGCATAGCAATCCATGCTGGACCTCGCTACATGGCAGCTTGCGTTGTCATCCTGGAAATAACATGGGTCCAATCCATAGTATTGCCACAACGTAGGAAGTACACTGTTGTCCAGTATATTACAGTAGGCATCGGCATTGAGCTTACCATGAATTGGGACCAACGGTCCTAGTCCGAACCAGGAAAAACAACCCCAGAACATAATTCCCCCTCCGCCAAATTTAACTGTGGGCACAATACATTCTGGTAGGAGGCGTTCTCCAGGCAGACGCCAGACCCAGACCCTACCATCAGAACGGTAGAGGGTGAACCTTGATTCATCACTCCAGAAAACCTGTTTCCATTGCTGTACAGTCCATTGCTGGCGTGGCACCAACTTAACCGAGCTGCGCGGTTGGACTTGGTGATTAAAGGCTTATGGGCGGCAGCACGGCCATAAAAATTAAGCAGATGAGCTTCCTTACGGATGGTATTCATGGAAACAACACATTCTGAAGCTTGTTGAAATTCTTGGAGTATGTGTAACATTGGTTGGTTGCGGTTCTTCCGAATTTCTCTAGACAGAACCCGTCGGTCTCTATCTCCCAGTTTCGTCGGTCTGCCTACTCTGGCCACATTCTGACAATCACCATTCAGCTTCCATTTTCTAATCACATAAGCCATAGTCGTTTTGGGGTAATTAAGCTCGCTAGATATGTCGATTAAAGATCGGCCATTTCGGTGGTACCCGATGATCACACCTTTCTCAAAATCAGACAGCTCTGTTCTTCTTGGCATCATGCATGCGATTGATGTCAGTGTTGTTTTCGACACCACATTTAACAGGGGAGAACTTGACGTATTTCAGGATCGCAGATATCGGCATTTGCATAAGAGCCATTATCAATTATGTATCAATGGGTAGATTTGACACAAATGCTTCGATTTTTAATAATTATTTTTATCCTGAAATAGGTTCGTTCTGGTAATTATCTAAGAGAAGAAGTAAATCACCAGTAAAAAACGTAAATGGAGATTTGGCAATTTGCGTAAAATCTGATGTCATTCAACTGCTTTCAGAGACCAATTGAAAATCAGTTCACTCCTATCCACAATAACTTTCTGAATTTCCACGAAATTCGATCGGATTTTTTTATGGGTTTCTCCATAGAGTTGAATATTAAATTATGTAAAATGATAAATTTTATCGTTCACGCATACGCTGATTAAAAAATATTTCATACAAATACTCATATTTTAGAAAACTTTTAATATATTTATATTTCAATAGAATCTTATTCTTTCTACTACATTTTGCGAATTTTTCTGAATGTGGCTTTATATTTGGTTGAAAATATTGCATGACATAGAACATTTTAGAAAATATTTAATATATTTATATTTCAATGAATTTTGGTGAAACCCCCCCCCCCTCCTCCCTTTTCTTCTTTGCAAAGCATTTGCAAAAGTATTTGCAAAGAAAATTTTTCTAATTTATTAATAGCCGACTTATTTTAAAACTTAAAATATGTAATATTGATTAAAGTAGTCTGCTTTGTTTAAAAAAAATGATACCTTAAAATCGTGAAACCGAATCAAAAAAAAAAAAAAAAAAAAAATCTGCTTTAAACAATCTTTATGCCATCATCATTAGATTCTTCTATGCTTTGGTATAGGTGAAATGCTTTGAATGGGACGATTTTAACAATATCATGTTAAACATAGACATGGAAAAAATCGCCAAACAAAATGTACATTTGGGACACTTTCATCCTAGCGCCCGGGGCACATGCCCTTTTCCGCCAACCCTCTCTTAGTTTTGGCCCTGAATGTGAATAAAGCTCTTTTTCTTTTCTATCACAATTGTCAAGTACTTATTAGCAGCAATATTGTATTAGATATTGTATTAATTCAATACTAGTTTTTTTTTTTAAAGTCAGTTATTAAAAAATGTCAGTTTGTGGAGAATCCCTTAAGATTCAGCCGTTTTTAGAGAGCAGAGTAAAAACATCTCACTAAAATAATGATATCTTTTTGAATTTTCACGGTATTTGATTGGATTTTTTTTATAAGTCACTCCATAGAAGTGACTATTAAATGATGTAAAAAAAAATGTTTTTCTAGTTCACGCATGCGCAGATAAAAATTATTTTATACAACTACTCATATTTCATAAAATATTTAATATATTTATATTCCAATTGCACTACATTTTTTCTACTGCATTTTGCCAATTTTTCTGAAATTTGCGTTAAATTTGGTCAAAAACCCAGCATGATATAAACAAAAAACATACCAGAATTTTTTGAAATTTTCAAAAAAATCGCTCTATCGCCATAAATATACATGCTATTCTCACAAAAATTAGTGTACATATTCTACTGTATTCATATATTTGTATTCTAAAGTGATAAGTCGTTTCGTGCATTTTCATGTACAGGGCGATCCCAAATATTTCTATTATTCTTTGTTTTTTTGCCGGCCCCCTAATTACCCGCTTAACAAATGAATGTAAATAAATATAAAGTGAAACATAATCTTTATATTTCTGAAGTTCCAGAAGAATCCGACCAGTATATTTTAAAATATTTGACAAAATGTCAAAAACTAAAAGTGTACAAATACTTTTTGGTAGATAGTGTATATATACAGGGTGTTTCTAAAGTCATGGTCCAAATTTTAAGGGCTGATAGTACACATCAAGACAAACAATATTTAAATAGGAAACCAAGGGTCCGAAAGTCTTCCGAAGGAGATAGGCGCCATTAAAGTTTAGGGTCCAAAAATTCAAATGATTATGAAAAACAGAAAAATTGGTCGATTCGTTTGCGGTTTTCACTAAAATTATTCTTTATGTCAGTATTGTCTTGAAAATAAATTATAAAGATAAATTTCAAAAAATGACGATAGAGGGCGCTTTAGACTTTAGAGTAACGAACAACTATTTTTTACCGTTATTTTTTTTATCTCTTAAAAGGTTTCGTAAGCTTAGACTTAAACTTAAATTTTGAGCTCAAAATCTGAACAGTTGGAAGCAGTTAAGTAGCACAAACTTAACTGTGTTCAGAGGGTTTTAAATTCAAATGATTATAAAAAACGGAAAAATTGGTCGATTGATTTGCGGTTTTCACTAAAACTATTCTTTATGTCGGTATTTTATTGAAAATTAATTATAAAGATGAATTTCAAAAAATGCCGATAGAGGGCGCTTTAGACTTTGGAGTAACGTACAACTATATTTTGCCATTATTTTTCGCATCTCATAAAATTTTTTTAGAAGCTTAGACATAAACTTAAATTTCGAGATGAAAATCTGAATCGTTGGGAGTGGTTAAGTAGCGCAAACTGAACTGTGTTCAATGGGGGTGGGGAGGTTCAAATTTCAAATGATTATAAAAAACGGAAAAATTGTTCGATTCGTCTGCCGTTTTCGCTAAAACTATTCTTTATGTCAATATTTCCTTGAAAATAAATTTTAAAGATTAAAAAATACCGTTAGAGGGCGCCTTAAACTTTGGAGTAACCAACAACTATTTTTAACCGTTATTTTTTGTATCTAATTAAATGCTTGTAAAAGTTCAAACTTAAATTTTGAGCTCAAAATCTGCGTCGTTTTGAGTAATTAAGTGCGGAAATTTGAAATGTGTTCGAGGGGTGGGGAGGGTAACATTTTAACTCCTGAACACTGTTCAGTTTCCGCTTCTTAACCCCGCTTCTTAACTTCTATCGGTATTTTTTGAAATTAATCTTTAAAGTTTATTTTCATGGAAATATTGACATAAAGAATAGTTTTAGCGAAAACGGCAGACGAATCGACCAATTTTTCCGTTTTTTAAAATAATTTGAAATTTGAACCTCCCCACCCCCATTGAACACAGTTCAGTTTGCTCTATTTAACCACTCCCAACGATTCAAATTTTCATCTCAAAATTTAAGTTTATGTCTACGCTTCTAAGAAAATTTTATGCGATGCGAAAAATAACGGTAAAATATAGTTGTACGTTACTCCAAAGTCGAAAGCGCCCTCTATCGGCATTTTTCGAAATTTATCTTTATAATTCATTTTCAATAAAATACCGACATAAAAAATAGTTTTAGTGAAAACCGCAAATCAATCGACCAATTTTTCCGTTTTTTATAATCATTTGAATTTAAAACCCTCTGAACATAGTTAAGTTTGTGCTACTTAACTGCTTCCAACTATTCAGATTTTGAGCTCAAAATTTAAGTTTAAGTCTAAGCTTACGAAACCTTTAATGAGATGCAAAAAATAACGGTAAAAAATAGTTGTTCGTTACTCTAAAGTCTAAAGCGCCCTCTATCGCCATTTTTTGAAATTTATCTTTATAATTTTTTTTCAAGACAATACTGACATAAAGAATAATTTTAGTGAAAACTGCAAATGAATCGACCAATTTTTCTATTTTTCATAATCATTTGAATTTTTGGACCCTAAACTTTAATGGCGCCTATCTCCTTCGGAAGACTTTGGGACCCTTGGTTTCCTATTTAAATATTGTTTGTCTTGATGTATACTATCACCCCTTAAAGTTTGGACCATGAATTTAGAAAAACCTATATATATATATATATATATATATATTATAGATTTAAAAATGGCAAAAACAAAGCCAGAGGACTTCAAATCGTTAAAATATGCCGATATTTCTATAATGGGACATTTACAGTACATTTACAATACATTTTTAAAAACTCATAAAACATTATATTTTAACTTGTTATTCGTCCAATATATTTCCAATATGACTTAATGTTTGCTTTTTTTTTTAAACCGTCAAGCTATTTATTTCTTTCTCTGTTTTCCTGTGGAAATTTTGTTATAGACAAGTTTTGATGTAACATTAAAATTTTCTTGAATTTGTCAAGCTATTTTTTTTTCATACGTCACGTGCAAATCTTGCATTTTATCTTGTATTTTATAGTAAATATAAATATAGTTAATATATATATAATTATTATATATTATTATATATTATTATATATTATTATAATATTATCATATATATATATATAATAATAAATATAGTTTATAATTTAAAGTATTTGTTGCAGTAAGAATTTTATTGTTTTCTTTTAATTGTTGGCATCTGCTATAACGAAAAATGTTCAGTATTCAAATTTTTGAATACCGCCTCCCAATTTCCACCTTTTTGGATCAATTTTACCCATTTGCAATCCCCGTCGAGATTTTAAAAATCTTAGCGTATTTACCGAGCTTGAATATTATTCATACATAAATGCGACTTGTATCGTTTTAGTAGTCTATTTTACGAAATCTACCTAATTAATTAGTTTTCAAAACCTATGTTTAATATTAATCTGTATAAAATAAACCTATTTTTTATTGTCAAAAATATTTTTTTAAATGAATGTACTGCTGAAATTTCTTAAAAAATGAAATACAACTTTGCATTTAAAGAACTGCTTTAAATACAAATTTATTTAGATTCAAAATAATTACAACAACCTGAATTAAAATTAGGCACTAAAATTTCAATTATATTTGCCAAATAATTTTTGTAATCCTCCGTGTAAGTTGGCATACCAATTTTCGACTTAAAAAATATCTAAAAGTTTGAAAATTATCTTATCTACTTGTAAGAAAATCTAAATGGATAAAAGTGTAGGTAACCATATCGGTGCGAACCATCCTAATCTGCAAATTGACGGTAACTAATCACCATGTTAGGCTTAATGGAAAAAATATGCCGACATATGACAGCTAAATGACCATTTCTTCTTCGTGAAATAATATATGTTCAGGTTATTTTCATATTAAACATGCATTTTATATCCATTTATAATGTATTAAGTTACAAACTAAAAATAAGTTGTTATAAACATCAAACAATGGATTTTGAATTGATAGTGCTTTGAGGCCTATAGCTGCTATGGCTGTCGCCTCGATTGGTCCATTATACACAGAAACAGAGACAATACAGAACACTTTTTTAATACAGATATCCATTACATATATTTATTACACTTCAAAGGGAAAACACACCATCCATGTCCGTACCCGGATTCGAACCGGGAAACCGCGGCGTGGCAGCAGCTGCCGCTACCGACCACGCCACTGGGTCGACTCAAACAATGGATAACAAAATATAAACAAATGAACACTGTTGCCATTTAGAACTAGAAATTCCAAATCTAAAAACAAATGAATTATTCTTACAGTGTATCACAAAAAACCCTACAGTTTAATATTTATTTTATCTAATGAAATATTTGTAAAAAGCATATTAAAGTCTTTAAATAATTTGAAATGCTTTTCACTTTTTCATTTCATCTTACGATTTTGTGACAAGCTGTATTCGCTAACTAGCGCTCTCGGCTTGAGCTTTACAGAAAATCCAATCTATTTTTAAAGTTTGCTTTGGAGCCATCTATCGACAATTAGTATGATGAAAGAACTTTCCATTGAAATTAAAGTTACTTATTAAAAATAAAATGTAAATAAATAAATAATGAAAAATGAAAACAAAATACGGAAATAATGATGTAACTTGAGATCAATTTTTGAAAGATTCATTTATATGGTTTAAGAATTTTATTCAATATAAATAAAATAAATACTATTGTGAATTTTTTTATAGAATTTTAATTTAGTATTATTTAGCTTAACATTTATCTGCTTAGTTTTTAAATTTTTTTTGCATTATAAATGATTTTCTTTTCAGATGTAACTACAATATAAGGTGTAATCATGATTTCATTAGTATGGCTGAAAACTATTTTTTCTATATTAAGTTATAGTTTTGTTCATTCAAATGTTATTATGTTACAAATCGAGATTTTATCTGCATTATATAATTAAGATATGTAGAACATAATATGGCATTGTGTATTTCTTATATTTTAATTACATTTGATATAAAATATAAATTTTATTTACAATGAAAATCAATTTCAAGTTGGTATAAGCTAAATGATAAAATGATATTAAAGATTTATAAAAAAAATTATAATAATGAAAATCTTTTATTTTATTTATACCAAATGAAATTTTAAAGTTATATAGCTGAAGCTTTTAAAAATTTAGCTTGAATCAATGCATCCTGCGTATTTTCTATTAAAACTACAATTTTAACAAAAAAATCCATTAGTTGTATTAACTGACGATAATTGGTACCACGTCTATTTAGAAATGAAAAATTAAGCTCGATACATGAGTATAAAATCTTCTTATTTCATCCCACAGAATTAGTTTTAATATAATATATATTTGTTCTTTAACTCCGTGGCTTGATTTACCCCTAAAGGAAAGCGATTTATTCCTACATACGTAATTCAGATTCATTCATTTTTTTAAAAATAATGTATTTTAAAATATTAAAAAAAATCTTTAACAAATTGAAAATTTACTTTTAATGTTTTGGAAAATCATCAAAAATTGTGTTTCACTTTATTGCAATAAATACTTTTGTTTGTTTTGTCTAATTGTTAACGCATATTTTCATTCCGCCAGTTCCGAGTTCTACACTAGTAAATATTATTATTGCATCTTTTAACCTCTTAACTGGTTAATTCTTTTCCGTTCAATAAATTAAAAATAGCGGATTCACACCACTATTATTTAAATAAAATATTCGTAAAATTTAATCTAAACATCTCCGCCTTTCAATAGTATGAAAATTTTCTTAAAAATAATAGTGGTTTCAAAAAGCTTTCAATGATGTAATAAGCAAATTCGTCTTGCCCGACCGAACGCCGTTCGGGAAAACCAGTAAAGGGGTTATTTTTTTTTTTAATAAATGAAATCAAAGAACATAATCATATTTTTCAATACGATTAAAAATTGTGCTTGAAAATTAATATACATTTTGAGATATGAAATTATGAAAATGGTATTTTCCCCCTCTTTTTTCAATTTTGAGAGTACCGAGATCCCTTAAAGAAAAAGGAAAATAATATCTAAATTAAGATATAACTATTATTTTTTTAATTCATAAATATTTAGTAGACAAGAAATGAGATTTAAAAAAACTAAAACATATGAATATAACTTTTCTGCTAACAATGATTAATATCTCGTTAACCAATATTTCCTGTACAGAAACTAATTCACTCAAGAGAGCGTGTGTCCAGTAGAAATTCGTGAAGTGCTTAGTGATTTTATTAATCTAATTTACGATGTCATATCCTGCTTCAGCGAATATTACTTCATATGGAAATTAATTTATACTGCTACGTTTAAAATGACTTTAACTGTATTTATATTTTACGAAAATATGCAAAAACTACATTTTGTTTCTGTTTTCGCTTTTATAGATTAATAAAATGAACATAAACGTACTTTTAGAAGATTAAACACATACCAAAATAACATTAAATGTTATAATTTATGACGTTTAAACTAGTGATTTAAAACTTAAATACATAAATAGTTCATGCATAAACCTTGATAGTTTTTTAAATATATGTTTCATGTTAGTCTGTATAAACTGAGCTAAAAATTTTCTTTTTATTTTACAAAAAATATAGTTTTCAAGTGATTATATACACTATTAAAAATGTGCAACATTCTGTCCAGTCATTTGGCCGTTTTTTGAAAACAACTGTTACATACCCGTATAAATATATAATTTATCTCAATTCCGACAATTTTATTGGCTATTTTAGGGTCAGAATATAGTTGAATTACGGTCATCTATGTTTACAAAAAACGGTCAAATGACTAGATAAAATGCTGCAAATTTTTAGCAGTGTTGTTGAAATTTTCAAAAAAATTTAATAGCTAAATGCAATTTAACATTTTAAATAACCAAACAAAAATGCATTAAATACAGATTTATTTAGGTTAGAAATAATTACTTTAAACTGTAGTAATTATTAAGAATCAAATTTTGAATCTTATTACAAAATCGAATTTGTAATCATGCGTTAAAGCAGTCGTACCAATTTTTGTGTTCACAAGTATCTAACAGTTTGTAGCCTCCAATAAAAATTAATAATCTAGTAGTTTTTCAATATATGTAAAAAGAAAGAATATACTTATATCTTTCAACACCACACTGTAAAAAAAAAACTGTGAAGGTACTAATCATCTTCTAGGAAACTGGGATTCCAAGAACTTTTCATGTAACGATAACACGAAAAATTCATGTAATCGAGTCTGAAACTTGAATTTTTGCTGTTACCGTTGCAGGAAAAGTTCTTGGAATCCCAGTTTCCTAGAAAAGGTTTAGTACCTTTGCAGATTTTTTTTTACAGTGCACTAAAAATTGTATTTTCAAATACTGTAAAAAACCGAAAGTAAGTCCCCTTTTAAGCGCACAGTAAATTCAAATAATTTTAAAAAGCACTTTATGACGACAATCTTTTATTTTATTTTATTGAATTGAATAGGTTAATAGGGGACGTTTTCTAAAGGGCAGGGCTTATAAATACCATTCTTTGAAAGAGGAAAACTACACATACATTGGGGGGGGGGGGAAGGAAATCGAGGGAGGCTTACTTCCGGAATTTTACGTAATATATATTTTGAGGTATTAAATGTTCAAAAAAATTTGCCGCCCTCTTTTTTTTTTTTTTTTTTTTTTTTTTTTTTTTTTTTTTTTTAAGAGTCTTGAGATCCTTTATGGGGGAAAAATAATATCTAAATTAAACTATCACAATTAATGTTTTCTAAGTTCCAAAATATTTAATCCTTATATATATTATAAATGTGAAAGTGTGTATGAAAATTGGAATGAACTTGGCTTCAAAACGGATGGATTAATGTCTTTGAATTTTTGTATATAGGTAAATTATTGGCCTGAAATGAACATAGGCTAATTTTTATTTATTTTATTCAAATATTTTTCTTAAAAATTCAATATTTCACTATTTTTCATACAGAATAAATTGAAAAATTTTCCATAATATTTAATTATTTTCTTTTTTCGTTGCCAAAAAATAAAAAAACGGAATAATTATTTCTCTTCTGTAATTAATTTTCAACTGAAAGATTTTCACATGATAAAATAAAATGAAATAAATAAATGGACCCTATTCTGTTTTTCGGTTCGAGATTAAAAACCGCAATTTCACCAATTGTGACGTCAGAGGAATACTGTTTTTCTTCTTATATCACGCAAACGATTATATAAAATTTCTTTTACACTTAGAAGACTTTACAAGAATATAACTTCACACTTTACAAGAATATAAATATTTTAGTAGTTTTTCCAGATATTAATCCATAATAAAAATTAACCTTTTTCTTTCTTTCGGTTCGAGGCTGTAAAATTCAACTTTTTACCAATTGTGACGTCAGAGGAATACTTCCCATTAAGAATTTTAAAAATATCAATGTAACGTCATATATGAAACAAAGTATAAGTTTTCAAGTTTTCATTTTTAATAACACAATGTAATTTTGAGTAAGTGCTAAAAAGAGACGACTGTGACGTCACATATTGAAAATAAAATAAATATCTCTGATGTTGCAATGGAATGAAATTGAATTATGATATCAAAAGTTATTATTTAAAAAAAATTAAGTTTATCGTCTGACCGTGGTTAATATTTAATTTTAAAATGAAATAAGTTTTTTTAAAGGTTAAATATTAAACGACTAGAAAATATTAATAATTTATACATATCGTAAATGACGTAATAATCAATGAAAAAACTTTTTATCATTTTTATAAAGTAAAAAAAGCTCAACTAATCAAAAAAAATATTTTTGTGTGTTAATTCTGAAAATTGTTCAATTCTGAAAATATAAATAAATATCACTTTAAAAATGCACTTTCGGGCTTAAAATCTAAAGATTTAATGTAATTGTGAGAAAATACATTCCCTCAGTCAATATCTCAATTTGGCATAATGTGCTCAAAGTGTACTGGAAACAGGTTTGTAAATGGATATTAATTGCACATTTTTTTAGCTCTTAAAAAGTAAAAATATGTTGTCACTTTTAAGAATGTTTTTTATAATAAATTTCTATAAATGTTTATGGTATGCAGAGCATATATGTACAAATTATACAAAAATGCCACCTAAAACACAGTTTTGTAGTACATTTTTCCTAACACTGTTTTTTTTTCGCTTTACGGAAACTACCCGCTTTTTGACACTTTCTAACATGGTCTAAAAGTGTTTACGACTTCAACCTGTCTGTATACCGGATGCCGAGTGCCTGGGGTCTGCCGTCTGTCTGTACGTTTTTCAACTTCGGTAAATATAGTGGAATTCATACGAAAATAACATACCTTATTGAGATTTACCATAGCATATGCGGCATTGAAAATGGAACAGGTAGCAATAATAGCTGAATCACAGGAGCACTCAAAAGGAAACTTTACATTATGGTCTAAGGCGAAAAAATCATTTGTGGTGTATTTTGATAATGCTACATAATTTTAAATGTAATGAAATTTACATGCATTTTTAAGGTTCAGAAAAACATGGTTACTATCGAATATGTTAAATGTAGTACTTATAGTGTGCGTACAGGGAGCTCAAAAGTATTTCAATATATTATGGTCTGTGAAGAAAATCCATTTGCAACGTATTTTAATAATGTTATTTTATTAAGGTTATTTAAAAAATATTGAAATTGATATCAGGTTCTGAAGTGCACTAAAATAAGATTTCTGTAGAAAATGGGGTGAAAAGATTTAACATTCACTTACAAGATTGCAGGAAAATGTTCGGTAATATAATAGTCTACGGAGAAAAAAAAAATTCCCAGCTTATTTTAATTGCGTTGCGCTATTTCAAACATGATGAAATTAATATACTGAGATAATCAATACAATGATAAATACTGAAATTTACTACAATAAGCTTGCAGTTAAGTATCATTTGCATCACATTTGTTGTTCATTTACAGAGACGCATAAAAGATTTTGGACCTGTGTCCAGATCTCAGATATTGTATCCAAAGTATGGTCTATTAGAAAAGATTGCTGAAGAGCTTTTTCAATTATCGTATGTATTTGGAAAACTAATGCATCCTGAAGTTCAGCTACATTTGATATAATAAGAGATGCTTGTAGAATTTAAATAAATCATGTATCGGACTATACAATAAACTGGATTGGTCACCAGTGCAATAGCGATTCCCGAAAATATGAATTCAATAATTTGAATCGGGTTTTTTGCTTGAATAATTTAAGCTAAATATGCGATCGTATACATATTTGTACGTAATATACAGGACTGTAAAAAAGAATTCAAGTAAGTTTCTGTTTATAATTAGAAATTGCTAAAAGTGAATTTTAAAATTCGTTATACTTTTTCTCACTAAGCAAAATTTTAACATTGTATTTAGAATATTTACAAGCACATAGATCATATACACAGCTGCAGAAAAGAATGTCCCGGTGAAGTTATGCATTATGGAAATGTTGGATATTTTTTTTATTACCTAGGTTTAACACATGATTTTTCTTTCTTTGATATGGAATTCTGAAATGCACTACAACATGATTTCTGTACAATTGGGGTGCGTTACAGTTGTTCTACAATATAAGTGGTTACAATTTCATTTTCGCGATGGTTCATATTATCTAACACATTTTTCTTGTATTTGACTGAGTTCTTTAAGTCTCCTATAAAAAAACTACTGCATAGCCTTCTATAAGATAAATGTTAGATATATTTTAAATTATTGTTAATGAACCGTTTTGTTTAATTAAAGCGTTTGTCTTTTTTTTAATGCTACGTGAACGACGTCACGGGTAACAGCTAGTATACAATAAATGGGATTTTAAAAGAGAAAAATATATGAATATACCTTTCCTGCTACCAATGATTAATATGTCATTAAGCAATAGTTCTTGCACAGAAACTAATTCACTCAACAGAACACGTGACCAACCGAAATTCGTGAAGCGCTTAGGGATTTTATTAAACTAATTTACGATTTCACATTCTGCTTCCACGAATATTACTTGATATGGAAATTAATTAAGTAATACTGTTACGTTTATGTTAGATAAGCTGAAAATGACTCTAACTTTATTTATGTTGTAAGATAATATGCAAAAACTACAAGTTTTTCTCTTTTCGCTTTTATAGATTAGTAAAATGAACATAAAAAACACAAAAGTACTTTTGGGAGATTAAATTCATACCAAAATAATATTAAATGTTATTATATATTACGTTTAAACTAATGCTTTATTAATTGAATGCATAAATACTTCATCGAAAAACCTTGCTAGATTTCCAAAATATATGTTTTGTGTTGGTCTATATAAACTATATCAAAATTTTTATTTTTATTTTAAAAATATATAATTTTTGTAAGTGATTATATTGTTAAAATTTTCAAAAAAAAAAAAAAAAAAAAAAAGGCTAAATAGAACTTAGGATTAAAAAACAAAAACAAAATGAATTAAATAAAAATTAATTTTGGTTAAAAATAATTATTTCAATCTGAAATTATAATTAGGCATCAATATTTCAAATCTAATTGCAAAATTAATTTTGTAATCCTGCGCTTCAGCTGTCATACCAATTTTCGTCTTTACAAATGACTGACAGTTTGAAGCCTTCAATAACTATTAATAATGCATCTTGTAATTTTTTAATATATATGAATTGAAAGAATTTAGTCACACAGTATGCCCATTAATGACGAGACACTTGCGATTTTAGACGTTTTGTTTAACATCTAGAAAAATACATGATGAATTATTATGAAACTCTAATTGGCGTAAGCAAAATTGACCAGATCACATACTGCCGTGTAGATTTTTTTCCAAAATATCATGACAGAACGCAACAAATTGAAAAAGAACGAAGATCTTTTTGATAACCCTGTCAAGAATAATGTGGCAAAAGCGTTTAAACTGCAGATTATGGTTAACTGGTATATTGTAATAAACTCTATTCATTTTTATGAGTATAGAATGTATACTCGTAGAAAAATTATGGTTTTTATAAAAACAGTCCCAAATTTTGCCAAGTTTTTTGCTTATAATTTGCAGAATTCTTAATATAAAAGAAATGCTCCTTTTAGAAAATATGATAAATAACAATGAACATGATATTCTGTAATGAGAATTAAAAAACAATAAAAATTGTAGGAAAAATGAGCAGGTTTACTAAATAATGTTTCACTACGCATGAGTGAACGCAATAGAAAGAGGATTTAGATAATCTGTTAGCGAAGTGTATAGGGAAACTTTTATTAAAGTCTCAAAAATTAACTTGAAATTTCTGAAAATTATCATGCATAGAACAAGCTGAAAATCCGTTGTTCCCAAAAAGAAGCAAAATTATAAAGGGCTGTATCCAAATATACGTCCAATATTCTGTATGCTATGTTGGCACTAGCCAATGGATATATGGATAAGCCCCTCATCTTTTAGCTTCATTTTGGGAATAACGGATTTTGAACTTATTCTATTGATGATAATTTTCAGAATTTTTAAATTACGTTTATGAGACTTTTACAAAAAAAAAAAAAAATGCTCTATGCATTTAGCTAATAAATTATGCAAATTATATTTTGATTGCATTCTCGCATGCGCAATGAAATTTTAGTAAACTTGCTCATTTTTCATCCATTTTTCATTATTTTTTTAAATTCTGATTACAGGATATTATGTACAATGTTGTTTCTCATATTTTCTAAATAAAACTCTAAATAGAAGAAAAAACAATAAGAACTCTGCAAATTATAAGCAAAAAACATGGAAAACATTGTAAATTTTTTTTAATAAAATCCTTAATTTTTCTACCTATATACATGCTTCCTCACAAAAATTAAAAAACACAATTTATTACAATAAACCACTTAATCTTAATCTACAGTTTGGACGCTTTTGCTATGTTATTTTTTAGAGTGTTATTCAAAAGATCTCCGTTCTTTTTCAATTTGTAAACGGTCCCCTGTAGGATTTAAAAAAAAATAATCTTCGCGAAAATATATGATTTGTGCTAGTTTGTTTATACTCGTGGAATTTCGAAATAAGTCCTCATGTATGTTTCTGGATGTTTAACAAAACGTCTAAAATCACAAGTGTCCGATCATTAATAGCTATGTATTGTATACTTTCAATACCATTAAAAGTTTTATTTTGAAATACGGCAAATCGCCGAAAGTAATACCCTTTTAGCATACAGTAAATTCAATTTATTTTAAAATGGGCTTGTAAGGACTTTTTTTTGTTAAAAGGATAGGCAAATTTGAAGGCCAGGGCTTATAAATATCGCTTTTTCAAAGAAGAAACTACACACACATAAGACAGGAAGTTATTCGGAGGGAGCTCACTTTCGGAATTTTATGCAATATACATTTTGAGATATTAAATGTTGAAAATTGCCTTTTTTACTCCTTTATTCCCAATTTTAAGAATCTAATATCCCTTCAGAAAAAAAAATAACGTCTAAATTAAAATATCACTAATAATGTTTATTAAGTTCCTAAATAGTTAATAAATTATAAATGACATTTTAAAAGAGATAAATTTGTGAATATAACTTTTCCGCTAACACTAATTAATATGTCATTAAGTAATATTTCCTGTACTGAAACCATTTCATTCAACAGAGTGTGTATCCAGTCAAAACTCGTGAAGTGCTTAGTGATTTTATTAAAATAATTTACGATTTCACATTCTGCTTCCACGAATATTACTTGATATGGAAATTAATTAAGTTAATTCTGTTACGTTTATGTCAGATAAGCTTAAAATGACTCTAACTTTATTTATATATTACGATGCTGAGCAAAAATTATAAAAAAAAATTTCTCTTTTCACTTTTAATGTTTTATAAAAAGAACATAAAAATACTGTTTAAAGATTAAATACATGCCAAAAATATCATTCAATATTTTTATATAATGTGTTTAAACTAATGATTTAATATTTGAAGATATAAATACTTGATAAATAAACTTTGTTATTTTTTTATATTTATTATATAATATTATATTATTAACTTTATTATAGTTGCAATTATTTTATAAAAATAAATAAAGTAAAACACTTTGTAAAATCACCATAAAAGGAAAAATAAAGTAGTACAATATACAATAGTAGTTATACAATATTTTTTTTTTCAAGAAAAAGATATTTCTATTATATTTCAAGTATTTTGTTGTTCAATACTTAAGTAAAATCTAAGTAAATGATTCTACTTGACTGTTATTCAGTAAGAATGGCAAGTCTTTTTTCACTTTTACCATTGAAACTTGCTTAACTAAAGCTGGACATGAAAGATTTACCAAAATTCAGACAAAATGAAACATAAATAAATAAAAATAATACAGTAAAAAAATTACAAAATTACGGACAACATAAAGTTTTACTGATTCTTCTGTGTTTAATATATTTATCATCCAACGTGTCAACTAAAGAAAATATAAAAATACTAAGTAAAAACAATAACAAAAATAGTTATTTTTTTCGATTTCAGTGTACTTTTATAAGCTCCTAAAAAATAACAGTCTATCTGTTATTTGTTATTTTTACGCTTTATTACTTGAAACAAAAAATGATTTTGCATATAAACATAGAATTTCCTCATGGATTTTTGCCTCACTTCATGATGTTGAAGAATTATAAAAGTGATATTCATAAGTGTATTTTCCGATGACATTGTAGCACTTCAAAAATTTTAGAACGTACCGTATATATCAATGTATAAGTTGAAGAATTTTAGACAAAATTTGGGAATGAAAGCGGGTAAATTGACTTATACGCCAGACAAAGTCTTTTAAATAATCACATGTAGTCCTCGATTGGAAAGATAAATGAGGAGCCCAGAAGCCAAGGGGTATAAGTGACAAAATTGAAAAAAATGAGTTAACTGCACAGACTATATGGAAATAAGTCTATTTATTTGTAGGTAAGAAGTTATGAGTGATTTTTTAATTATATACTGCGTTTTAAGGGTCAGTTACTTAAGGTCCACGCACATAGCACTAACTTCTTGCGGTCAGGTGTCGCTATTTTTGATCTTTCGTGTCGGCACTTTGATGTATAAAGTGCTTTTTCAGTGAAATTTTTTGAACTTCAAGAGAGAAATTGAACTCGAAATCAGTTGACAACTTTACGACTGAAGATTGGGTAGATAAAAGTTCCCCTTCCTTTGTCAATTTGGTAGGGTCAGTCCCTCAAAAATCATTTAAAGAGGTTTTACCTTTGTTCCCTTCTTAAACAAAGATTGATTGATTGCTCTTTTAGTGTAATAAAAACTAGTGCTGTTCGCTCGCAGCCTTAACCTCTTTACCGAAACTGTGAAACGCGTGGAGGCCAAAAGGTATAAGTGCAATTGTATCCGTTAACTTCTACAGCAGAAGCGCGACCAAAGACATACAAAGCCATTTGCTTTTTTATATATTAAATAAATGCATTTTAAGTGTTAACATGTAAGAAAATCATGCGTTATTGTAGATTATGAAATACTTTCCAGCACTCTCTGAAATCTTTAAAAATCTTTTCTATTTATGGTAATAGAGTGTTACTGTCCATTGTCAAATATGTATTCTAATAATTTTTAACAACACTATGTTTTATCTGTCAGTTGATATATACTGCATAATGGGGAAATTTAGTTTAGCAAGAAAACGCGTAACAGTTTGAAATTTCTGTTTCATCAGTTTTTATTAATAGATGGAAACACAATTCTATACTTTTGTTTATTCTTAGTTTATCTTGAATATTTATTATACGCCAGTATTTAGCTAAAATTTAGTTCAAACACTCTTAAGACTACTGAAATCACATTTCCAGAAATTATCATCCATAGATGACCATGTATAAAATTTTGTGCGTGAAGTATTTCTTAGTAAACTGATTCCAGATTAGCATAGAAATATGTAACTTATTTAAAAGCAATCTTTAAGTAAATTTCTCTCATATTCAGTAACCTTTACGAAATCTTTTGTATAGCCCTGTATATGAACTATAGCATTTATATGAACTATGGCATAAATATTAATATGTGCAAATTTAGTGAAACTTAAAAGCGCAAATCATAATTAAAAAGGCATTTTGTCCATTCATCAATCATCATTGATCATATAGAGTACTTCGGATAGAACTTGAAATCTACTTGAAATCTTTTTTGTGTCCCTGTAAATACTGAGTACTTCGTATTATGTGCGAAAAAACTTATATTAAGCCTCTGCAATGTATATCAATTTTATTATACATGAAAATTTTAATATAATTAAAATAGTGTTAAAAAATCCCTCTTTATCATTAGGTAATGTAAATCTTTTGTGTAGCCCTGTAAATAAAAAATATCTATTCTTTTCACCTCATATTTTACAGAATGTTTATTTTAATGCAATTCGTAAATGTATATAAATTTTAATATGTTTGATAGGTTGCAACATCTTTAAAATTCATTTGAAACGATTTTTCCCATAACCCGTAATTTAACGGAAAACTTTTGATTGTCCCTGTAAATAAACTAATCGTGTTAGAAACTTCATTTGCAGTAGGTTCGTGTTGATGTAAACGTGAATAATTCCCAAAAATTTCAGGGCAATCCGAATATATTTATGAGAGTTATGGCACGGACAGACAAACTAAAATCATATTCATCTTTCAACTCTTTGGAAAGTATTAAAAAATATAAAATTTCAATGTTTCAAAATTTATAATAAAATTTTAAAACTTATATTAGAACAAAAAATTTTCCTTTCATTCATTTATATCAACATAGTTTATATATTTTTTCGTAAATTCATTTTTTATTTGGTAATTTTTCTATTTTTGGATTTTACATCAAAATAAAAATTTTCCCTTTCATTTGTTTGTATCAAATTGTTCTTAATTTTTTCATAAATAATTTTTTTATTTCATAATTTTTCATTTCTTATGCTTATTCGGTACATGTACCCTATAGTTTCCAAGCACTTTTCATTACTGCTTGGAAGCCAAGGGATACAAGTGCCGAAGGATGATAAACATTGCTTAGTTATAAATAAAAAGAAAAATTGAATTCAACTTTTTTTAAAACAGTTATTGAAATAAGAGTTCAAAGATCACTAAGAATTAACCAAAATTTTCATATCTCAATTCATTCAATTACAATTGATGTTTAACTTTGAACTCAATTTACTCGAAATCTAAATTTTGTCACTTGTACCCCTTGGCTTCTGGGGTCCTCAAATAAAATAGGAAAATGGTAATTTTCCTGTTATTGAAATAATAAAGCTAAAAAAGAATGTCCCTGCAATTGTTCTGCATCCATATACTCTTAAAATAGAATTCACGTCAATACAGGGGTATTTATTTCAATATTTTAATCCCCTTTCAAAAATGAGTTCAACTTGAGAATGCTTCTAGATATCTCTCCCGAAAGTTCTATGATACAAAGAAGTATTATATTTTAACAAACCAAGAAGTTGTTTACCGTTGTAAATAAGGCTTGATTATACTTTCAAAAGATTTTTCGTCTTTTTAGGCATCATTAAACTGAGTGGATAAGTTTAACATTAGTTTAAGATTCTTTGGTTTTATATAAAAAAACATTTTCAAAAGTTAATTTTTAAAGTCTAAATTGAAATGTAGAAGTAAGTTTACTAATTTAATGCAAGTTTATTAATTATTTTTAAATCCTCAAATACACATAATTTTTCATTCGAAAGATCTAATTCAACTTATACACAAAATTATTATTATTATTATTATTATTTTTTTTTTTTGTCATAGTTCGAATTTGGGGTGGGGGGTTATACACGAGTACATACGGTAATTATGTATTAATAAATTAATTTTAAATCATTTTTAAATAAGCTTATCGCAGATAGTAAATCGCAACTTTTTCTTTAGGATTACAGTTATATACGACTTACAGCAACAATGGATTCAATTATCCGCCAAGCCGCACTTACAAAATATGTCGATAGGCTGTTAAACGAAAAAAAAAAATCAAGATCAAAATCAAACAGTAATAAAAATGTCAAAAATTTAAATACAAAATGTGCAGTACTATGTGTAATAATATTTTAATGCGTTTTATTTACTTGATAATCTCAAATTAAATAAATTATGATTGTAGGTTGGGAAATCTATTTATAAATCTTAAAAATATAGATTAAATATTGCCTTTTATTTCACCTGTTTCATTGCATGAAAAATAAAAAAAATACAAAAATGATAATAAAAATAATCATTAACTCGTTCTTTCTAACAAGCAAAAAAAAAAAAAAAAAAAAAAAAAAAAAAACAGCGAAATTTTCTTAAATTAGTTCGGTTATACATATTTTTTTTTCTTAGAAAAAGCTTGACTGGCAGTCATGCAATCACGCTTACTTTCCATGAAAAACATTAAATGCTTAGGGAAGAGAGTTTAAAAGAAAAAAAAACTATTTTAAATTTAATGTTTATTAAAACTACGTTTTCAAATAGCAGGTTTTTTTATTCAATACCCTTTAGTTCAAAAAACGTTTCACAATTAATAGTCCTTTAATTATTAAAATTTCTTTTCAACCAACAGCATAAAAAATATAAGTTTTTAAATTAGTTTTCCGAAATATGAGTTTTTCTACATAAAAAAAAAAAATATTCTATAGAAATTGTTTAAAAAAGAAGTAATGATTTTATTTTCACTTGTATTGAAGACTATACAGTTGATAGATGAAAATAAATTAAAAATTAAAAACAGAAAATGTAAATTTTGATACACAATTTAAGCAGACAAAAAAGAAAAAACAAATGTTGAAAATTGCTTAAAGCGAAATTTTAGACTTAGAAAATATGAATTTGATTTTTTCAATGTATGTAAGTATGTATAAGTAATTTCTATTTTATTTATTTTTTATTTTGGCAGAAAGGAAAATTACACATAAAAATTCTTTTATAATTTAGTGAAATTTTTTCAAAGGATTTTCAGTTTAATTAAAGAAAGTTTAAAAATTGTAAGCAAACTTTCAATTTTTTATTAACAACTTACTTTTTGTATATTTAGCATATTTTTTGTTACTTCACTGATAAACGAATGTGTTTGAAATTGTGACATATATGTACATATATTGATTTTTGAGTGTTTTTTGACCCCCCCTTTAAGTTATCCGAAATTTTTAGATGAAGAACCACTCTTTGGTGATACCCTGCTATGGTGATAGTGGCTAAAGCTGATTTCGCCGTAAAAAAGGGATATTCACCTTGATTTCGATCTCGAATTACTTTAATTATTTTTTAAGTAATCCCCGAATGAAAGAGAAAATGTATGCAAAAATCTCAAACTTTGAACTCTGTCAATTTTTGTCGTACAGAAGTGAAATTTTTGTGTTATATCTCTTTTGATATGTGTAAACTTTTATTAAATATAACTATAGGGACTGGGGGACAGTATAAAAAGTTAGATATTGTAATTTTTATAAAATTGATGTTTATACTTTAAACAACACCGCAACATGAATATTTACCTTATTTGAAACACTTTTCCAACTGGAACAATGTGTCTGCAACCAACGAATGGTTGAGAAATTTAAGTCAGCGATTGTTAAGATATTTCACTCTATATATGCAGGTGATGCCCTGTATATACAGTGTATGATTTAATTATCAACGTAAGATAAGTCATTTGCAAACAACGGAAATGATTAAAACTTTTAATGTTATAAGCTGTGGAAATATACTGTCATGCTTAAATATATATAGATGATTTTTTTTTTTAGTGTTAAAATAGTTTATAACATTCGAGAGAAGTGAAATACGCTCACATTTAAATATCACAAATGGGTCATTCCATGTCAAGTGTCCTAAATTTTGGTATGGTTTCCACTCGACCCCCTTCAATGATTTTATAATTGATACAGAATATGCATGTAGGTATATAATGAACTTTTGTTAACTGTTTAGTGCAAGAAGTACTATAGATGGGGCACCAGGGGTCCATTTTTACCAATCACTATTTCATGGTCGTAGAAAAAATGTCCAAATCATCAAGTTTGGCATTATTTTTCTCATGATATATGAAACCTTGCTTAATGAAAATAAGTGATCTAGTACAACGTTTTGTGCTAAAAAACGTAATTGCAGTATTAAAAATCACAAGCCAAAACTATCGTCATTACTAGGCCTCAAAGTAAGCCGTGCGGCCAATCTGGTTGAATTTTACCCTTATTGTAACATGCTGTAACTACTGTAAATATTATTTTAAAAGTTTGTCGCTTCACAAATTAATTACCTATGAATGTGTCGTAAAGCCGCTGAAGTTGTTTTTAAATTGCTTAAATATTAATTAAATTATTCATGTTCAAAATCTAATAAAAGATTAAAATTGTCGATTTTGCCCCATTTTCATCAGCGTATATCTCAAAAGGGACACTTCTGATTTGGTTACAATCAGCACAACTGGAAAGAGCATATCTTAGTTTATAACAAAAACCTTATTTCATTTTGGGCCTTTTAGATACAGAAGGAAAATAATAAAATTCAAAAACCTGTTGTACGAGATAATCGAGATACATACGAAAAAAATATACATTAAGACTGCTTTTCAACATATTTTGCACCATTCTTTTTTATTCCAACGATTAATGCATAAATAATTATCACTTTTTCTGGTCACAGTTACCATTATGAATAATTTGTAACCGCATTGCCAATGAGTTATATCCAAGAACCAAACAATACTAGGTTCTAGTTGGATATTACATGTTTCAAATTATGAATGTGGGTACCTAACAAGATAATAAATTATTATAGACTAAATGTTTTGAGTATTTTATGCTCCCATTATGTTGATTCATGATCCCCTAAGCTATAAAAACCATTACTCATTGTTTCAGTTTGTCAAATTTCTTATTGATTGCGATTGCAACAACTTTCGGTAAATTGCACTGCTGACTAATTTTTGTTTTTATTGGAACTGGAACAGTAATTATTATATTCTATTCTGGAATCCAACAAAGGTCTTGTCTAGTGGGCCAATAAAATGTTTCGAAGGTCCATGAGGGTGCACAAAATTTATTAAGACATCGTTCTCTTCAAGTGAGATTTCATGTACCAATCCACCAATTTTTATCGTAGATACAAACAATATACTGTCCAAACCTTGTATATCTGATAAGGATACATTGTGAAATGCAGTCTTAGCACTCTCATCAACAGGTCTTATAAAGAATGTTGCATCATTTGATATTCTACTGACACGAATTTGTTTTTCATTTACTGGTACAAAATCATGATGTTGTATTGTTCCAGGTACTGTACATCCGATTTTGAAACGATCTTCTTGCTCAATTTTTTAATGCTTTAATTTTTTTTTTTTAAAGGAATTGAATTTTTTTTTATATTATTTTTACAGAATTCGTATAGATTTTTGAATAGATAGAAAATTTTTTTGGAAAGTATTCTTGAAGATAATGATCCTGAAGACCCCATTGAATTTAAAAATTGGGTGCGCACAGATCGTGACACTTTAGAAACGAAGCAGATGACAGCTGAAGATTTTATAGAAGAATTGGTATTGAAAATCTTAGCACTTTTTACACATCATTACATTTCAAAGCATCGAAGTAAACATCTGAGAATGACCAAAGATACTCTTAAGCCAATTGAACTGATCATATTGATGTACTTTGCAGAAAATTGCAGTTTGTAATCCAGGATGCTCCTCAAGGTTTCCATTGGGAAAACAGCCATGCGACATTGCACCCATTTGTTATCTAATTTAAAGATGATTCGGAAACTAAAATTGTGCGTTACTGCATAATTAGTGATTATTTCAAACATGAATCAGTTGCTGTATATATATTTTTAATAAAACTAATGGAGCATCTGAAAAAAAGCTTTGACGAAATTACGCGTATACATTAATTTAGCAATGGATCTTCTGACACAGTACAAGAATTTAAAAAAAATTCTGAATCTTTGTTATCACCATACTGACTTTGGAATTTCTGCAAAGTGGAACTTTTTTGGCAGAAGTCATGGGAAATCATCCTGTGAAGAAATACAAGAAACCGAAAAGCGGTTAGCTGCAAGGGCAAGTCTTCAAAGGCCAATTAAAGACCAAATTTTAACTCCGACGGATCTATATGAATTCTGTGAAAAGAATATAAAGGAAATTGAATTCATTTTTGTTTCAAAAAATGAAATTGAAGCAGTAATAATTTGAGCAAGAAGAGCGTTTCAAAATCGGATGTACAGATCCTGGAACAACAGAACATTATGATTTTGTACCAATAAATGAAAAGTAAATTCGTGTCAGTAGAATATAAAATGATGCAACATTCTTTATAACACATGCTGATAAGAGTGCTAAGACTGCATTTCACAATGTATCCTTGTCAGATATGCCAGGTTGGACAGTATATTTTTTGTATCTACGATAAAATTGGGGAATTAGAAATGTACATAAAATCTCACTTGAAGAGAACGACGTCTAAATAAATTTTATGCACCCTCATGAACCTTCGAAAACGTTTTATTGGCCCACTAGACAAGGCCTTTGTTGGATTCCAGAAGAGAATATAATAATTACTATTACAGTTCCAATAAAACCAAAAATTAGTCAGCAATGCAATTTACCGAAAGCTGTTGCAATCGCTATCAATAAGAAATTTGACAAACTGAAACAATGAGTAATGGTTTTTATAGCTTGTGGATCATGAATCAACATAATGGGAGCTTGAAATACTCAAAACATTTAGTCCATAATAATTTTTTGATCTTGTTAGGTACCCACATTCATAATTTGAAAAACGTAATACCCAATCAGAACCTAGTCTTGTTTGGTTCTTGGATATAACTCACTGGCAATGCGGTTACAAATCATTCATAATGGTAATGGGGAAGTAACTGTGACCAGAAAAAGTGATAATTATCTATGCATTAATCGTTGGAATTAAAAACAATGGTGCAAAATATGTTGAAAAACACTGTCGTAATATATACCTTTTTCGTATGTATCTCGATTATTTCGTACGACAGGTTTTTGTATTTTATTATTTTCCTTCTGTATCTAAAAGGCCCAAAATGAAATAATTTTTTTTTATAAATTAAGATATGCTCTTTCCAGTGGTGCTGATTGTAACCAAATCAAGAGTGACGCTTTTGAGATATACGCTGCTGAAAATGGCGCAAAATCGACGATTTTAATTTTTTATTAGATTTTGAATTAGATCTGTGATTTGGGTACACTGGAAAAAAAAATCGTTAAAAAACAGAAATAGTACTGGTAATCTAGGCGCCAGTACTATTTACGTTTTTAAAGAAAAATTTTTGCCGTAATTTCCAAGAACTATTCGGTTTTTTCACAAAAGTTTTCTGTATTTTTTTCATATTTTTATATTTAAAATTTTTGTTTGAAAGACTGAAGAAAAAATAAATCCACATTACTTCGCAACAAGAAACACTCGCCTTAAGGAATTTCAATTTATTGATTTAATTCAAACAACAGTAATGAAACAACATTTACCTTAGGATGGATTACAAACCAGGGTAATATCCCCTTTCACGTCAGCACCATGGCAACTATACTAGGTGAACACAGGAATCAAAGCCTAATTTTGTTACTTATTCCAGATGCTTTTTATGGAATAAGGCTAAGATGTTGAAAACAGAACTATCTTTGTAGGTAGAGTATTTCTCAATTGAATATGCAATTCTAAAGTTTTCATATTTTTGAATGTATAGCTATTTATTATCATGCTTTATACATGAAAAATGTTAGTCTTTAAAAAATATTACATGCACATAAAATATATTATAAATTAAAATTTCTTCTATTTAGTTAGATTTTTATAATTTTATTGTATTATTATTATTATTATTATTATTATTATTATTATTTTCTATATATTCATTTATTTTTCCCAGAAAATCAACATTTATTTCCCCGCACTCATCGTTTCATATTTGTGCGATGGTCTAGTATAAATTCTAATAAAGATTTATTACATGGTATTAAAATACATTTCCTTTATTCCTTATCATAAGATTATAAGTTTAATAAACGCCACTTTTATAATAATTTCTTTCGGATAACTTCGGATTATTAAGTTTTATGTGCGAATCTGTAATAGACACTAAAATATATGAAAATAAAATATAGATTTTTTTTTTCATATTAAAACACATTTTAGATATATTTAAAAAATAATAATAATAAAAAGCCAAACATTTTTTTTTAAATCAGATTGAAAATTGAATTGCAACACTTTTTTTCAACTTTTTCAAAGACACAAAAAGATTGAATAAGATATAATTTATTAAAAATCGTAAAAATTAAAAACTCTTTTATAGCTTTTTATTTGAAAAAAAGGGGGAGGGAAGAAAAAATGGAAAAAAGAAGGAAGAGTAAGGTAAAGGAAGAAAGAAAATTCTATAGTAAGTTGGTAAGTTCATAGAGGGCGCCACCTCAAAATTTATGTTATATTTTAACATTACTTGAAATTCCATAAGAAAACGCTATGTTATTATTTGGGAAATAATTGGATATATTTTCATAGTAAATCCTATCTAGATAAATTGAGGTTTCATTGGAATTGATTCCACTGTATACAATAATTAATTAATTTGCTTTTTAAATATAGAAATTAGGGGCTGTGCAAATATAACGTTATCAACTTTTTGATAATTTTGGATTCCTGCCCCCCCCCCTCCTTTCAATATCATACGTTATCATCAGTCAACTCCCCCTCTTGTAAGAATGTCTTTATCAATGTGTATATATATTTTTTTGTTCTTTTGTTTGGAGCAACAAAACTGGTTAAATTTATTTTGCGCATACTTCATAGATTCAAATGAAGAGAAGTCAATAAAAAATCACTTTATTCAAATATAATTTAAAAGAATTGTTCCTATATAAAAGTATTTTATAATAACTTTTTTATTACATAATGCGTTCAACAGTAATAAAGTCTTGTTGAACTTGCCCCCTGCCCCCCCCCCCCCCCGATTTTATCAACAAACCATGTGGACAACATTCTTTCTATTTTATTTATTAATAAACACAAGCTTCATTTCAAATATACTTTACATATGGTTTCTTGAACAGTGATTATATATGCATACACGAAGATGAATAGAAATGTCAAATATAGGGATGTACCATATTTCAGAATTTAATAATAATTTAGGGATTTTAATAATAACTATGTATTTTCATAAAAATAGATAACAGTTTAAAAAAAGCAATATACTATTTTGAACAAAAGACCATGTTACAAATAAAAAAGAGGTAATTTTGATTGGGTCAATAATGATTACGATATCAAAAGACAACCCCCTTCCCCCTAACGATACCTTACGATATCATGTCCCCCTCGTCCCTTATATGATAACGTTATATATGCACAGCCCCTTACTTCTGAACACCATTTTACGAAATAATTGTTGTTTTGTAAGTAATAACAAAAATATTCCGTAAAATTTAGGCGCATAATGTCAATTACGGAAATTGTACTGTGCTTCTAGAAAAATGCAACAATTCCGTAAAAATTCACGGAATATTTTCTGTATATTGACGGATATTTTTTACAGTGTAGGCTTTAACACACACACACACACACAAAAAAAAAAAAAAAAAAAAAAAAAAAAAAAGAGAGTGAGAGAGAGAGAGAAAAACACGTTAACTTTTGTTCCAGTTACCAAGGAATTTAAGTATTAGAATTTATCATTCCTCAATTATGCTTTTCACAAGTCTGTGTCATCTTCAAATAAGCTATCTGCCAACAACATCAAAACTTTAGACCATCCATTTAAAAATCCTAACAAAAACACTATAGAATATATTTGGGCTAGCTTCATTTGTCAAGTTTTTGCCAATAGAAAATAGATTGATTCCATTGTTGAACTCAAAGCAGTCCTTTTGAAAATATGGAAACAAATACGCCTTTAAACATGTTCAAACCTAATCAAATCATTCCATCGTCGAAAGGCGCTTTTGGAAATGATCAATTGTTAAGGGAAAACTCATAAAGTATAAAATATTAATGTATGAATCATTTACATGATTAATGCATAAATCAATGTAAAATAAATCATCTGTAATTTAGATTTTAATTACACTGGTCTTAAACTTTTTTTCATGACAATGTATTATCTAGAAATTATTTTTTTTGTTATTTTTTTAAACTATACGATTGAAATTTAAAACAAATAACAAAACTTGTATAAATGTATGCGTATAATTCTGCAATAACATTGCTTTTTTCTTTAAAGTAAGATCTTTAGTGTTTTCGTCGGCCATCATAAGCATTTATCAGCACTGTCTATGAAAAATGAATTGACATATATATAATTAAAGCATAGAATACTGCACAGTTCATAGTTTTAACAGAAAATAAGTTGATTGTGAATTCATTAGCAAACTTAGTGCCTGCAAACCTTATTTAAGTTCCACATGTTATAAGTTAAATAGAATTTACCTCTACTGGATGAAAATTATTGATATTTGTCTAACGAAGTTATCGAGAATTTTACATTCAGAAAATGTTCTAGAGAATTTCAATAATAAATTCCTTTGGGGATATTTCTCATTCTGCTTTCTTACCGTCAGTGAATTTTGTAATAAATTTGGAATTGATTATTTAGTAAATGGTTAAAATTTTATCCGTAGCTAAGAAATAATTTTTTTTCTTTTTTTTTCTTTTCTAATTTTGAAATTTATACGACAATATAATGTACATTACAGTACAAGGGAGAGTTGCATAAGAATGTTTAAAAAATATATATGTTTCTAGATCCATCAAATTTGGGTCAAATAAGTTCATTGATAAATCACAGATCCGTTCCCTAAATTTGTGCTAAAACTCAAATATTTTTCAATATTAATAATAATAATAATAATAAATAGAAAAATAAATAAAATAAATAAATAAATAAGTTTCGTCATACGTCGTATTATTGTGATAATTTTTTTTCTAAGTGAAGCTGTCAAAATAGAGTGTAATAATAATAATAATAATAATAATAATAATAATAATAATAAATTAAAAAGCTGTAATTTAACAAATTACAATGACTATTTGGAAAATTATACTTTCAAAGACTAAAGTTTTAGACCTGTAAATAAATTCCACATTAAAAAAAAAAAAAAATATGATGATCAAAACGTGGTTTACGTAGTAACACAGTCCAATATTACGTACCCCATGGATTAAAAATTAATATTCTTGCAGTAATCATATACAAATATCAGTACTGCAAATTTTTAAACTTCTAAACATCACACATTTTCAATTTTTACACCGTCGTATAGAGAAAAAAATGTACTTTTAAATGCAATTTGTGTGAAAGCTGTATTTTAATTTGTTTATAAGTTATTATTTTTTTGTAGTTTTTTAAATACTTTTTTGTCATCGTGGCAACAGGTGTATTTCATTTCTGGATATTAAGCATTAACAAATCAGAAAACGAATAAAATAAAAAAAACAGAATTATTCCATTTTTGGACATTAAACATGGACCAAAAAGAAAACAAATAAAGCAATAAAAGTTGCGGAATTCAACCAATAAAGGATTCAAATATACTTTAGATTTCCCAGATCTTTACCGAGAACAACAACAATTTTCCAAATGGTTAATAATATTATTATTAAGAGCAATAATAAAAAAAATAAACTTTGAGTTTTGCTGAATCATTAGTGACCTAAAATTTCATTTTAAATGTCAGAAAAATTGCAACAGACGATATAGCACTAATATTACCTTTAAAATATTTAAGCTATATGTATGAGAACTGTACAGCATTTTATTTCCTGTTGCCACATTTGATGGGGACAATTTCCTTGATGCCATAACCTAAACTGGTCAACAATTTGCTAAACATAAATTTCATGCAATCTTTTGTATTTTATAATTAAATTGTTCTCAAATGTTTTCAGCAAATGTGTTATAACATTTTGAAAAGTCATGTAGTATTGCATTGGTTCAACCTAGTCAAAAAATAATTTATATTTTTTCCTCGAATAGTACCTAAAAGTCCTATCGAAAATATTGACTAAACTAAAAGTGTTAAAAATATTCAAGCAATAATTTGTTTTAACTTTTCTAGAAGATACGTTGAATATTCTCAGAAAAATAACTTCACATAGAGTCATTCTGAGCAGCTGATTATATTTTGTCGCAAAGGTTTTAAAGGCCTCAACAGTCATGCGAAAAAAAAAAGAAAAAAAAAAACCCACTAGTGTTAAGTATATAAAAGCATCATTTTCAAATATCTCATTTGAAGTTCAATGTTTTTAAATGACGTTTTTGCATAAAATAGCTAAGGATGATCTACTACTGGTATAGTCTTTCGATTAGTAGATTTTTTTAAATAGAACTTTTCCGATTTTGATTTCAGAATTTATTAAAATTATTTTCACTTTCGGTACCAGTTTGAACCGGTTCTTAAATTTAAACTATTCCAATTAAAAAAAAAGCACAAAAAAACTATAACCGAAATCGAAAAATATAATGCTAGCCCGGTTGTAGATCCTCCCTGTCTATTCAAAGCAAAACTATACAAATATGTTCAAATGAAAGCTAGAAATTTAAAAACAATGCCCCCACAGACTTAACTGTAGAGTTTTCCTTTTTTGACTAAATTGGGTTCTTAAAACCACAAGTTTCCTTATTAGCGTACAAAGATTATAAAAAATAAAAGTTTGTATGCTCAATATTTCTTATGTGCATTTCTAACTAATCGCATTGAAATATTTCTTAAATTAATTTAAAAAAGTCTTTAAACTTACGGCAAAAACTGCTGGTAGCAATGTTGCCAGCAATTTTTACCGTAAAATTACAGTGAAATTAGATGTAAATTTTTTTATTGCATTTAATTTTACTGCAATTTTTACGGCAAAAACTGCTGGCAACCTTGCTGACTGCGTTTTTTGCCATAAATTTACCGGATTTTTTTTTTTTTTTTTTTTTTTTTTTTTTTTTTTTACTGTTTAGAGTGGCGCATTAATTTGATCATGCAAGTGTTTTGTGATACAATCTATTATTTGATCAATGTCATGAACGCTTTCAGCAAGAAAGTAGTACTTGTATCATCTTGAAGTAATATAATTAAAAAAGGTTAAGAAAACCACGAATTAAAACAAAACTAGAGTAAACACATTAATATTTTAACATAGTTATTTGCACGTTTCACAGTTTTGCTCCATGTCTTGATATATGCTTCCTTTAAAACTTGTCTTTTGTTTAATCTATTCATTTTTCAAACTATCAATCCATTTAAGGGCACCCAATATGTTTGAAGTCTCATATACATATGTTTAAGGCTTTAATTATGAAGTTTTTTAACAGGATTTTTTAATCATTTTTATCAAAAATCTTAGTTTTTCCTATTTTTTTATTTTTATAGTACACTAGCAGCCTTCGTCCGCTATACTTGTCGGTTTTTCTAAAGAAACTTTGAATCAAACGAATTAATGCCTGCACATTTAATCTTTTTTTACAGCAATATGTACATGTACTTGGAATATTGATCCGAATTGCTGAAAACAATATGAACGTCATTACCCTGTTATATCGTCTATTGATTCAAAGAAAATTTGGGCTGTTAAGGATAAACTATTTTAATTGATCATTTACAGTAGGATTCGGTAAAGAACGATTGAATAAAACAGGGTAATTCAAAATGAATATAACGATTACAAACGGCTATAACTATTTCATTGAAATCATCATTATCCCAGAGCAACCGGAAAATGAACAAACTCAAATTTAAATCTTTAATAAATGAAACCGTTTTTAAAAGCCGTACTAACATTATTTTTATGTATGTGTTTCTGTCACAATATTTATTTCTCATTAAGCCTTCATTTTTTTTTTCTGTTTAAAATAAAATCTGTAACTGCTTTGGCATCTTTTCTTTATACTAATCATCGCCAAGGGTAATAGTTGACGCAAAAGGAAGTGAAACATTATAACCATTCTGTTGGGAAAAAATGAGCAACTAAAAAATATAACCTTTAAAAACTAATCAACGTTTTAAAAAAAAAAAAAAAAAAAAAAAAAAAAAATAACCTCAGTACAGACAAATACTTTAAAGAACAAATGCACAAATATTTAAAAAATAATAAAATAAAGTCTAATTTAAACTGCAGATCTAAACTTGTAAATACACTTTAAAAAAAGTCCATTAAATTTAACGGCAAAAACTTCTGGCAGCAATGTTGAAAGCAGTTTTTGTCGTAAAAATTACAATAAAATTAGATGTAATACAAAAATTTACATCAACTTTTACTACAACTTTTACGGCAAAAACTACAATTGATATTGCTTCCAGCAGTTTTTGCTGTAAATTTAACAGTTTTTTTTTAATGAAGGCGTTTTGGTGATGGTTTTTTGAGCAAAACATTTTAACATGTTCCTAAATTCTGAAACAATTTTACTACAGTTTCCTCCTCATCAGGTAACAGCCAAATGGTAAAATCCATGTCAGTATTAATAATAAATGTAAGTTATAGTTCACAATAAATATTTTTTTTATTCAAAAATTAACAAATTAAAATGTTTTGCAAGTTTAGAATTGAATAATATTCATAAAAATATCGCATTCAATAAATAGCAAATTTTAATGTTTTCACGATTTGCAATAAAAATCCTTTGCAAATCCTTTGGGTAGGGGTGAAATAAATAGCATGATATCATACATTTTGGAATGGTATTGGTATAACGAAAAAGTACCACATATTCTTTTTTGTTTTTGTTTTTATGATGTTTGTTATTTTTTTCTTAACTGACATAGTTGTTTTAATTATTTAACGAAATTTTAATTGTGTAGATATTATTTAATTTGACTTTTTGGTTTTTTTTATACAAGCGGATGCATTTTTTTAGAAATTGTCACTTGAAATTTTGAAGTTTTGTCACCAAAGTCATCGCAAAATTAAAAAAATGTGAAATGTTTTGTCAAACTATGTGACTTAAAAGAAATTGATTAGTACCATTAAACTTAACATGCAAAAATGCACTAAAATATGTTATCTGTTAAAAAATAACTATAAAATCAGATTTTTTTAATAATTTTTAAAAAGATCGATCTCTTTTTTATCCCCTTAGGGGAGACATTTTCGAAAATTCTTTCTTAGAGCACTCTCCACACTGTAAAACATTTGTGTAATGTTACTCCATAAAACTGGTGGCAGCCTTGCTGCCTCCAATTTGGTGGAGTATTTTAACCGATAATCTGTGTAACATTGTTTAACGCACGATTGTGGTACGTTTGTGGCACGATTTAATCTGTGTAACATTGCAATGTTACACCAGTAATGCATGTTTTTATCACACCATTATGTAAGTGAAAAATTATTCAGTGAAGCTGCCAATCGTAACTGCCACCAATTTTATGGAGTAACGTTACCACAAATGTTTTCCAGTGCATCATAAGAAGTATTTTTATCCTAAGTTTCATGATTTTAGGTTCGGTAAATTGAGCCGTAGGTTGATTAATGCAAAATCCTGACTTTCTTTTTTATATATAGATTTTTTAAATGCATGATGCATTCATTCGTAATTGGTGTAATTGGTTCAATTGAATATTTTTCAGATTTATTTAATATTTGTGAAATGTGATAAAAATACATTTTGAAGACGAACAAATAGCTTTATTTATTCAGATTCACATATGCAATGTCAAATAAATTCAGTCTCCACAGAGCATCCTAAAACTTTGTAAGAGATGTTCTACAGCACAGGTTCCCAAAGTGTGCTCCACGGAGCCCTTGGGGCTCCCCATGAACTTTTCAGGGGATCCGCGGCGTTCCAGGAAAATAAGCAAAACATGTAAAAGAATAGCATATTGCAAGTGAAAGATTTTCAAAAGTATTTGGGATTTTTTTGTCCATGTATGTAAAAAATAAATATATCTATAACTGCGTGAAAAAATACAATAATACACTTCAAAGCTATTAAAATATTCACTCACATTGTACATGTACCTATTTTCTTTATAATATTTTTGGTTTGAATTGTTTTATTTTATGTTTCTGCATTTAATGTGTTTTAAAAATTCGATTTAAAATAAGACAAGAAATAGTATTCTGAATCGAATGCACAACGTGAAGTGAAACAGAAAATGCCCTCCAGTACTTTTAACTGTGCTTGCCGAACAAAAGGGAGAATAGTTTTGTTCTTTGGAGTTTCTCCTATTTATAGGTTTATACTTAATTCTTTTTTGCTTAGTAAAAAGGTTTTTGATTAATTTTTCAGAAAAGTCTTATAGATTCATTTGAGCATTGATTTCCAGCTGCTCAAAATAAGATGCTGGACAATTTTAAATAGGTACTAAATCCATTCAGTGTAAAAACAAAATCACACAGCTTAAGCTTGGAGAAAAACGAAACACTCACTGATTTAACATCTAAAACGATATAGTAATCTTCGCGAACGATATAGTTCTCTTCGATGGCTTCGAACGCAGAACTTCTGATTACAAGCTCAGTGCCCTATCCACTCGGCCATCAAGCTCACCTTCAAAATCTCCCTGAAATGTTCATATGTCCTGAAATTCAAAGGTTGCTTTATATAAAAACGCTCACCAAAAGTTAGCCATCCGAAGTTCTAAACAAAATTGGGATAGCGTATAGCGATGATAGTCATCGTAGGAAAAAATTGCTATGTTGATCCACCAGTGACAGCGAGTTGAAGTGCAAGGATACACGTTACAGAGCATGCGCAATTGACTAAGGGGTGAAAATTTTCCAGTGGTATGCATTGCGCGGCACCCTAATTAGCGTGAAACACCCAATGGCACCCCAAACACATTTTCAAGCCCGCTGTTTCAAGCCTGATTTAAGCTTTTCACCCCTGGGCGTCAAATGCAACCGGTTCGTCACTTTTATTTTTAACAGTGTATCACTGAATTTTGGTGTCATTTGCTAGATAAATACTAAATCTTGTTAGACGGAGCAAAATTAATTTTACTGCCGTTTTCAACGACATATCTGTGCGAAGCTGAAATTTCCACTTACACAAATATCAAAACAAAATACAGTAACCGGTTAAATGCAAACTCAGACATTCGCTTACAGTTGTCGAAAATTGCACCAAATATCAAAAAACTGTGCAAAACAATTCAAGCACATTTTTCACACTAAAATTTTATATTTTATTGTTCGTCAAACTTTATGCAAAAAAGAAAAAACTATCGGCATTTAACATTTGTATATATTGCTTATTGTATTATTTATATTTTTTGAAGTTTAATTTTCTTAAACTGTTTATTTTATTTTTATTAAATTTTACTTATTTAAATCTTTTAACCTAGTTTTAAAATTGTATTTATTTTTTAAAACAATGTATGTCGCTTAAAACGTATCTTTAAAAAAGGTCTTGCATCATTTAAAATCCCTCACTCGATTCATTTGTGTGTACTGTGTGTATATATTTCTTTTTTTATATCTTTATTTTTTTTTATCTGTTTATGTTATCGTATTGATTTTTAATTATTTAAAATTTTTTATACTGTTTTTCATAGTAAAATAATATTTGTCGCTGAAAACATATTTTTATTTCATCTTCTATCATTTACAGCTCCTCATTAGATTCATATTACATTTATGTACATTGTGTATATATATTTCTTTTTTATATATAAATTTAAATTATTTAATTTGTTTATGTTATTTGTATATCAAAAATTTTCTATACTGTTTTTCCTTCTACAGCATCGTTTGTCGAACAAAATGCCCCATTTTTGTACCTTTTATCACTTAATAAACCCCTCATTAAATTCTTTTAATAGTTATATACGTTTTGTATATAGATTCTTTCTTTTTGTAACTTTAATCTGTTTATTTATTTATTTTATTTTATTTCTTAGTTTTTGTTTAAATTTTCTATGCTGTTTTACATAATTTTATAAGCAATTTATATTGATGAAAACGCAATTTTTTAGCATCTTCTATCCCTTTACAACCCCTCTTTAAAATTTTCTTTTAATTGGTCTCTGCCACATTTTCCAATAAGAAATAAGTCTGTAGCTATTTAAAAAATATATTCTTTACATTTGTCATCACATTAAGAATTTAAAATTTTGCTCACAAGGAAGGTCTCCATTAGGGGCATACTCAGAATTTTTTGAAAAAAATACGAATTAAACTCTTCATGTAGGTAATAAAGGATCAGTGAAAATTAGCGGCGGAATTACATTATTAGATATGTAAAAAAATAAAATAGTTTGGAATAATTGGCGTGAAAAGCTGAAAGCGACGCGGGATTTGGCAAGATGTGCATTTCCTCGCCAAAAGCAGACGATTTTAACGAATCTAAAAATTGATTTTAATTGACTTCACTGTTAAAAATCTGCAGCATTTACTGCAACGTCACTCCACTACTTTTATAGAATATCT
Organism: Maratus speculifer; assembly: GCA_964019185.1. Classification (NCBI taxonomy): domain Eukaryota; kingdom Metazoa; phylum Arthropoda; class Arachnida; order Araneae; family Salticidae; genus Maratus; species Maratus speculifer. The sequence continues at coordinate 171,334,390 of OZ025294.1, forward strand.
CTTTTCTGACCAATGAGAATGCTCCGTAGCACGGTGAATTGACCGTGTCATACACTGTTAAAAATTTGCTGCATTTGTTGCAACGCACTCCACCGCTTGTATATAATATCTCTATTCCAACCAATGAGAAAGCTCCATTTCACGGCCAAGCAACCGTTTTCTATACAAGCAAGGGAGTGCGTTGCAACAAAATGCAGCAGATTTTTAACAGTGTATTTTTCAATTTGGAACAATTTTAATCAATTTAAATTGTGTTTTAAATGATAAAATATATTAATTTCATTTTGTTATAAGTACATATAAACGTATATGACAAAATTACACTTAAAGTAAAGTAAAAATGCAAAACTAAAATTACTTAAACTAAACTTATTTAAATAAATTGAACATAGAAAGTTTTTTCTTTAAAAAGTATTCGAAGCGTAAAAGCGTATTTTTCAAAATTTCGTTTTTTCGCCAACCGGAGATAAATCGCCAAATAAACGAAATTTTTATTACTTTTTTACGGGCGTTATAAGGAGGTTCCGACGAAATTCTTTTTATAAACATATATAACTATATGAGAAGAACATTCTGTAATTTTTTCAGATTTTTCTGAGTATGCCCGTATGGAGACCTTCCTTGTCAGTTCCACCCCTTGCTTAGACTTTTTGTCAATGAGTACCCGCCATAATATAAATTTAATCCCATATATGTATCCTATAGTGTTAGTAAATTTTTTCTGCTAGTTTCAGTTCGTTTAACATCTGTAGTTTTTAATTGCATAGCTAATTTGAGGCAAAAACAATGACGAAATAAACTTTCTTTCAAAACTATAATTAACTTCATACCCTGAATGGGTCTAATCGACCCATATGTATAATTTGTTTTATACGATTTGAACCAGAACTTTTTTCAAAAAGAAAGTTAAATAACAGATTCAAAGTTACAAGTCAATTAAATATATTAAAATGTTTTAATTATCAATTCTGGTGTGGAATGTTTTTATCAAGGTTGAGTAAAATTTGAACAGAGTAGAGAGTTTAATAACCAAATACTTTAAATAAAATATTCAAAAAAGTTAACCCCTTCGCGATGGGAGTCTTTTACGAAATTTTTAATGTTTTGTCACCGGTTTTTAAAAACATAAATCTGTGCCTTGTTAAATCGAAAAAATGCACCGGTTAAATAAGGCAATTTTACAGTATAATTTTAATGGTGAAGATAAACAAAGTTTCTTAAGCCTTTTTGCAGCTTGTATACGTGTCGTTTGTCCACAAGGGGTTAACAATGCTGCATTTAAGAATGCAGTTTTTAGATTTTGCCGAGCCCATTTAAACACTAAAACGGTGACCTACGTCTGAATGTATTTTTTAAAAAATGGCACAAAAATGAAGCTGAGAGGCGATTCATTTCCGTTGCATGTTTAGAAGTACTAAAAACTTTAGAAAGAACGAAAAAACTATTCCATAATCGCATGATTCTATTACGGGTAAGCGAGACTAGCGAAAACATATTACAAAATTACTCATGGGCAGGGGCCTCGCTAAGGGGGGGGGGGCAAGGGGGAGCCTTCTCCCCAAACATTCACAAGTGTTATTACACTTGGCAAATTTTAAACTTTTATGGCAAATTTAATTAAAATTTTAATAAAAACTGTAATATATTTCCTATTTTTGATAGAATTTGCAAAAGTTACAACTCTAATTGGGAATATTATTAAACTTTTTGCAAATAAGAACTGTATTACATTTTCTAAGTGTGGTAACTTTGCAAAATTATAAAGCGAGTTGGCAAATATGAAAATTTGACTTGGCAATTTACTAATAAAAAGGCTTAGCGATAGCCCTGCTCATGGGTGACGGAACTATGCATGTTCTTCTTTTTTTGCGAGTAGCTTACTGTAATTATACAGAAGTATCTCTCTGCAAACGAAAACTGTACAACTTACCTTTATTTCTGTGTGTGTGTGGTTTTCGCCATAAATATTAATAGTTCTACGTAAGCTCCAATGGAATGGATAATCCAAACCATTTTTATCTTTAATTCCGAGTTCTTACTGAAAATCCCAAAAGAATATTTCTTATTTTAAAAATGGATGTCATTAACCCCTACTTGAACATCGCTCGGGTAAAAAAAGAGTTTGTTTCCTCGTTAATAAAATCTTTCAGAAATCACAAACACATAATTTTTAACAACAACTTTTGTTGTATTTGAGGGAAATATCTCGATTACAAAATAAGAGTGTTTTAATCCTTATTTTTATTTTATTGTGTCTAATAATAGTAATATTAAATAAAACTGTTAAAGTGTTACATAATAGAAAATTTGATTTTTAAAATTTCTACTTCGAATTCAGCATTTTAGTATCAGGAAAGGGCCAAGCTGAGAACCTTAGTCCAATGTTAGAAATTACTGGCCTAGATTTTTATCTAGCATATTTTTCTCTGCTCCATATGCATTTAAAACATTAAACTACAGAGTATCGTTGGGTTCAAGTGCTCCGCCTCAGAAATTCTTCCCAAACAGGGCTCCGCGAGTTCAAAAGTTTGGGAACCGCTGTTCTACAGAATAATGAAACACTAGTATAAAAATTTCATTTTCACAAATAACCATATTTAATATTTACGTTAATTTTATTATGCATGAATTCCCCTGATATTTGTTTACAATTTTTAAATGGAAAAAATGCGTAAATATTTATCTTATTATCTTTAGAGTGTTGCCGTGGGAGTAATAAATCATGTCGATCTGAATAAGTAAACGTATTTATGCTTGTAATAGGCATTTTACTTACCTATCATAGTAGTATAGGGCAAGTCTTGCAATCTTTTTGAAAAAAAAATTTTTTGACAGATTTACACGTTTTGGACACTGGAGGTGCCGAAAAACCTTCCCTTTAAAAAAATTGCCGTCCGTCAGTCTGTGTGTCTATCTGTCTTCCTGAGAGTAAAAAATCTATCTTCCGAACAAATTGAAAAAGAGATTTGAAATTTGAATTGTATATAATGTAAGAATGGTAAAAAGCCTATGTTTAATATCATTAACCTCGATTATATGTTTTCAATTCAAAGATATACTTTAATTGGAAATGAGTTGCTTAATGTAATGCAGTAAACTGTTAGTAAACAAGATTATAATTTTTGAGTTATAAGACTGCTCCATTTACGCGATTCGCTATTACTTGATTAACAGTCGGTCAAAAAACTATCGCCAGACTGTAAGATATGCCTATAATGGCTCATCGTAAACGCCACATTCATTGACATTAAACACGTTACATGTGTTTGTTACGCCATCAAGTTTTTTTTTTCGTTATTAAAAATAAAAATTAAACCAATTTGTATAATTTTCGAATAGCTGAGTGACTTTTATTATTTCGTCGAAATTGGCCGGCAGGATAATTAATAATATTCGCAATTCCTAAGATAGCATTACTACGTTGTATTAAAAATATTTAAATATACGTTTAAATTTTATTTTGGTATTGCGATGCATTTTATAAATAATTTACAGATGTTTCATTTTCATATTTTACATTATGCATATCCACGTTGAGTAAACTTTATGGGGGCACCCAACGACAAGTCTATCACTTTTAACCAACATTAAGTTAACTTGATGTTTTAGAGTGTGTTTTTTTGTATATTTCCATAAATATTTCCATAAATTTTCCATAGTTCCATCTCTTGTAAATATGAATTTTGTGTATACAGAAATTATATCAGAGAAATATGTTAATAACTACTTTACCAAGATAATCTTTTCGGTACTTTTACTTTAAATAACAAAATACCTTTCTTTTAATCTTTTGTCATAATATCCGCTTACAATATATTGGCTTATTTCAATACTTCTGAAAAGACTAATTTTAAATAATTTTCTTTTTATATAAAAAAATGTTTTCATGTTCTATAGGTTCAAGATTTATATTCTTTAAATAATTATGCTTCTATAAAATAGCATTCTTTATAAAATTATTGCTTCTGCAAATTTCTAGTCTATATATAATTATCCTCACAATCATATATCATATATCCTTAGCAGTCACAAACAAGTTTCTTCAAATCCAAATATACCCCCCCCCCCCCCCAAAAAAAAAAAAAAAAAAAAAAAAACCAGTTAACATCTACAAGTGTAAAGCATGCAAACAGGAAAAAAACCCATCTGACAGCTCAAAAAAAAAATCTTTAAATCAATTTTAAATCCAACTCCAACAGTAGACGGATTTTTTCTTTAGGTTCAAAATACCTATTGCATAAAATACCCATTAAGGCATACCGAAGCACTCAAGACATTTTAAGTGGCATTATCTTATTTTGAAAGCACATTCAAGCAGAATCAAGCTGCATTTATGAGGATGTGAATTTATTTAACCAAGCTTTATTTCCGGTAAATGGAGTTTTTAAAGTATAGCATAAATCTTTATTCTCTTGATAGGCGTTTAGTGTAAGTGCATAAAACAGGAACTTATTCGGCTGGGATTGAGTTATCCATTTATTTTCTATGAATATTCTAAAGTTTTCTTTTCATTCTATAAATATTTTTTTAATTATATTAAAAAAAAATAATTTTTAATTATATGCTAATGTGATTCAGTGGCGTAGCTAGCGGGGGGGGGGGGGGGCGGAGGGGACGGTCCACCCAAGGGGGCCGCCATATAGGATGTGACACCCAATATTAATTTACTAATAAAAAATATAAACTTATAATATTCTGGAAAGTAATTCTGGTATAAAATTATATTTTTAGCATACGACGCACAGTGTGGTATTTCGCTCAAAAAGCTGGCCAAAAGTCAAAATTTTAAATTTTGCATTTAGTTGATTATTTTCTGGTTGATATGAGAGGACCATCCTGTGCATACGATAACGGGTTCATTTCTTTTTTTAGACTCTCCAATTGTCTGTAATTTTACTTGGAAGTCATGGTTTTTGCATTTCTCATTTTATGCTTCTGATCTATGGATCATTTTATCGAACGTCTAAAAAACTAATTTAAGTCGAACTTTAGAAACATTTTACAGTTTTTAAAGATGAAGGTACGTACTCTCTTGTACATAAATATTTTTGTGAATACAGTACATGTTCATTATGATTTTCAAGTTTGAAACCATAGATTTTTTTGGGTTAAATATTTTAGATAAAATTATAATTTTAATAGGGAGTTAAACTGAGTTCAGCAAGAACTCTTGTGTTTTCATAATGTATAGACCTTCTAATTAAAAGATGTGAAATAAAATTTGCCCCGATTTGCCCCCCATTTTTTTTAATAATTAAAACAAAATTTCAAAAAAAAAGTTTCTGAAAAGCAGTTTTTTTTACTTTATTAAATTTTTAAAATTTATTAACTGTTCATATTTAATCTATACTGTAGTTTTTTATTCCTACTGAATACCCTTTGGTGTGCAGATGATAAATCTGCAAATTGAAGGGGGGAAAACCCTTTTTTTAAGTAGTTGGATGTTTCTTTTTCTTTTTTTCCTTTAAGTAAAACGTTTTTTGATCATATATCCACAACGCGGACTAAACGATTTTTTGTAAATCATGTAACATTTTGGTTTTATACCAAGAGTTTGTAATATGTGAATTATCTATTATGTTTTTGAATAATATATTTTAAATCAATCATAAGGAATTGCGTTCTTCACTCACTAACGAGGTAAGTTTTATATTATTAAGAAGAAATTTACTAGACATGCATATATTATTTTTTTTTATTCTATTGAATAAAAAAATCAGTAGAAATATCAAAAAAATATACGAGTGATGTAATAAAAGTATTGTGAGGCATAAAAATTTAAGAGTTAAAGTTCCTCAAAGAGAAACTTATCGAAATTGTGAAATTTTTATAAAATTAAATACATTTATTTACGTCAGAAAACAAAATCTTTCATATATAGTTATAAACAAAAATGAGCTTCTTTGGGATTCACTGAATAATTTTTTTGTGAAAACAATGAGAAATGTCTGAAAGGAACGCTTTTTTTTTCTAAAAGGATAGTAGAGAAACTCGGTCACCCAGCAAAATAGTTTAAAAAATTCTATTGGCAGAAGAGATATAAAATGAAACAATTAAAATCTGAAATTAGCTAAAAACAATTGCAGTTCAACTGAGCAAAAAAGCTGCAGGGCATGCAGTTTTTCACAAATTATATTCAGGCCAGCAAGGGCAGCAAAATATTGAAAAAAGTTTAATTCTTTGTCGTAGACCTCAAAGCTAAGTACATTGAAGTTATTACCAACTGAAGCTTTGCCCATGTTTAGTGCAGCAGATTTTACATACGATCGTTTTAATACCACCTGAACATTTAATAAGTATATATGTCCTCGCTATAAACTTCTTCAGAAAGCTAAAGTACAATTTAATCAAAAAGATAACTTCATTACTAAAAACATGCCGGAAGTAAAACTTTAAAATCTTTTAGATCACTTTACTCAAAGACTGTGTTTATACATAAAAATGTTTTCACAACAGTAAGTGAAGCAAAATTGATAAGTTTAGAGCTCCTTTGTAAATGGGGTTTTGACAGATCTGCACAACAAATATTTAAACAAAAGTCTGAAAATCCCTTTGACTCAAACATGACTTAAACATTTCATTGACTTAAACACTTTCAAAAACTCTTTAGCTTCTTTGAGATTAATAAGCAAATAAATGGATTTCAAAAGTGTGGTGACAGGACCCTGTATATTCATATCCACGCTTTTGCTTTCTCATACTAACAAGATTTATTCATGAAAATAATGACATGATCCAAGAGGAGGTAAAATGCATTGAACAGCGAGCACAAAATTTAATAAATACTGAGATCCTCACAGTTTATGTTTTATTACAACTCAAATTATTTCCAATTCAAATTAGTGCTCATTAGTGTCGATGCTAAAAATTGCAATGCTATTACTAGCAATCAATTAATCGATGTGATGCTATATTTGCAAACAATCATAAAAAAGATTTTAATAAACTAGAAATAATTAAAAACATTGATCCTGATTCATTGAAATTCGATCTTTCAATATTCCATGTTAGAATCAGAATTTTCAAGTCAATTTTACATCTTGCTTGTAATTAAAAAGCTTCCAATAAAAAAAATGGTTAGGAAGAAGCAAAAATGAGAAAGACTGTCAATAAAAGAAAAAAACTAATGCAAGGTATGTTTTAAACTGAGATGCGATACTGGTACACACTGCAAAAGCTGGTTTCGAAAACACCTCAAAAAAGTTTTCTCAGATCTAGAAACATCACCTTATATTACAGGAATTAAGATAAAATTAATTCACGATTTAAAAGCTATTCTAGACGTGCTATCTAGTGATTATAAAATAGATTCTAAAAAATTTCAAGAAATTGCGAATAACACTTCTAACCTTTGTGTAAATCTTTACGGTTGAGAAACAGTGACACACGCATTTCACAAAATTTTGAATCACGGAGCTATTATTAAAGAACATGCATACCACCCAATTAGCTATCAGAGATGGAGGTTGAAGCCCGCAACATGCATTTTCATGCATATAGTCAAAACTTTTCAAGAAAAAACTTGCTCATAGACTGCAATAAAAATGTACTTAATGGCTTATTTTTTTGTCTCGATCTTTATTTAAGAGTTGTTATTGCTAGAATCTAGTTTTCAAGCGATTCTAAAGAGGATGAGATGGAAGATTATGGTATAAAGAATAATTTTACTAAAATTGTTCGAAAGTGATTTGCTTCTATCATAATAATATATTTTACGTTTCCTTAAAGCATTTTAACTGCTATAGAACTCACAAAATAAATTAAATAATTTTGGCCAGGTTTTTCAGCAAAATACCACACTGTGCGACGCAATAGAATTAGTTTTCTTTTCTTTTAGAATGGGAAAATTTACATATCTAAATTATACATGCACCAGAAAACAAAAACATATCTATCTAACGAGTGGGTTACAAACAGTGTTGAATTCAGACACTTTTCTCCGGGAGGGATATTTGTGGCTCCGGGGGAACATTGTAGAGTTCCGGGGGGGGGGAGAATTGCCCATTTCGAGCATTGAAAACAAATTTCACAAAATTTTCGTGAGGATGACATTTAGATGATCCGGAGGGGAATGTTCCCCCCCGGGCCATCCCCTGAATTCAACACTGGTGTCAAAATCAAATATTAAAAGAAAAAAATTTCTTCTACATACACCAAATGGACTTATGTAGACAATGGGCTTTAGTCGTTCTTATGGTTTTTTTATGCAGGAAGACAAAAGGTAAACTAGTTGGATGCCAATCCCAAAACTTTCTTCTATCTCATACATACATTTTAATATTAAAAAAAAATAGTTGCTCATTTTAATGCTTTAATAATTTTAATTCAATACCTTACCAACTTTGATTTTCATCTTAAATTTCTGCTTCAATCAATTAATCGGAGTAAAAACGAATTCCCGTCTCTGCACGAGCCGATGGACAATAGAATGATAAGCAGTTTTTTTTCCAAATTACTATTTATTTTTACCAAAAAATAATCATATACAAAATGTTTAGTTCAGTTCTAGAACTAACATCATACACTTTTATGTGGTGCAATATTGAAAATGGCATAAAATTCGGTATTGCAGCGCCCCCTTCGGGCGGATTTTTTCCAGATTCAGGGTGATCCAACTAGCCATAGCCATACATTTACACAAAAATTTTCGTTCAATTCGATGCATAACTTCACGTACTTTTAATCGGTACAATATTGAAAATGGCACAAAAATCGCGATTGCAGCGCCCCCTTCCGACGGATTTTTTTTTAATTCAGGGAGGACCAACTAGCCATAGTCATACAGATACAAAAAAAAAAAAAAATTGGTTCAATTCGATACATAACTTCATACACTTTTGGTCGGTACAATATTGAAAATGGCACATAAATCGCGATTGCAGCGCCCCCTTCCGACGGATTTTTTTCAAATTCAGGGAGGACTAACTAGCCATAATCATACACATACAGAAAAAATTTGGTTCAATTCGATGCATAACTTCATATACTTTTGGTCGGTACTATATTGAAAATGGCACAAAAATGGCGATTGCAGCGCCCCCTTCCGGCTCATTTTTTTCAAATTCAGGGAGGACGAACTAGCCATAGTCATACACATACACAAAAAAATTGGTTCAATTCGATGCATAACTTCATATACTTTTGGTCGGTACAATATTGAAATTGGCACAAAAATGGCGATTGCAGCGCCCCCTTCCGGCGGATTTTTTTCAAATTCAGGGAGGACCAACTAGCCATAGTCATACATATACACAAAAAATTTGGTTCAATTCGATGCATAACTTCAAATACTTTTGGTCGGTACAATATTGAAAATGGCTCAAAAATCGCGATTGCAGCGCCCCCTTCCGGCGGAATATTTCAAAACTGAAGGAGGACCTGCTTGCCACAGCCAAAAACATTAAAAAAAAATTTGGTTCAATTCTATGCATAACTTCATACACTTTTTGATGGTAGAATGGCGACATACAGACACACACACAGACACACGGACAGACATTTTGTAAAAATATGTTTTTTGGAATCTCTGACCCCTAAAACGTGTAAATCCGTCGAAAACCGGAAGTCGAAAAAATTTCGATCACAATACTTACTTCTATTCAAGATAGAAGAAAGTAATAAGGAAAGGTATGGTCCTTTGTGATAACAATGTAGAATTGTGATTCAAAAAATATGACTGATCAGAAGGGGGGTGACATCATTTACATCCGCCCTGTGTACCACCCAACCTATCTACGCCACTTCTAATAGTGATACTGTTTTAAACATGAATTTACAAGGAATCATTGTACAATAAATTTAAGCTTAATACACTACCTGGCAATGACTATCGTTCACTTGCGATTTTAGACATTTTGTTAAATATCTAGAAAAATACATGAGGAATCATCTCGAAACTGTTATTGTATAAATATAACACTATAAGTCATACATCTTCGTGAAGATGTTTTCCCGAAACTCCATAGAGGACCGTCAACAAATTAAAAAAAAATGAATATATTTTGAATAACCTTGTCAAAACTAATGCAGCAAAAGCACTCAAACTCTAGATTATGATTAAGTGCCTTATTGTAATACACGGTGTTAATTTTATTCAAATAGCATGCATACTCGGAGAGTAATTAAGGTTTTTATAAAAATGGTCCCAAATTTTTCAAAGTTTTATTCTTATAATTTTCAGAGTTCTTAATATAAAATAATATTATTTTCTGAAAATATGACAAACAACATTGCACACAATACCCTGTAATCAGAATTAAAAAATAATAAAAATTGTATGAAAAATAATTAGGTTTACTAAATAATTTTTCACTGTGCATGCGTCAACGATATTAAAATTTCATTTGCATATTATGTTAGCTAAATGTATGGAGCGATTTTTGTGAAAGTCGCAAAATCATAACTTAAAAGTTATCAAAATAATCGTCAATTGAATAAGTTGAAAATCCGTTATTCTCAAAATGAAGCAACAATAAGAGGGGTTGTATACATATATTCATTGATTAGTGTCAATATAGAATACACAATACGGGACGTACTACTACATTTGGATAAAATTCAAATATTGTTTTGCTTCATTTTGGAAACAACGATTTTGTCCCTTTTCTATAGACGATTACTTTCAGAATTTTCAAGCTATGATTTTGAGACTTTCACAGAAGTTGCTCTAGATATTCATTCTTTTTTAATTTGTTGACGGTCCCCTAAGGAGTTTCGGGAAAAAATCATCACGGAGATGTATGACTTATACTATTATACTTGTACACTAAGAGTTTCGAGATGATTCCTCATGTATTTTCTAGATATTTAACAAAATGTCTAAAATCGCAAGTGAACGATAATCATTGGCGAGGTATTGTATTTCTAATAGTAGCTATTATGAAAATAATTTGGAAATATAACTAAAGATATAATTTTGAAGCTCTAAAATATAAATATCGTTTATTAATTGGAGAAGGTATTTAAAATAAATTGGTGTACGTATTACACACACACACACACACACACACACATATATACCGGGTGTCCCAAAAATGACTGATGGATTTTAAAATTCAATAACTTGTAAACGGTGACAGTTATTTAAAAACATTTTGCAGGAGGGTTATGTATTATATCAGGAGTTTTTTTTTTACCTTAATTTTTTATTTGAGTTCGAATTTCAAATAACAGATGGCGCTGATGGCGATTGAAGGCCAGATGGACGCCGAAACTGAGCATATCCAGCACTGATCACCTGACCTTCAATAGTGTTCCTACATCCTTCGGTAAGAGTTGCGACATGATGGCAATAAATTCTGATTGGACAAAATGTGTTTTCAACCGCCGCAGGCGATCGACTGCAGCGCTACCATAAACTTTACATGGGATGAAATTAGAAGGTTTTAAAATCCTCATCATTCATAATATTTTCATGCTTTTTTCGATTTGTAACATCAATTTTCATGTTAAAAAATGTTTATATTATGGATATAAATATAATTTTGCCTACGAATTTCGCAATTTTCATGCAAAAATATTTTTTTTCTTCCGTAAGTTTCGTTTTCATTCTGCCAGCATGAGCAAATATCCCATCATTTTCTCGTTATGTTTTATGTATATACATATAATTTGAATTATTTTTATTGGTATGACTAAATTGTATATATATCCTTGCGTTGTTTTGGTGGAATCGCATCATAAGTATTTTTTTTTTCCTTTTTTTCGTCATAAGTAATCAAAATAGGTTTGGCGAGGAATACAAGAACGCCAAATGCCAAATTCTTTTATGAACTTGTTTCGAGGTTAAAAAAGTCGTTTCGCCGACACGTTCACAGATGATTTGGTGTAATGGTTAGCATACAGGTCTCCTATTCCTAACGTTGTGGGTTCGATCCCCGGTCTGAATTTCTCTTTTTTTTTTCTTTCTTTCTTCATTGATTTATTATAAGTTACACTTATTTTTTTGAATAATTTATTACCAGTTAATAAAATATGTTTTTTTAGATTGATTTTTTTTAATGAAACTAACTTTTAATATTAAATATCATCCAAATGCTATATTTTGCTAATTAAAAAGAAACATTTTATTTTTTTTCCTTATTGATTTATTAAAAGTTACTTCATTTTTTAATTAATTCTTTCAAAAAAAAGTAAGTTTCAATATTTAATTTAATTAATTAATTTATTAATAATTTATTATCAGTTAATAAAATATTGTATTTCTTTAGATTTTTTTAAAATGAAATTAAGTTTTAATATTAAATATCGTCCAAGAGCTATATTTTGATAATTAAAAAGAAACATAAATTTTAATGTAATAACATCGAATAAAATTACATTTTAAATATTTTTAAATCGTAATTTAATAATATAAAAATATCTAATAACTAGATATAACTTATTTCAGCATTCATTTTTATGAAATTAATCTTTCACTTTACAATTTTATCTATTTTTATGATTTTTTTATTTTTTTAAAAAATAATTTAATAATATAAAAATATCTGATTACTACAGATAACTTATTACAGTATTCATTTTTATGAAATTAACCTTTCACTGTACGATTTTTTCTATTTTTATGATTTTTTTTTTAAATTTATTTTATTATTATTTTTTTTAAATCTATATATAGGTCTCATAATGAGAAAAATAGGAAAAATAATTAAATTCAAAATTTTCAGCAAAAATTTTATATTTTATGGTATGTTCTATAGGTGCACATTTAAGGTTTTAAAATATTGGATCACTATATTTTGCTACAAAATAAACTTATTTCAGATTTTTTTTTTTTTTTTTTTTTTTTTTAATTAGTTATTCTTTTTTTACCGATTCTTTCCAAATAACTACGTTTTAATATTTAATTAATTTATTTATTTATAATATATTATATTAGTTAATAAAATATGTATTTTTACATCAATTTTTCTCAATGAAATTAAGTTTTAATATTTAACATAATACAAGGGCTATATTTTAATAATAATAATAATAAAAACCTAGATTTTAATTTAGTAATAATATCGAATAAAATTACGTTTAAAATATTTTCATGTCGTAATTTAATAGCATAAAAATATCTAACTACTAGAAATAACTTACTACAGGTTCATTTTTATAAAATTAACCCCCTACTGTACGATAGTTTCTATTTTTATGTTTTAATAACAATAATAACATTGAACTATATCAAACTCTGAAGCGCTTTAATTCAAAAAATTTGTGTATGTATATAATATACACATATATTTTAATCCATTAAAAGTTTTCTTAAAAGCTGCTGTAACAATAAATTATAAATTATTCCTGATTGGATAAATCAAATAACAAACAAACAAACAAAATAATAATAATAACAAAATAAACAGACAAGGTCAAATGAGCTGTCATTTGATTTCTGTCCTTAAGGGTGTTCTTAACTGATCCGCTCAACAAGCGCAAAACGTTTTGACACATTTACAAATTCATTTTTTAACAGAAAGATATAAAATTTTAATGCCTGACTATGAAAGCGATTTCGAATTGAACTTATTTTTCCATTTTTTGATAATTAAATTACTTATCGAGTTATAAGCTATTTTGATGACGGAATCACCCGTTTTTCTCCTCCTTTTCGACCGGTTTTTCTGCTTTCGTCGGGAAATAGGCTCAAAAGCGTCAATTTTGAAGGCTTGTTATGAAAAATCTATTGTGTTTTTTAAAAAACAAAAGAATGAGTGCAATTAGACAGTTTCTGAATAACAACACCTGCTATTTTCCTGCATTTCCGAACAAAAATAAATTAATGCATGTGTCACTAAGTTGCCCTTTTTGATTTAAGAACACCCTTAATATATTTCCTGTATATTCTTACAGCTTTCATTGAGATTATTAGCAAATAATTTTTTTGAAAACTCAAGAAGAGTTCATTGATCATTATGGAATATTTATGTTTTGGAAACATTAATACTGTGATGAATTTCGTTCCCACGCTTCCAAAATTACCCCCCACGATGGGAATCCCGGAGAATTCTCAGAAGGAGAAATACATCTTTCTCCACTCTCAAAGTAGACATAAGAAAGTCAACCGATTTCAATAAAGCACTTAAGTGAACTCTTCGATTAATGCACAAGGTCGTTCCGCCGATTTATAAGTGGTATGGATTTCCTTGTAATGAACTAAATAAATTCTAGTGAAATCTGATCCAGCCTCTTGCCGCTATTTTTTCGACCCGCTACCACACAAGCCGACTGGAGGTATTATAACTGGTGGCAGCATAGCGGATTCTTACACCAGAAAAGAAAAGTTGTTTGGATGTTTTAGTCTGCCCCAGAGTGTGATAATAGCGCCCGCCCAGAAAGACGACGCTAATAGAAGAGCATCAAGCCTGACCGTGCCTCAGCAACCAGAGAAAAGATATAGGAGTGATTCAGCCGTGCCGCAGCAAATTGAGAAGGAGCCCCAGAGTCCTTCAGCTATACCCAAGGAGCGCCAAGCTTCAAGTGCCTCGAAATCAAGGACCACTGACCGCTGACAAGTGGAGCCCGAGAAAAGAAACCCTCCGAGCCAGACCCAGGAGCAACCGGGACCGATCTCTTCAGAAAGGCGTGCCAAACAGAAAAAGGTAGGCTCATTTTTCTTTGAGTGGCCTCAGATTGAAAATTTAGTGTATTTATAGTAAAATATTGTCATGATTCTAAACTTAAACTTAAGTTAAAAAAAAAAAAAAAAAAAATATTTCAGTGAATTTCGATTTAGGTCAAATTAATTAAAGTTAATCATAAAATAATTTAATAAATAAGTAATATCTAGCTGTAAAAAAATTCTCGAGTTAGAATTATTTTGTTTTTCTCTAAAAACATTTGATAAGCCAGTGGGTGAAAAAAAAAAAAAAAAAAAAAAAAAAGGCTCTTTGGAAAAAAAAAAGGCCTTTATAAAATTTAATAATTTAGTTACTAAATTTAAAATTTTATTAACGGTTAGTGCTGTTACATATTTCTGTTGACTAATGTATGTTAGGACAGGTTTTGGTAAAAATATTTTGTATTTAAATTAGTAAATGTTTCTGTTAATAATCTGTGTGAGTGCCCAATCCAAAAATCCAAGTTGTTTTTCGGTGACATTTCAGAAAGTTAGTTGTTATTTGTGTTTTTGTGTGCATAGGGATCTTTAAGTTTAGGAAAAAGTTATTTTATTGAGACTAAATTACAGAATTGAAGAAATGTTCTGAATTAGAAATCCTTATATATCTATTGACTTGTGTTTAGAAATTTTTATTTTCTTATACATGCATAAAATTTGGATTGTGAAATTGTTAACGATTTAGTTAAATGCATTTGATTTTTTGGGTTCTTGTTAACTGAATTAAACTTAACGGAATCATGGCGAAAATTACGTCACTCAAATATTGTAGGAAGGCAGACTTACAAAATTTGGCAGAAGTCCTAGGGGTGGAAATCGAACCGGATGATAATATGGCAGCTATTATTAGGAAAATTGAATCCGCGAGCGATTATGATCAAACTCTTGCTTTAGCTCAAGCTGAATATATAGTTAGGGATCGCGAAGAGGAAAAACAGAGAGAAAAAGAGGAAAAACAAAGGTTAGAACAAGAAAAACAATGGGAAAGGGAAGAGAAAGAAAGGGAAAGACAAGATAAAGAGAAGGAAAGGGAATTTACACTGGAACAGCTGAGATTATCTCAAACCTCAGAGAGACGTAATTCTACTGCGAGTAGTAATGCTGAACGTCAACCTAAGCTTGCACTTAAGACTGTAATGCACCTCTTTGACCCCGATAAATCCGACATAACTCTTTTCTTAAACTTATTCGAACGACAAGCTAATAGAGTAGGTATCGAAACTGAAGACTACGTAACTCATTTACTCTCTTTATTACCCATAGACATAGCGGAATTGATCTTGCGCGAACCGGCAGATCAAATTGAAAATTTCGCACACGTGAAATCATTATTACTGGCCAGGTATAGGCTGAGTCCTGAAGCTTATAGGGTAAAATTAAATAGGCATGCTAAAAATCCTGGAAGCCCATGGAAAGATTTAATCTTTGAACTTGACAGTTTTCTCGAAGGATGGTTACACGGTTTAGGAATTTCAGATTTTTCGGCTCTGAAAAAGTTATTGATTACGGACCAAATCAAACGTCGTGCTCCCACGGAATTAAAAGAGCACTTCATAGATTCTTGGGCTAATTATACGGATCCCCTAACTCTAGCAACAAAATTAGATGAATACGAAGCTGTTAAGGTATCGCAAAAAAAATCGTGGAACGCCGGAAACGCAATAGACAGGAGAGGCCATAGACCAAAAATTGATGACAAATCGCGAGAAAGGAAAAACGAAACTGAAACCAATTGGCGGAAGAGAAATGATAACACAGAACGGCAACGGGTTTTCGAACGACCTAGTTGGAGGAAGTGCTTTTTGTGTTCTAGTTTTTCCCATGTGAAGGCCGATTGTCCAGAGAATGAAAAAAATAAAAAACCTGTAACAAATGTTCGACATATTAGCGACGGAACTAAATTCGAAAAAGGTTTCCAACCTTATTTGGGTCGCGCAAAAATTAATGGAGAGGAAATAGTTACACTCCGTGATTCGGGCAGCTGCCAAGACGTTATCCCAGGGCGATTAATTAAACCTGATCAACTAGACGGGAATTACGTTTGGATTACGCAACCTTTGATGAACGATGTACGTTGTTTACCTACGGCGATAATAGATTTAGAAATTGAGGGGGCAGGTTCCATCCGAACTAAAGCTATAGTAGCAGAAAAGGAAATTGACATGGATTACTATATCTTGGGAAATGATACTCAGAAATTAATTGAGGAAGGAAAAAAAAATAATCCCGCAGTTTTAAATGCCGTTCTCACCCGCAGTCAGACTAAATCAATTCTGAAAGAGAAAAAATCGGGCTCTCTGGAAAGGGAAGAAAGGAAAGGCATTGTATCAAACAACCCCAAAGTTCCTATTGAAGATGCTACTATTGTATTGTACGAAAGCTCTTCCGAAAAAGGGGAGGAGACATCCCAAACGGAAGAAGATGTATTGATTGTTCCGGACCTAGAGCCAGACGCGTGTTCGATTTTGGGGGAAGTCAAAAAGGCAGATTTCGTGAAAGCTCAACAAGATGATGTAGGATTAAATGAAGTACGCGAGAAAGCGAAAAAAAATAAATCGCATTACGAAATTCATAACTCTATTATTGTGCGAAAGTCAACTGATCATAGAGGGAATGTAAGAAAACAATTGATTATTCCCCGGAAATTTAGACAAGGAATTTTAACGGCTTGTCATGAAGGGATTTCTTCACACACGGGAGAAAAAAAAACGAAAGATAGACTATTACGATATTTCTTTTGGCCAAACGCAATTAAGGAAACGGAAGAGTTCGTTAAGTCGTGCGATATTTGTCAACGCGTTGGACGAGCTGGTGAAGATAAGAAAGCACCGCTAACTTTAGTTCCTATTATATCCGAAGTTTATTCCAAAATCTCCGTAGATTTGGTGGGCCCACTTCCGTTGTCAAAAAAGGGAAATAAATACCTTTTGACGGCTTTATGTGTATACTCGCGATGGGCGGAAGCGATTGCAATTCCCAACATGCTTTCGGAGACGGTGGTGGAAGCGCTAATTACCGTATTCAGTCGAATAGGATATGCAACTGAAATACAAACTGATTTAGGACGCAGTTTTATCTCCAGTCTAACGACTACGTTTTTAGATAAATTCGGAGTAAGACTAAGACATTCTAGTGTGTGTAGGCCTAGCTCAAACATGGTAGAAAGATTTCACCGGTCCGTTAAAAAATTATTAAAGTCTTTGTGCTTAGAAAATGGAGAGGATTGGGAGTCAAATTTGCCTCACGCCCTATTTGCACTTAGGACGGTGGTCCATGAATCTACCGGGTTCAGTCCGGCAGAACTTGTTTTCGGCCGAAATCTCAGAACGCCTGAAACATTGTTGTTCGAGCAGTGGACGGGGGAAGGTCCCGAACACGAATTAGTTACGGAGCATGTATTCAATCTGGTAAATAGATTAAAAAGATGCCGGGAACTTGCCGTCGAAAACATGACGAACAGCCGGGAGAAAAGGAAATTCTATTACGATAAAAAGGCAACTGAAAGAAGTTTCGAGCCGGGCGATGAAGTTTTAGTACTAGCCACGAACAAACCAAATAAGATGTCTATTAAATGGATCGGGCCGGGAAAAATCGACTCGAAAATTTCAGATACAAATTATTTAGTGAGTGTCCCAGGGCGACGCGAGAAATCACAAATCTACCACGTTAATTTGCTGAAACCATACGTAAGACGCGTAGTAAAAGTAAATATTTTGCCTAGCAAAGTTTTCGACTCTGAAGAATCCCCGGATCTTGAAATAGATTTTCCATCCGTCGATTCAAACAGTTACAGTTTCGAGAAAATAGCAAAAGACGGGAATTTAAAGGACCGATGTAACCCAAACCAATTATGCGAATTGAAAAATTTGTTAGACGAATTTCAAGACGTGTTTTCAAATGACCCAGGATTAACTCATCTGATCGAACATGACATAGAATTGAGCGAAGATAAACCGGTGAGAACAAGACCATATCGTACCTCCGTTAGACAAAATGAAATCCTGAAGAGAGAAATCAAAAGAATGTTAGAATTAAAAATAATAAGAGAGGGGGAGTCAGATTATACTTCCCCCATGATTTTAGTGGAGACCCCTGGCAAGGATCCACGTCCCTGCATTGACTATAGACAATTAAATGCTATCACTAAACCAGAATTTTTTCCGCTTCCCAACATTGAAGAAAGAGTGGAACGGGTCGCAAATGCGAAATACATAACTGTGCTAGATTTAACCAAAGGTTATTGGCAAATTCCTATGACCCCCAGAGCGCAGAAACTCGCCGCATTCGTCACGAATTTCGGGAGTTATTTACCTTTGGCAATGCCTTTTGGATTAATAGGGGCTTCGTATAGATTCTCTAAATTCATGTCCAAATTATTACACGGACTAGAAGAATATTGTCTTCCTTATCTGGACGATACAGCAGTATTTTCCAACACTTGGGAGGAACATCTCATACATTTAAGGACAGTCTTAATTAGGATTAAAGAGGCTAGGTTGAAAATTAAAATTGCAAAATGTAAATTCGCACAAAGGACAGTAAAATATCTCGGACATATTGTCGGGGAGGGGCAACGAAAACCTTCAGATGTCAAAATCAGGACTATCGTAGATCTGCCAACACCGAGAAACAAAACTGAAATAAGGAGATTCTTGGGAATGACAGGTTATTATGCCCGGTACATCAAAAATTATGCCGACATTGTTGAACCTCTTACGAGTGCTTTAAAAGGAAAAAACAAAAGGGAAAAAATAGTTTGGAGCACCGAAATGGGGGAAGCGTTTGAGAAATTAAAAAAGAAATTAACTGAAGATCCCGTGCTATACGCCCCCAATTATGAATCCGAATTTATAATACAAACGGATGCTTCAGAAAAGGCTATGGGTATAATACTGGCCCAGAGACAAGGCTCAGAAGAGCATCCGATACTTTTTCTAAGTAGGAAATTCACAGACGTAGAAAAGAATTTTAGCGCTTCAGAACGCGAATGCGCCGCTATAATTTTTGCAATAAAGAAGCTAAGACATTATATTGACGGTCAGAAGTTTTCTATACAAACCGACCATAATCCTTTAATATTCTTAAAGAATAATGCAGGCAATAACCCTCGCCTTTTACGCTGGGCACTCACCCTGCAACCCTATCATTACGCTATAAAACATCGTCCAGGAAAGGACATACCCCATGTGGATTATTTAAGTAGGATAGAGTAAATTCTATCAGAAAATCCAATTGTATATATGTTTTGATGCTAATTATCTGTATTTTGTAATTTATAATTGTGTATTTTATGGTGTAGATAAATTAAACGGATACCGAAGGGAAAGATCCTGTTAAATGAAAAAAAAAACCAGAAACAAACTAAAGGGATTTTAAAGATTTAAAAATATATCGGGGCCACCCAAGTTTAATGAGCTAACCTTTCCCTTACAGATATCGTGTCTTGCAGCCCAATATCGGACTGGCGGAAGGGGTGTTGTGATGAATTTCGTTCCCACGCTTCCAAAATTACCCCCCACGATGGGAATCCCGGAGAATTCTCAGAAGGAGAAATACATCTTTCTCCACTCTCAAAGTAGACATAAGAAAGTCAGCCGATTTCAATAAAGCACTTAAGTGAACTCTTCGATTAATGCACAAGGTCGTTCCGCCGATTTAGGACCCCACGGAAGATGAGCCTTTGAAGTGTTGAGAGAGACCGCATGGCGATGATTACCACAAGTAAGAGAAAGATATTTCTCCAAGGCGACCGCCGTGCAAGAATGAGGAGGCGGGTCATCTCAAGGAATGATGGATGAGGAAAAACGGGATAAATAGAGCGAGGAGATGCTCTAAGGGACTTCTTTTGCTTTTCGGATGCGGAGCGTTAGAGACGGGGAAGTTGGCCCTCGTACTCAGAGAGGGTAGTGACCAGAGGTTTACTCTGGGAGGAGAATTAATAGGCAGGTTGATGCCTATGGTAAAGAACTGGTGGAGAACAACTCCGGATAAACTGTTATTATCTTAACTAGTGGCGGTAAAGCCATTTCAAATTCAGTACGAACAATCTTTCTATCTGTTGTGGAGAACCCATCTTTTATTTTGTTATAAGTGGTATGGATTTCCTTGTAATGAACTAAATAAATTCTAGTGAAATCTGATCCAGCCTCTTGCCGCTATTTTTTCGACCCGCTACCACACAAGCCGACTGGAGGTATTATAATACTTTTAAAAATCTCTTTTTTTTTTTTTTTTTTTTTTTTTTTTTTTACTCTAATAATAATAATAATAATAATAATAATAATAATAATAATAATAATAATAATAATAATAAATAATAAATAATTATAATTAATTAATAAAATTATAAAGGCAAAAAAATGGAATTGTAACATACTAAAATGTTTTGAGAAATATGTTATAAAATCATGTTTTCCTCTTTCAAAATATATAAAAATTTAATTTTTAAGATTAAAGTGAAATCGATTGTCCTAAATAATACAATATAATATATATAAATATTATTTTATGTTATAAATGGTTTCAATTCATTCACTATACTTTTAGAAAATATAAATTAAATAGATAAATATTTATTGTTAAATTCTAAGTAATAAATTTAAAATATTTATTAAATGAGCTATGAATTTCGCAGTGCAACTTTTTTCATAATAGGGACAAAAACGGAAATAAACAAAATTTACTATATTCCAGACTCGTTCTAAAAAAGAAGAAAATTTGTTTTGTTTATCTATTTCCGATTCGTAAGAACGCGCATTAAAATAATAATAATAGCAATGATAAAAATAACCAAAGGGCGAGGAAGCGCCAAGCATAAACTTCAGGGTTGCACACGATTTCTTCCATCCTCCAGTTTTCTTCCACTGAGCATGCGTACTTGATCTCATGACGGTACTCTTACAAACAAGGAAGGTCCAGGTGCTCTAACCTTCAATCGCCGTCAGCGCCATCTATTGTTTGAAATTCGAACTAAAATCAAAAATTAATTTAAAAAAAAAACTCCTGACATTATACATAACCCTCCTGCAAATTATTTTTAAATAACTGTCACCGTTTACAAGTTATTGAATTATAAAATCCATCTGTCATTTTTGGGACACCCGGTATACACACACACACACACACACACACACACACACACACACACACACACACACACACACACACACATACACACATATATATATATGTGTGTGTATAATTTATATACAGAAGTGTGAAAATTATTAGAATAATTGTGAAATTTACAAAAAAAAATTATGTTAAAGAAATAATACATTATTTAAAAAATATTGATAAGGTATTTGTACCCTATATGGACAGGGCTCTCAATATGGACACCCCTAATATTTTTAAAGCTAATAATTTTAATCGAGAGATGGATCAACATTTTCGCGAAGAAAAGCAGTTGAAAAGATAATTAAGGCTGGAAAGTGTAAAAAAGCGCGTTGTTAGCCATTTAGGAGGAAACCTGTTGTTTCGATATGTGCTGATCTTAATTACTTGTAAGCTTAAATTCTTATTAGATATGGTACAATTACATTAAATGTTGAAAAGTGGAGTATTTTAGAAAGCTAATAAAACATATTTTCGATTGCTATTGCATATTTTGCTTAAAAATATTTTCCTTATTCATTTGTTATTAGATTTGGTAAAACTACCCCCAGTTCCCAATATGGACAGCTTATGTTCCCATCGACTACAACTGTAAGAAAGAAGAAAATGCAACGTTGCCAAGCAATAAATTGAAAAGGCCTCAAAGTGGTAAAATCTTTGTTCACCAAGATGCCATTTGAACAATCCCCCCAAAACCTTCCTCCAAAACACCCTTGCAGAAAAATACCCCCCCCCCGGCCAGTACGATATCTTTTGGCAAAATCGTAGGCACCAATAGTATGACCTCCTCAACAAAGGAGAGCTGGTACTGCTTCTTTTGCAGTATTGATGCTTTTTCAAACATGCGTTCATGCATCACATGTGGCAGATATCTTCATGAGGATTATGTGGAACTTACTGGCCATGGTGAAAAAGTTTTTATTTGTCCATGCTGTGAGGACTGAGTAATAACAGATGTAAATTCGCAGACAGATGCTATAAAGCTAAGCAAATCCAACAATATTATTTCATAATATTAGTAACTAAGGGGCTTTGCATGGGTCTTCGAAGGGTAAAAACCGAGAATGATCCTCCGCTTTCGAAAAGGCATTTTCTGAAGATATTTACTGTCCCTCCTCCTCCTCCGAATACTTTAAGATACATTTTTTTTATTCACTCTCCTCTAAAATCCCTTGGAAAAGTGGCTCTTCCATACACACTGTGTAGAAAGTCAATAAGGAAACATCTGTCCATAATAGGGACAGGTAGTTCCTTATATGGACACTTGTATACATTTTTTATTTTTATCATATAAATTAAACCAGAATAATTACAAGGTCGATAATTTTAATAATGATAGTCAATCGTCCAAGGATAGTGGACATACATTTTTGGAGTCCTCTGATTTGTACATGGGGGGGGGGAAATACATTTTCCTTAAGGTGTCCATTTAGGATACAGGTACTATACATATAATATTTAATGTGCATTACCTTGTTTTTTTATTAAAGATTCGATACGTTTTGGCATACTTTGTATGAGTTTTTAGGAACTAATTTGTATTTTATTATCATGGTGCCAAATTCAGATGAGTATTTCTATCAGATCATTCTTGTTTGTGATGCTGCATTTCTTTAATTTTTTCTTTCTTGTGGCACAAATATTCTCTATACCATTCACATCTAGATTGTTTTTAGACTATGGAAATGTTTTTATGTTTTTTCATCCAAAAATTTAGTGACAGATGAAGCTTTATGGCACGGAGATCCATCATGAATGAACATGGAGTCTCCATTTTGAAACCAATCTTTTAATTCTGGAATTAGTCTATGTTCAAGCACTATTTTATACTGATGCAGGTCCACCATGACTTCTACAATGTATAAACGACCAGTACCTTTAGAAGACAACATTTTACAAACCATTATTTTAGACAGTTTTTGCTATGCAATTTGGGGAAAATTAATCTCTGGTATTTCTTCTGACAAATTGACTGCTTTCTTCTGAATCGTAAACATTGAACCATAGAAAAAACATACCTAAAAGATAAAAAAATCCTTAAAATATGTAACTGAATAGAAATATTCTGATAATTCTTTTTTTTTTAAATTAAATTTATAAGCAGTTTTGTATTTTTGGCCATTATGCAAAAGACATGATTTCAAGAAAAGAAATGAGCAACTTAAATTCAAATAATTAATTAAAGGAAAATTAATATTTCTCACCTTCCTGTAGTCATTTTTGAACTGTTCTTCCGCAACTTTTGCCCGAGCAAGTCCCTTCTTAGCAATTGCAGATGTGATTTTAAGCTTTTTTCGAGGACAACGAACAATGAGTCCAGCTGAGATAAACTTTCTACGTATAGAAGAATAACATACATTTACTCCAAACGCTTGCAAAGGGATTTTTAGTTCTTGACTTGTTGCTATTTTGTTAACTTTAGCAGTTAGAATTAATTTCTTTCTGTTCATGTAGTACATTTACTTTTCTTTATCGTATTTCCCTACTCAAAAATTATCATATTCACATTTGTAATCCAAAGATCATTTTATTCTACACACAGATTTTTGAAAAAATTTTCCTTTTCTAGCGATTTTGTGCTGTCTATTTATTTTCTTGGATGAGACACTTTGCTACAGCTATTTTTCTTGAATAAATATCACTTGCTTTACTCATAATCACGCAACAATCTACTGACAAACGAACAAAAAGATACCAAACAGTATAAATTAATCAAAATACCGAAAAGATTTATTTTAAGAAAAAATAATACTAATGCCAATTCATGAGAAAAAAAAATATTAACACAAATAGCGGATCATTTTAAAATTTTAATTTAAATTCATTTCTTAGTCAAAAAAAAAATCTTTATGGAATGCAAACAATTTGATTACTTTGGATCAAGCATTTTTCATCTCAAAATAATGGCAACATTTAACAAATTTTTAACCCCCAAACTATTCTAAGGAAATGAAAAATTGATTAGATCAACAAAACAAATTACCTTTCACGAAGCATTACAAGGATATGCAATATTAGTCAAGAAAAACGGAAAAAATCACAATTATTCTAATAATTTTCACACCTCTGTATATATATATATATAATTTTAAAGGTATGGGTTTATTTTAAACATAGTGTGTTTAATGCTTCAAAATCAGTATATTAATTTTTTTAATGTATTATACAGATCTCTATGATCAATATCAATAGACCAGTAACAATAAAATTAAAAATTTGTAAAATAATCTGAATTTTGTTTCATAAGAAAGTCAATTTTTGTGAGATATTTTTCTGAAATATACCTAAATCTATTTCATACAGATTTGTAACATATCTATTATTATAATGAAAACAATACTTTCATAATTAATTTGCGTTTGTTAAGTGGATGGATGAAATTTAGTTTGAAATTAAAAATATGCGTATTTGACATTAATCGTTTACGGCGAAATGTTTTTAACACTTAAGTAATCTCATGTGGATGAAATCTGCCAAATTTTGATACCTCACGGAACAAAGAAGTTATTTTCCGCTTCTATGAATCTTTATAAAAAAAGAAAAAAATGTAAGATTTTGGGACTGTTTCCTCAAGTAATAATAAGCTTTCTGAGTCATAAGAGGTCATTCCTGTGTTTTCAGAATTTCCGCACAAACACTTCGAACTAAAATTAAAGAAATTTCGCAGAGTTTTAACACATTTAATATAGTTATATTTCAAAGGTACAAATAAAGAATTAAATGAAGGTTTGAATGTACAAAACAAATAATATTTTCCTAATTTTTCGATGAAACAGCCTTATAAACAATTTAAATTGTTTTAAAAATAGCAAGAAAACTTTTTAATAGATAAAAAAAAAATTTTTTTTGCGAAATTCGCTAATTTATTAGCCAAATACATCTTTAAAATTTACGATAACATCTTACTTTAATATTTTAGACAAATTTAACAGACTCTCATTTTAAAATAATACAATATAAAGGATATTTAATGAAGTCAATGAATATTTTTTTTCTCAATTTTGATTTTATCCCATAGATTTTTTTTCTCAATTTCCCTGCGAAATGTTTACTAAATGTTTTTTTTTTTTTATATATTGCTTATAATAATGATTTAAATGCTTTACGGATATATTCATTCATTTAAAAATTAGATATTTCTTAAACTAGTGTCTTTAATACTTTACGATTTTCAGTTATTTTAATTACAATTTGAAATGTTTTTAAAGTAGCTATTTGTCCTTAGCGGATCATAAAGTTGAAAAAAAAATAATTGGAAATATACATTTATGAAAAGTTTTCTGTAGCTATTAATTAACTTTTAATATCAAATTAGGATTCCTCATGGGAAATTTGTGTTTGTCAAGAGCGTATTTACTTTAGTAAATATAACTGCTGATGACAATAAAACAAAAATAATAGAACACCTAGCATGCGGGAATATAAAACTGAAAAAGTATTGTTACGACAACCTGCTTTTTATCAACTTCATATGTTTATTCGATGACATATTTTTTAATATATAGAGCAATAATGCACTCAAGATTGTCATTTTACAATTAAATGTTCATTTTTCCCCGTAGAAATTTACCATGAATATTAAAAAGTAACAAATATAATTTAAGCAAAATATGAAAATTAATGGTATACTGAATGAATGAATGAATGAATGAATACATGAAATCTTGTGATTTTTATGTACCCTAAAAACAAAATAGAGAAAGAATTAAAAACGTATTATAAAGGAATAATTATTTAAATTCACTGAAAAAAAAATAATTTTGAAGATTTTTAAAACTTGGAAATCTTAAAAAATGTCTCTAAGATTATTTTTAAAATAAAAGATAGGAAGAAAAAAATACTTATAAAATTTAAATTGCTTAAATTTTAAAGAAATTAAAAATTTCTAATTTACATAAAAACTGGCTAGGGTAATATGAAAAAATCATGAAAATATGAAAATAATGCTAAATATGAAAAATAAAAATAAATCATAAACTTGGAATTACTTGATTTCTCTGAAATAAAAATGAAAAAATTTAAATTTATCTAAAAATTGCATTATATATCATTACTTATATAATAATCCCTTGATACGGTAAAAAATAATTCCAACATAGCAGGAAGAGAATTCTGATGTACTTATAACTATAATAGGACCATTCCATGAAAATGGATAAAATGCCCCACACGTGGTCCTGAATAAATATCTATATTTATTAACTTATAAATTGTTAAAATATAAAAATATATATTAAAATTAATAAGAAACTCCACTTATTCATATTAGCATAGTCGTTTTAATGTGTGGATATAATGAATGGCCCAAGCTACCTTATCATAACAACAGGTTTCGCAATCACTTAGTTTCCTTTGTCCGCAGTACACGTGGTCAAAAACCACATGATTTCCCCGTTGTTAGCGCCATCTAATATGAGAAACTGAAATATTTTCCATTTTTTCCTTTGAATTTGTATATGGAGTATTACCAGTATTATGTACCAGGTAGCATTACTTACGAGACAAAGTCATGTAATAAGTTGACAACTATCAGGACATTTTCACCCATATATTTTCTCCTGATTACGAGGCATATTATTATGATAAGGTGGCATTGTATTGGCCTTGTTAGAACAGCAATAATGTGTAGAAAAGCCAGTGTTGTATTCAGATACTTTTCTTCGGGAGGGATTTTTCTGGCTCCGGGGGACATTATGGATTTCCGGGAGGAAATTGCACTTTTCGACCATTCCGAAAATCCAAACTGAATGAAATCCCCCCCCCCAGGAAACCCCATGGATTCAACACTAAGAAAAGTTAGTAGTAAGGAAAGGACAGTACGGGTTCAGCAGGCTGGACCGTGGGACCGTCCCGCATGCGGTGCCGCCTGCTCCCACCGTTCCGCCTGAGCCCACTGTCCCTCCTGGTCCCACCGCCACCACCGTCCCCCCTGCTCACCCAGTGCGTCCCCCTCCACGAACGCCCCCTAGCAGAAAAAAGGAACATTCTATTGTAACAGAGAGGTGAACAACCTTCCCTATTTAAAAATATTATCAATCACATCTCAACTCGGAATCATACTATATGATGAAGATTAAATTTATATTTGAATTTTGAACAACCATAATTTTAATGAGTATTATTAATTAAGCGAAACACTGGAAAATCTCAGTTTTTAAACATTTTATTTAGATTTCTTCAACTACAAGATGAGATTATCAATTTAACTCAAGAAAGTTAAACATATATTTGATTTTTGCTTGATAAACATCTTAATGAGTATTATTAATTAAGTAAAAACAATAGAAAACATCCAGTTTTATAGGAAAAGGCTGATTTCTTACGATTTTTATCAACTACATGATCAATGCAACGACTTAAACGTTGAAAGTTAAACATGCATCCTAGTTTTTCAACAGCTATAACCTTAATGAGTATCGTTAATTAAGTGAAAAACAATGGAAAATATCAAGTTTTATAGAAAAAGACTGATTTCTTACGATTTTTATCAACTTAAGAGAGAAAACTTAAACGTTGCATTTAATTTTTCAACAGCTATAACATTAATGAGTATTCATAATTAAGTAAAAAACAATGGAAAATATCGAGTTTTATAGAAAAAGACTGATTTATTACGATTTTTATCAACTACAAGATCAATGTATCGACTTAAAACTTAAAACTTAAACATACATCCTAGTTTTAAAACAGCTATAACCTTAATGAGTATTGATAATTAAGTAAAAAACGATGGAAAATATCAAATTTTATTGAAAAAGACTGATTTCTTACGATTTTTATCAACTTAACAGAGAAAACTTAAACGTACATTTCAGTTTTTCAACAGCTATAACCTTAATGAGTATTCATAATTAAGTAAAAAACAATGGAAAATATCGAGTTTTATAGAAAAAGAGTGATTTCTTACGATTTTTATCAAGTACAAGATCAATGTACCGAATTAAAAGTTGAAAGTCAATGTAATAGGTTTTAGAAAAATGAACACAACGATAAATGCATATAAAAGAATATAAAATGTGAACATTTAAAGAATACATTGCAAAATAACATCTATGCATTCACACTGTTTAGAAAAATCCCGGGTAACAAAATTTCTTTTCAGCTGTGTGTATGTCTTTCCAAATTTTAAGTTTGAGATACTGTGTTAACTGTTATGAAAATATGATGGATAAATAGTCTAAATATCTTCCTTTATTTCTAAATTCTTCAAACGTCTGACTAATTTTTGAATATTTTCACTAAGTTTATATATAACTGACGATGCTTTATATGATGATGTGTGCATTTTTGATTCATGTCTTCTTGAAAACCGCATTAGTAAAGGTTTAATGTATAAATAATCGCTTATTTATTTATTTTTATTAAATGCATGTATATTGCAATCAAATTTCGTGTACGTTTAATATAAATTATTTTTTTTTTCATTTATTCATATGATAGAAATTCCTCTGAGGAGTACATATCTGATAATTTTTAGAAAAAGTATTATTCACAAATATCTGTATGATGATAAGCATTGTGGTAAAATTCACATAGTTTGGTTTCAAAAATAGGTTATTTGAAATATGAACTGTTAAAAATTAAAGATTGTATTTATACATACTATGTATAGTCAAAAACTATAAACATTTTATTAATATTTTAAACAACTAGATGGACAATAATTCGGAAGCGTTAGATGGAACATATAATTTGATTAATACTATGGAAGGTCTAACTCAAAATAAACCATGTATACTATGTACCATTGAAACTATAAAGATAGTATTTATATTTTAAGCAACTTGATGGACGTTAATTCAGAAAGCGCTGAAATGTAGGCGAAACATAATTTGATTAATAATATGAAAGGTCTAACTGAAGACTATGTTTATTTATTTATTTATTTATTACTGCTATTTATACAATACACTGTTAGTAATATACATTCCTATCAATTATAAAATCGACATTTAAAAAAATACATATTTACATGATGTAAAATCAATTTCTAGATAAGGTGCCATACTTTGAAATATTCAGTTCGAAACATTCAATTTTTTGAAGTCTCCAATCTGATCCTTGACTGTTAGATTCTTCAAATGATTGGTTAATTTTTGAATATCCATCATTGTAACTCAGCAACCTTCTTCATTTTTCTCGGGATGAAAAGTTAGAGTTTTAAACACTCCGAAAGCTGGTATTTTATGTTTTATTCTTTTAAACTCTACAATGGGTAAAGGTATTTCACTGTTAACAGGAGCAAGACTTTTTTAGTATGGTATGTACGTAAATGTTGATTTAAATTTAATTTATTACTAAATTTATGTTTACACTGATCACATGTATACTGTATGTTTTGGTCCACCTTCAAATGTCGGTTTAGTCTATTTTCATTTTAAAATGTTTCCTTGCATTCATTACAATTGAATTGAGGTCGATTGTGAATATGCATATGCTGATTTAATCTATTACCATAGCTGAAGATCTTCTCACACTTTTCACACTTAAATAGTGGACGATGTTGGATTTGATGAATTTTTAAATGGTGATTCAACTTATTTTCACTTGAAAACGATTTCCCACATTTATAACAATGTAATTGTGGTCTATTGTGAATATGCATATGCTGATTTAATCTAAAAAAATAGCTGAAGGATTTCTCACACTTTTCACACTTAAACAGTGGATGATGTTGGACTTGATGAGTTTTTAAATGGTGATTCAGCTTATTTTCACTTGAAAACGATTTCCAACATTCATAACAATGTAATTGTGGTCTATTGTGAATATGCATATGATGATTTAATCTATAAAGATAGCTGAAGGATTTCTCACACTTTTCACACTTAAACAGTGGATGATGTTGGACTTGATGAATTTTTAAATGGTGATTCAGCTTATTTTCACTTGAAAACGATTTCCCACATTCATAACAATTTAATTGTGGTCTATTGTGAATAATCCTGTGTTTATTTAATCTTTAACGATAGTTGAAGGATTTCTCACACTTTTCACGCTTAAATAATTTTCTGTTTGGGTATGTTTTCATATGAATTATTAGAGCACATTTCCTAGTAAAAGATAATTTGCAAATTTCACATATAACAGGTGATAGAGTATCATACATCATCATATGCTTTTTTAATTCACACTTTCTTGAAAAGTTTTTCGCAGTCCTCACAAGTAAATGGTTTTTCATTGGTATGGATCTGTATATGTTCTTTTAAATTCCATTTAGATGAAAAGTTTTTATCACAAAAAGAGCAATTCTGTAAGGGAAATTAATGTAAACAGTTAGATATCACTCTAATATTACAAATAGGACAAAATATTTTAATGTAAATTTAACATAATTATAAATAGTGTATGAATTCTAGTATATAATATATAAGTAACTTACATATGTATTATTCTTTAACTTTGTATGTGCTAAGGACGAATCAGTCGGATCATACATTTCGGAAATTTGCTGCTGTTTTGGTTCCTCCTGCTGAAACATCTGTGTAATAAAAGAAGTATATATACTTAATAAATACTTAATATATAAAAAATCTTTTTTTTAAATTTCATTTAATTTATTCTCATTGATACATATATATTGCAATGATATAAAAAAACTTACTTTATTCGTTAACGAAGAAAACGGTTTTCACATGTATTAAAATCTGGAAATTAATCAGAGTTGTACAGCAGTCACCTCCCTCTCAAATATAACAGTGGGAATGTAAAATGCTGCGCTGCTTTTCGAAAATTCATATTACTGTTAATCGTTCATGTCAGGTGACAACTCGCGCATGCGTACAAATAAGTTTTATAATAAATTGCTAATTTGATTAATAATACGAGCAGAATAAGTAGAATCAGTCACGTATACTATCTAAACACTAAGCACAATATTTATATTTTAAATAACTTGATGTTTGATAATATGGAAATTTCAAAAAGGTGAGGTGAAACATGTCAATTTTATTAAAATGTGAATCGAATAACTCAGAGAAGTTTTCACATGTCAAGTGTTTGAAGCAGTAAGAAGTGATTTTTTCAGTTTCTAGAATAAAAAAAGAAATGTATACTATTGGTTGTAAGATGTCGAATGTAGTGAAGACGTAAAAAATGTAAATATGAACATTTTATAATGACACTCAAGCTTTTAAAAATAGTTTAGAAATATAATTAGTATCTTGTAACAATATATAAACGAATGTATTTCAAAGTTGGAAATTTCGGTTTTTGCTATTAAAACTAAAAAAATATACATAATATATGCTCTTATGTGGTGAAAATTTCAAATAGTTTAGTAAAGGTTCACATGATTTTAAACGAATACATACTATTTATTATACTAATTCGTCTTTATGAACTAACGTTGGAAAACATGGTTTCAGTTAAAAATGTATATAATATTTACTTATTGAACTGAAAATTCTTAAAATCTGTCTAAATGTATGAAATGTAGTATCATAAATATAGTATATAATATAATAAAATAGATAATTAATAATAAATAAATAAATAATTTATTAAAGTTTAAAAATTATCCTTGTAATAATGTCAAAATATTATTTTTTAAGATGATTTTTCGTTAAGAATCACTCTTTTCTAAAAGCATAACACAGTCTTGTAGTTTAGTAAACAGGTGACGTCAGGCTATTGTATTCAACCCTTCGGAAGAGGGGAAGTTGGAGATATTTGGAGGTGTGAATAGAAAGGAAAAAAAAACTGGTCATGTCTAACTTTTATAAGAACGTGATTGTAAATTATAGTGTTTGTAATGTTGTGTAAATTGCTTAACCATATAAAATTCAGTAAAAAATGGTAAAATCATTAGTTTGATGTAAAAAAGCTAATGCAGTTGGTTTTCTTTCTTTAAAAATCGGTATTTTCCGTTGTTTTGCGTAATTAACAAAAGTCATTAAGACAACATTAAAGTGATAACCACTTAAAGACCTAAATGTACGTTTAAATTTCTTTATCTCAAATTTATATTCAGAAGTTTGAGTTGAAAAAAATGTAAGAAATCATTCTTTTCTATAAAATTTGATATTTTCCATTGTTTTTTACTTAATTATCAATACACATTAAGGTTATAGCTGTTGAAAAACTAGGATGTATGTTTAACTTTTAAGTCGATACATTGATCTTGTACTTGATAAAAATCGTAAGAAATCTGGGTTTTTTTCAAAAAAACTTGATATTTCCCATTGTTTTTTGCTTAATTAACGATACCCAATAAGATTATAGCTGTTGAAAAACTAGGATGCACGTTTGACTTTCAACTTTTAAGTCGGTACATTGATCTTGTACTTGATAAAAATCGTAAGAAATCACTCTTTTTCCATAAAACTCGATATTTTCCGTTGTTTTTTACTTAATTATGAATACTCATTAAGGTTATAGGTGTTGAAAAACTGAAATTTAACGTTTAAGTTTTCTCTCTTAAGTTGATAAAAATCGTAAGAAATCAGTCTTTTTCTATAAAACTTGATATTTTCCATTGTTTTTCACTTAATTAACGATACTCATTAAGGTTATAGCTGTTGAAAAACTAGGATGCATGTTTAACTTTCAACTTTTAAGTCGTTACATTGACAATGTAGTTGATAAAAATCGTAAGAAATCAGTCTTTTTCTATAAAACTGGATGTTTTCTATTGTTTTTTACTTAATTAATAATACTCATCAAGATGTCTATCAAACAAAATTCAAATAAGGACCCCGATAATCCGGATTGTTTTTTTCATTTTTTTTCAACTTTGAGAAGCGATTGGCGAAAAAGTTTTTGTTTTATTATTCAGAATACGACGATGCAACAAGTTAATGTTAAAGAAATTAGCCAATCGCTTCTGAAACTTGAAAAAAAAGCGAAAAACCCGATCCGGATTATCGGGGTTCTACTGTATATGTTTAACTTTCTTGAGTTAAATTGATAATCTCATCTTGTAGTCGAAGAAATCTAAATAAAATGGTTAAAAACTGAGATTTTCCAGTGTTTCGCTTAATTAATAATACTCATTAAAATTATGGTTGTTCAAAATTCAAATATAAATTTAATCTTCATCATATAGTATGATTCCGAGTTGAGATGTGATTGATAATATTTTTAATTAGGGAAGGTTGTTCACCTCTCTGTTACAATAGAATGTTCCTTTTTACCGTTAGGGGACGTTCGTGGAGGGGGACGCACTGGGTGAGCAGGGGGGACGGTGGTGGCGGTGGGACCAGGAAGGACAGTGGGCTCAGGCGGGACGGTGGGAGCAGGCGGCACCACAGGCTGGACGGTCCCGCGGTCCCGCCTGCTGAGCCCGTACTGTCCTTTCCTTACTACTAAAGTTGTTAAACATGTGATATGGAATGGTCCTTTAATCAGTTTAAAAATCTCCACATTTTAAATTCTACAGCTTAGTAAGATACACTTTTTTAGTAATAAATAAATAATAAAAATAGTAAATAATAATAAAAGGCTCCACATTTAAAAACCTAGACCTAAATAATTTGCTCGCTTCAGGGCCATTTGATGAAATATTGACAAAATGTCCTGTACGCAACACTTGCATAAACACCTACATCTTTTGACTTAAAGGATGCCAGAACATGAATTATGCATTAACAAGCAAAATAATAAAAAACTGTAGGTTTTCATATTAGGTCCTTTTTTTTAATTTGAGGATATAATAAGGTTGTTAGAACAGCAAAGCGATATAAAAAAGCTGGCCCATACATGGCATAGAATGACTTAATACGACTTTTCGAATTTGAAGTTTTTTTATTTTTTACATAAGAAGATCTTTATTAATAAAACGCATGCCAGAAAAATATTCAGTATTTTACTTTTGGTAGGTTTTATTCAAATCAGATTTCGTAAGCATACAACATAATTATATATATTGACATGCATGAGTAATAAATAATAAGTATCAAAGTATTATTTAATGTAATAATAACACTTGATATAACAAAAGTATTTAATGTAATTACAAGCGATAATTTAATTCAATACATGCATAATGAAACCTTACAAATGTGTTTTGAAAACGATGTATTCCCATTTCATAATAAATAACTTAATTATACCGTTTCTAAATATATATCTTAAAATCCCACAGCTATAGTGAAAGTTATTTGTAAATAGGAGTTGTATTCGAATCTTCAACGAGACATGGATATTTGTAGTGAGTCATATTCTTTTTTAAACGGAAGTCCCCATCTGTTTAGACCTTATGTGCAAAAGCTAAGCCTAATCAACCAATCACGCAACTTTTTTTGAAACGTTCATCTGGGTAATACAGAATTTTAGCATAAAGTGATAGAAATTTTGATTCATTAATTTTCTCTAATGTATGATACATAAAACAGTGAAAATATCTGATGCACTAATAAATAATAAATTTACTGCAATTAAACTTTTTTGCATTTCTTATTAATGATGTTCCATTTAAATTTGATCGATATTAAAAAAAAATGAAAAAATGCGGCATATGTTACATAAATAAATAATTTTATATTTAATGAATATCAATAAAGTTGATTCGGAAAAAAGATACGACTTTTGATACTTCTTTTATTCGCATGGAATAACATTGTTCTGGTGTTTATCGAAGAAGTACTAAAACATCAATCGGCAAACGGTAAATTACACGTAAAACGTAACCGATGAAGTGCGTTCTTACTATAACAAAGTTTTAAAAATATTTAGATCTTGATATAATAGTATACAGTACATCAGATGTAGTATAGTGGCTGAAATCTTTTGCGAGTCCCTGTAAATATTATCTGTTTTTTATCATACAGTAAGTAAAATGTAGTAACCCTCAGCAACGTATATCAATTTCATAAAATATTAAATAATTAATATCAAACCGCAATCCAAGTATTTTTTTCTCTATACTATTGTGTAATGGAATATTTTTGTGTGGCCCTGTAAATTAATAACAAATATTCTCTGCACTACAGGTTGATAGGAATGTATTTTTTAGTATATAATTCTTAATTGCATATCAATTCTATTATGTTTGAAAGAGCGTAACATCATTAAAATTCACTTGAAACTATTTTCCCCGTTGACTGTAATGTAAGGGAATAATTTCGATTGTCCCTGTAATTATACTATTCATCCGATTTTCATAAAATTTGAAATGACGCAACAAAACTATGCAAAAATTATACATTTTAAATTTGAAACGATTCTATTGTTTAGTTTTTGCTCTGTTATATCCAGAGAGACGAACGGATTGAATGACGACTATAGGTTCAACATATTTATATAATTACACCCTCACCTAAAAATGACAGAAAAAATGGTCAATTAAGAATTCTTGACTCTGCAGCTTTTAGAGAATTAGCTTTGCAGATGAAAATCGGCTTACTCTATCATCGAAATCTTCCTTAACTTTCGCAATATTTGAGTGAATATTTTGTTACGAGTTGCTCCATAGTGTTGATTTTTGAATTATGTTAAAAAAAAAAACTTTATTATTGATTGTGCTGATAAATATTACTGATAAATACTGATATACTGATATATAAACACTGATAAATATTAATTTTATACAAACTGCTCATATATCGTAGAATATTTAATATATTTATATCTCACTTCCATTGTATTAACGTTAAATTACGTGGAGAACCCTAGATGATATAAACAAAAATCGTGCAAAAATTTTTTAACTTTCCTAAAAAGAGAAATCTATATATTTTCATGAACATAAGAGCTATACTAACAAATATTAATTTCATATTGAAAAATACCCACATATTCGTAAGCTGTAGCATTAGATAATTTGTGGATGTTATTTTACAGGGTGATCCCAAATAGTATTATAATATTTTTTTTTAATTTTTTGTTAGTCTCCTAATTGTTGTTCTGATGGAATCGCCATTGATAAATTAAATATGAAATAAAACATATTCTTCATGATTCTGAAGTTCCAGAAAAAGCCGAAAATTACATCGTTAAATATTCAACAAATTGTCTATGATTGAAAGTGTCCGGTGATTAATGGCGTGCATAAATTTCAAACTTGAAAGTGAAATGTTTGGATTCGCGCGTTAAAATGAAAACACAATTTACTAGATCTATAAAAGTATATACGTGA
Source organism: Maratus speculifer (assembly GCA_964019185.1). NCBI lineage: Eukaryota > Metazoa > Arthropoda > Arachnida > Araneae > Salticidae > Maratus > Maratus speculifer. Next base: position 171,371,184 of record OZ025294.1, read on the forward strand.
TTACAGTGCTCAGATTTTTTACATTAAATATGAAAAAACAAGTTTAAACAAATGGATAAGTGTGATCGCAAATTGTCCAAAGAGTTTCATTTAATATCTCCTTCAAAACACTTTATCTTTAAATTAACAAATGAAAGTTGTCAATAAAAAAATAATCATTCCTTGCATAAATGGCAGCACTATTATATTTAGAAATAAGCCTCCTGGAAATTATCCACTATCTTATTTCAAACTTTTATGTTTAAGTAATAATATTTATAGCAGGATTTCTTCAAAAACCACATGATAAAAACAAATAAGCGCGTTTTTCACGTGATTTATCTAATCCATTCATTTATGTTACATACATAATAAATTTTATATTTAGAGTTGGGTGCATCAATTAAAAGAAAAAAAACAACAAAAAAATGAACTGATGCTATTAAAATAAAATATTATAATTAAAATAATATTTTTTTTCAAAATTTTATGATTTGTTACGCGACAACAGGTACTCAACTGTAGGTACACAAAATTTGAACTCTCTAACTTATATAGGTTTTGTGTACGGACTCTGTGACAGATAGACAGAGGACAGAGACGAATAGTATTTCATCAGATGGACGAGGCCCTAAAAACAAGAAACCTAATTATAAAATTATTTTAGAGTTTTAACCTATTTCAAAGTGATTCTTCATTTTTCTGCATAAATATTTTTTTTTCGAATATATAAATATATATATACATATATATTAATATTATTACTTAATAATTTATGATAACTCGGTTTCTCAAACAGAAATCATCTTTTTTAAAAATAAAAGAAAATACTTTACCATCTGAAAATGTTTTCTTATATTTATGCATTCTATTATTTAAAAGCTGTGAGAAGAAAACAATTAAGGAAAATTAAGTCAAGCAAAATGATTATGAGGAAAATGTCAAACAACTTCCGAAATAAAGTTTAATATCTATTCGTTTCCTTGGGGCATTCTGGATGTTAAATATTTATTTTGGAAGTTTGGGAAAAAGTATGCCTGATTTATTAATGAGACATAAAGGGTGGGAAGATTCGCTGGCAGAATTATTTATTAATCGATATGTATATTAAACATTAAGACGCATAGAAGTATTTTTATTTTCACATAAAGATTTCTTCCTTTCTATAAATAACCAGAAATAAAACGACTTAATAATAATTTAACAAGTCGGAAACAATAAGTCAAAAGCGGCAAATGCGGCGCGTTTGTTCTATTGCTAGTTATATAAATATTCATATCTTAGTGCGAATAGTATTAAACATGTTATAGAAATGCTGAAAAAGGCACAAAGGGGCTCAAGTACTTCAAAGTTACCAAAATAATAATAAATTAAAAATAATCTAAACTAAGTTTAGAAATTTGATGAATAACACGTTCTCTGGAAATTTTTTCGAATAAAATCTTCTTAAAGCAACCAAGGAAAAACGAAATTTGTTGCATTTTTTTTCAAAGATATCGATCGCTCATGGAGGGAGTTCAGATGATCTCTAAATGATTATAAAATTTGTATTGAGCCTATGTGAATAAATTTCGTTCCATTAAAAAATGTTCGTTCAGGGAGGTGGCCGCACCCCCCGACTGCCCAGCCAAAGGGTAATATTGTAATGTTGCTTTCTCTGTAATTTATTAAAATATAAAAAAAAAAGATGTTTTCCCAACCTGATACAAAATATGCTATTAGTATCGGTGTATATTTGATAGAATCAATCCTAACTTAATTTTTCAGAACTGGGTTTTATTTGTGGAATTATACTAATTTAAATGTTGCTTATATTGCAGTGAAACCTGCAGCTTAGTGTGTGAAAAAATCAGCCGGCGGCAGTCAGGAGGAATGGAGGTGGTTGCACATGGAGGGTTTTACTGTATATATCATTTAAATGTAGTAACTTTGTCAAAGTTACTTTTTATTATCATTATAATTAAATTATAAACAGAGTTCGCACGCTGTAAGGGTTTTTAAGGACTTTTAAAAGAACTTTTGTAAAATAATGTATGATTTTCTAATGGTGCGATTTTGCAATTTAACTGCTTTTCATAAAAAAATTTTATCTTTATTCCGCGTTTCATAATTTGCTATTTATGAAAGGAAATAAATACTTTTGAAACTTTCACCCAAATACAGATTTTTTTTTTATATTATTATTTTTCAACTTCTTTCGTTTTGTTCGATTTTTACGTTTCTTCGCGGTCCCTACGAACTTTTGCTATTCAGTTTTTGACCAAATATAGTAAATACTGCCCTCTTTTCCATAAATTTTATTCTGATTTCGTGCAGAAATTTTCAATTTTATCGTGAATTTTTTATGTTAATTTTAGTATCTTTTCACGATTTACTATGATTTTTGAACATTAGTAAAAGGAATTCGGTTTCAATCTTTAAGCACAGTACAGTGTTTTTCCATTTTTTCCATGAAGTTTATTCGAAATTCTTGCAGTGATTTTTAAATTTCCTTGATTTTTCATTGTGATTTTCTTCGCTTCTTTGCAATTCGTTCTATTTTTTGAGAGACTCGGGTAACACCGGGCATGTTAGCTAGTTATTTCATAAACAAGGCTCATACGCTTCAAGCACGTTTACGAATTTTTTCTATTTTTTTAATTATTTTTCTATTTTATTAATTCTCTATTTTTTGAGAGAGTCGGGTAACACCGGGCATGTTAGCTAGTTATTTCATAAACAAGGCTCATACGCTTCAAGCACTTTTAAGAATTTTTTCTATTTTTTAAATTATTTTTCTATTTTATTAATTCTCTATTTTTTGAGAGAGTCGGGTAACACCGGACATGTTAGCTAGTTATTTCATAAACAAGGCTCATACGCTTCAAGCACTTTTAAGAATTTTTTCTATTTTATTAATTCTCTATTTTTTGAGAGAGTCGGGTAACACCGGACATGTTAGCTAGTTATTTCATAAACAAGGCTCATACGCTTCAAGCACTTTTAAGAATTTTTTCCAGAATCTTTAAAAAGTTATATTTATCTTGTTTAATGAAAAAAATCTATCTGCAAGTTTAGCGACCGTTACTTTACGAAATTTCTGGTACTAAAACATCTAAAGTCATTTGAATTTCTTGATGAGTACGAATTCTGATAAAGATTTAAAAATTTACCTTGAAAACATTGTATTACTATGACAAAAATACGTTTCAAAACCAAGTGAAAACAAACAATTTATAGTAAAGTTTTGTTATAACTCATTAATGAGAGACTAGTTTTATAAGTAATGCTTTATGTGTTCCCTACATGAGTGCAAAAAGTATTTCTTGGGGAAAAATGAATTATGACTTTTCAAACATTTTAATAATTTTGAGTAAAACATTCTTCACACACACGCAAAAAATTATATATATGTGTCTCCAATATAATTTATCATTTGTATATTTTAAAGGTTTTCATATTTGTTTTCAGACAGATGTCAAAATTTTATGAAAGAAGTTTCGGTTCAGAACAATGATACAATACTTATTGACTTATGTCAAAAATATAATGGATTTATTTTACAAATCCATCTTTCATGAAAGAATAATACGCATTTTCAGTATAAGTCAAAATAAAAGGGGAAATTTATATGTTCTTTTTTTCTTATCATGAGTTTGAGCAGAAACTTCCGGGCACAAAAACATTTTATTCTCATTTTAACGGGAGTAAAGATAAATAAAAATAAAGTATGCATTTTCAGATTTTTTAAGTTCAAATACAAAGGAAATCCCATAAAAACTGATAGTTATTTTTTTTATGTAGTGACAACATAGTGATATTAAAAAAAATAAAGCTGCAGATGGCCTTTTCAAACTGTTAAGTATACGTTCACTAAGCAAAGCAGGAGATTTTATTTTCCTAGTTTTGAGATTGTTTAAAGGATTTTTGTTATTTGCTCTACAGAAATGTAGATGAGTGATTGAGAGTTAAAAAACGAAATGAGCTGTGTTTAAAACTTTCCTGTCATTTGGGCAAAATAACTCCGAAAATGGTCCAGTTAATAAAAGAAGCTTACAAATACAAATTTTTTTGGGTTTTTAAGACTTTTCGATAGGATAAGGATTTTTTTAAAAATGATATTTATCTGCAAAACTGTATTCTAAGTCCGACCGACAATAAAGTGTTCTGAATAATCAAAATGTTAACACTGTTGGCAGTTTTACATGAAAATTGGAGAATGACGTACGAGGAGATAGCGGTATCAACTAACATTTTGAAAGCATTGATACTTCGCATTCGACGCAAAAATTTATAGCTTCCCCATGTTTGTTCCAAAATGATCCCTCATCCCTTACTAAAGAACGAATATAAAGGAGAATCCAATGTAGTGAGTGGAAACATATGCTTCAAAATTATTCGAGTCTTAAGTCCCTAACAAATGCATGGAAACACACTGATTCTCCACCTCCGGAAAATGTCTCACAAAGTCTGCTGGGAAAGTTAAGATGATTATTTTCTTTCATCATAAATGTGCAATGTATCAGCATACTCTACCTCCACAAAATACTGTGAATAGTAAAGTATTATGTCTCGGTTTTGAAGACTTTGTGACAATGCTTATCGAGAAAGCAAACTGTCAGGATATTGCGCATTACATCACTATAACGCTCGCTCGCATGTCGTTACTTTTGTTGAAAAATATCTTAGTAAATGCAACATTAAAATCATGCCACATTTTCGTCACTATCGAGATCTTCCATCATTCGATTTCTGTCTGTTTCCAATGTCATATAGGAGAAGCTGCGTGGCAGAAAATTCAAAACAGATTCTGGAGATATTTCAACAGTAAACGATTCTTTGAAGCAGCTTTCAGAAGAAAGCTTCTTTACTTGTTTTGAGAAGAGGGTTGAATGATGGGACTGTTGCATATAATCTAAGGAAAGGTATTGTGAAAAAAAGATGGATTTTTTTATGTAAATGTATTTCTTGATTTTTTATGATATGACAGGCATTATAGTTGTAACTTATATAATAGATTTTTAAAATGCCAATTTATTGTAGCAAATAAAAATTTCTACACTAAAAATTCATTAAATTTTTTTTTACACAACTATTGTGCTATATAGTTATAGTCAGATTTTGCATTAAATACACCCAATACTTTGTTCTTTACATTTCATTTTTAGTTCACACTATTAAAAAAAATGGAGAAATCTTGTGTTTCATCGGTACAGATAAATATAATATAAGGTTCTACGTAGTGTCAGAAATGCAAATTGTGCTCTCACTGTGTGCACGGAATTTGTAGAGTATCTTTTTTTATAAACTTTCTTCATTATATGAAGATAATTAGATGCTTGTAATCTTGAAAGAATCAAGAACTTTCATATTTTCTGGGACAAAAAAAAATTAGTTTTGTTCTTATAATAGAAATCTCAGATGCACATGTGTTCGCTAATCAAACTATTAGAGCAACAAAATTCCATTTTAGTCCACCACAGCGTATTTTCTGAAAAGTACTCCTTTATACTATCTGAATAAGTTTAAGTATTTATGTTCTACACTGAGGATTGGTTCTTATAAAAAAAAGATACAATAATAATGTAAATTGTTCTGTCTAACTAACTGTATTTTTTCTTGTAATTTAAGTGTCAAATTCAGATCCTTTATACAGTTAATGCAATTCTTTAAAAAAGAAAATTTTTACTAACTGACATATTAGTGTAATTAGCTTGCAATATTAAATTTATTGAATTTTTGCACTCAGATTTTTTTGTTCTGAATTGTTATTATGCTACTTTAAATATATATATAGGGTCACAATTAACGAAATAATTGGCTATCTCTTCAAATATTGCCCCTAGGCACATACTTTCGATTACAAAGTTTCACAAAAAAAAGTTGCAAAACTTCATAAGTTAAATTGCAACTCCATGGGGGGCGTGGTCAATTTAAAAAGAATACGAAAATTAAATTTTATACGGCCCCTGTAGGGTAAAAATTACAAAAACTTTCTTTATTTAATCCTGAATTAAATACAAAAAATCTCATCTTCATAAATCAAAACTCACAGAGTTATAGCCGTTTAAATAATTCAGGAGGTTTTAAGGGATTAGACTCAAATTGAAATGCACGCAATTCAAGAAACAATGTTATTTTAACACGCCTAGGAAAACATGTAAAAAATATATTTAGTTACAATTGTGGATTTTTTATCTTTGTCCGTGATGCTTCACCATATAAATTGCAAACAAATTTACATCCTAAAAATTCTCATTTATTTTATAAAAAAATTAAAATGATTAGTATTATTTTAAATGAGATAACTTATAATCGTTATAGCTCGAAACATCATTTCGATTACTCGATTTCTTTATTTTCTTCCATTTAATTAAAAAGGAAAATCTAATTTTAGTTTTGTTTCCTTGATTTTTTTCGATATTAACTTTACGGCTATTAAAAATATTTATTTAAAAAATGATGTAACTTTTTTTTTTAATCAAAAATAAATATTTTTTCAAATTTACCGAAACAAAATTACTGCAAAATAATAAAAAAAGGCCTTTTCAAGTTCGCACATTTTTCTTTAACAATTCTTGATTTTTAAAATTTAAAGAGGAGAAATAGTGGGGATAAAGCCCATCATGTAGAAAAACGTATATAAAATTTTAAACAAAGTTTGGTTCCAAATAAAATGTTTAAATGCTTTTTGAAAAAAAAAAAAAATGAAAGTGAAAAGAAATTCCTTTCTGTAGCTTAAATTTCCGATTCAGTTTAACTTGGCCATCTCCACCTTTTTTCTGTACTATCTAAATCTCCGTCAACTATTTAAAATTATGCTTTTTTTAACAAGCAGAATAACATATTTTTTATATTTTTAGCTCTCATAACTCCAGGCTTTTTATCGTCCCGACGAGACTCTTGAAGAAAAAAAAAGTCAGTATTATGTTACCAGGCTGGGCATGGCCCTGGATGTTACTTTTATCTGAAGACTCGCCAGACCGAGTCTAACGCACAGTCCATACCAGGACTGCTTCCTTCTTTCAATGCCTGCACGCAACGAAATTTTTAATCTTGGTATCGACACAACCAGTATTCTAGACTTTACTATTTCCGAGCTGAGCTGTAATTGGGCATTATTATTTTTATTTTATTCATTTTTTTTATTATTAAAGGATTGGGTGGGGCCAAGCCGGGAATAATGCATTTTTTTTCTTTTGTCATAACAAAACCGAGACTGGTTTTTTCTTTCTCGTTCTACTAGGCAGAAATTTTGTGTACTGGTTTTTACCCATTCTATACATAAATATCATTATTTTGCCTTGGCTTGGTTCGTACAAGAATCTATAAAATCTGACTCGCCACAAAAGTTTTGCAAAAAAATGATAAATTTTAAATTGACATCATTCGATAATCAAACTTTAAAATTTATTCTTAAAAAAATAGTAGTTTTCTAGACAATACAGTTAAAATAAAGTAAAGCCAGTGAAAAATAACCTGTCTATGGCGAAATTCTGTATTAAATGGAAAAATATGCCATTCCATGCAAAATTAATAGAATACTTTGTGAGAAAAAAATATTACAAACTTACACCTGATAAGGAAGCAAAAAGTCTATAAAGAATTTTTCTCTATGTTTTTAATCCGACTTATACTGTATAGAATATTTCAAATTTAGCAATGCATGAGGTATGGATTAACAATATTAATCATGTCAGAGGCATTTACATACAAATAGAGATTTTTTTAAAAAGTAATATCACAGCCTAGGGCGCTTCGTCAAAAAGGAAAATTATAAAAGGCGGGGAAGTTAAAATACGTATTTTTGTTTAGAACTTCCAGAATGACACTATTTTAAACATTATAGACATAAAAACTCATATTTTGTAGAAATTCAGTCAAGCCGGGCTCTACAAAGGTTTAAATGTTTCTCAGTCCAAGGATGTTCCTCGAAATTTCGGCTTTTTCAGATCTCCAACATATTTCGTAAGCAAATTTAACATAAAACCTATACGCTGATATTGTTATATCCAAAAAAAGAGGCAATGTTCTCAAAAGACATTCATTGAATTATAATTTGAGTATGATTCATAGATTTCATTTCAAATGCACTGATATTGTAACGCCATGAGGTGTACCTATGTGATGTAAGTTATGAAATTGAGAGATTTTCAGGTATCAAGATGGATTTTGTTTTCAATTTTTTTAATTAAGGATTGCACAGTGATAATTTTCCTAATTCGAAATTTTACCCAACGGGGACTGTATAAAAATTTACTTTTTTTTTCAATTCTCTCAAACATACCTCTCATGAAGTTTCAACTTATGTCATGTTTTTATGAAACAATACATTAAAAGTAAGAGTCTGGGGCCAATATTTAAGGAAATAGAGTGTTGGTTCGATCTTGATGATTCATACTCTATACAGTAGAGTAAATATTTAACATTGACTTTTTACATTATTTGATAGTTTCTTGATTTTTTTATGCAACATTTTTTTTAAATTAAGTTTTAGTTCATTTACAGTTTTAGCACAAAAAAAATTTTCTCATTTAAAAGAATTAATCTCATTTAGCACTGTTTTATAATACATATCTCTCTTAAAATTAAACTTAACTTTGACAAATATTTCTTGAAAATAGTTTTCATATTGGAATTGAAATGAAAATTGAAATATTTTCATTGTATACATAACAGCTTTTAATTTACAAATTCAGCCAAACACAAACACAAATTGTGCTCCGTGCACAAATCACTCAGATTTTCTTCAAAAGTATTTTTGTTACAATTTCAGTTTTTCTGAGCTTATATATTTCTGTTAAACGAAAACAAGGAATAAATCCCAGATTTTTTTCTTTGGAATAAAGCTTAAGACAAATAGGATTCTTTTTTTGAAAGAAAAAGAAAATATAAAAGAAAACGGAAACGTTTGTATCTCTCTGAAAATAAATAATAGCAAAAACGAAAACGAAAAAAGAATATCATAATTTTGGAATAAAACCTCTTAAATCTTGACATATATCTTGAAGATATACATAAATCTGTGTAATTCTGACGATGATACATTCATTTTTCGGTAGAACATTCCAAAAAGAATTGATCCGCTTTCGTCGTTTTTATTCCTCTAAAGGAGAAAATACAAACATGGAAAAAGATTTAAATGGTGTCTTCAGTAAAAAAAGATAAATATAGGCTGTGTAATAAAAAACAGCAAAAAAAGGGAAAGAAATGTGACATTTTAAAATAAATGCTGCATGAAAAGAGTAATACATACAAATACTTTAAAGGTGTTGTAAATATATAAATATATTACTTAATTCTTTATATTAAGTAAGCCTTGTAAGCGAATGTATGCATGTTAAAGTTTATATTATTAATAAAATTAAAATTTCTTCACGACTCTACATTTTAAATACAGTAAATGGACTCCACTGAAAGGATCAATATTTGATATTTTAATTAGAAAAAAAAATTCTATTTAAATAACATGCAGCATATTTAAAAGTCATTTATATAATCGTTGAGGGGTGAAAACTCTGGTTTGTATATTACATGCATAATGAAATGTTTCTATTTTGTCAAAAATAAAGTATGCATCATTCTACGTCAAACTCAGATTTATCTTGATAACTATAACTGTAAGAAAGTAAAATTTTCAGCTGGCTGAATTCATACAATCAGTTTGATTTTGTTTATTTTAATACAATGAGTTTGACTGTTCTAAAATAATAGTAGTTTACCTATGCACCCATCAGTTATATGAAAATCTTTCACCTGTGGTTTATGCCGTTGAGCTGTTTTAAGGAAAGACCTGATATTATTATAAATAAGGTTATCTGAGGGAAATATGGTGACTGGTTTTTGGCCCAGTTAGCTTAAAGGATAAAGCATTGAGCACGTAAGTCAAGCTTCTGGACTGGATTCACAAGCTGGGCATTTTTTCGCTCAATCGGAAATACCAATTTCATACGATATCTTTACCAGTCTGTTTTGTTTTATTCATTGAACGATAGCAAATGAACTTTTAAAACGAACGATTGCAAATAAATTTAACGTAGGAAGTTCAAAATTTTCAACCTTCTAAATTCCTAAACCACTTCGTCGAATATCTTCCCGTTTGGTATAATATGGTAGCATTTATCTGTAAAATTAATCATGATATTCAAATTAGGTGTTACTATTGAAAATTTCAGATTTTAGTACAATTAAGATATCATAAATAGATAATAGTCCAAGATCCGACAGCACAAAACTCTATGTCATCGAGCACAAGAAAAAATCCTTTATTTTATGGAAGAGTATTAATAGAGGAATTTAATGATCCATGTCTGCCGGAAAGGAAGTGGTGCATAAGCCAAAAATTGGTAACACGAGTGTTTGATTCGCAGTTTAGCATCGTGTTTGTCCTACAATCAAAAGTATGAAAACATGGAAAACTGGGTGCAGGAAAACACCATTCTAAGCCTAAGTCAACCACAAGTAGTATTAATTTTTGGTTTATGCACACATTCGCTTGCGGCAGACATGGGCGATTACATTCACTTATCACTACTCTTCCATAAAATATATAGATATATATTTTTTTCGTGTGATCGATAACATAGTTTTGTGCTGTCAGCTCTAGGACTATAACATTTAATTATCACATTAACTTTTAATGTTGACATCAGTGATATATATTAAAGTATAAAAGTTCCTGACTGATACGTACTGAAATATAATAGTGGCTGCGTGGCGTTTGTGCTCTACAACAACTCGAATAAATGGATATGCATATAGTGGAACCTGTCTAAAGTGACTACCTCTGGGACCAGCTAAAATGGTCATTATATAGAGGTGGTCAGATTACGGAGTGTCTTTGAAAATGGCACATTAAAACTTTTGTGATCTCAAAAAATAAAACAAAATATATAAAATATAAATAAGGAAAAATGTACTATATTAAGTAATGAACTAATTAATTAACAACTATATAACTGAATTATTATTTTAAAATATACTACATAGAAGTTAATTTACTTAAAACTTGTATTTCTTTTGAATACAATTGAAAGCGTTAATGTGTGATTTAAATAACACTTAACTACAAGGTACATTTTCATTTTCATTGTAATTGCACAATGATAATGTTTCTATAACTGGCAGTAATACACTTTTCCTTAAAAATCAATTTATCACTACAAAAAAGGACAAAGTGGTCACTTTATAAATTAAGCAAATAGATAGGAGATAAATTTTTCTACTTTTTTAATGGATCAAAATAAAATTTCAAAAAATGACCATTTTAATGTACACATTTTAGTTTGAAAATTTTCGGCATGCAGAAAAATGGATGGTCATATTTTACAGGTTCAAATAATATTGACAATGACAGGCTAACTGGTCACTTTACATAGGTGGACACATAAGAGAGGTCACATTACAGGAAAATTCTTGTGTTATTTTATATGATCGCAAATAAAATTTTCCAAAAGTGGTCACTTTAGCCAGTTGGCGACTTTACCAAGGTGATCACTTTAGCAGGTTCCACTGCATTTGTGAATGAATTTAACGTACATTATTCTCAACAATCCAAGAGCTCCACCAGTGATTGAGAGGTTCTGCTTTCGAAAATGGTAGACGGGAGGTAATATGTTTGAAACTAATCGCACCCGTCGGCCTATCCGTTCGGAGTTTCCGTGGTTTTTTTCGATCCCTGCCCAAGTACAAGTTGCTTTCCCTTACAAGAGATCCCCACGGAGGGCACTTCCCCTAGGGTCTGCATCCCTCGTATAGATCATCGGCAGTCATAAATAACACCAACATTTCAAAGATCCAGGAATGTCATATGCATGAAATGATTTCGAAATATTAGCATGATTATGCGTTTTAAACTACCAGAATTTTGCTTTTAACTCTTTGTGGGTTCTATTATTGAGGCTTATGTATAGACTGATTAATATGTTGTTTTAGTAGTAAAAACAATTATTACAGAATTCAAATACATAATGTGCATGTTTGTTATTAGCTACATATTATCATGATGGTGTATGTCTAAAAATTTTATATTATGACGCTATTTATGTTTTAGTTTATGGAAAAGAAAAAAAATGGTTTGCTTTCCTCTCTTTGTACCGTAAGTGTTTTTTTTTTTAACATATGTTTTACTCCTTATATTCTAACTACGATTAACTTTTATATTGAAATACTTATGATAAGAAATTACTGAAAATGTTTTGTGCCTATTTAATCCTCTTGTAGTACGACACCTTCGAAATGCCTTCAATAAATATAACATATCGTATTATTTTATTGTAATGTGCAATATAGGTATATTCGTTGCATTTTACTCTGTGACACATTCGTTAAATTGTAGCTAACATTACCTTTTGAGATTTCGATAGATGCTTTTATACATATTATACTGATGGGTAATTCTACCATACCCATCTCCTCCAAACAGTAGAAATTAGGCTCGAAACGACAAAAATCGATTGTAGGGGGAGAATAAATGATTAAAACGTCAGAAGTTAGAAACTGTTTAAGGAAATAAAAGTAAATCGCCGTAAACAGTTATTGTTTAATTATTTTTATATGAATAATTTCTAACCCCGTCACACATATGTGTAGGGTCAGGTCTGGATAATTATGACCACTCCTATAATGAAAAAAAAATGTGTATGATAAAATTTTATTTCACACTTAAATATTAACCTTATAGTGTAATTTTTATTTTAGACATTTTTTATCATAAGCCTAAACCATTTTTGATATCGAAATAGCAATTTGAAAAAAGACTACCAAAATGTTCAATAAACGGATTTGTTAGTTTCGAGATCTAATGGTCCTAATTATCGCTAAACAATGTGTAGGCAAATAAAAAAGGAAATATAGCGGTCATAATTTCCTCACTAATGGTCTTAAAATCCCCAAACTTTTGTGATTATGAGTTTTTAGTAGGGTAGTTATAACTATCCTTTTAACTTTAAAAAAGTGAGTCTATGAGAATTAAAACTTTTAGGAAGTGTTCTTTAAAGATCAAAGTTACTTCCTATGTACTAAAAACACCAACTTGTCAAATAGAAACAAGTAAAAAAAATAACAAAATTGAAAATGTATATAGTGGTTATCATTACCTCTCCTGACCCTATCTTACGTGACCAATAAGGAGTTAATAATTCATTTAATGCTTAATCAATTAGGTCATTGCACTGTATATAAAAATTGTAACTTTACCGCATAATGACGTGATTTAAGATAATATAACTTGTGAATTATTACACATTAGTAAAAAGTAACTTAAGTTACATTGGTTAAATTACTTTATAAGATGGAGGTAAGAAAGCTGTCATCCTTTTAATGAAGTAATATTACATACATTTTTACAGTGTGGTTGTAGCTCAAACGACCATTTTATGGCCCATCAACATTAATCAAAATATTCATAGAAGTGATTATTCTGAACGCCTTTGTTCTCATTTTTAAAAACACAAAACGCGTACAAAATTTTTGTATTTTTTTATTAGTACAACAAGTATTTTTTTATTAGATAAAAAATATGAAAAGTTTATAGTCTAAAGAAGCTTAAATAAAATCTTTCGATACCTTTATACCACTTAAATACATTCTTTTAAAAGATACATTTAAATTCTTATAATCCTATTCGATAAAATCACTAAATATTTATACCTACCATAAAACACTTCGCCCTTAAAATCTTGTCTAGTAAATGTCACATTTAAGCATCGTACATAGAGTTTAAGAAATAATCCGATTTTCTTTTCAAACTACACAAATTGTAGCTTTACAGATAATGTGCATAAAAAAGAAATTTGATTTCAAAGTTAGTAGTTAAGACGATTACTTTAATTTTATATACTGATAAAATTTTACATTTGCTTAAAAATGCTTTAATGAGAATCATTTGTTATAAACTGGCTTAATTTCGTAAAAAAATCAGATCCATAGGTATAATTTGATTTATAATGATTGAAAAGAAATAAAAGTCATGATTATATAAGGTACTAATTTATTTTTCCTCAATTTCAGTTTTTATTTTTAAGATTCATGATAAATTTACTGTTCAGACTGGTGTAAATGTTTATGTCATTTTATTAAAGGTTTCGAAATAGAGATTGTGTAATTATTTGCTAAAGGCCTATGAAAGAAAATTACCTTTAATTCCAAAGGGTTATTAAGGATTATCTAGAATATTAAATATGACTTCTTTTTTACAGAAAATTGTTAACTTATTAAAGTGTGAAATTTAAATAAAACACCTTATTTTGCTATAATTATATTTATAAAAAATTTCCCATCTAAGAATGACATCTATATTAGCAAAAAAGAAGTCTCAGTCTGTATGTTTGTCTGTGTGTTTGTGATGGACAGAGAAATCTACCACATATAGAAGTCTTAAAATTTAGGTTGAGGATAGGCCAAGATAATTTCGGATGCACCTGATGCTCAGATATTTAATTTTGTAATAACCAGGGATACTGCACCTATTTAAGTTTTAACGCGTTAAAGTGTTAATAACGTACTCCCTTTTAATCCGCCTTTCTTTAAATCTCAACACCGCTACCACCTTTTTCTTACTTACTACATTTGTAAATTAAATGTCGCATCACCTTAGAAGTAACTTTAGATAAGGGATTTCATAATTTCATTAAATATTGTGTTAAATTTAAAGATGTTTCTTGAAATGTACTATGGGATGGGTGTCAAGGTTCCAATTCCAACGGAGTTTGGTTCAATCAACTTAAATTACAATTCAACTTCCTTTGTATTATAAAAGTTTATCTTAAATTTCAGCTACCAAAATTTTCGAAAATTAATGGTGCATTATTTTTGGGGTTGCATGGGCTTCAAATTTGGCTCACTCAATTTGGTTTTCAATTGTCTCCAGCACGTCGGAACATCTCCGTTATATGTTTCGCTAGGTAGCAGTGACCCAGGTCACAAGTTCGTCTGAAATAGGTTTGTTAGTAACAAACTAGATGCTACGGTATGCAATGATGCCCCCGAAACTTGATTCATTTAAAATATTTGGAAAAGATGGTATTTTGTTTAAGGTTATTATAATAACTTCAACGTTTTAAAGTTCAAGGTTATATAACGACGGGCGGGACAGCTATTTGAAAATAAATTTTATTCACTTTTTTAGACAAAAAATTGATAAAATTTATTTTCTGCGCGAAGTTTTTATGTTGTTTTTTTAATAAAATTTCCTTCGGGATTTTCAGTTTCATGTGAATTAAAAAAAATACAATCTTGAAATTAAAAATCGCTCTAAAAAAATAGCTGTTTATATGTTTCTGAAAGCACGCATGTATTTCGGTTCTTTTGACATGGAAGTTTTCATGTTTTAAAAAAGTATGGATAACGCGAACAAAAGAAATTACCCCGTGAGTATTTGTGTTAAAAATGTTCTACCGTATTAAACTTTGTGTTTTTTAATTCCGATTAAACTAAGAGAAAATGTTTTGCTGATTAGTAAACAAATAATTGATTTCAAAATCTTTCAAAAACGCTGTATACAATAAAATTTCTAATTTTTATTCTATTTAAGATTTAAATTTATTCTTTTTTCTTGCTTCAAACATTCGATTTAATTAAGCAAAAAGTAAGACTGACAAAAGATAAATGAAACGAGTTTTTCGGCAGTCTTGTATTTAATGAGATAGTTTTCTGCTTTTTTATGCTTTTGTATTCAGTTTCCAGAAAAGTTGTAGCCTAATGTTCTTAACGATTTATTTCGTTGAATTGAATTAGAACGTTTAGTTCTTATTGGAAGTATGTGAATGAGAAGGTAGCTATCGTAATCACAAAGTTATTTAACCCTTTGTAACTCAGGAATTCTGATTTCAAAATTATATATTTATATATTAGAAAACATCTCGTAAAGTATGTAGGGAAAAATTAGAATTTCTTGAAACATATAAATAAAATATTATTGACTTAAATTTTTTGTGAGTTGTTAAGTCTTTTAAAGTTAAATTCTTATTTTCATATCCGCAAGAAACAGAAACATCATATTTTTCGTATATATTTAAAATTTTTTATTACAATATTATATAATGTTCGAACTTACCTTTGAAAAAAAAACTGTCTTTGGATGTCTTGTGTCTTTTTAACTTTACAAAACGTACAGAATTTATATTAGCAGTTACGATGTGAAGCTGCTCAAGAGTTAATTAAAAGTTTAGTATGAAAAATTAACTCAGTATCCCGTCTCTGTGAAATTCTAAAACAATTTACATTTTTTGCTGTGTCAGAAGATTGTAGCAAACAATAAATATTCTTTCAACTTTCACAGTATAAACAAAATTGACATTTAGGGGTATCCTCAACAAGGGGTATGTTGCAGGTTTCCAGTGCAACATGATGATATAAAGGATTACTCCCTTGGGAACGAGCGACTAGTATACGTGCCGCACAAAGTTATCAGAATGTTTGATTGTTCTCACCAATAAATTTTTATTGTATCATTTAATTCGAGATTTTTTCCGATTCAATTAGGCAAAAATTTCTGTTTTGAAAAACCAGTGATAATTGATTAAAAATTCTATTAAAGATGCTCTCCTCGTAGAGGTTAATACGACTTTGACAAATATTTGTTCGTAAACTAATGTTTTAATACTCATACATTTTAGAAATTTCAATTTATTACACATATTCTGAGCAGAAAAATAGTAATTATAAATTTAGGAAAACAGAAAAAGGCATAACCTGTTCGAAAATGACATAAAATCATAAAATTCTATGTATCATAACTGAGACAATTTTGTTCGCAATTAAAAAAAAAATCTTAGCATGGCAAAACTGCTTTAAATATGGCTTGACACATGTTGCACAGATGATTGCCTAATCGTTAGTTTGTGCAAATCTTTGGAATTAGTGTTGTTAATATGTCAATGATGAGCCAACCGATACTTTTCGACTTACAGCACTATTCGTCCGAATAAAATTAATTTGATAAAATGAGATTGAATTCCGCTGAAAATTAATTAAGAAAAATATTTAAATTAAAGATAATGTTTACTTTTTCTCTAAGCCTCCTTTTTAGACATATATTTATATCTTGTTAAAAAGATATTTGAACTTGCTTTAAAGCGACGTTTTCTTTTCTTATTCAGGTTATCGCAATCTACTTTGTATAAAATATTTTTTTTGGCAAGAAAAGTCTTCATCAAAAAGAATTAAACTGCCATTTTATCAATTTATTTATAGGATGTTCATATGATTATAAATAGAAAAAATAAGTAGAAAATTTTCAACGGTGTTATTTTATCACTTTTATTAATTTAAAAATATATTTATAAAAAGTAATACAACGACTTAAAACTTCAATATTTCTGTTACGTAATATGCAACATAATGCATGTTATGTTCAGTTCTGAACTAGAAATTACTGTAAAAAACATAAGAACAGAATGATTTGGTCTTCAAATTTCAATAAAATTATTCTTACTAAATGCAGCCGAATAAAACATTGATCATGATATAATTAAATTATGATTCACAAAATAAATCCAATTTTGACATATCTGGTTTTTCAGTTTAAGATTCTTTTTATTGGTAAAATAACGGAAAAAACACATCATGGAATTAGTAAAAGCAAAAGTCTGATGCAATAAAATACAAAAATATAACCATGTGAAATTGTAATAGTGATCTAATTAAAAATTAAAATTCTTACGAAATTTGATTTAATGCTATATTACGTGTATTTTTCACTTCATAAAAAATATACCATTTAGATTAAACGATTAGCTATTTCATTTTTTAAAATTATTTAAACGCTTACTTTATATATATGCGAGTAAATATATGTCTATATGCGTCATATGTGCGCATGCGTGAGTTAATCCAATTTAATCACAAGCAAAATACTAGCAATACCCTGTAGTATTTGCAGAACATGAACCAATAAAAGATCTGTCCATGTTTAATGTAAGATATTTGCACATAAAACCTTAAGCAATTCTAATTAAAAAAAGTGTTTTTTTGTTAAAATAAAATTATGTTTCAAAAATATATTTATTTGATGTATACTTACTTTTTCAGTATTCATTTTTAGATAATTATACAATAACATATTTCGAAATAATTACAGAAAAACTATCTGTGTAGTATATTTCTCCAGAGAAAATATTCTTAATTTGAAATTTATTCTCAACTGGGCACCTCTAAATTTCCAAGTTGTAGATAATTACATTTATTTTTAAACCTTGCGAATCGTTTTTTGGAGTTGTTAAAAAAATATGAGAAGTAGTTTAAGTTTTAATTTTAAAAGCTATATTATGTTATTTGATTTTTGAAATAATATCGATGTATTAGAATTAAGTTTTGTTTATCTATACTTATTAACAAAAAACAACTTTACTAAAGAATAGCAAGAATATTATAATATACAAAATGAAATAATTATTACAAATAAATATTTAATATATTCTTGTATTATACCTATTAACTTAACAAGCATCAAAATTTCTTCACCCGTAAGAACAAAATGGCATCGGCGACTGAGCATGACACTATATGGTTAAAGGTTCCTGTTCCCGTCAGCCATAGCACTCGCGAACTAAAGCAAATCCTATGGGGAGGTTATTTTCTAACATATCGTTTGCATCTCAACAGCTTATTTTATTTTATTTTATTTTTTGTTGCACTTGGTAGTCAAGGTCTCTACATCAAGTCAAGGTAGTCATATCTCTACATCAATACTTTTCTACTTTTTCAATTTTTGTTGCAGATTTTTTTTTTTTTTTTTTTTTTTTTTAAGAATGACGTTTTTGCTTCCAGAACCTGTTTTTAAAGTGAAACTCATTTTATAAAAACAATATCTGGAATGAAAATCGAAAAAACGAAAACAAAACAAGCGATATAGAGATGAATCTTAGCCATCCAGTTAAAAAATGATTTTAAAATGTTGAACACAAATGCGGTATTACAAAATAACCTTCCCATAGGATTAGCATTAGCTGATGAGCGTTTCATCTGACGGATAAAGATGCCTTAATCTTTTATTTTTGCATCAATACTGAAAGATGAGAAATGCCAAAAATCAGGCTCTAACTCAGAGCTTACTGCACTGTTAAAAAAGTTTCAGATAAATTACAGAGAGACTTCAAGTAATCTATTTTCGTAAGCCCTATGTGAAATAACTAAGATTTATTTTTAAAAAGAGATTCTATTAAATAACAGAGACATTGTAAATTAACATAGTTAAAACACGCAAGATGCTGTAAATTTATTTTTAATGAAAATAATTTAATTTGGTTTTCAAGATCAGTGAATCACTTAATCTTCAGTGAGCCTGAAATTATTTAATTTTTCCAAGTCTTTTGGACTGCCGTATCATTTATTTTTTACGCAATTTGTTTCCAACATTCTGAGGTTTGAACACAATACCTCTTGACAGTGGCAGAGCACCCTACTGACGGAGCTAAAGAAGTTCTTGTTGCTTTGTTCAAAATTTGTCTTCTATGATTTAGAGCGACAAAATTTATAAAAATCCCCACTAACAGGGAGGAGATGATTTTTCCCTTTTAAAATTCTAACTTAAAAAAGCAATTTTTAAACTCTCTCTCTCTATATATATATTTAAATATATCTAATAACATTGTAAAATAGTTTTATAAATGTGTATTTTGAATTAAATGTTTTAGCAAAGGTAAAAATATCTTTAAATGAAAACGAAATTTCTACAGGGAATTAGTTATTATAAAGAGAAATAGCTACAAAATCATGACCGAGAAACTCGATTGAATGTACTTTACTGAGAACTACTAAACTTTTACAGAGAGTCTCGCCTTTTTTTTCTCTGTTTTTAAAGAGTTTTTTTTTTTTTTTAGAGTACGCCTGTAACATTATCTATAGCTACAATTCAAATCAACAAAATCAAAAAGAAAAAAAAAATCCTGGCTTTTTGTATAAACTCCCGTTAAGAATTTTTTTAATAGCTGGCAACATTTTCAAATTAAGGAATTTTTAAAACAACCAGTTAATTTTGAGTTATTTGGTACTAGTTTAAAAAAGTTTGTACATGTTCAACTTACATCCATATCAAAAGACTTGAAAAGAAATTAGCAACTTTAATGAAAGACTGAATTATATGCAACATTTGCTGTATATTTACGTTTTTTTAAACTCGTTTGTGCCCACATATACACCACATAAATAATAAATTCTTGCGTTAAATAAATCAACTTTCCTTTTTTGGAGTAAATCGAGCAATCAAGTTCCCTATAGCTGTTCCATTATTTCTGGCGGAAAAATTTTAATATGATTTAGTTTTATTGCTTATTTATTTGAAAATTACAGCATATTAAATTCATTACCTTAGAAACATCATTTTAGATCTTTTGCTTAGCATAGGAATAACATTTATATAAAATAGCATATGATATTTAATCATATGAGATGCATTAAATTATTTGTATGAAAATCACATCATTAACGATTTTTACTTAATGTTGAATTTTAACAGAATATATATTCAGCAAAGTCAGATAATGCCGTTAAAATAGGGAAATGTTCTTTTTTTTTTAAAGATACCATAGAGGTTGTGGATATACATTCTTGGCATTTCGTCAATATGTAGTTGGGTGTTTGTAAAAATTAATCTTTGGGATTTTGTTGGCATTTTTTTAATGTGCCGATTTTTACCGTTGACTAACTGTGAAACTATACAATTAGGCAACGTTGATCAAACCACTATTTCCTTTTTGAGAAAGAATAAAAACCTTATAAAATTTTTTAAATTACAATTTTCTGAAAATTAATGGCCATTATTAATGGCTATGAATTTTATTGAGATATGAATTAATTTCAACTAAAAACTCCAATTATCAGCATTATTATATCCTGAATGTAATATATGTATGCAGAAAGCTAGATAATGCACTAAAATAATAAATTAATAAATAAATAGACTTTAATTCTACAGACGTAAATTTATATAAATCTTTATGTTTACTAAAATTTTCTGTACTCAGTGCATAAAAAATAAGTGAATCCACAAAAATCGTAGTTGCAAAGCTACAGAAATTTGTAATTTTACAAAAAAATTACAGTAACCTTATTCAAATTTTCATTTGTAACCCTAGTAGCAGTTATAAAAAGTACATTAATAATTCTAGGTTATCCCGATTTTCTAAAAAAAATCTTAGTTTAACTTTACAGATTTTTTTTTGTTTGTTTTACAGATTAAACGTGTATCTGTTACATGAAATTTTTTTTGTTGCAGTTACATGAAAAGTTCTAGGAATCCTAGTTTCCTAGAAAATTTTAGTAATTTTACAGACCTTTTTTTACAGTGTGGGGACATAGCATTTTCATAAAAAAATTTCTTGTCTTAAAATCGCTTTTGTTTAATACAAATAATCGGTGTAATGTATTCAAGTTCTTATGGGTACCGTTATTTTCCAAGTGAAGTATCAGTATTTTTATAGAAAAAAAAATCTAGTTAGGACGATTAAAGTTTCAAATTATTTAAGTAGAGATTTTCTATAATAAAATACTGGTGCTGAAGAATTTCTTGGTTTGGAAATTATAGTATCCATACGAACCATGGTATACTTAAAGTAATAAGTCTTCATATGTTAACTTCTACTCATTATTGTATTAAAGATTTCGAATATCACTATTATTTAAACTTCAACTCATATGGCTGCAAATTTTTACGATTAAATAAATCAAACATAATTATTGATACATTAGTATTTAAATTCAGTAATTCTTGGCACCTATAATTTTACTACAAGCATTAAAAAATGTAATTTGATACGTTTAATTTAAATGAATTCAGATGCGAAGAGTTGTTAAATGTTATCTAAAAAAATCAAATCGTTTTGTCTTTTGGATTCTATATTTCAAAAGTTATTCTTCAAAAAAAAGAATATTGTCACGGAAGTTTGGAAATATATCTGTACATTGCGGAAAAATAATTTATTGCCTCTCTTTAGATAAACCGTGTTCTTTTTTGTGCCCGTAATGACAACAGTTATAAGGGTAAAATCAAGGGCGGACTGGAGAATCCTCAAGGGAGGGAGGCGATTTTAGAAATTTTGAAACCACAGTCTGATGCATTGGTCGGAGCTCAATCTTTTTTTTAATGCGGGTCGTGTTTCGTCTATTTTTTGCTGTGGCTCGGGTTTGTGTCCAGTTGGTTTCCATTTTTTACTCCTGGCCGGTTTAATTACAATTTGGGTTGAGTTTGAGTCCGGTTTACTTCTATTCTTTGCTGCGGTTCGAAATTTCTGATTTTTTACTATTTAGTCGAGTTTGAGTTCGGTCAACTGCTACATTTTGTTGTTGGTCGGGTTGACTTTTGCTTTTTAGCTGTGCTTAACACATTTGGGCAGTTTGACATACATTTCTAATTTGAAGCAGTTTAGGATTTGGTTTTTACTTTTGCGAGAAGGGTTCCGGGTGACCAGAATTGATTGGGGGTAGTCCTTTGATAATTTTTTTTTTTTTTTTTTTTTTTTTTTTTTTTTTTTTTTTTTTTTGCAATTTTTGGACGAAATGTGCATTTGTTTCACGATCCTTTGAAGAAATTTGTGTTTCTTCCGCGATAATTTCACAAAATTTGATGTACGGATCGCTTCAATTTTTTGCTGCTGGTCGGGTTAATTTTTACTTTTTGTTGTGGTTCTCGTTTGGATCTGATTAATTTGTACGGTTTGCTGTGGGTCAAGTTAATTTCTGAGTTTTTGCTTCTGGACAAGTATGGGTCCGGTTAACAACTATATTTTGCTATTGGTCGTGTTGACTTTTACTTTTTAGCTGCGCTTGGCGCATAGGGGCCGATTGTCATACATTTCGGATTTGAGTCAGTTACAGATTCGGTTTTTACTCTTGCGAGAATGATTGACCCAGTTTTGATCGCGATCCTTTGACGAAATTTGCGTTTTTCCGTGATCCTTTATCGAAATTCGCTTTTATCCGTGAACGCGATCCTTTGAAGAAATTCACGTATTCTCCGTGATTCTTTCACAAACTTTAAGGGTTTTTTGCGACCATTTGATGAAATTGTGTTTCTTTCGCAACCTCCAACAAAATTCGCGTTTCTTTGACGAAGTTTACTCTTATTTGAAATTCGCGATATGAAATTCGCGTTTTCTCTGTTTAATAATTTTTACGATTAACAAGTAAGAAAGTTTTCAACCCAATTTGGGCTCATGGGAAATAATTTAGAGAAGTGGACGGGTCGCCGTCGATCCAGTATTGTTTATCACACTATCTAGATTAGAGACGTACCAAACGTTTAGCTGCACGGGTCGCGGTTGGGAAAATAATGTTTATCATATTATCTAGATCAGAGACGGACTGAATATTTAGCTTTTATTCCGGACCGAGCCACGACCTGGAAATTTTGCGCAATGCAAACTTCTAGGAAAAATGAAATCCAGACCAGGCTCGGTCTGGAAGAAAAAAAGCCTGTCCCCACCCAAATCTAAAAAAAGCAAGATCAGGACACTACTCGATTCAAAATGAGAGAAAACCTTACCCAGTCCAAGAGATCATGGAGTTAAACTGGCCCGACCCATGCCAGGTCGTGACGGGCTCGAGCTTCGCCCCAAGTTATTTCTCGTGAGGATGCGTAATGTTGATTTTCAAACCCTTTATTAGCCCAAGGGGGGAAGACTTCGTTCCCTCTCCCCGCCGCTTAGAACCGCCACAACGTAAGGGCTGTGTCGATCCCAGATCGAGCGTTTAGCCTTTATACCGGACGGAGCCTGGGCTTGAAAATATTTGCCCGTGGATACCTTTAGTATGAAGGAAGTCCACGCTAGACCCAACCTGGAAAAAACAGTGTGGCTGGATCCAGATCTGAAGAAAAAAAGTTAGACCCTACCCGGTTCTGAAAGTTTGAAGACCTCACCCAGTCCCTATATAATAAATTAAAGTTGGCGCGAACTGGGTCGTGTCGCGCCGATCTCGAGTTTAGGACCAACAACTTTTCCGTGAGGGCATCTAATGATGTTCTGGAGATCCTTTACTGGGCTCAAGGGCGGGCAATCGCCCCATCGCTCCCCCCCCCCCTTAGATCCGCCATTGGGTAAAATATGAATGAATATCAAACCTTGCTACATTCTTAATCGAGAAAATACTTTAAAAAGTTTTGTCGCACATAAAACGGGGGAAAATTAAATTTCATCCATGTTAAATATACCCATTTGATAACAATTCTACCAAAAGTCTTGATTTCGTTCTTCAATTCAGAAAATTTCCTTTTAAAAGATATGCTGGTTCTCCACTTAACTGTTTGCGCACAATTACGCGTCTTTTTTTTTTTTTTTTTTTTTTTTACTTAATAATTTTTTACATGAATTATTATTTGCATTATAATTTTTTGCAAACGCATACGCTTGTTTTCCAAAATATTTCAAGTAATCAACATCTGCATTTTTCACAAGGTGTATACGTTTAAATCATGAAGATACTCTGCTGAAAATATTAGGGAATTTTTGTGACGGATTTCAGTACTGTGGTGCGTGTCCATAATTGTAAATACAAACATTTTACTTTGCTAGATAGTGTAAGTAAATTAATAATCACACGATATAACGCAAGATACATTTACAGAGAAAAATAAATGATATCAGTATAAAAATGCGTATGCTAACGAATAAGAAAGACGCAGAATCCATTTCCGTTAAGTTTCCACCTCTGTGTTCATCTTAAAGCACACCCATTCTACAGATATATTTTGATTACATAAAAAATATATGATCGTCTATAAGAAAAGGACATGTTTACAAAAACTATACAATCAATCTATCACTACGTTTTTCTCATAGCGATCATTGCAGGAATCGTCATGGCGATATCAGCCAATCATATCATATATCTGTTAAACATAGACCAATCAAATTCCTAGAGCTAATGTGTAGAGTATGAATCATAAGAATGAAAAAATTTTTGCTGATGACCCACAGTCATTCGACCGACAGTGACATTAGCTACCCTTTCCTCAGAGAGACTTGTACTTCGTGCAAGATTAGCTAGTATTTACGCATTAAAATCCTATTTTCACTTTTTTTTTTTTTTTTTTTTTTTTGTATTAAAAGAAAAAAAATACAAATTGCTATATCGTTTTTTCACGTCTCTCCATACACAAATCTTGTTTTATAAAGTGCTTTTTGCTATAAATAATCTGTTATATAGTTTCGAATTCTAACTTTTTAAATAAATCGATTATTAAAAGGATTATGGTCATTTCCTTATTTATTAAGTTTAGTAATATCGAAAATCTTTATAAAGTGCTTCATCTGTATTTGAATTACAAACATGACAGTAAATCATTTTTATAAGTAAAAAGATTTTTTATATTATTTAAGTAGAAAAATAACTCAAAATTACAAAATCTTAGTACACATTAATCAATTCGTATGTAGCACTTTGTATACAGCTGACAAAGTGCAACTAAATTTAAGAAGTTAAAAGAAAGAAAGAAAGAAACGTCTTTTATAAGTTTAAAAAAAAAAAAAAACTTTGAAAAGAACCAAGAAAATGATTACATTAAAAAAAAAAGAAAATTTGTGTATACTGAAAAAATGTATTATTACTGAAAAAATATATTATCACATCTGTAATGTGATTTTTTTTTTTTTTTTTTTTTTTTTTTTTTGCTTCCTTTGAATTTCTTTGAGTCAGTTTTTCAAAGAATGACATTTTATTAGAATTAAGTCGAGGAAAAAAGGATACCTAAAAACTATTTGTTGACTTATGAAGATTAAATATGTGTAAAAAGCGGATTCTAAATCAATGATTTACGAGAAAGGAATTCGCAGTTACGTAACACTGATTTTCTTTTAAGAAAAATCTTTTTTTATTCAAGACAAATCCGATATAAGTAATATATTTTTAAAAACTATAAAAATAAAACTAACTGAAGTATGTTTAATACAATAATGAAAGGGAAGTAGTTATAAAAAATACTGGATTATTTACAGACTTAAAAGTCTTAAAGTAATTATTACCCATCTGCAATCCGCAGCAACAATATGATAAATACATTTTTTTGCGTTAGAAAAAAATCTTCCACATAAAAATGTAAAATACTTTTTTTAAATACTTTTTAAAAATACAAATGTTGAAATTACAAGGTTCAAGGCACAATATATAGAAACAAATTCAAAATAATTCCTATTACAAATTTTAGTATTATTTTAAATGGATTTTTAAAAAGTATTTGATATTAATTGTATTTTTTTTTTTTTTACTTCACTAGAAAATGTGTCATATCGAATTTCTATTTGACTCCTTTCTTTACCCATAAAAAATTGTAAAAAGTAAGGTACCCTGGGGTAATAACGCCATGTTAAGGTTCTACCAATTTCCACGGCTCAGTTTTAGTTTGTATTTTTCAAACAAATATATGATTTGATACAGCAACTCTTTGACTATCTATATAAAAAAAAATTAACAGATATGTATTCATAAAATGTAATGGCGTGATTTCTTGACCAATGCTATTTGGCGTTTTTACCCACCTATATGGGTAATAACGCCATGCAAACAAAACTATGAAATAAGATGGAATAATTGCATGTAGATTGCCCAATTCTAAAAATACAAACTCTACAAACTTAAAAATTGACAAATTGCATTCTAAGCTATTGAAAATGTTCAATTTTATGTGAAAGTGTAAGAAAAATAAAGGTGTGGTGTGTGTGTGTGGGGGGGGGGGGGGATGAGGCAAAAGAATATCAGACCGTGAGCTTCTTTTTGATTAAAAAGGACCGCTTAAATAGAATTATTAGAAACATTGCACAGTTTTAACTGTGTTTATTTGAATCAGTATTTAGGATGTAGCTCGGCTAGTGTAGGGAATCATCCGGGGTATTAGTGCCAAGGATTGGCGTTATTACCCCGTTATAGTTATTGATCTGTACATTTTAAATTGCAAATTATCTCGAGAAGATATCCAAAATCCTCAACAACATTTTGAAAGTCCATGAAATGTACTACAAATTTATGTAATTCACAAAGTATTTCCGGATAAAAATAGTTTTCACATCACAAAATGTATCTCGCAAATTTTAGATCAGGCGTTAATTTTAGTTGCTTGTAAAAACAATAAGACCTAAAAATGAAACAAATTAACTTGAAGCTGTTTTTTGCGATTTATATGACTCAAAATCCTTCTGCGCAGAGTACATGGGTGTCTTTTACTAGATTATTTCATAATTATGCAAAATATTAGTACTTGGCGTTATTACCCCGCCTGGCGTTATTACACCAGACCACCTTATATTGAAAAAGTAAAAAGTAATTTTAAACGTAAAAAAAAAAGTATACATTTTTTTTTTTTAATTTATGGACATCCATATTCATGCCCTTAAAACGTAAAAATATATAAAGACACATAAGTATATCCATATATCTCCATATGGAATGATTTTGAATTTTTATGAAATTTATACATTTATTTGTTTGAAAATAATTTAAGAATATATTTGGCTTAGTGAAACTCAATTTTAAAAGTTGATATTTAATAATGAAAGATATAAATTGTTCTTGCGCAAGTGTTGCGTTAATATTTTTGCCTAAAAGAACATTCTGCCGAAAGAAACAACTCACAAATTCCTGAAACCTATATAGATGAATAATTTAAATTCATTTGAATTAAAAAACTATTTTAATTAAAAATAAAGGCTTATCAGCTTTCTTTTAAAAAATACTTTTTTCTTGATGAGACAAAGTTCTCCTTCAATGATGTTCTTACACAGGTAAGAAAAGCAAGACTATTGTAATCATTCTCCAAGTCTCATTAGTTGAGTTTTCGAACTCAACTAACGTAAGCTGCTTTACGGGAAATATTTAAAAATATTTCACAAACAGTAAGAAACTAAATAAGAAAATGCTGTCATAATAAGTATGAAAAATATGAATTCAATTTACAAAATACAAATTAGTAACATGCACAATCACTGCTACTAAGAGCTGAAGCATCGACCATGTGCAAAGCTTTTTCACAAATAAAATTATCATCAGTTTCTTACATATATTAAATTTGATACAAAGTGTGGATGCGTCTTTTTTTATTCATTGCTGCTATTATCTCTGAACCTTCAATGCACGATTTTTTCTATTTTTATGAAAAAAATCATTTGAAATCTACGTATTCGTCTAATAATGGGAAAAATCGTAAAAAAAAACAAATTTTCATCTGAAATTTGATATTTTACCACATGTATCCTACACTATACATGGCCAAAGATGACCGTCCACTTCCGATTTTAGACATTTTGTTAAATATCTAAAAAAATACATGAGGAATTAACTTGAAACTCGAAAAGTGTAAATATAATAGTAAAAGTCATAAATTTCAGTGAAGATTTCCCCCCCCCCCCAAATTCAAAAGGGGGCCGTCAACAAATTAAAAAAGGATTAATATCTTTTGGATAACCCTGTCAAAAGTAATGCATCAAAAATGTTCAAAATGTAGATTATGATTAAGTGGCTTATTTTAATAAACTGTGTTCATTTTTATGTCGATGGCATGTATACTCGTAGAGAAATTAAGGCTTTTATAAAACCCGTCCCAAATTTTTCCAATATTTTTTTCTTATAGTTTGTAGAGTTCTTAATATAAATTAATATTCTTTTCTGAAAATAGGACACGTAATATTGCACACAATACTCTGTTATCAGAATAAAAAAATAATAAAAATTGCATGAAAAATGAGTAGGTTTACTAAATAACTTTGCACTGCGCATGCGTCAACTATATCAAAATTTTATTTGTATATTATGTTAACTACAGATATAGAGCAACTTTTGTGAAAGTCTCAAAATCATAGTCTTAAAATTCTGAAAGTAATCGTCTATAGAATAAGCACAAAATCCGTTGTTCACAAAATGAAGCAAACAAAATGAGGGATTTTATCCAAATGTAGTAGTACGTCTCATATTGTGTACTGTATATTGACACTAATCAATGAATATATGGATACAATTCCTCTTCTTTTTGCTTCATTTTGGGAACAACGGATTTTCAACTTATTCTATTCACGATTATTTTCAGGATTTACAAGCTATGATTTTGAGACTTTTCCAAAAGTTGCTTTATACATTTAGCTAACATGATATGCAAATGAAATTTTGATATCGTTGACGCATGCGCAGTGAAAAATTATTCATTAAAGCTACTCATTTTTCATACAATTTTTATTATTTTTTAATTCTGATAACAGGATGTTGTGTGCAATATTATGTGTGATATTTTCAGAAAGGAATATTATTTTATATTAAGAACTCTGCAAATAATAAGCAAAAATCTTGGAAAAATTTGGTACTGATCTTATAATAACCTTACTTTCTCTACGAGTATACATGCCACCGACATAAAAATGAACACAGTTTATTACAATAAGCCACTTAATCATAATCTACAGTTTGAGCGCTTTTGCTACTTTCGTTTTGACAGGGTTATCCAAAAGATATTCATTCTTTATCAATTTGTTGACGGTCCCCTTTGGAGTTTTAGGGAAACATTTTCACGGAAATGTATGAATTTTACTATTGAATTTACACTCTTAGAGTTTCAAGATAATTCCTCATGAATTTTTCTAGATTTTAACAAAATGTCCAAAATCGCAAGTGGACGGTCATCTTTGGCCAGGTAGTGTAAGTACACATTTAGCATTTATAAAATTTGTATTGTTATATTTTGCAACTAAATGGGCTGAAATTATTTAATTTATCTGTTTAACACTCTTCAATTTTCATTATATCAACATTTTTAAATGTCCAGTAAAAATAATAAAAGTAAATTTTGCCTTACTAGCTTGATCGAATTTTTTTCTATTTCCAAAGAACAAACTCTAATTCCTTATCGTATGCAGCAATCTGATACGGATAAAATATGTATAAGTCCGTTTTTAGGTGCGTTCGAAATTATGTAAAATACGTAGCACCTATAGTTGTCGTTCAGTCAGTCCGCCTGTCCGTTTGCCCGTCTGTCCGTCTGTCCGCATATAACAACGCAAAAACTACCCAACTGAATTGTTTGAAATTTAAAATATATAATTATTACATAATTTTGTCAAGTCATTTCAAATTTTATAAAAATCGGATGCGTAGATCAATTACAGAGACAATCAAAAATATTTCATTACATTACGGTCAATGTGGAAAAAATTTTCAAACGCATTTTGATCGTTAGAAATTTAAAATACATAATTATTACATAATTTTGTCGAATTATTTCAAATTTTATCAAAATCAGATGCATAGTTCAATTACAGGAACAATCAAAAGAATTCCGTTACATTACGATCAATGGGAAAAAATGTTTCAAATGCATTTTAGTAATGTTACACTCATTCGAACATAACAAAAATGATATGCATCTATAAAGTACATATTATAATATACATTTTGCATAATCTGTGGTGCAAAGAACATTCGTTATTGATTTACAAGGCCACACAGAACTATTCCATTGCATAACGGTATAGGGAAAAATCTGTTTGGTGCGCATTTTAATTGTAATTAACTATATACAATTTTATGAGATTAATATATGACAGTGATATTTTTAAAACTTCGTTATCGTATGAACGCACCTCATTAGCTACGCTTCACGTGCAATTTCCAACTATTTGGACTGTTCTTGATCTGTTACAATGTTCAATTTGTGAAAATTCTGACCGCATAATGAGATTTAGAGTATTTTTACGTATGTGCAAGATATGGCACACGGTGCCGTGAACGGTTAAGTTTCTAGATAGAGTTCGTAATTTCTGAATTTTGCTATTAAAAATGCTGTATAAAATCTCAACACCTAACACAAGTAAATATTCATTCCACAACTCTAGTTCTATTCGTTCAAAAAATATTTGTCTAGTTTCTGACTTTTTGTATTGCAATGTGTATAATTATGCAAAATAATAATAATAATAATAAAATGCATTGCAAAAAATAAATCTTTTAAGGGAACACTATTTTTTTTCAAAATGTTAACATAGCCATGTACCTGTAATTCCAAGAACATTTAATTAAAACTGATAAATGTTATAAAATGTATTGCTGCTTTAATTTTATACCAATTTACTAAATCCTAGTAAAGCAGTTCAAAGCAGTTTAATCCCTAAGTCCATATTTTCTAATTAAAACTGGTTAAAAGAAAGCTTTAATTTATATTATTATATTCAGACGTTACATATTTCCCATAAGAATTCCTTCATTAACTGAAATAGTTTTGTATGAGAAAGCATCATAAATTAATTGGATATTGTGTTGATTTTAAATATAATCTCAATAAATCTAATTATAGTATTTTGTAATTTCCTTATTCAAATTTTCACGTAAATAAATGTTTTTAAATGAAATACATTGCAACAATAACAGACTTGCCTAATTCAAAGAATCATTTGTAAATGCAGTTAATTTTCTAATACTTTTAAATAAATGGGAAATTTTCCATCATACATAATCAGTATTAAATATGCATATTGCGTGTAGAAAAATGCTTTTAGATATACTTATGGAATTATACAGAATGTTGTCAGATTGTGATTGTTTTAAGCAAAATATCTGAAACACTATACCAGAATAGAAATTTTTTATTTAGTTTTGTAACGGAATATTTGACGCATAAAATGATAATTTTTATTCTTAAATAGTGGTAAATATTTTTATTTAAAAAATACCCTGTCTGGTAACACTGCTTATAATACTAGAAAAAAAATAAAATCATTGGAATGCTTTAATATTTCTTTTTATGCTTACACATTACTTGCTTTATCTCTTTAGTTGCCAGACTGAGATATTTCATGATTTTTCTTTGTCTGAAGTATTAATTTTTATAATACACTGTAAAAAATTCCTGTCGGCTGGGCCTATAGGCGGAGATAGATTTCGAAGAGTGCTCATTTCAACAAATATATATATATATATATATATATATATATATATGATTAGAGATAAACCCAGTTTAATAACTTCATTTGGCCGTTTACGAAAAATTTTTAATTTCATTTTTCTGCAAAAACTCGTTTTATCAGAATCATCTTAAGAAAAATTCAGCTCAAATGCCCATTTTGACAACATATTTTGAAATAAATTCTGAATTTATTAAAAAATCGACCAAAACAGTACATTATATAGTTCCTAAATAACAAAAAACTGTCAGTTGAATGCATTTGAGAAAAAAATTGAATTTAAAAATGAGTCATAAAATAACCGATTTGTTGTTTGAATACAACCTTAATTCTTTAATCATGATTGCTTCGGAAAATTTTGTGCGAAATACTCACTTTGACAGCATTTTTAAAAATATATTCTATCTTTATCAAAAAACTGCCCAATGCGTCACAGTATATAGTTCCTAAATAAGAGGATCTGTAAATAGGATGCGTTTGAGAGCGAAAATGGATTTTAAAACGAATCATAAAAAACGCAATTTGCTATGTGAAAACTTCCTTAAATTTTCAAATGACGAAGACTTCGGGAAATTCTGTTCAAAATACACTTTTTGGTAGCCTTTTTCGAAATATATTCTGTTTTTATCAAAAAACCGATCAATGCATCACATTATATAGTTCCTAAATAAGAGGATCTGTAAATTGGATGCGTTTGAGAGCGAAAATGGATTTTAAAACGAGTCATAAAAAACGCAATTTGCTATGTGAAAACTTCCTTAAATTTTCAAATCACGATGACTTCGGGAAATTCTGTTCAAAATACCCTTTTTGGTAGCCTTTTTTGAAATATATTCTGTCTTTATCAAAAAACTGACCAATGCATCACATTATATATATATAGTTCCTAAATAAGAGGATCTGTAAATTGGATGCGTTTGAGAACAAAAATGATTTAAAAACAAGTCAGAAAAAAACGCAATTTCTTATTTGAATACCTCCTTAAATTTTCAGTCCCGATGACTTTGGGAAATTCTGTTCAAAATACCCTTTTTGGTAACCTTTTTTGAAATATATTCTGTCTTTATCAGCAAATTGACCAATGCGTCACTTTATACAGTTTCTAAATAAGAGGATCTACCATTTGGATGCGTTTAAAATCAAAAATGAATTTAAAAATGAGTCAGAATATAAGCCGTTTTGATTTGAGGTTTTTTCTCCAACTCCTATTTTAGTTTAATTTCTTTTTGCTATACGAATTGGTCCTATGAAAAACTTGTCAATATAAAAGTTGTAGATATTTTTGAGAAGATTTAAAATAAATTTAATCAGATTTGATATCTTAAAAATTGACGGAGTTATGGATTTTTCTCTTTTTTCACCGCCCTTTTTCTTTTCGTTTTTAATTTTTTTTATCGGTAAAAGTTGGTCCTATCAAAAACGTGTAAATACAAAAGTTTTAGATAATTTTAAGAACATTTACAAAAAATTTAGTTGGACTTGATATCTTGAAAATTGCCGAAGTTATGATTTTTTTTTTCTCTCGAAACCTCTGTTTTTTTCGCCCCTTGAGCTCACTTCTAAATTTTTCAAAAATCTGTCATGCATAAACTTTTGGCCTATTTTTAAGAAGTAAATATAAACTTTAAACCGATTCGATATCTACTTTAATTAAGAAGTTATGGCGTTTTTTTGGTTTTCACAAAAACGCCCCCTATTTCGACCCCCTAGGTCCGAATTTGCCCATTAACGAACTTAGCCGAGATTTTATCCCCTTTGATTTTATGCACCAGTTTGGTGGAGATTGGTGAAGAATTATAGAAGTTATCGTGTCCATAAAAAGTGAGATATATAAATAGATAGATAGATATATAAACTGGTGCGATTGCAATAGGTAGTATTTCATACGAAATCTACCTAAAAGCTGCACTAGATATTTACTGCAGCAGAGATTTCGGACAATGTCCATAAAAAGACAAATTTCATGCCTATATCAACGGAATTTGCCATCACATTAACGGTTTTTGGTTGTAAAACACAAAAGATTACGAGAGTTAACCGTTTATGTGAAAAAAGTGACAGATTCTGTAAATTTGGATTTATTTGGTTAAGTTTCTGTTAAATTGGATAATTCACGGTGAAGTACCGTAAATTATTATTATTATTATTATTATTATTATTATTATTATTTACAATGTACTAAGCATACGAAAACTAATGCACTTAAAAAACCAGAAAAGTTCCTACGCAGCAAGGTTCTTCGAGTTCTTCGATCTTTACTTAAATTTTTCAGGGAATGTTTTTGAATCTGAAAGATCTTTCTTGGTAGTAAACATAAACTTTCCTGTCAACAAGGATCTGTAATGTTTGACTATTTACAAAAAGACTTTTCTAAGAAATTTGATTTTTACCTTTCAGAGATAGTGCGTTTTTTTTTTTTCTCGTAGTACTCTTAACAAATTCATGTATTGTAAAAAAACCCAGTTAAAAAAAGAAGTTAATGCATACAAGTGATAAAAAACGTAGTTTATATATATATGTTACAGGCCAAACCCGATTTTAGGCCAAACCAGATTAGCCTAGGCCAAACTAGTCTATCCTAATGCCCATCGGATAAACTAGTTTTTCCTAGGCCAAACTAGTCTATCCTAACGCCCATCGGATAAACTAGTTTTTCCTAGGCCAAACTAGTCTATCCGATAGCCCATCGGATAAACTAGTTTTTCATAGACCAAACTAGTCTATCCGAACGCCCATCGGATAAACTAGATTTTCCTAGGCCAAACTAGTTTGGCCGAACAGTCATTAGGATAAACTAGTTTAGCCTGCTATTCATTAATTTGAACTAGTTTATCCTAGGCCGAACTAGATTGTCCTAGGCCAATTCAATTTGGCGTGATATTTTTAAATCTAAAGACCGCCGCGGCGCCAACTTTCCAGTTTTGATCTATTTTATCCTAGGCCGATGCAGTTTGACGCGATTTTAGCTCATAGACTATCAAAGCCTGAGAGCTAATGTGCTCGCAGATTATGTGTGTGTGTATGTAACCATTTACGTACGTATGGCCGTATGTACGTACGTATGTACGTACGTGTGTACGTAATGCGATAACTCCTGACAGAAATATCCAAATTGATTCAAATTTTGGACATAGATTTATCCTGATAATGAACTTTCCTGATTAGTTTCAGAGGTTCATTGAATAAGAATAAGGGGAGGAGAACAAAAGGTTAATCCGCACCCCTCCCCCACTTACTTAATTTAGTTAAGTCAGTTTTACATGCAAAATGATCAGATTTTATTAAAATTGTAGGTATAATATCATTTTGATAAGGTACATCCATGATCAGTTCTGGGTGTTCATTGTTTACGTATAAAGAAAGTAGGAATGGGAGGTAACACACTTAATTTATGTAAATAGGTTTTTCACAGAGAATTTACCGATTTGTTTCAAATTTTGAATGTAGGTTCCTTCTGATAAGGCATTTACCTGATTAATTTGGGGGGGGGGGGTGTTCTGAGTTTAAATATAAACGTAGAACGGATTTTTATTCAATCGGATAGAAACTTTCGGTTTTATGAAAAGATTTTTAATTCGTTACAGATATTGGTTTTTGCACGCATCACTTCAGGCGAAATTGTTCATATTAAGAAACTAAATATCCGAATCCTTTTAAAAATAAGAAAAAGCTTAAATAAAACGTGACACTTGAAATTTAGAATGGGGGAGGGGGGGGTAGACTCACCAGACTCTAGATTTTTTTTTTAAAGCTCAGCACTTTTTAATGTTTTGGCTGCTAATTAAATATTACCATTATTTGAAACTTTTAGAAACATAATAAAACATGATGTTAAATATTTAAGAAAAAAGATGGCGCGTCAAATACTACTATTTTCTATTAGTAATTTTTGTAAAAATTTTAAATTCTTGTTGGAACTGTTTGAAACTTTGTGATAGTTTATAACACATGTTAAAAATTGTAAAAAAAGTCCCAATACGAAAGGGGAAGAGGGGGGGGGCGAAGAAAATCAGGAAATATAACGGAAATTCTAATTTGATCTAGTTGAAACTTTAAGATAGTTTATGACACATGATATAAATTTTTAAAAATATGTTCCGCGTTTAATGCCACTATTGACGAATAGTGATTATTGCAAAAATCTTAAATTCTTGTTTTGCAGCACCGCGACATCGAGTAAAATATCTACTGATAGATTGTTTAACGGAGTTTCGTTCATATACAGTTTTGTTGGCAATAGGGTGCGCTCCCTGGTGATGGAATCTGGAACTAATATAACGCGAGCACCCTGGTGTTGGAATTTGTAACTAATACAACGCGATCTAGTTCAAACAAGCTGGCTTCGTCTGCTATTGAGCTCCTTCTTTTATATAAAATCTCAAAACGGACGTATGTTAAGCGAACGAACCTCGAAGAGAGAGAAACATGATGATAAATATTTAAGAAAAAAGATGCCGCATCAAAATATCACTATTTTCTAATAGCAATTCTTGTAAAAATGTTAAATTATTGCCGGAACTTTTTGAAAAATCTGTAACAACGTCTTTCAAATTCTAACTCAATCTGAAATTTGATGAAAATCTGTGTATTAGTACAATTTGAGATAGAATTATCGCAGAAATCATAAAAAAAACTGTATAGAAGCGCTATCTATTGAGCCATTTACTCTAAAAACAAAAGAATATTAATTTATATCAGGGACTAACTGAATTTGAAGTTTGATGAAAATATGTGCATTTGTTCTTGAGATAGAACTATTGCGATAATTATGGATAATGCCACAAAGCAGCGCCAGCTGTTGCACGATTAACTCCAAAAACTAAAAAGTACTGTTGTAATTTTTATATCAAGGACTATCATAATCTGGAGTTTGATGAAAATTAATGTATTAGATCGTGAGATAGAGCTATTGCAATAATCACGAATAATACCGTATAGCAGTGCCACATTTCAAGAGATTTACTCCAAAAACTACAGAATACTAATTTTTATCAGAGACTTAGTGAATCTAAAGTTTGATGAAAATTCATGCATTATTTCTTGCGACAGGGCTATTTCAGGAATCGGAAAAATTGAGTACAACAGTGCCACCTATTGAGCAATTAATATAAAAACGTAAACAGAATTAGTTCATAGCACGGATTTACTGAATCCGGAAGTTTGATGAAAATCCGTAAATAAATTATTGAAATAAGGTTGATGCATATCGGTAAAAATGAAATTTAGAAGCGCCATCTGTTGAATGATTTACATGAAAATAAAATCAGAATCAATTTATATCAGGGACTATCTAAATATAAATTTATATTAAATTTCATTCATTAGTTCTTGAGATACAGCTATTATAAAAATTGTTAAAAATGCAGCATATCATAGCCATGTTGAGTAATTTACTTCAAAATAGAAACAACACCAACTCATCTCATGGACGAACTGAATCTGATGTTTGATGGAAATTTGTGTATTAGTTATTAAGATAAAGAAAATGCGTAAATTATAAAAAATACAAAACAGCAGCTCCACCTGCTGAGCGATTTACACCAAAAACTAATCAGCATCAATTTAGATCAGAGACTACCTCAATATATTTTTTAAATTAAATTTCGTGCATTAGTTCTTCAGCCGCGTCCCTACAGCTTGCGACAGCGTATAGCAGGTGTGCTGCACACGTACTGCCGAATGCCCTCTTCCTTTTCGAACGAACTTCGAAGCGAACGAAATTCAAATCGTAGCAAGCGTGCTGATTACGCACCACCGAATGTAATCCTCCTTTTCGAAAGAGCCTCAAAGCGAACGAATTTCCAGCCATATCCCCGCTGCCCACGCCACTCAGATAGCGGGCGAACCAGCAAGTTTTAACTAAGCCACGTTATATTAGTTCCTTATTCCAACACCAAGGAGCGCACTCTATTATTAACAAAACTGTACCTGAATGAAACTCCGTTAAACAACCTATTAGTAGATATGTTACTTGAGGTCGCGGTGCTTTTAAAGCTAGAATTTCCGTTATATTTCCTGATTTTGTTCACAACCACACCCTCTTTCACGAAATATGATTTTTTTTATAAATTTATATCAAATGTCCTAAACTGTCACAAAGTTTCAAAATGTTCCAGCAAGAATATATCATTTAAAAAAAAATTACTATTAGGAAATAGTGGTATTTCGATGCGGAATCTTTTTTCTTAAATATTTATCATCATGTTTTTTTCTCTTCGAGGTTCATTCGCTTCAATATACGCCCGTTTCGAGATTTTATATAAAACAAAGGGTCCGATAGCGGGCGAAGCCGACTGATTTGAACTAAATCGCATCCAAATTCCAACACTTGGGTGCTTATTTTATATTAATTCCACATAAGTTCGTTATATTAGTCGCGATATATCCGTTCGACATGCGTACGTACGTACATAAGTATGTACAGACGTACGTACATACATACGTACATGGTTACCATACACATACACAGAATCTACGAGCACATTAGCTCTCAGGCTTTGATAGTATATGAGCTAAAAGCGAGTCAAATTTCATCGGCCTAGAATGAATTAGATAAAAACTAGAAAGTTGGCGCCGAGGCGATCTTTAGATTCAATAAAATCACGCCAAATTGAATTGGCCTAGTACAATCTAGTTCGGCCTAGGATAAACTAGTTCAAACCAATGAATGGCAGGCTAAACTAGTTCATCCTAATGACCGTTCGGCCAAACTAGTTTGGCCTAGGAAAATCTAGTTTATCCGATGGGCGTTCGGATAGACTAGTTTGGCCTAGGAAAAACTAGTTTATCCGATGGGCGTGCGGATAGACTAGTTTGGCCTAGGAAAAACTAGTTTATCCTATGAGCATTAGGATAGACTAGTTTGGCCTAGGAAAAACTAGTCTATCCGATGGGCATTAGGATAGACTAGTTTGAACTAGTCCAATCTAGTTTGGCCTAAAATCGGTTTTGGCCTGTAACATATATATATATATGTATGTATGTATACAGTGGCGGTCAAAAGTTTCCGGCCAGCAAAATTTTTTCAGTTAATTGGTAAATATACCCATATGAATAGGAATCTCAAAGAGATACTTATACATTTTATTGACATATTAGTTAGGAACTTACTTATAGAACAACGTGTAAATATCAATAAATTTAATTGACAAAATTAAGTATAAAAGAAAACGCATGTTCTCAAAAGTTCCCGGCCACATTCGCAAGTTTGCAAAAAAGTGGTATTGTAATAGAAAAATACAGTGATCAGCAACATTTATAAATACTATTTTATCGTATTACTATTTTATTAGCTTTAGTAATAAGTACTGCGGCGCATCAACGTGACATTCATACAATCAACGGCTAAAGATCATCTATGGTACTTTTTTTCCACATTTCTTGAAATTTTGGAAGATTTTCTATTGGATTCATGTTGGGCGTTTGGGCTGACCATTTCAAAAACGAATTTTTTTTTTTTTTTTTTTTTTTTTTTTTTTTTTTTTTTTTTTTTTTACGAAAATTATTGCTTATCGAGTCTTGCATACATTATTTATGCCGTTATCATGTTACGAAAAATAGTTGCGACCAAATTTTTTTCTCTAATAAGGCAAAAAATTGTCTTGCAAGATATCCTTATACATCGTATCATTCATCTGGCTATGGCTTTCAAATAACGGACCGACACTTTTTAAAGAAAATACTCCCCACGTCATAACCTGTCCTCCGCCATGCTTCATTGTAGGAATAACATAGGTCGAATCATACTTTTTGTTGTTAGGTCATCGTAGGGGAGAGGGGGGCACCTTTGAACACGCTAAATATTTTCGTTAAAATAAATTATTTAAAAAAAATGTATATTACAAATTTAAAATTTTTTCTCCAAAACTAACCTTTATACTATCTTAATTTTCTTATAATAAAGTTCCGTACTTACTTCAAATTATTAAATTAAAATCTTGTTTCTAAATCTAATCTGTTAATCCTTATGCAGACGATATAAATTCTTAATTTGCCTTAAAAAACATTATTCCAGTATGCGTAAATTTAAAAAGATGACTCTAAATTAAAATATTTCTTAATTAAAACTTTATTTCTTAATATTCCAAATAAAACTGATTTCTTCTATGTTTTTATCAACCCTTTTTAAGAAAGTCTTATTAAATTTATTCCAAAACCATACCTTTCAAAAAATATCATTATTTTATTTTATCTATTTATTATTTTTCCTCAGTCAACCTTTGATGTGTGCATATTAATAAATTCATTTCTTTTCTTTTTATCTTAAAATTAATCATTTATAAAAATCGTCTGCCTAAGAAATTCTGAGTCTATTATAAATTGGTTAAATAATATTTTTAAAAAAATAAATTTATCGTCTGTGGAAAATAATCTCGTAGCTGGACAAGAATTCTGTTTACATAAAAGAATGATGGTTTGAGGTTACAGAATGTTCCAGAATTTTCTTTTTAGTTTAAAAAGGTGGAAGTCTCGAGATGAAAAAGAAGATTTCTTGGGTTGCTTCTTCGATGAGGACAGCTCGCTGAAATAATGATGGAATTTTTGCAAAAGGAGCTTTTCCTTCCTCATTATTACGAATTTAATAAATGAATTTACAGCAGCCCATGATTAATTATTGGATCTTCTACATTTATTTATTTATTTTGTTTTTTCCCTCGCTTGCCATGACTGTGTGTTTCTTTTTAACCAGTGGAAATAATTCGAGTTCTCCTTAAATCGTCACAACTAATCGAAAAGTCCGCCAGGATTAGTTATCTGTGCTGCCTTTTTAATGAATGATATTTAAAGAAAATTGCGATGGAACGAAGAAAAGCATGCTATCGCCGAAGTTCGATTGAAGGACAGCCTATATGGTATTTTCAGCTTGCTAATGAATAGTACTTGCTTCGAGTCTGATGTGGATTTCCTGACGCTTGATGTTGATCTGTGCGCACAAATTTTGATTCAGTATTCATGGTCATAGGAAAATTTTTGAAAATTAATGACTTCAAAGTGGTGAGTATGCGAAAGGTATTTGATGAGGAATTTAATGAAGAATGGATTTTATTGAAGATTTTTCGTGAACTGTAAGTTATTTTATTAAATGTTTTGATTATTATTTCTATTCTATTTATGATTGATGGAAAGTATTTATTATTTATTTATTTATTTATTTATTATTTTATTGATGAGAGTAATTTGAAGTTAATTTATTAATTTACTAATTTATTTATTATTTTATTATTTATTGTATGTTATGGATCTGATATAGTAATTTTGAAAAAATATGTTATTGATAGAAATTATTAACTTTGAAATTTATTGCAAATGATTTTACGATCAGGATTTAATAAAGAAAATAGAAGTGCTTCATTTATTCTAACGAGTAAGAATCAAAAAATTATGGAAGATCCTAAGTTCGTACCGTTTGACCCGAGTTCTGGAATGAACATTTTGTCGTGGTTAACTTATTTTGATACAACATGTGAAAAGGAGAAGAAAAATCTAGAATGGAAATTTAATTCTATTGCGCAATATCTGAAAGGGGAAGCGCAAAAAATTTATATCAATGACTGTTTAAATTGTACGGATTATGAACAAATTAAGAAAATTTTGATAGAAAGATTTATTCAATTAGACATCCCGAGTTTTTCTGATTTTTCAAATCTGAAATTAGATAATTTAGACAATTTAGAAACTTATTTTCGTAAGAAAGTGGAAATTGGTAGGAAATTACATCTTAGTGAAAATATACTATTACAAGGTTTAACTGATGGTTTAAAACCAGAATTCAAAAACAGTATTATTATAAATCCTCCTAGTAGTACCACCGAATGGTACCGGGTTGTCAAACAATTCGTGGAAGTTTCCACCCCACTAGTTTCAAACCAAGTAATAAATCAACCATCAGCTAGACAAAATTTTCAACCTTTTCAACCAACTAGGCCCTGGATTCAGCCAGTTAGGCCCAATAATACATTTAGGAATTGGATTCCCCAAAGGCAATCTCAGTTTCAAAGACCTAGAGTTTGTCAAAATAATTATATTCAAAATTCATACCCTTCAAAACCTTGTAGGATATGCACAAATAGGGGTGTCAGTAATGCTTTTCATTGGGAAAGAGAATGTATTTTTAGGAGTGAGTTGCCATCCTCTGATACTCTTCCAAGTAGCTCACAAAATAATTCTCATAATATTTGACTATTAATTGTGTATGGATGTACAAATAATTATAATTTGCCATGTGTTGTAGATACTGGTTCAACTATTGCAATATTGCCACTTAAATTTGTTAAAAAACTTAATGCTAAAATTTAGACTATACCCTCAGTTACCATTGGTCAGGCAAAAGGATTTTTACATATAAATAAAAAATGTAGTGTTCTTCTAAAAGTGGGTAAAATTAAAAAATATGTTAACTTTTTAGTATGCAATACAAATTTGGATTATGCTATTTTGGGGTTAAAAGAATGTTCTAAATTTAAATTAACCATAGAATGTAAAAATTGTATTGTAAGGCAGGGAAGGAAAATTATAACTAACAGTATATCCATACATAATGAGAGATCCCTTCATTTCAATACAGTAAATATGGACCAAGTACAACAAAACAGGGATCAATCTAATGAATTTGTAACCTCAGAATATAAAAAAAATATGAAATTAAATACTGGTAATACTGTAGCAATAGATAATCATGATAATGAAACACTGAATGTAAGTAATCATGATATAGAGTTACAATCTACTTGTGGAAAAATTATGAAAAATGAAGACTGTGTTGAATATGATCACGCAATTAATGTGCATCCTGATTATAGAGGTTCCATGACTCTTCAAAATTTTCGCGATAATTCGGATTCAGATTTAATTGGGGAAATAAATTTAATTCAAGATGTAAATTTAAGGGAATTAGTTCATATTTATAGTGATATTTTTGCAAAGCATAAATATGATGTGGGTAGGATTAATATTGAACCACAACGCGTTATACTAAACTCAGACCTACCTATATCTTTGAGGCCCTACCGAACATCTCCTCTAGAAGAAATAGAAATAAAAAACCAAATTCAATCATTGTTAGCAGCTGGACTGATAAAGGAAAGTAATAGCCCCTATTCTGCCCCTGTTACACTAGTTATGAAAAGAGAGGAAGGTAAAAAAACGCGATTATGTATAGACTATAGAAAATTAAACGCAATAATTAAAAATGATGCAGAACCCTTGCCCCGTATCGATGGAATTTTAGATAAATTGAGTAGTGCTCAGTATTTTTCAACTTTGGATTTAGCCTCTGGCTACTGGCACATACCAATACATCCGATACAGAAAAATTAGCATTTGCAACCAATTTTGGACTTTTTGAGTGGCTCGTGCTCCCTTTTGGCATAAAAACGGGCCCTCCCATATTCAATAGAACCATTCGAAGAATCCTTAATAAATATAAAATCGACTTTGCGTGCCACTATTTTGATGATATTATAATTTTCTCTTCCTCATTAGAAGAACATTTAAACCATTTAACTCAAATTTTTGACATTTGCAAACAAGAAAACATTAAACTTAAACATTCTAAATGTAAATTAGGCCAAAATAAAATCAATTTCTTAGGTTATGAAATCACTAATGGAACTATAACACCAGCAAATGCCAATATTGAAACCATCAAAAATTTAAAACCTCTTTCAAATGTGAAAGAGTTACAACGATTTCTAGGTTCCATTAATGTTTACCATAAATTCATAAATAAATATGCTGAAATTATATATCCTCTGAACCGATTACTTAAAAAAGACACAATATGGGAATGGAACTCAGAGTGCCAGGAGTCTTTTGAAAAATTAAAAAATTCTTTAATTGCAAAACCCATCCTCAAAATTTATGATCCTAAATTACCTTTACATATGTTTGTAGATGCCTCTCAGATAGCAGTAGGTGCCGTTCTAAAGCAACCTGATAAAGAAAATTTCTTACATCCTATTGCTTATCATTCTAGAAT
This sequence comes from Maratus speculifer, assembly GCA_964019185.1. Classification (NCBI taxonomy): domain Eukaryota; kingdom Metazoa; phylum Arthropoda; class Arachnida; order Araneae; family Salticidae; genus Maratus; species Maratus speculifer. The sequence goes on from OZ025294.1 coordinate 171,414,984, forward strand.
TTTGAAGAGTTATGAGCAAAATTATTTCATAACTGAATTAGAATGTTTAGCTATTATAGATACTCTTGACAAATTCTATCATTACTTTCATGGTGTCAAGTTTACAATTCATACGGACCACGCATCTCTAGTATGGTTAAAGAGTGTTAAAAACTTAAGAGGTAAGCTTTTTAGATGGTCGCTCAAACTTAGTATGTTTGATTATGAGATAAAATATGAAAAGGGTTCAACAAATGTCGAAGCAGACATGTTGTCACGAAATCCTGTTTGTCATTTTAATCAACATATTAGTTTATTGCTAGATAGGAAAGAAATTATAGAGATGCGAGACAAAGACAATGTTTGTGACAAAAAATATAAAAAAGAGAATGGAATTATTATAGTTCAGAAAAAGGGATTCAAAAAAATTGTTGTACCAATGTCATTAAGAAAAAAATTGCTCCATATTGCTCATGATAATTTTGGACATTTAGGGATTCAAAAAATGCTTAATTTAATATCTCCCAAATATTATTGGCCTAATATGACAATAGACATTACAGAATTTGTTAAACATTGCGATACCTGTCAGAAAAATAAAAAACCAAAACAGAAAAGATTCGGCTTATTACAAGCTATGCCAGCAACAGATCAACCTTTTGAATGTCTTTCTATTGATACTGTTGGTGGATTTAACTATTACAACTCAACAAAAATATTCTTACACATAATAATATATCATGCAACTAGATTTGTTTGGGCTTTTCCCTCCAAAAATGTTTCCACTGAAACACACACTAACTGTTTAAAACAAATTTTCAATATCAAAGCACCTCAAAAAATACTTAGTGACAGGCATAAATCTTTCAGATCTCCAAGATTTAAGAAATTCCTTAGAAATCATCATGTTCAACAGCGTTTTACATCCGCACATCATCCTCAGACCAATGGAAAGGTAGAGCGCGTTAATCAGACTATTGTTACCAGGCTTAAATGTAAAGTTAATTCCACTTCTTCTAAAATACCTTGGACTAGATTATTAAACCAAGTCATCGAAGAATACAACAATACGCCCCATTCTATCACCGAGTTCCCACCTGCCTATTTATTTTATGGTCAATTGCCTTATGAATCTCCTTTAAAACAAAACTATTACCCATCAGTAGACAAAGCCCTCAAAATTGCGAAAGCGCGAACTCAGGAATTTCACCTTAAAAGTAAAAGGCTCTATGATCGAAATTTTGTCGAATGCCCATTAAAAATACAAGACTCTGTAATTTATGAAGAATTTAAATACCCTAACACTCGAAAATTAGAACCTACTTTCTCTGGACCATACAAAATTATAAATAAACTTTCTGATGTAACTTATGAAATAGATAAATTTAATTATGAGACAGGACAGAATTCCGTTATTGTGCATGTTTCTAAATTAAGACCTTATTTTTCACCCGAAGATTTTAAACTGTTTCATGAGCAACCCAAAAAACAAACAAAACCTCAGATACAATCACAATCACTAGATCAAACTAAAGTCAAGACAGTAGATTAAGTTTTAATTATTATTCTTTAAATAGTTTATCACCATAATTTTCAACATTAGCAGGTATGTTCTTGGAGGCCTACAAGAATATTACTTGTTTTTGGGAGTTTTTGGGGTTAAATTGGGCTCCTTATGCAGGCATAAGGTAAACACTTTGATTCTAAAAGCTTTCAAATTGATGTTGATAAATTAATTTTAAGGGTGTTTAAGTCTAACTATATTTACTCATGTATTTGACATTAGTATTATTCTATTTATTCAGCAGATATTTATGTTATAACAGTTATAAAATCTAATGATTCTACTCAAACCTATAACATAATATGTGATTTTCAGTGATTGTGAAAACTACAGATATTAAGAGTTTTTCAGAAAAGCACACTATTTTTATTTCTATTTCTCAATTAAGAATGACACCTTTTATTCCTATTGTATTTTATTATTAAAGTTTATAAACCATGTGTAGATAAAACATTATTCTACATTTGGCATTTGAAAACTTATAACCAAATTTGACAATTTTGTAAAAGAGTATCAGAGAGGAATTATTGTAAGGAAATACTGGTTGAGAGTCCATTTTCTAAATAGTTAGATTTAATTTTATTTGGATTTTGGAATTATTATGATTTTTTTATTTATACTTTCGGCTAGCAAAAAATACTTTCTTATGCTATTAGAAGATAAGAAAATTATTTAGTTGTTATGTAATTATTTTTATCCTCAACCACTACTTTCCCTATTAATAATAAACAAATAGTGATATTTTCTTTTGATTATACTCTTGTTTTATTATTATTATCATTATGATTTCAATAATGAAGTTTAGTATTAATTACACTCTTATTGAGAAATATTAGGATATGGAGTCTTATTATACTATCACTTATTATTGTTGTTATTGTTATTATTTAAATTTTTCTATATTATTTATTATTGATATTGAGAGTGATGCTATTTATTATTGAAAAATTGATATATTACTGAAAGATGTTGGATCCAACATAACATTAAAACCAAAGATTAAACTAGGTTTGAAGATTTTTAATTAAAGAGACTGTATTCAGAGAACATTGGAAAAGACTCTTTTATATATACTATTGAAAGACTTGTTTCATTTAAAGGACTTATTTAAAATAAACTATGCATTAAGTCATTGTAATTATTTAAACTTCCATGAGAACGAATTTTTATTGTTTTTATTATATTTTTATCTCTTGCTTATTAATATTCATAACTTATTTACTGTTATTATATGTATTATCTCCTATGCACTTACAAATGGTAAGTGATGTTGTAACATTATTGTATTTCTTTCGGGGAAATGCTCCTACCTAAATTTAATTCAGATTAATTTTCTCTTAACTATTTTATTTTAATCGCTAATATTTTTTATATTGCGTTAATTTTCTTTTCTTCCATATCTTGGCTTCCTGGGTTTGACAGTTTTATTCCAAAACTTAACTTTTCTAAATTATTATATTCCTGTTGCCTGAACTTGTAGTTTTATTTAACTATCAATTTCATACAAAGTCTTGGGAAGAAGGGATAATATTACAAATTTAAAATTTTTTCTCCAAAACTAACCTTTATACTATCTTAATTTTCTTATAATAAAGTTCCGTACTTACTTCAAATTATTAAATTAAAATCTTGTTTCTAAATCTAATCTGTTAATCCTTATGCAGACGATATAAATTCTTAATTTGCCTTAAAAAACATTATTCCAGTATGCGTAAACTTAAAAAGATGACTCTAAATTAAAATATTTCTTAATTAAAACTGTTTAATATTCCAAATAAAACTGATTTCTTCTATGTTTTTATCAACCCTTTTTAAGAAAGTCTTATTAAATTTATTCCAAAACCATACCTTTCAAAAATATCATTATTTTATTTTATCTATTTATTATTTTTCCTCAGTCAACCTTTGATGTGTGCATATTAATAAATTCATTTCTTTTCTTTTTATTTTAAAATTAATCATTTATAAAAATCGTCTGCCTAAGAAATTCTGAGTCTATTATAAATTGGTTAAATAATATTTAAAAAAAATAAATTTATCGTCTGTGGAAAATAATCTCGTAGCTGGACAAGAATTCTGTTTACATAAAAGAATGATGGTTTGAGGTTACAGAATGTTCCAGAATTTTCTTTTTAGTTTAAAAAGGTGGAAGTCTCGAGATGAAAAAGAAGATTTCTTGGGTTGCTTCTTCGATGAGGACAGCTCGCTGAAATAATGATGGAATTTTTGCAAAAGGAGCTTTTCCTTCCTCATTATTACGAATTTAATAAATGAATTTACAGCAGCCCATGACTAATTATTGGATCTTCTACATTTATTTATTTATTTTGTTTTTTCCCTCGCTTGCCATGACTGTGTGTTTCTTTTTAACCAGTGGAAATAATTCGAGTTCTCCTTAAATCGTCACATGTATATAGCGATACATTACTGCTGCTTCAATGGAATAATTATACAAAGCTGTACCATTTTGTATGAATAGTACAGTCTAAACAAGATATGTATTTTTCTCCCTCTTAAATCTAAACTTAAGAAAATGAAGTTGTAAGATTTTTGTTTACAAACTTCTATCCCTATAAATTTAATTTATTGTTCAATGTTTAAACAAAGATGCTAGCTTTAATTTACAAGCTTGTTCTATTCAAATTCTTCAATCGAAATTGTATAAACTGTCGTAATTTAAAACTCCATGTGATGGGGCACCATTGAACAAAAAAATTGGGGGACCTTTGAACAGCGAAAAAACACTGAATAAACTGGTGATAAATAATAATTGAAATAATTAAAAGATAACACTTAAAATTATAAAGTAAAGAGTTGTTAATTTATCTAAATATATTATTTCTGATTTTTTTCATATGAAAATAGGTTAATTAAGAATGTCAAAGAACATGGATTTATACTGCTAAAAATTCCCCTTATTGCACCCATATGTTCCAACCTCTGTATATATCAGTGATGGGAGTTTTAAAATATAAATTGAATCAAAACTAAATTCATTTATTGCAATTCTTGGATACGAAATAATGATTCATGATTAACCAGGTTTCCAAACATTTTTTCTGGTTTCCTTAAAGGATTAAATGGAATTTTATATCAGGTCTCTTAAAAAAATAGCGAATGACACATTTTAATTTTCTAGAAGCATCAGGTATCACATTGGTGTATTTCAAGGATATTGTAAAAAAGTTTTCACAACCAAACATAACAGGAGGGACACTTTGTGTTTTATCAACATTGAGTTTTGACATGAACTTTGATGAATTTAAGTTTGGTTAAATAACAAAAAAATAGTAATTTAAACAAAATGTAGTTATTTAATTTTATTCATATTACTTTATATTTCTGTAAAATATCCACATTTAAAAAAAAACTCTCAATGTTTTCATATTTTATTCATTTGTTCAAAGGTGCCCCTACATGGAGCAGGTTTGAACAAAAATCTTTCAACTTTTTAAATCCTCACAAATTATTTATTTTCTTTGGAAAACATTTAGTTTATGATTCATATGATGAAGAAATGCATTTTTTTTACTATGTAATATTTAAAACTGAATAAATATAATTCAAGAATATATTGATGTAAGAAATATATTGATTTTTTGTTAAAATGTCAAAGGTGTCCCCCTCTCCCCTATATAGTGTCTGCCATCACTACTAAAAAATTTCAAATTCGATTGATGGAAAAATGGAACTTTTGTCCAGTTTTCATTTGACCAGACTTTGTGTTCCTTGGAAAATGCCAGTAGGGTACGTCGGTGTTTTTTTTACCTCTGAAAATTTTTTAACACCGACTCTTCCATAAAGTTCTGTATCACGTCAGCATCATAACACGGTAGGCTAACTTGTTTCAGCAATATTTTAATTCCATAAATCGCAGTATATTGTACTGACAGAATTTTCATGCGGATTATCACTGATTTTTCTCCTGATAATTCTGTCCACAGGAATAGTAATTTTCCGGGGTTTCTCGGAAAGTCCTGAAAGCCATGCCTATCTTTATATAATTTTTAAATATCGTTTACAGTCGATTTTACTGGTCGATAACTTAGCCGCAATATCTCGAGAAGATTGGCTTTAGCGACAAACTAATCATTCATTTATGAACAATAATTATTGAACTTTTCAAATTTGAATTCAAACTATGCTATACACGTTGATTTATTCATAAGCACAACCAAAAATCACTTTACGACTAGAAAAAATCTAAAGAATGATAAGTGGCCGGAAACGTTTGAGAACATGCGTTTTCTTTTATACTTAATTTTGTTAATTAAATTTATTTATATTTACACGTTCTTCTTTAAGTAAGTTCCTAACAAGTATGTCAATAAAATGTATAAGTATCGCTTTGAGATTCCTCTTCATATGGGTATATTGCAAATTAACTGAAAAATTTTGACTGGCCGGAAACTTTTGACCGCCACTGTAAATATATATATATATGTATATATATATATACATATATATATATATATATATATATATATATATATATATATATATATATATATATATATATATATATATATATAGTTTATTTATATATTAGTTTTATATATATATATATATATATAAACCTATCACACATAACAATTGAAAAATTAAATTTTAATAACATTTACAAGCAGAAATTAAATGAGAGATATGCGTTAAGAAAATGTACACATTAATTATTGGCGATGAAACTATATTATTATATCATGGGATTTAAAAAAAAAAAAAAAAAAAAAAAAAAAAAAAAAAAAAAAAACTGGTTTTGTTATTTACTGTTTTTTTACTGTTTCTCTATGCTGTTTGCTGTATTGCATGACTTTCCATTGCTTAAATAACACTATTTATGCTAATTTTTATGCTTTAAATCAGAGATAAGTTGCTCAAATTATTCTGTTAATGTTATGTATCGTAAGCCAAATAAGTATAGATTTTATCGCAAAGTCGATTGCAACTGTAGACTAGATCCTCTTAGAATAAAAACGTGCGTTCGCCTTTCTCCAGCGTCATTCACATGACACAAAATGGCGGTTTGGCATCTTATCTGCTAATACAGGACAGATGCCGCACTGAAGTTAAGAGACAGACATCGAACAAATATATTTGTGTCTTTCGGTTCAATAAATTCAACACTGCGATATTAGTAGAGCTTCCATATAAATGAACTTATATTCAGCTCACTCTGATATTTATCAAAACATTCTGAGCAGTAATGTTGATTCATCATGTGGGAATAAGGAAAACGCAGGCCTTTTTAAAATTATTACCGTTAAAGCTGTCAAACAAAATATCCCCTATTCCGACGGTCAAAAGACCTACATAAACAAACAAGAGAAAACAGAAAATTGAAACTTTTACAAGCACAGTTTATAAATAAGAAAAAAAGTAGAAGAGGATAAAAAAAAATCCCTGTCGGCTGGGCCTATAGGCGGAGGTAGATTTCGAAGAGTGCTCAATTCAACAAAAAAAATATATGATTAGAGATAAACCCAGTTTAATAACTTCAATTGGCCGTTTATTAAAAATTTTTTATTTCATTTTTCTTCAAAAACTGGTTTTATCAGAATCATCTTAAAAAAAATTCAGCTCAAATGCCCGTTTTGACAACATATTTTGAGATAGATTCTGAATTTATTAAAAAAATCGACCAAAACAGTACATTATACAGCTCCTAAATAACAAAAAACTGTCAGTTGAATGCATTTGAGAAAAAAATTGAATTTAAAAATGAGTCATAAAATAACCTATTTGTTGTTTGAATACATACTTAATTCTTTATTCATGATTGCTCGGAAAATTTTGTGCGAAATACTCACTTTGACAGCATTTTAAAAAATATATTCTATCTTTATCAAAAAACTGGCCAATGCGTCACAGTATATAGTTCCTAAATAAGAGGATCTGTAAATTGGATGCGTTTGAGAGCGAAAATGGATTTTAAAACGAGTCATAAAAAACGCAATTTGCTATGTGAAAACTTCCTTAAATTTTCAAATCACGAAGACTTCGGGAAATTCTATTCAAAATACCCTTTTTGGTAGCCTTTTTAAAAATATATTCTGTCTTTATCAAAAAACCGATCAATGCATCACATTATATAGTTCCTAAATAAGAGGATCTGTAAATTGGATGCATTTGAGAGCAAAAATGGATTTAAAAACGAGTCAGAAAAAAACGCAATTTCTTATTTGAACACTTCCTTCAATTTTCAGTCCGGATGACTTTCGGAAATTCTGTTCAAAATACCCTTTTTGGTAGCCTTTTTTGAAATATATTCTGTCTTTAACAGAAAATTGACCAATGCGTCACTTTATACAGTTTCTAAATAAGAGGATCTACCATTTGGATGCGTTTAGAATCAAAAATGAATTTAAAAATGAGTCAGAATATAAGCAGTTTGGATTTGAGGTTTTTTCTCCAACTCCTATTTTTGTTTAATTTCTATTTGCTATACGAATTGATTCTATGAAAAACTTGTCAATATAAAAGTTGTAGATATTTTTGAGAAGATGTGAAATAAATTTAATCAGATTTGATATCTTAAAAATTGACGGAGTTATGGATTTTTCTCTTTTTTCAGCGCCCTTTTTCTTTTTGTTTTCAGTTTTTTTCGCCAGTAAAAGTTGTTCCTATCAAAAACTTGTAAATACAAAAGTTTTAGATAATTTTAAGAACATTTACAAAAAATTTAGTTGGACTTGATATCTTGAAAATTGACGAAGTTATGAATTTTTTTCTCTCAAAATCCCTGTTTTTTTCGCCCCTTGAGTCCACTTCTAAATTTATCAAAAATCTGTCATGCATATACTTTTGGCGCATTTTTAAGAAGTAATATAAACTTTAAACCGATTCGATATCTACTTTAATTAAGAAGTTATGGCGTTTTTTCGGTTTTCACAAAAACGCCCCCTATTCCGACCCCCTAGGTCCGATTTTGCCCATTAACGAACTTAGCCAAGATTTTATCCCCTTTGATTTTATGTACAAGTTTGGTGGAGATTGGTGAAAAATTATAGAAGTTATCGTGTCCATAAAAAAGTGAGATATATATATATATATATATAGATAGATAGATAGGTATATATATATATAAACTGGTGCGATTGCAATAGGTAGTATTTCTTACGAAATCTACCTAAAAAGAAACTAGAAAATGTTAAAGAAGGACAGCTTCGCTGAAGTAAAATGTATAAAAAGGAGAAGGGATAGATCAACAGGAAAACACCTCACTTGAATGAGAAACTGAAATATAAATTATCTTCAGACAGTAACAAAAGTTTTCCTCCTATTTTTGCTCATGACAGTATTGGATTAGAGTTTCACGACTCCGAAATTGTTGAGTATCTGAAATCTTATTAAGAAACAAAGTGTAAACAGCATTGGATTAAGCGCATGAAATGCAGTCGATGACTGTATGAAATATGCTCACTTTATTCTTGCAATGGGAAGTGTGATGCGATTTTCGATGAATGGAAACACAAAATTAATTAATATGAAAGTAAAGTCCTTGTCGATTTGGTTTACAGGTGGTGGTAGATATCGAATTGAAGTGCTCATATCAACAACAACAACAAATAATAATAATAATAATAATAATAATAATAATAATAATAATAAAATATGATATGATTAGAGGTAAACCCAATTTAACAACTTAATTTTACTGCTTTGAATCAATTTTTAATTTCATTTTTCTGCAAAAACTGGTTTTATTAAAACAATCTTAAACAAAATTCTGCTCGAATTCCCAATTTGTAAACATTTTTTGAAATATATTCTGACATTAAGAAAAGAATCGACCAGTACGGCACATTATATAGTTCCTAAACAAGAAAAACTGATGAATTGAATGAGCTTGAGAGCAAAATTAAAATTAAAAAAGAGTTACAAAATAAACTATTTGTTATTTGAATACATCCTCAAATTTTTCAATCACGATCGCTTCGAGAAATTTTGTTCAAAATGTCTACTTTGAGAGAATTTTTTAAAATATATTCTGCTTTTATGAAAAAAGAAAAAAAAGATTAATGCAGTACATTATACAGTCCCTAAATAGAAGAACCTCTCGATTGGATGTGTTTGAGAGCAAAAATGGGTTTAAAAATGAGCCAGAAAATAAACTATTTGTTATTTGAATACTTTCTTGGTTTATAATTCGCCTTCACTTCGGGAAATTCTGCACAAAATGCCCACTTTGACAGTATTTTTAAATTTTTTTTTGCCTTTATTAAAAAATTAGCCAATACGTCATATTATGTAACTCCTAAATAAGAGAACTTTCCGATTGGATGTGTTTGAGAGCAAAATGAATTTAAAAATGAGTCAGAAAATAATAAATTTGGATTTGAGTATACTCTTAGTATGATTTTTCCTTCAACTCCTATTTTTGTTTAATTTGTTATTGTTATAAGCACAGGTAATAGGAAGAACTTGTCAATAAAAAAGTTCTAGACATTATTGTGAAAATATTCTATAATTTTAATCAGATTTCATAACTTAAGAATTGATAAATTTATGGAATTTTTTCTTCTCCCCCCTTTTTGTTTTCGTTTTTAATTTATTTTCTTTTTTTGCAATAAGAATTTCTCCTATCAAAAACTTGTAAATACAAAAATCTTACATAATATTAACAAAATTTATAGCAAGTTTAATTGGATTTGATATCTTGAGAGTTGACTAAGTTATGATTTTTTTTCTCCTTAAAACCCAATTTTTTTCGGCTCTTGAGCCCATTTTTATCTGTATCAAAAACCTGAAATGCATAAAATTTTGGGCAATTTTTTAGAAGTAATGAAAACTTTAAACTGATTCAATGTATATTTTTTTTAAAAGTTATGAAGTTTTTTTAGATTTTCACAAAACATCTCCCTATTTTCACCCCGTTTGATCGATTTTGCCCATTAAATCGAAATTTTATGCCCCTTGATTTTATGTATGAGTTTGGAAGAGATTTGAACAAAATTATAGGAGTTATCGTGTCCAGAAAAAAAGATATATGTATATATACAGGGTGTCCGAAAAGTCTGGAAACGGTCGAATAACTCGAAAAATACATATGAGATTGAAAAACGTAAATATACGTGTTAAATATTTTTAAATAAGCTACTCAGTGATACCAAATTTGACCTTCGTAACCGACCCCCTGGGGGTCATAGGGGGTCCAACTTTGAAATCTTAAATTATAACCCCCATTTTTTATTGCAGATTTGGATTCTACGGACAAAAACATGTAACTTTTGTACTTGATGTTTATTTCGAATCCTCGTTAATTGAGCATATTAAATCGATACATTTTTCGGCTTTTCCAACGGGATTTTCCCTAATCGAAACTAATTGGGGAGAATTTATGACACCAAATTCCTCGTCTTTTGCAATAATAGCGTTTCCTGAAAATCACCCGTGCCGATTATTTCGGTAGTGCTACACAGTTAAAAATTTGATCCGTTTGCTGTAGCGTCACTCCACAGCTTTTATTGAATATATCTTTCATGACCAATGAGAATGTTCCATAACACAGTAAAGTACACTGTAAAAAATTGACCCTTTTGCTGCGTCGTCACTCCACCGCTTTTATAGAAAACGATTACTTTACTGTGTTATGGAGCATTCTCATTGGTCACAAAAGAGATATTCTATAATAGTTGTGGAGTGACGCTGCAGCAAATGGGTCAAATTTTTAAGAGTGTAGCACTATTGAAATAATCGCCACGGGTGATTTTCAGGAAACGCTATTCCTACAAAAGACGAGGAATTTGAAGTCAAAAATTCTGCCCAATCAGTTTCGATTAGGGAAAATCCCGTTGGGAAAGCGGGAATATGTATCGATTTAATATGCTCGATTACACCGTGATAAACGAAGATTTGAAGTAAACATCAAGTACAAAAGTTACGTATTTTTGTCCGTAGAATCCGAATCTGCAATAAAAAATGGGGGTTATAATTTAAGATTTCAAATTTGGACCCCCTCTGACCCCCAGGGGATCGGTGTCGAAGGTCAAATTTGGTATCACAGAGTAGCTTATTTAAAAATATTCAACACGTATATTTACGTTTTTCAATCTCATATGTATTTCTCGAGTTATTCGGCCGTTTCCAGACTTTTCGGACACCCTGTATATATATATATATATATATATACAGGGTACATATATAATATGTATATATATATATATATACATATTATATATATATATATATATATATATATATATATATATATATATATAATACCATTAAAAGTAGACAAGATTCACCAATGTATTTTTTCAATAAAACAACAAACCAAAACGAAGAATTAAATTGAATTATAGTAAACAATATTAACCATTTGAAATTAACCATTGAATTTAATAACATATAGCACATTGAACATGGAAGGAAAAAGAATAATATGAATACAAATGAAATTTGTAGAACCAAAGCAGAATCTTCAGGTCCCAAATACTTTGGAACTACAAATGGAGTGTGTGGTTTCATCTTCGTATTTGCCATGAAAAAGCAAAACAATACGAATTTGGGACTACCATCACACAAAAACCAAATTATTAAACAAGGAACAAAGATATTTACAAAAAGGAGTTGAAAGTAAGTAAAAATAATAGTTATCCATAACAAACAAAAAAGATAAAGCTGAATGGAAATATAATTGAACCGGAGAAAATAATTAATAATCGATATTGACATAAAATTAAATTAATAAAATGATTAAAATTAGAATTAAGAGATAACATTCATATTAACATATAACTTAAAATACATTATTGTTACTTTAATCAGTAACATTTATTGTGACTTTACATGGTAAAAACTCATTATCTTAATATAGGATAATAAAAATTAAAAAATAAAATAAAAGAAAATAAAAGAATAAAAATAAAAAATAATAAAAAATAATAAAAAAATAATAATAGTAATAATATTATTAATAATAATACCAAAAATTATATCAATAACATTAAAAATAATTTGATAATTAAAATATAGCTATTTAACTATAGATATAACTAGACATATATGGTCATATATATTGGTGTAAATTAAACAGTTTAAAAATTATGTTAAAATAAATAACCCACTCTCATTTTTTTAAATAAATAATTAACCTTTGCGTTTTTATCCAGACAACACCACCCTCCTCCGTACTCTAACATCTACCCACCCAACCAACCTATATATATATATATATATTTAAATACTTTTTAACATTTTTAATTTTTTTATATATATATATTGTTTCAGGTGACAAGCATAGCAGTGTTCCACTGGAAAGACGTTCTGATTAGCTCCAATTTTCCGTTCAATGATAAAGGACCACACTATGTTATATTATGCACAACAATAGCGCATTTCCTGGATTTTCTGCCGTGACCATGTGCAATTTCAGGGTTAAGTCCGTGCATGTGGGACTCCCTTCCACTATATAGTTCTTTCTTGTTATTTTTTCCATATTCACTATAGTTTACATGCTATTTCTTTATTTAATTATGGTTTTATGTGTGTTGGTAGTCCCAAATTCGTATTATTTTGCTTCATGGCTTATACGAAGATGAAACCACACATTTCATTTGTAGTTCCAAAGTATTTGGTGCTTGATAACTCTGCTTTGGTTCTACAAATTTCATTTGTATTCATTTTATTTATTTAGTTAGTTTTTCCACATGTTCAATATGGTTTTTTTCTATTAAATTCAAATGGTTCATATTGTAATACAATTAATGGTCTTATATATAAAAAAAATATATACATATATATGCATATATATATATATAGAGAGAGAGAGAGAGAGAGAAAGAGAGAGAGAGGGGGGGAGTTTTTTACTGATAGTAGTTTTGGGGTCTAGGTGTCATGATAGGTGTAGATCTGCAAAAGTTTTGCAGAAATTCCAACATAGAAGTGACCGTAATAGATAGTATTTCATACGACATCTACCTAAATATTAAAAGACTAGATATCTACCCAAAATTAAAAGACTAGGGATTAAATATAATAGAGCTAATACTTACATTCAGAGTGCATTGCAACATTCGCCTGGATGTAATTAAATGATTTATATATTTTTGTAACTATGCCGTGTACTGTTTCCAGTATGCTGTACATGTATATACATTCAAATGTTTTTTTCTTTACATTTTCATCTTTTGTCCTAACTGTATTTTTTGAGTTTAAAGAATTTTCGTTAAACTTTTATAAATTAGTGATAAATGTAATTTTTATAAGTTTGCAGTTATTTCTTTTCATTTTAAGTAGTTTAATGAAAACAAAAATGTGATTTGCTTGAAAAAAAAAAACTTTTTTTCATGCGACATTTGACCATGCATATAAAAAATGAGCTTGAAAAAATGACGTTTACAGGGCCGCCACAGGCAATTATTTTTATATTTTGCTCGCACTAGTATTTTTTATATAAATTTTCAAGTTTATTTTTCTTGCAAATTTTGTCCAAGTGTCTGTATTAATGAGAATAAAAAAATAGTTACCTGTGGCAGCCGCCCTGCGTTTAAGAAAAAAAAATATGCCTACTTTATTAAAAGAGTATTAAATTGCTTAACATAAAAATTAAATTCTAATGTGTTGGAATAATGATTTTTGCTTCTTAGTTTGTTGGGTTTTACTTAATTGTAGATTTTACATGAAGAAAAGTAAAACTTTACTATAAGTTAAATTTAAAGAACACGGCTCTTTCAAATACATTTTTAAAAAAATTTAATTTTAAATACCATAGTGGGCACACTGTATGCACAATGATATACATTTATCACACATAAAATTAAAAAAAAAAGTTTGGGGGAAAATTTAAGGAATTTTCTTGAATATTTTAAGCGTTATGAATTTTTTTTTAAATACCTTATGCGCATTCCACATCAGTTAAAATCCCCAAATTTTTTTTAGTTGTTTCTTATTTATATGTCATAAAACTGTGCATCTTTTTGAAACTAAATATAACGGAAACGTTAAAGGTAGTTAATTGCAGAAATATAATGCGAATATGTTAAAATCTTTTAAAAATTTAGAAAATATTTCTTTTTTATTGCAGTATTCAAAAATTGTCGAGGAAATTTTAAAACATAAACAACAACTTGTGAAAAATGTAATCCTTCACTGGTGAGGAGTCTTAAATTTAAAATAAAAATCGATGCCGCAACTTTTCCTTACATCGAAATTCGTAAAGAAAAGATCTGTTCTGTCAAACAGTGGCACATCACTATATTTTCCCCCCTTACATTAGATAATAAATTTTGTACAATATGTTTATACTTATTCAAATTTATTTAAAGCATGTACTTTTAAGGTATAACGTTTAATATATCTCATAACTTCAGTTTTCTTTTCCATAAAAAATAAAGAACCCAAGCCCTTTAAATAATCACGAAGAAATTTTCAACATTCGCGATTTTGACATTGGAGGATGTTTTTAGGAACCTAACCCACGCGAATGTTAAAGGATTACCGTAATTTCGGGTGTATAAGCCGCGGATCAAACAATTCTTTTTGGACCCAGAAATTTTATTTAGTGATTGAAGGCAAATATTTACGGCGATCTAACTAGTTATATTTATTTCTTAAAAAATTCTGGGTCGAAAAAGAATTGTTTCAGCTGCGGCTTATACACCCGAAATTACGGTACTGTACTTTTAATTGTTGGGTAAATATTATTTATGGGCATTTTTTTAGTTTATATTACTTTCGGTTTATTTAACTTAACAGCACTGCTTTAAAAAGCGTGAAATGTTAAGTTGAATAAGATATATAAATTGAGTGAACGCAGAATTGTTTAATTAATACATTTCTCATGAAATACGTTTTAAAATCTTCTAAAATATTAATTTAAATAAAATAGATTTTGCATGAAAGAATGAATTATTTAAAAACATGTCATTGATGAGATAAATAATAAGTCACATTCTGTTAACATTCCTTTCTATTAGAGATACTAAAAGATTTTACAAATTATCGGTATTCCAGTATTTTGAGTATTTGTATGCATTTCCTTTTGAGAATTTCACAAAATTGCACTTTCCTAGCGGAAAATGAAATAGAAATCAATAGAACTACAGAGGAAAACTTTACATTTTAGTTTTATATCCGTTTTCAATCCCAAGAAAACATTTTAATGATAGTTTTCTTGCGTTATTTTCTTTTGAAAGGAACAGAATAAGAACTTAATGCTAAGTAAACAATACTGGAACAGAATTGTAACTATTGATTTCTTTTAATTAAAAAAAAAAAAACTTTGTATTTGTCCGAGGTTTACCTTTTTTTAGGAATTGAAAATTTTTTAATTCATTGTAAATGAATGCTACAATTTGCTACATTTCATTGTAAATAAACTACAGTAAATTTTGAAATGTAGAAAAATTTAAATGTAGTAAAATTGTAGCAATTTAAAATTAATTTGGAGATGTTTGTATCCTTTTTTTAAAGTATCGTGCATTAGTTAGTGGAAACAGTTTAAGATCTTTAATATAAATTGAAGTATTGAATTCGTGCATGTTATTTAAACATATCCAACGTCCCACCAGTGGCCGAGAGGTTCTGATCTCTCAACTGGTGGATGGCATGTGCTGAATTTGAACCCTACCGGCTTTCGTAGTTTTCTTCGAATTTTCCGTCAATACGGCTTAGATTCCCTTAGAAAAACCTCCACGAAGGGCACTCTTCCCCTGTCCCTACATCCCTCGAGTAGATAATCGGCCGACACAAAATAAACCAATGAAAATATCCTACTCGATGGTTTAAAAAAATCCTGTTCCATTTATTAAAAGTTACAAACAATTTTTAATAAATTAATAGCTAAGTTAATATTTTCATTAAGCTCCAGGTTGCACTGCAATACAAGTATTATTTTAAGTAATATCACTCCATTAATGTAATGCATTTTAATTACATTTAACAATGATTTAGTACTTTCAAGTATCGCATTCATATTCGTAATTAAGTTTTTTTTTAAAGAATCATCGATTTTTAGATAATTCAAGCAAAATTCTGAGAAAACATTACGATATCGCCCTTTTGAAAGATTGTCAGGGGTAGAGAGTAAGAGAAAACAAATCCCTATCTAAACCAGCCACCTGGGGTATAATTAAAAAAATATATTTTTTTCTTTCTTTATATTTGTTTTGATGACAATATGTCATGTTAATCTGCAGAAAAAGATACACTGAACTTGGTAATAAATATTACTCTCAACATTTCAAAGACAGTTTCTAAAAATAAATAAATAAATAAATAAAGTAAATTATTTTCAAATGTGGAATTTTAAAGCATTGTTTAATAAATTTTTTACACCATGCTGATGAATAATATAAAGATATTTATTTAATGCTTATTATTTTCTAAAGTAAATGAATAATTGCACTACTGTACCAGTAAAATATTTTTAAGAATTCTGAAAATATTAAAGAAGAAATTTCAGATAAGAAATAATCTGAATTATGGTTCATAGGTGGCTCAGAAATGACAGTTACAAATTGTGATTTGTTAAACATGACATCTTTTTTAAGAAACCTGAAATAGATACATCATATGTACAAGGTTCCACAGTTTATGTATTTTGTTCTCACCATTAAAAAAAAATAAATAAACATTAAAAGTATATTTTCTTACAAATGTTGTCAAACTCTGTGTCACAGATTTCGGTTGAGAAAGTGGTGAAACTGGTGCATTATAGTACAAGGTAGAGTAAAAAAATAATCGTTTGTGACAAATCTGCAGGTGCTATTTTGTGAAATTAACTATGTATTTCAGATTAATATAATCGCAAGAAATATCTAATTTCTTATATTGTTCAAAAATTGACTTAAAATTCAATTTTGATAGCTTTTCTACTACTATTACTATTTAAATTATACAGGGTGTCCCAGAAATAATGGGGCAAATTTTAAGGGGAGATTGGGAATATAACAACGAATCAGATTTGTTTAGAAATCCATGGTCGAAAATATTTTCCTGCGGCGGTAATGACGACAGAAAACACAAGAAAGAAAGAATACGAATAGGGAGAGAAAACATGTTTATATTTTTTAGTGATGCAAAAATTCTGAGACAACGAAGGAAAGCTATGAAGAACTTGTTGCACGCTTCGTGGGAGCTACTGGGGAAGTTCGGGACATTCGTGGTACTTTCTAGAGAACACTAGATCTTCCATGCACAGGAGATGCGCCTTCATGCATCATGGCTCGGGATCGTAATTTTGAACACTTACTTTGATGACGATCGTTGTCTCCTTAATGTTCTTTTTTCTTAGTTTTATACTGTACTAAGGTTAATAAAGATGTTTTTTCTCTTCATTCATGTTCTGTCTTTCTCGTGTTTTTGTCTTCACTACCGTGGCAGGAAAAAGTTTCCGACCATGGGTTGCTATACAAATCTGAATCCTTGTGATGTCCCTACCTCCCCTTAAAATTTGCCTCATTTCTTCTTGACACCCTGTATATATATATATATATATATATAGATTTTTTTTTTTTTGCATCTGAAAAAATTAAACCTCCTCTAATTAATCAACAACTTTTTTGATAAGAATTTTAATCATGATTTTTTTCCGGACCTTTTTTTCACTTCTCATTTGCTGCCACTTCTTAAAATTGAATTCCTGTTTCATAAACTTAAGAAAGCAAATAATTTTAGAGCGTTATGTTATTTTAATGTCAAACGTTACATTAAAAAATATTATCAAAGTAGAAAAAAATGAAATTTTTTTTCTAACTTAGGAAACAAATAGCATTAGCTGTATATCTACTTTACCCAAGAGAGGCTTTTTTGCTCTAAAAATAGCTTTGGGTTATTTTCTAATAAAAAATGCAGAGATTTATTCCAGAATTTTTTTTTATGCTAACCATTAAGTAATTATTTTTAAAATAAACTATTATTTACTTTCAAGACATTTTTTTTTCATCTTTACAAGTACATCATATCATACAAAACATTAAAATTTCTGCCAAGTATAATCACATAGAAATAAATATTTTATTATTTATTGAAAAATGAGTGATACTTACAACATGTTAATTTGACAAAACAATGACACACAATTAATTTTTTTCTTTTACATTCATATAACATACGTCTTAATTTTTGGATAAATATATTTATGTACATTTTTTAGTTTATATTACCTTTTGCTTACTTTATTTAATAGGAATGCTTTGAGAAAGTGTAAAATATTAAGTTTAACACGGCATGCAAATTGTATGATCTTAGAATACTTAATTAATATATTTATCATTAAATACATTTCACAATCTACTAAATTATTAATTTAAATAAAATTACTTGCTTTCGAATAAAACAATGAAATATTCAAAACATGATGTTGATGAGATAAGTTACGTTCTATTAATATTTCTTTCTGTTAGCGATGTTAAAAAAAAATAGAAAAACGTATCGGTATTTAAGTATTTTGAGTTTTCTTATATATATCTTTTAAGGAATTGTATAGCATAGATTTTCCTAACGGAAAAGGATGTAGAACGTGGAAATAAATATTATTCTCAAAATTTTAAGACCAATTTCTACGATGAAATTGTAAATTATTACTGATAACGATATTTTAAAACGCATTGTCAATTAAATATTTTACACTATGGTGATAGATAAAATAAGTTATACTTATTTAATTTTGCATTCTTTTCATGAATTTATTTTTGAAATTTACCTACTTTACCCAATTTTTTTAATTTACATCACCTGACACTAATTTGTAATAGAAAAGGTAGAAAACATACAAGATACTTATCCTTGAACACTGTAAAAAATAAAAGTGTAAATTAGACAAATTTACATATATATGTGTGTAAATTCCTAAAATTACACACCTGACATGAAAATTACCCACTTTTTGCAAAGTTTTACCTGTTTTTATGAGCATTTTAGCTTAACAAACTAAGTGTGTATTTTGTTATCACTTGAAAAGCATAAATAAATGTGTAAATGCTGAAAAATGTCTGAATTTACACAAATTGGTACGTTATTCTAATTTACACATAATGATATACACTTACACATAGATAAGAGTGTTAATTTCTAAAGTCACCCAATTGTCATAAAAAATACCTATTTTAATGTGTGTTTAGTTTATGGCATTAAGTTTGTAAGTTTGTTATCAGTGCATAAACTCATAAAAATGTGTAAATGTAGATTACTCCTAAAATTACACTAATTATTGTGTTGAAAAAATTATTAACGCGTGAATTTTAAAGTAGACGTTAAAAAACGTAAGTAGACGTAATAAATTAATATATTTATTTATTTTTATAAGATACTCTGACCACCTCTCTCACTCTCCCCGTTTCAGCAGCACCTGAACATATAAAATAAGTTAAAAAAAAATTAATCTCGACACATGTAACAAATGTAACAAATATTTTGCTACATGTAACGAAAAATTTTATTCATTTAATTAGTAAATTTTAATTTCGTTTTCCGAATTCTCTTTTAAAATTTGTACATCAAATATAAGAATGCTTCATTGTATAATTCTAGGTTTTGATTAAATCGTAATTTCTTTCAGCCATCGCACAAACTGCTCCTTTTCACAATTTTACTTGTAATTTTCAGTAATAGCGTTAGATTTCATTCTTAAAGCGATATTAGGAAGACTTCATAACGAGGCATTTTAATAGAGATATAATCCCACTTTATGCTTATTCATAAAAATAAATTATATTTTTTGTACTGTTGGTATTCTTTTTTGCTGCCCCCTCTTAATTAAAAGGATAGTAGTTTAATCTTGAGTAAAATATAAAAACTATTTCGAATTCATTTAATATGTAACATAAAATATAATTCATGTAATTAAGATAATTCTAAATTCGTATCCTGAGTTATTTATACATTTTGCACATCAAATATGCTTGATTTTACCCTAAATTATTTGAACCGTCTGGTAGCTTGTAAACTTTTATCCATTTCAAAGTTTAACTTGTAATTTTAGTTTAACTTCAGTTCGCAGTGCAATTGTTGGTTGTATTCAGGAACTACTTCAACCCCGAGTTAGACGCGAATCTAGCATAGAAAACAAAATCGTAATCTTCGTTGACTTGGCTTCATCATGTTTAAGTTGACAATTAATGGTGGGTCCAGCTGATTGCAAGCGCTCTAGTTCAGAAAAATATAGTATATAATAAGTTATTCTCTTATAAAATATAAGGTATGTAATGTCATACGTCCGTATTACCTCCAATTCTTTTTATCTGATTTGTTTATATTTATGCATAAATGTATATGATACATGTTGGATTGTTTTTTACGTAGAAGAATTTTTTACACGTATAATTTACTTGCCTTAAAAAATGTCAACATTACATAACTCCTGATAAATGTCTATTAAAATAACAACTGTTGTATCTAAAGTCATTTATTTCTTGAAAAATTTTCGTCTTAAAAAGAATTTATGAATGTATGTTAACAGTAGCAAAATAAACATTGACATCATTTTTTTTTTGGGGGGGGGGAGAGGTGTTAAATTTTGGTTCGGTTGTGTGGAAGATATTATAATTTATTTATAAACTATTATACAAATGTATACCATATCTATAAATTATATATTCTGATTTATAAGTTAAACAATTCATCTGAGTTTTATTTATTTATTGAATTTTTTTTTAATTATGAAACTTATAATGTTAACTAAGTTTATCATTGATTAAAACTATAGCGTTGCTTTTGAGTTTCTACGTTACATTTCCTAATTTTGAGAAATTAATATTTTAAATTTTTTATCTTAATTACATTAAGTTTTCAGCTGTGTTTTAATTTGAAAATATTACATCGGAAGGACTATGTTCCACTAAAATAGTCATAGTAAAGAACACATTTTTTCTTGTTAATTATAGATTTAATAAAAATACACAGAAGTAATTGCAAAAAGGCGCAAATACATTGATTTAAAATAACTCCAGATCAAAAATTCTGAAGAAAATTTATTTTAAAGTAATAGCTTTTTCTTCAAATATACATTTTTCCATTCCAATTTTTCCTATTATTACAGAACTTATATGACATAAAACATATTAAAGTAATGGCTAAATATGTATATAAAAAATATAACAGTTGTGTCATAATGAATATTCAAAATCGAACTTATCATTCTCTCCCTCCCCCTCTACATAAATATCTCCCGCCGGGTGAGTTTTATACACTTAAGACACAAATGTAATTATCAAATAAATTCTACGAGCTTTAATATCGAAAATTTATAAGAGTCAATTGATATTTGGATATAAACACAGTATTTCTCGTTTTATGGTTTCGCTACGGTTCTGAAACTAAACATAAGTATATCGATATTCTTCATCAACCCGTTGCAGTACAGTTATTTCATATACACTAGACACAATAGTTATTGAACCTCCATCGAATATGCGTATTTTGCATATTACGCAAAGAACTGTGTAAATTACAATAACACAATAATATGTGTTTTTTGCGTAATACATATTTATCAGTGTAATCACAGAAGATTAC
This sequence comes from Maratus speculifer, assembly GCA_964019185.1. Classification (NCBI taxonomy): domain Eukaryota; kingdom Metazoa; phylum Arthropoda; class Arachnida; order Araneae; family Salticidae; genus Maratus; species Maratus speculifer. The sequence goes on from OZ025294.1 coordinate 171,436,981, forward strand.
ACAGATACACGAGTAAGAATATAACACAGATATATGTGTATTCTTGCGCAATTTACACATTAATGTGGGTATTTCATCAGTGATCATCATAACTTTTACACACTTAGTGTTATCATCAAATTACATACTGAAATGTGCGTTTTGAAATTTACACATTAGGCGTGTATTTTGGCAATTTACACACAAATTTACACATATAAACCAATCGTTTTTGTATCATCGATTTACACATTTTTGTGTGTAAATTTACACTTTTATTTTTTAGAGTGAATTTTCGAATGGATATATGCACTGAAATAAATGGGATTAGTGAACAAAAATATGTGAATAGTGTATTATACATTGTGATTATTCTGAGAATTTATAAGATTCACTTGAACTGAAAGGTAATATATAATTTTCCGGATTTCCTTTGACATGACAGTATGGAGTCTGCTACAGATTCAAGTAAAGTGGCAAAAATGTCTATAATTTAAAATAAAACAATGTGATAAAGATAGAAAAATAGACTTTTATCACACATTTTGGATGTATTTATCATTCAATACCGTATTATTTTTGTTAGAAAGACAATTATTGTGACAAAAACAAATAATGATTTTTTTCTGTAACAAATGTTATAAACAGAGCAAACTTTTATTACCTAATCTGAAATTGTCATAGGCCATGATATTCATTTCGAATTAGTATTAAGTTGGGTGAAAAAAGGTGTAAATATCGTAATCAACAATGAAATATGGATAGAAAAATTGCTATCGGCCAGAAACCTTTCGTGCATGTTGGAGCACCTACCAACTAACACTCATTTTACATTTTCTATCTTCCTTTCCTTTTATCAATTCCTTTTTTGCTCATTTTATCAACTAACCGTTTTCAAGATTTAATCACAGAGATTGCAGTATTCCATTAGTACAAGATGTTTTACCATGCCATGAAGTACCATATTAGCCCTGCTTAACTATAATGTAATCCAAATACTAATATTAACAAAACTGAAATTGCACGTCAGATGTAGCAAATGAGCTGCGTCCGTACTGTAACAAAGTTTTAAAAGTATTCCGATATTGGTGTAATACTATGCAGAACTTCGGACAGTGTATAAGTATCCGAAATATTTTGTGTATCTGTGTATACTATTTCTTTTCTATTGTGCAGAAATTAACCTTTAATAAACCTCAGCAAAGTATATGGATTTCATGAAAAGTTAAGTAGTTTAATATTAATAAAATGCGCCACAGTGTTTCCTCTTATATCATTATGTAATAAAATATTTACTTTCAATGGAAGCTGACTATCAAATCGTGAGATGAGTTGATTTCGGCTGAACTTGAGTTAATTTATTGCGGAGATTTTAAGAGAGTAGCTGACAAAATTGGCGATCTTTTTTTCATATTTATGATTTCCAGAGACTGGTTTTGAATCGTCTATAATGTGTTTCATTAATTTTAGTTTCGTGTGTTTCAGTAAAATAAAGTGTATTTCAATAAATAAGGCATAGGAAAGCTACCACTTTCATACGCTGTTAAAAATTTTGCTCTAGTTTGAACCAAATTTTGATGTTCAGTAACTTTCACCACAAGATGGTGAAATCTCGTACCAACATTCGGAGCTTCCTATTACAACCTCGTTCAAACTATTGGAGCCATGCTTCAGCAGAAGCTTCAAAGATTGATTCAAGATTTCACTATCTTACAGTGGCAGCTACAAAGCACCAAAATTTGGTTCGACCTAGGACAAGATTTTCAAGTGTAATTTAGAACTTGCCTTTAAAAATTTATTTATTTCTTTATTTACTTAACTCAATCCAGTTTCAGTATCCACCACTGTTGTTTCATTTTTATGTAATTATTTTTTCTATTGTAACTGTACAAAGCATTTTTTTTTGCTAAACCTCGAAACTTATGTCATCTAACAGTTACTAATTTTTTATTATAATTTTACTCTTTTCTTTGCATATTTAAAAATTCTTTTGTTCCTGAATTTTTGGCATAATTTAATTCTCTCTCTCATTGTTTCACATTTACCGTTTTCACTATTTATTGTTTGGTCGTTTTCCTGTTCTTTCTCTTAGCTGCACCATTTGTCATCCTTCACTATTGTCTGTTGCATTTCTTTTGAGTTTTACATTCTTTTCGCAGCGGTAGCAAATATTATTTATGATAGAAGATTAATTCTTTCAAAATGCCCTCAAAATTTTAAGAAGTTACTTTTTAAACTATACATAAAGAAATATTTTTAAAAGCAATTTTGTTTATTTAATGATATAATAGTAAAAAATATTTACGCTTCTGGTTAATTATCTTTAATACATTTGAATTTAGTTTAAAATTGTTTATAAAATTCGTTCGAGTGTCTGCCCATGCTCAAATTCCCACAAATCTCATCGGATTTACTTAATTTTTTATATATTTGTGACTTTGCTACAGAATGTTCAGTATAGAAAATTACTGCTATTGCTATTATTATTATTATTATTGTTATTATTATTACGCACTCATAATTTTTAAGATCAATCGCTTGGGAAGTGGTTTTAGTTTTAGACTAAAATAGACCTTAAGATTTCCGAATTTTTTCTTTTTTTTTAATCCCCAAATTTTTGATTTTTTTTATGATTGGTCCAGGAATGTTATTCCTTAACCCCTTCGCGACGGGAACCTTTTACGAAATTTGTAATGTTTTGTCACCGGTTTTAAAAAACAGAAATTTATGAATTATTGAATCGTGAAAATGCTCCGATTAAATAAGGCAAAATTTACTGTATAATTTTACTGGTGGCGATAAACGCGGATTCTTAAGCCTATTTGCGGCACGTATGCGTGTCGCTCGTCCCCAAGGGGTTAATGCATGGCGTACATAACATGTGACTCATTTTTACGTAAGACACGTTTTGGTCGTCATAAAAATGATGTTTTTATACTGATTTTTAATAACTCAATTGAAAGCATTCGAACATTTTTTTTGGACAATGAATGTCCGCATCATATTTCTTCTTCTTCTTCTTCTTCTTCTTATTATTTTACAAAATTCTTTACCTTTGGAAGAACTTTTATTTCAATAGGAAATTGGGAGATCATTTTTAATAATGAAGAAAATAAAAAAAAAGTTACAAAATGGATAAACGCAAATTATCAGATATAGAAAAAACCGAATCCTCAGAAAGACGTAGTATGAAAGATCGTCCGTTAAAGCAAAAATCGAGGCTTGATTATCGAGCCCTTCGATTGTGAAATATGCGACGATCACAATAAAAGAAACAATCTAATGTTGAACATAGTTATTTTAAAAATATATTAATTTTTTTAATATAGAATTTAAAAGTCTTAAATTTTACTCTTTGGAAAAATCCTTTTCCAAATGGTTTTTGTAATGTGTTAAATTATTTCTTTTTTTTTATTTTACTGAAAATCAGGCCCTTAACTGTGAAGCAATATGCCTAGGTTAAAGAGTTGTCAGAAGATATTGCTCCTGTTTCTAAACTTCAACGTTTTCTTTGAGCCTGATGAAGGAAGGCTAAATTCTTTCAAAAATCCAGTATATTTGTGCATATTTTTATGGTGTTTTGAAAAGCTTTTTTAATTTTAATATTTGTTTGATTATTGTTTATTTCTTCTCATATATTTGAGCATTTATAGTTTATTTACTAGGAAACTCAAAAACATTCTTTATATTATCCTAAGAGCTGAAAAATAAATTTCTATGAATTTTATTGATGTCACATTATTTCAAACTTAATTAAGTTTCATATGCAACACTGAGATTGACAATAAACAGCTTTCTCAGTAGTACAGCAAAAGTAGGATTTACATCTAGTTTACAGGAATGCACAAGAGAATTCCATTACGTGAACGTCATCAGGGAAAAATCGTTTGTGGTGTCTTAAAAGACAACGCCTTGGCGAGCGGCACATCTTCGTAAACGATCCTTTAATATGTCCCATCTCATTCCGACTCTCTTGCGGAAGCGCTGCCGCTGCATAGCGGCCAAGAGCCCCGTCGCCGTCGTATGTCTTTACTTACGACACGCATGCCTTAGTCTCTGAATAGAAAAGGGAAAAAAAAGAGAGAGAGATTGAAACCGGACAAATTTAAAAGAGAAAGTAGGTAAATTAAAGACACTGAAAAGCGGGAAGGGTGGGCCTGGGGCAATGAGACTAGCGCAGAAGGTGTGAGATTTTAAACGCAAGGAAATCATTGAAATTCGCAAGACACCAGATCCTGTTCCTACTTCCAAACTAAAGGCATTTTTTTTTTAAATCTCAGTAAGAAGTGCAAAGTTGTTTTGAATTTCCTAGCGCGTTTTTTTTTTTTTTTTCGATGATGTTTTAAGAAGTTCGTTTGGCTATTAACGCTTGTTTGGTTGTTGTTCATTTCTTATGATATTAAACTAAACGGTGTTCTTTTTTGTAAATAAATAGGTTTATGCTATAAATTATATTCTTATATTTTATCATAATATCTCAGTATAGAAAAAGCAAGTTGGAAATAATATGTGAAATGTGGCAAATATAGTTCTGTTCGTATTATAAATAAATTTTAAATAGTCAGATCTTGGTGCAATAGATTTTGCAATACTATTATAAAATGCATGAATACAATGTTTATTACATATATACATATTAAATTCAGTAACATTGAAATAATATGACTCCATATTAAATATGACGTACTTACCACGCCATTCTAAAGTCATTACTTAGCATGATATATCACTAAATTAATTATGTTTGATGGACTGTAAGAAGAATACTTTTATTAATATGTATTTGATCAATAAAATTTGAATAAAATTTCATAAAATTCAGAAGTACTCAATGAATTTCTGCAACGATTGAATATATTGAATTTCAAGCCATCTATATAGAAAGTTTATGAGCTACTATATTCGACGGATGGACGGGCCAGACAGTGGCTTTATATTTAGACAGTGCTATACATTTATATGATTACAAACGTACTTAAAAATCGCAACTCGTACTTGTGTTATTTTAGAACCGCTTTTACACAATATTACTTACACATGCAGTTGTTGATAATGAATAACTGAAAAAAGAAAACTGAAAAACTGAAAACTTTTTGCTGATGAGATCGATTGGGTCATCATTTATATCTCCCATCAAACTTCGACTATAATCTACAATTAAATTAAAATTGGAATTACTAGAATTATCTTTCTAAAAACAAATATTTTAACAAGAATTTGGCTCCTGCACCACTTCTTGGTATATTTATTTTGTATACATTCATGACAGTTATACCTTAAGACTTTAATTGAAATTTTAATAATTAGGAGACTATTCATATTCAAGCTTCTGTAAAACGATATTAAACTACACTGTAAAAAGAAATCCGTTAAATTTACAACAAAAACTGCTGGCAGCAATGTTGCTAGCAGTTTGTGACATAAAAATTACAGTAAAGTTAGATGGAAAAAAAAATACATGTAACTTAAATGCAATTTTTACGACACATACTCCTGGCAACATTGCTGCCAGCAGTTTTCGTCGCAAATTTAATGGATTTTTTTTACAGTGTAGTCAGATGTGGCGACCTCAAAACTTTCTTCTATTTCATGCATATTAATAACTTTAAAATTCGCTATCGCAAAGCCAAAGTTAAATGACAATCTATGTCCATCGTGAGGGTTCTAAAGATATGAAATTGCGTGAATTAGTTCTTGATATAAAATTGTTGCGAATATCGATAAAAATGTAAACTGAAAGTGCAACCTCTTGTGCGATTTACACCAAAACATAGTCGGCAGTAATATTTATCAGGGTAAAACCTGAATCTGAAGTTTGATCAAAATTCGTGCATTAGTTTTAGAGATAGAGCTATTGAGGGAATGGAAGAAAATTCAGCGTAGCAGCCCTACCTATTGGGCAAGTGAAACAAAAACGTAAACAGAATCATTTCATATCAAGAATTAACTGAATACGAAGTTTGATGATAATCCGTGCATTGATTCTTGAGAACTATAGCAGAAATCTTGAAAAAGAGAGCATAGCAGCGCCACCTGTTGAGCGATTAATACCAAAATTCAAACAACATCCATTCATGTCAAGGACTAACAGAATTTAAAGTTTGGTGAAAATCCGTGCAATAGTTCTTGAGATAGAGTTGTTGCGCAAATAATTAAAAAGACATTAGAGCAATGGCACTTGTTGAACTATTTACACCAAACAGTATACGGCATTCTTTAATGTGAAAGACTAACAGAATCTGAATTTTGATGAAAATCCATACGATAGTTCTTGAGACAGAGCTTTTGCAGAAATCGTGAAAAAGACAGTATAATAGCGCCACATGTTGAGCGATTTGCACCAAACACTAATCAATACTAATTTGTATGAGGGCCTAACTGAATGCATTTTTTTTTTTTTTTTGTAAAATTCTGTGCATTAATTCTTGAGATAGAGTGCTTATTACATTTATGTCACATACAGACAGACAAACGGACAAAGTCATAGACACACACACAGACATCTTATTAAAAAAAGTTTTTTGGAATCTCTGACCCCTAAAACTTGCAAATCCATCAAAAACTGGAATTTGGAAATTTTTACAAATCTAATAACAGATGCAATATACTTCTTCTAAAGATAGAAGAACATGAAAGCGTTGACATTGATACCCCATTTATATAGTCTCATCGTTTGAGGAATGCCTGATAAATTTATGAGACCCCACTTTTACAGAATTGAAGCATATATGAATAATTTAAAATACATTACGAATATCTTATAGGATTGAATTTTGTTGAACCGAAAATCAAATGAAATTTATTACATAAAACAAATTATAAAAATTTTTAGCAGGAAATATTTGACAATAAATAAAAAAAAATCAATAAAAATTGAAACAGTCTAAAATATCAAAAATCTTCTGTCAAACAAGGACATAAACAGATCAAAACCTCCTGCTCTGTTTACAGCAGTTTCATGACTTTGAGTTTCATTTTAAAAAATAAAAGAAAGGAAAAACTGACAAAGTGGCCTGCTCGTAGGAAACAGAATAATAAATGACTCGATTTGAATACAATTTTGGGAACTTGTGATAAATGTGATCCTAAGTAGAATTTTATTGAAGAAAACTTTCTTTTTGGACGACGATTTCAGAATTCCTTCCTCGCTTTCACCGAAAAAATACAAAGAAACATTAAATTGAATTTTTTCATGAGATTCAGATAACGAAATTTTCTTAGAATAATACTGAAGTTATTAGAAGGAAACGGAAAATTTAGTTTTTTTTTATGCTGTAATGCAAAATAATGTATTTCACTAAATGTACAAAAACAGAAATTATTGAGCTTAATGTACCAAATGCTTGTTTCTTGAGCAATATGCGAACTAAGGATTATTTAAGATTTGTCCAATACTTTTTAAATTATTTAGGTAAAGTTTGCGTCGTTATAAGTCATACCAGTTTATCAGAATCATATTAATAGTATTAGAAGGAAGCGGAGAATTTAATTCTTTATGCTGATATGTAAAATATTGTTTTCTCCGAAATATACAAGAACAAAAATAATTAAGCTTAAAAATGCATTCCTTTTTAGCAAAAGACGAATAGAGCTTTTTTTTTAGATAAAATTTTAGTCGTAAAAATATTGTATGATGTATAAGTTTCCCTATGTCTATGTTTTTTTAAATGGTTTATTAAATATTTAAAATAATTATCAATATTTCGTTAAAATTTTACACATAAACATCAAACATGGTTTCACTACACAAAGTTTCACTATGTCTATGTTTTTTTAAAAGGTTTATTAAATATTTAAAATAATTATCAATATTTCGTTAAAATTTTACACATAAACTTCAAGCATAAAATTAACAAAAAGTAAACTTTGATTTTTTTTATTTCGAAATGTCTTTGTTGAAGAAAATTTACAACACAATGGCTATATTAGATTAATTTTAGAAACACGATTATTCAATCGGAAAATTAATTATAGATGTAAATTTTTCCATTTTTCAATATTGGGTGAAAAAAGTCCGGGCCAGGATTCGAGCCAGGGATGTATTGACTGACGCCGCCAATGCTCCACAACTGAGCTATCCCGGACTCGAACACTGGAGGACTATTCCACCCAATTAACCTCAACGATCACTTTATCTGGTCTGATACTCTGGATCAGTTCAACAGAATAAATCGAACGTCAATATATGGAACTGCAGAAAATCGCTACATGCGAAATTACATTAGATTAATTTTAGAAACACAATTATTCAATGGGTAAATTATTTATAGATGTAAATTTTTCCATTTTTCAATATTGGGTGAAAAAAGTCCGGGCCAGCATTCGAACCAAGGATGTATTGGCTGAAGCCGCCAATGCTCCACAACTGAGCTATCCCGGACTCGAACACTGCAGGTCTATTTCACCCAATTAACCTCAACGATCACTGTATCTGGTCTGATACTCTGGATCAGTTCAACAGAATAAATCGTATTCAACGAATAAATCAGTTTAACAGAATATTGGCTGAAGCCGCCAATGCTCCACAACTGAGCTATCCCGGACTCGAACACTGGAGGACTATTCCATTTATTCTGTTGAACTGATCCAGAATATCAGACCAGATAAAGTGATCGTTGAGGTTAATTGGGTGAAATAGTCCTCCAGTTTTCGAGTCCGGGATAGCTCAGTTGTGGAGCATTGGCGGCTTCAGCCAATATATCCCTGGTTCGAATCCTGGCCCGGACTTTTTTCACCCAATATTGAAAAATGGAAAAATTTACATCTATAATTAATTTACCGATTGAATAATCGTGTTTCTAAAATTAATCTAATGTAATTTCGTATGCAGCGATTTTCTGCAGTTCCATATATTGACCTTCGATTTATTCTGTTGAACTGATCCAGATTATCAGACCAGATAAAGTGATCGTTGAGGTTAATTGGGTGAAATAGTCCTCCAGTGTTCGAGTCCGGGATAGCTCAGTTGTGGAGCATTGGCGGCTTCAGCCAATACATCCCTGGTTCGAATCCTGGCCCGGACTTTTTTCACCCAATATTGAAAAATGGAAAAATTTACATCTACAATGGTAATTCATGTTGTTTTTAAAAGAGTACGGTATTGATGATGAATCCGATTGATGTGTGAGATTAAGAGTAAAATAAATTATTATTTATAATTAGATTCAATAAAAGATATGACATTTTACAACACCACATTTTAAAGAGTTTAATGACAAAGAACTGCAAAAAATGTTGGAACTTTCATAATTAAATCTTGAAAAACGTTAAACAGATTTTTTTTCTTTTTGATAATGATTAAAATGATTAATGTTTGCATATACAGGTTTTTAAGATTTTGATATCAAGAATAATTTGCATTTTTTCTTTGGGGATGTCTTTTTAATTGGAGTTTTTTCCTTAAATATTATGATATTTTGAAATACATACTGAAGAACTGCTAGCGTGTATCGATATTTATGATAAAAAAAATATCGCAATATATTTTCGATTATGTTATCAAATGTGAAAAATGTGTCCTGATTCTAAATCCCAAATGTTAAAAATAAAGGTTTTTTTAAATGTATGGCTGAATAAAAACAATGTCTGATTACTTCTGACAATAAAAATAAAAAACAACGACACTGCTTAAGCTTAATTAAAGTAGTTCAGTATAAAATACATCAAAAAATGGATACACGACCTGTTTCACATATATTTACTATTTTGAAAAGCAAATATTAAAAATAAAGCCTATTGAGATAGAAAAAAGCATTCAATAAACACAACTAAATTTTTATGAAAATAGTTGATTGAATGCTTTGCATGTTTTTCTTTTGAATTTTGAGAATGTGGTGCTCACCAAAACTATTTACCTTGAAACATATATAATTAAGAAATAACTTATAATGAAAGAAATAACTTACGGCGAGAAACATGAAACTTATCTCATTTTGGGAACATTTTCACTTGTTTTCTTCCAAAAAAGATTGCTCGGCTAATTGAAACGTTTTCCATAATTAAAAATAGCACATTTCAGAAAATTTTATCTTAACGAAAGAGAAAGTTAATGTTAAACTAAGTAGTTGTTTCTGTCTGTTTTGATCTTCTTCTTCTTTGGCAGCTACAATATTAATTTTTAAGAAAAATATGATGCTTAGAAATATCATGCTTAATTACTTTTGAAATTAGAATATTAGTAAATGTCAAATATAATGAAAATCTGAGCAATGATTAAATTGTTGGATTTTATGTATTGCATATTACATTTTTAGATTTTAAAGAGAAATATTTGAAACTAGTTAAAAGAAAAGAAAACTATTCAGATTGAGAAATGATGAGCGTTACAAGGAAAATATTTATTGAATATTTTTTAGACTAGAAAAACGATATTTTTCAAATTTGTATTATTTGTTGAAATGCATTGATGTAATTTGTTTTTCTTTGTGAAGATAATGTTCAGCTCCTGGGGTTGCACTTATTCTTCATGATTTTGTTGGTTTCCTGGTACGTCATCCTCATCAAAGCAGCGTCTTATTATTATTATTATTATTATTATTATTATTATTATTATTATTATTATTATTATTATTATTATTATTATTATTATTATTATTATTATTAAAAAATAATAATAATTTTACACTATATTACTCCAAGCTTAAATTAGTTGCATTACCCAAGATATCCTACCCCAGATTCTTTTCTCCCTGTTGGAAAATTACATTCACCTGATTTATTTATAAATTAAAATAATCGTGTTAAAATTTATCGAATGAAATTCGTGATAAATATTACGATATAACTTATAAACATTAAGTTTAAACATTATTATATAATATATATATATATATATATAAAACTTGATGCAGCAAATTTATGAAACGACGATTATAATTTACGGCTATCCCCCCCTAAAAATATGAAAGGTTCAGTGTTTAAATTAACACCAATTATATGTATTTATCCACAGATGTCACAACTAGTATTAGAATATTAAATTTTAATTATGTTCTGAAATATTAATATATTTTTTTTTACCTTAATGAAATTTCTTTAACGATGGCCACCAAATAATTCTATTTTAGGGGGGAAAATGGAGAACAGGGAGAAACTATAAAGATTATTATATTTCGTCACTTTCAAATTGAAATCATCTATTTCTTCAAATGATAGGGAAGTAATATTGTGATTAGAGTATGTTTTCCCGGATAACTTGAAAACTAAAAACTATATATTTTTTTTTCCTTTTCAAATTAAAATTACAAATTTAAATTAATAAAAATAGAAAGAATTTTTTTAAAGTAAATGTTAAAAGCAGAAAATAGGGAAGATTACGGCAAAATATTAATACGTAATCACTAAAAAAGTACAAAAACTTTAAAATAATAAAATTATTACGCACGAAGCTCATTTATAGGTGATAATTACGTCATATGCTAATTTCCCAAACTCTAAATATTTTTATATTTAAAGTACCTAAAATATTAAAATTATTAGGCCTGAAAAACTTTTGTTGAATATTAGGTCATTTTAAAAAGCTCAAAGAATAATATTTCAAAATCCTTTTAAATTAAAAAATATATGTATTCGTAAACCTTAAAAGGGAAAAAAGGTTTAAAAAAATATTTCATCGAAAATAAATTTTATAGGGAAAATTACGTCATGTAAAAAAACTTTGCATTTAAAATCATTTCCATTCTGAAGAATTTTAATGTAATACCGCATAGCATAAAAATATTATGCAGTAAACTACTATAAAGTATTAATAAACTAACATATTTGTTTATACATTACTTCACTTGTTGCAGTGCAAATACTAGTAAATGTATGGGTAAAATAGCAATGCGTCGTTATTAAAGTAGCAAAAGAAAGCGATATTTTTACCTAAAAATTTTGTATACATTTGTTTTCAAATGTAATATTGATCTTGACCCCGAAAACAGCCATCAGTTGTTACAATAGAGATGGATGAGATCATGGAAACAGAATAATGCCCTATTTAAACGGAAAAGCACGGCAAACCAATTACAGAAGATATCCGCCGTTATAGTTATAATGTATCTTTAAAATTTCGGTAACTTGATAATATTTTTTTAAACAAGGCTCTTTATTATGTTTTTAAAGGCTGCAAAACCTGAACGGAATTGCAGGCGTAGCTCTAAAGAGTCTGAGCACTCTTTTATTTGATGCACCACCAGTGGCCGAGAGGTACGGACATCTCAACTGGTAGACGGCAGGTGCTGGGTTCAAACCCAATCGCGACTGTCGGCCTAAACGTTCGGAGTTTTCGTGGTTTTCTTTGAACCTTGCGTAAATATGGGCTAGGTTACTTTAGAAAGACCCCCACGAAGGGCACTTCTCCCTGGTCCTATATCCCTAGCGTAGATAATCGGACAACAAAAATAAACCAAACCAAACCTAAACCAAACTTTTATTTGATACATATTTTTAATTTTTATCTTTTTAATACGATATTACAAGATAGTTGTTTTTCGATTATAAGTACATATTGTATAACGTTTTAAAATGTTTACTTAAAAATAAAAATTATGATTCATTACATTTTTTGTGTCCTTGCGATTTTTGAGAAAAGCATCGTATTTTATCGTATCTTTTTATTCAAATTTATAAAATATATCTGATAGAATTTTTTTAAATATCATGTTACATCTACTGCATCATTTTTTATTTTATTAAATTTTTCTCAAATAATATAATTTTAATATTTGATGATTTTTTTTTAAATTTAATAAAGGCAAAATTCTCATGAAAAAACTTTTTTATACATATAAGCTTCGAATAATGAATTTGAAACGGAAACTTAAATGACATTCCAAAATTATTTCGAAAATCGAATTTCATATTTTCTATTTTTCGAATCTTAAATTTCTTAAATGTGGTTTGTGTAATGATTCAGAATTATAAACAAAAATTAAATTTATGTAATTTAAATAGATAATCATAAGCTTCTAATTAAGATTCATTTTTGGCATATTTAAAATACGTATTGCAAGAATGCTCCTATGTTGCATTCTTTATGAAGCTTTGTCTATGATAAAAACTTTTACAGTCTCAAATTATATATTTTTTCCTAGAAGGTACGAAATAGATAATTTTTTTTGTCAGAAATATATTCACAAAATAATAAGTACTAGAAAATAATAATCAACTACTTCTATCTAATTTCTTTAAATGTTAACAATTTCTTTGAGAATTTTTACGTTATTTGGAAAACCATTAACCTGCTAATTTTGGAAATTTTATAATTTGAGAGTATTCTATTTGATTAATGTCGCGTCTATTTAAGCATGTACCTAATAACAAAACATATCAAAAGCTGCGCAAGTATTCAACTTCCTATTTTCAAAAAGTTTTAATCAAACATTTATGCAATTTAAATTTTGATGCCTCAAAAATAAAGTTTTAAAGTTAAACAATTAAAAAAAATAGCTTAATAACAAAATATTTCGATAACTGCAATGAAACAAAAATTTAAATAAATGTTAATCTTTATTGTATAATATTTGTAATCAATTACCATAGGGTAAATCATCCAACATTTATGTGTTAAAACAGTTTTTGTTGTATTTTAGACAACCAAATATTTTATGCAAATTAAGTATTCTATTCTTTTTATAAAATATGTCCATAGATACATTATAAATTTCTTGATGAGATACATATATAATTATTTTTTTTAAAACAACAATGCAAACAAAATACATAACTTAGGTCTTTTGCTATAAATGCTTGTATATGTTATAGTTCGAAATGAAAATACTTTTTTACAAATATTATACAATAAACTTTATATCATTCTTAAAGATTCTGAGGGATATCATTCTTAAAGATTCAGGGGATAAAATTATGACACAGTTATGTGAGTTATGACAAATTCCAATGCATACAAAATGGATTATCTTTTTCTCCCACGAAACTTAAACTAAAATAAAAATTGTCTCCAATCACAGTAAATTATATATGATAGACACATCTCTCTTTATGTTCTGTTAACATGTTTTTAATTTGCTTTTAACAATTTTTTAATTTATAATGCCCAGTCATTGCTTTGAATGATTTGAACTAGAAATTCGTTTCTATTTAATGAAACATCATTTTATTTATATAATTAAATTAGTGGGGTGTTCGTGGTCCTTGGGATAATTGGTGCGTACCAAAAATTCTGTCATTTAATTATTAGATATTGTTTTCGATATCTACTGTTTAATAATTAGTGAAAATAATTGTCCGGTACGAATTAATTTTCACAAACGGATGCAACTTTTCGAGAGACCGAATTTTTTTTCTTCTCGCTAGAAACAGATAAAATTTAAAAAAAAGAAAAAAAAACACGAATACATAAATAGACAAAAAAGAAGCAAAAGGTACAAACAGATTTGAATGAAAATATGATTCAGAAGGGGAAGTAAGTTTTGGGGAAATGTTTGATTAAATCGTCCTGTTTACATGTATGTAAGTTATTGAAAGTAAAATAAATTTACAGTATGTAATTTAGACATAGGATCATATTTCGTTTTCTGAAATTTTCAAATATACCAAGTGGATCAAAGTACTTTAAAAAAAATTTAAATTGAGTGACAAATATATTAGTCAACGTACGAGAATATAATTTAGAATGAAATATTTTTAAGTTTGAAAGTATAAGTTAAGCAAATTAAAAAAAATCTAAATTCTAAAATAGATGATGCTATATTATCACATCGCGGCGAATGTATGCTTTTTAATTAAAAGGGAAAAAATCTTGGATATTTTTCATATATTAATTGCTAAATTCGTTCGAAGACTCTGAAACAATTTTTACATGACTTATATAAGAATAGTAGATTGGACAAATAATCTGGTAAAAGTATAAATTAAATAAAAAATGATTCAGTATGATGTAATTTTTTTAATGTTTGATTTTTGATCTAAGGCATTTTTTATACAATTAAATGTAACTTTTAAGATTGTTTCTAAAATAGAAGATATATCAATATTGCTTTCGGATGAGTAAATTTTCATATTGAGATTTTTATGATAAGTTCCAATCTTTTTTTAAAATAATCTAATTTATTTAAGAATTAAATCATAATTGGGGTTATAATAGATTGCATAAAATATTTATTATTCTTTGTAAGGGTCGTATATCTAATATTAGATATACGGGATAATAATATTAAAATTTCTGTAATCTAATATTTTTTTCATTTAGTGAAAAAAATTTGTGTGCTTTGATTTAATAATTGTTACTGCATAAAATTATGAAATTCAAACACCTTAAGTCGATTGAATCTCTTCAGATGTACAAATTGTGGTTTACTAAAGTTAAGGACGTAAGTTTCAAAACTCATCTTATCCGAATTTTTTTTAAAAAATCAAGTTTTTCTCTATATCTATTGGTGAACCAACATTGAAAAAACATCACAGTCTGCAAAAAATTAGTCTTATCATGCATGCCTGGCATTGTAAAATCCTCGTTTACATAGAAGCCAATAAACGCAGTCAGATATTTCTCGCGATTTCACAATATTTATTGTTCTGCTTAAAGAGAGGCTTGAAACTCATGTCCATAAACATGGACTCAAGGTGTGCTAAATTGTGGACTTGTTTTAATAACATAGTTTATTATTGGTGTTTACATATAATATCCTAAACTTTCTACGATTTCTGAATATATCAAAGAAAAATCATAAATAAAGAACATTTCCCGTCTTTTTTCAAATTAATTAACTTAAGGTTTGAAAATATAAAGCTACAAATATGAAAAATTATAATTAAAACTATATCAAACATAAAAAAAATTATGAATTTTTTTAACTCATAGGCTATCAAAGCTTAAAAGCTTATGTGCTCGCCCGTTCTGTATGTATGTTCGTGT
Source organism: Maratus speculifer (assembly GCA_964019185.1). Taxonomy (NCBI): domain Eukaryota; kingdom Metazoa; phylum Arthropoda; class Arachnida; order Araneae; family Salticidae; genus Maratus; species Maratus speculifer. Next base: position 171,452,819 of record OZ025294.1, read on the forward strand.
GTGCGAACGTAACGCGATAACTCATGATAAAAATATTCGATGGACTTGAAATTTTGGGAATAAATATATTCTGATAAAGCGCTTCCTTGATTAGTTTTGGGAGTTCATTCGATAAGTGTAAGAGGGGAAACGGGGCTAATGTCCCTCCCCTTTATTTATAAAAATGGGTTTTTCTTGCACAATTATCAGTTTTTGTTCAAAATTTAGACATAGGATTATTCTGATGAAGGCACCGCCATGATTGGTTTTGGGAGTTCATTGATAAGTATAAAGAGGGTGAAAGGGTCCGATCAGGCGCTTCCGTGTTTAGTATTAGGTGTTAATTGGACAATTATTAAGAGGAGGAACGAAGGCTAATACTCCACCCTTAATTTCGATAAATGGAGTTCCCCCTTAATTAGCTTTTCGAACGGCATTAACCCTTGAAAATATAGAATTGTAATGTACAATTAGTAAAATTAGCTTGTGAGCTCAATGTTATCAGTTTAACTAGGCATTGTTCTTTTTTTACTTTAAAATGTTTTGATGAATTTCAAAAACGCCAGGCTTTTTTATATGATTGGCGATTTGAAAGAATAAATTGTAAAATTTAAAATATGATAAAAAATAAATGCTAAATAAAATAAAGATAAAAAATATGAAACATATATTTACCTTATTATTTAATGATTTTTAGTGAATCAATTTACTGAACAGGGAAAAATAAATAAATATTTTCCAACTTAAACAGTCGTCAGATATTCCATGTACTTATTTAAAAGGTTTAAGAAGAAAGTAATTAAGGAAAATTTAACGGAGCGAAATAATTATCATGAAAACATCAAACAAATTCCGACACAAGTTTAATACATATTTGTTTCCTTGGGGAATTCTCGGTGCTAAATATTTATTTTCGAAATATGGAGAAAAAATATTACTGGTGTATAAATGAGACATATTCCCTGACAGAATTAATAGTTTATATGTATACATTAAATATTAAGACAAATAAGCTAATTTTATTTTTATTAGACACACATAAATTTTCAATATTGCATTTCCCTCAGGAAAAGCCAAACGCCAATAAGACGGTGCTCTAATGAACTTAGACGGACAAACAAAAATTATTATTTATCCTCAATAATACAAAATAATTTTATAAATTAAATCTAACTTAGTTACTTCATGTACTTAGAAAAATAATACATTTTCACATTTAACTGCACAGAATATGTAAAATAAGAATTATTCACATCATTTCTTTTTCACATCATTGTTATAACTTTTTTATCTATCCAAGTTTAGTTTATAAATAAATAAAACATTGTACTTTATTTGTTTAAATGAATATACGAATCGATTTCTTTGTTGCCAAAATGATAATATAAATATTTACACAAATAAATTTAATTTATTAAGTAATCCTTTGTGTTAAAAAACATTGAATAAGTGACAGATACATGCACTTCTGTTTTGATGCAAAAATTAGTATATATAAAAGTATGATGGTACATTCAGATTTTCAGGATTTTCAAAAAACTCGGAATTTGTAAATGCTTTTTATCACACAAAACGTATGAACATACACAGAATGCCACAAAAAATAATTTTAAATGTTAATTAGTTATTTAATGTGAATTCAAATGTTAATTTTACGGAAACTGTGAGTCCAAGAGATTCTCGGTTTCTGGTATCATTAATAGCAACACAATATCTTTATTTTACTGCAGTTTTTTTTTCTGAACAGTTGATTGAATTATTAGTATGTCATGACAAGAAAATTTACTTTGCTAGATGAGCCGCCCGGTGTTTATTTAACGATTTTTAATGAATTAGATTACTAAATCCTAAAAAACGCATTTTTTTAGACCTTAAACAGCCGTCTCATATTTGCGGGTATTTATTTAAAAGCCAGGAGAAGGAAGTAATTAAATAAAATTTCACGAAGCGAAATAATTATGAAGAAAACATCAAACAATTTCCGACATAAGTTTTATATCTATTTGTTTCCTTGCGGTATACTCAGTGCTAAATATTTATTTTCGAAATATTGAAAAAAATATATGACTGGTTTATTAAGAGACATATTCCCTTACAGAATTAATAGTTCATATGTACATTAAATATTAAAACGAATAAACTACAGTAAAATCTGTCTAAGACGGAATCTGCTTAAGCCGGAAATCTGTCTAAGTCAGAAACATTTCAGAGTCCCACATTTATAAACACAGATATTTCCGAAAAATCTGTCTAAGACGGAAAGAATCTGTGTAACGCGGAACCGGACATTCATTTTGGGTCCCAAATTTACTGTTTAAGACAGAAGAATATTTTCTTGCGAAATATAAATGGAAATAAATTTTTTCTGTACATATTGAAATGCATTGTCTAGTCGCATTCCCAGAGGTTAAGATAAGGCGTCACTGGTTGCTGAAAGTAGTTTACGGATAATTTTATTATTGTATATGACTGGGAACTGTTGAACAATGGGTGTACTAGTTGTGTATGTATAGTATCAATTTGCAGTGTAAATCATTATTACTATAAATATATAAAAATATCTAAAGATTTCATGTTTGATTAATTAAAAAAAAATTAAAGACACGTTAGTTTTAACTTTTGGCAAAGAAATGTTTAATACTCTGTGTTTAAAACTCTATAAAGTTTTTCTATCTAAGCCGGAAATCTGTCTATGGCGGAATATTATTTCAGTCCCAAGCGATTCCGCCTTAGACAGATTTCACTGTCGTTTTATTTTTATAAGCCATACATAAATTTTTGATATTGCATTTCCCTATGGAAAAGCCAAACGCCAATAAAACGATGCTATAATGAAATTAGACGGACAAACAAAAATTATTATTTATCCTCAATAATAATGAAAAAATTATAAATCAAATCTAATTTAGTTACTGCGTGTACACTGTAAAAAAAAAGTGTCGATCTACTAAAAAAACTTTAGTGATCCTTGTAATTACTAAAAAATTTTTAGTAATCTTAGTCGGTCACAAGAAAATCTGTAAGAATTACTAGAAAAAAGTTAGCAACGAATAGAGTTAATAATTTTATATTTTTAATAGCTATTACTAAAACTCACTTGGTGTGGCCTAGATAGCATAGTGGTTATAGTAACGGACTCCAGGCTAAAAGGTCCCAGGTTCGATACTGGCCACTGCCAAATACGCCCCGAATATATGCAGTGTAAGAACTCGTTAATAAAGGGATTATGAATGTACTGTCGGAGCAGTAGCAATGTTTGGTGCTGCCATCTATTGCGGTTTCCGAAAATCTTCCTCTTCAGAAGTCTGGATGCAGCTGGAAGGAAACTCCTGCCCTTCGGGCCCACGTGATGGTTATTAAAAATAAATTTGGAGCTATTACTAAAATTTACTTAGTGGCTCATACTAAAAAATTTTAAGTTAGTTATACAAAAAATTCTTTTGTTTAGTTTACAAAAGAAATACTTGTTTCGCTATCAAAAAAAAGTTTGTAATGGTTACTAAAAAATTCGGTGGAATTCAAATTTACTAAAAAAATTTTAGTAACCTCTTGAAATTTTTTTACAGTGTATACAGAAATATTACTCATTTACACTGGTGTCCAAAAGTTAAGCATAATTGGTAATTAAGTAAGTAATAAAAGAAATATAAATCGAAATGTGGTGAAACTCCAGGTGTGTTAACAAAATAGTACGCGTCATATTATTTCGCGAAGAATTTTCCCTGAAATCGAACAGGAGACCGTCAACAAATTGAAAAAGAACGAAGATCTTTTGGATAACCCTGTCAAAACTTATGTAGCAAAAGCGTTCAAATTGCACATTATGATTAAGTGGCTTGTAATGTACTGTGTTTATTTTTTAACAATATAACAATAACAATTTTTTAACAATAACAATGATGCATGCGCAATGAAAAATTATTTACTAATCCTACCCATTTTTCATACAATTTTTATAATTTTTAAATTCCGATTACAGGGTATTGTGTACAATGGTGTTTGCCAGAACCCCCGCCAGGCCATCACCGTAGTATGTCGCGTTTTGCTGAGCTCATCATGGAGGGCTAAAGGCTTAGGAACCAGGTAAGTCAGGGCCTTAAATCATGTCTCATTCTTTTCCTAAAGTGCCGCTGATCATTTTGGCACTTGTTCGTCCAAAATCGGTGCAGTGGTTGCCGAGATATAGTTATTTAAACTTTTAAGCTTTTTACTTAATCTCGTCCCCAGGCAACCAGCCATTGCAACTACACTGATAACTTTCTGTGCTTATACTCTAATTATGCTTAATTATTTTGCTATCTTGTCATTTATTATTGATACTCAAATCTATTCTGAACATTTTGAGGTATAATTTGTTTTTCTACGTAACATATCAACGATGTTATGGGTACTTTAATAAACCGTTGTCAATCCCTTCCGTTGCTATCGCTACGATAGATGTCATTTTTAAAGTGTTTATATATATATTATATTAATTTAAAATCTCATATTAGGTATTATTCTTCGTTTATTATAGTTTCTTCAATGTTTTAGATAGAGTTCTTTTAAGTTTTCTATTTATTTACTATGCTTAAATTATCTTTCAAAATAGTTTGTTAACGCAATGACGAGTGCTTTTAATACCCCCCATTGAAAATTGCATTGTTTACATTTTTACTTACCTTGTAACATACTAAATTATAATAGTATCTTAACAAAAGTGATCATTATATATAATTTAATGATTTATCTTTGCTCCGCCGCTATTCCGATAGCATTTTGACTATTTTAAGTTATTCAAATAAATTTTTGAAAAATGTTTTGAGTTCGTTTTTATAATATGCTTATGTGGTCCCAATAGGGAGTAACTATTTTTAAAAATCAATTAAAAATATTAATTCTTCTCTTAACTTAAAATAATGCATTTGTATGTCTACAGTAATGTTTGAACTTTTCTCCGCCATGCTTTTTATTGTTTTTTTTGAATATTTTAAGTGTCTCTAATAGTGTTTTTATAAAGTGTTTATCATTGTTTTTAAATGTCTCCCATTACGACGCTTGGGTATAGCACTTCCCGCCCAAGTTCAGAACAAGTTGAGAAGTTTATAGCTGGTCCCCCAGCTCGTAAACTGTGGTCCGTTGCTGATCTAAGGGATCAACTCAATTATAACTTAGAGAGCTTAAAGATCTAAAGTGTAGAGAGGCAATGTCCAGTTGCCATCTCTTGTTGTTCCTTTTTAATAGCTAGTTTATTTATTTAAAATATTTTCAATGGTATTAATTGCTCTAGAGGCTTGAGGTATGGTGTTGCCACACAGTTATTCTCCGGATTTAATGATTTTTGTAATATCATGGGCATTTAGTAGTCTAGCTGCAGGTATGAAGGTCTGCGGGTAACCATTACAGCATGTATTATACTCTGATAGCATTATTCCTTGCCTTTATTAACTTAATCCTCTTCAATTTATCTATTAATTATCCATTCTGATTTTGTTTCGATCTATAGGGGCTATTAGGGCTGCTGGGCCCTCCCAGACCTCCTCATTAAAAGATCTTATTGAACAGTGAGGAAATGATTAAAATTTTTTAAGTTCAAAATATCTTATCTTTGAAGGCCAGTCCAGGGGGGGGAAAGGGTACGTACCCCCCTAACATATACCTTAAAATTTCGCTCGTTCAATTGTCTATCACCTTCATTTAAAAATTTTTATTAATTTTGCACCCCCGGGGCTGTAGACCCCCCCTGTTGGTCATTCACTCAAAAAGGCTCATTTCTTCACTTCTTTTCAATCTTTAACAGCTTATATCTCTTGTTCTATGGGTGCTACAGCGTGGAGAAATGTTTTGGCTAGACTGGCTTTGCACAGACTTTTTTCTGGGTTTTGAATTTCCCCGGTAACTGTAAGGGGACCGCCCCTGGGGGGGCAGGGGGGGAGTCTTCAATTTTTGGTGTAACATGTCTACTGAAAGCTACTGACCCCCACAGCTCAATTCTACCTTCATTTGATCTCTCCTGCTGTTTTGGGCCACGCCGCGGCCCATTATCGGGTTAATTTCATCTTCTAAACTACTCTCGGGACTATTCAAAATTATCACCGTAATACAGGCATGTTGCACCTCTATCTTTTTTTTTTTTTTTTTTTCTCTAAGAGCGCTTGTCACTATTTAACTTTCATCCCCCCCCTCTATGGAGCATTTTATAATATAGGTGTCTGGAGATTTCCAGCTTAAGCGCTGCTAGGTAAACTTCAATAACAGGTTAGCCCATAAGAGGTCCCTCCCTATTCCAAGTATTGTAATTCTCCTAAAGTCTAATTATTTCGTATAATGTTCAATGTATATTGTAATTTAAAATGTAGATCAATATATGATGCATAGTATGTGGCACACCAATACAACTTACTTTTTGCTCCTATTACTGTTTTTTTTTTTTTTTTTTTTTTTTGCTGTGGCGGAGAGTGATTCCAAACATATTTTAATAGTTTTACTGTATTTATTTTGAAATAACTGAGCAGATAACTATTTATAAATTGGTATATTTACTCAAGATTCATATACGCATTTTTCTTACCGGGATATTTTTTCTGTATATATATATGTGTATATATATATAAAACAAATAAAAAAAAAAAAATATTAATGTAAAAAATATATATATGGATATAAATATGTATGTGTATATATGTATGTATATATGTATGTGCGTGTATGTATATGTGCATGTGTGTGTGTATATGTATGTATGTATGTATATGTATACGTGTGTGTATGTGTAGTATATATTTGTATATTTGTGATAAAAATAGTATATTTACTCAAGTTAATTCATTACACGCTTCTCACTCTGGTATATATGTCCAGTAGTTCTTGAGAATGTCAAGGGCAGGGATCGACAATAATAAGCACAGAAACATACAAAATTTTTCTCTTTTTTATTAGCAGCACATTTTTTCATTTCAACTACGTATTAGTTATTTCTTTACATTCTTCGTTTAGACCACTTCCATTAAATATTCCCCTCTTTATTCCAAAAACTATTCAAAATTAGTCTATTTTTTTTTTTTAATTATTATTATAATTATTTTTTTAATATTAACTTATTTTTAATTTTTATCTTAGCCATTTACGGTGAACAAGTTCACCGGTTTATGCTATAATCCATCTATATTCCTTTCTTTCATCGAGACATGTAGGGGGCTCTGACGAAGCCTGGTATTTTGCATATTTTATACTTGAAAAAAATTTTAAAAACCTTTTTGATAAGGGCTAGTACAAAATAGCCATCACATAATTCAACAAATATGGATGAGTCTTTGGAATTAGAAAAGAGAATCCAACGTAAAGATAGATCCTCTTCCTTCCCTGATCTTACATCCCCAAGAATGGAACATCAGTCAAAGAGTGAACAACCAGTTCAAAAAAGTAAGACAAAGATTCCAGGACTAGTGTCAAGCAGTATAACCTCTCTGCAGAAAAGTAAATATCTTCAGAAATTTGTTCCTGAAGAAGCGGAAAAATTGCCAACATCAGGATTGATAAGTATCCTTTATGATCTGATGAAAACGCGCGTCAAAGGTTCCAGGGACGAGGCAACAAAATATTATCAATTAATCCAGGGTCAATTAGCAGTCATGGAGAATAATCTAAAAGAAATACCTCACTTACAGAACAAACTCCAACAACTCCAAAAAGAAAAAGACACTTGGAATGAACAATTCCAACTTCTAAAAGAAGACTTGAACTTCAAAGAAGAGCAACTGACTAAGTCACAGGCACAAAGCGAAGAGAGAAAACAACAGCTATTAGTATATTTGAAAATGCCAAAAGATCACCGAGAAAGTGAAACACTTAATCTTAAAGAAGAAAATAAAAAGCTACACAGAGAAATCACAGAAAAGACTCAACAACTGCAACAAATAGAAATAGATTTACAGAAACAATTGCAAAGAATAAATGAAACGTCAGAAAATTTTCCACCCGGCAAGGAATTATTTCAAGATCTTCAAACCAAGTTACAAGTAATCCAAAACAACACAGAAGAAATCATGAGTAACTTGAAAACACAAGATGATCAAAGTAAAGCTGAAAATCAACAAAACAGAAATTATTCAGCACCTCTATATTCCGACAAAATTAAAACACCAGCCAAGAATCCAACGACAACCTCAAAATCAGCAATTCTGCTGAAAAGATTGCGCAACTCAAATGTGTCACTCTCAACAATTCGCTCAATATTAAATGAAGAAACAAAAAACCATAAAGACTTGCCTACGATTTTCTGTGAAGAAGCGAGAGATCGCAACACACTCATAATCAAATCAGTAAGTGAAGACGACACAGATAAACTGCTGCATATAATAGAAGAAATACAACACCTTAAAACAATGACAGAAGTAGTATATAAGGCAATAAAATCGAAAAAATTAATCATACTCGGAATCCCAAATCTTATACAACCAGAGGAAGTCACCGAGAAAATCTTGGACGACATAAATTTAGAACTCCCAATAACGATTCACAAAAAGATCCAAAGGGAGAAAGCACAGACATACCAACTAGTCTTAGAAGTGGATGACACAATTGCTCTCTACTTAATGAAATCTGGACGTCTTCTAATCGGTTTTAACTCATGTAAAATATCCGAATATCGCCCGGTAATAAGATGTGCCAATTGCCAGCGTTACGGACACTCAGAGGTAAATTGCGGATTCCAAGCATCCTGCGCATACTGCACTCGAACACACAACTCATCTACATGCTCGACAAAAAATGACCCATCGAAATTTCACTGTGTCAATTGCCTACACTCCGACGACTATTTTCCACATTCAGCCGATTCAAATAAATGCCCAATTTACAAATATAACCTACAAAGAAGAAATACCTTCATCAAAAACTTCACTTCAGGTTCAACTCGTTAAGTAATGCTTCACCAATCTCTGATCAAAAACTTAAGGATTGCCCACCTTTCGGTCACATCAAAATTCTCCAGGTTAACTTAAATCATTGCAAAGCAGCAAATTCAACCCTGAGAGATTATCTTATCAGTGAAAACATTGACATTGCTCTTCTGCAAGACGCATATTGCAACAGAGAGGGCACACTCACGGACTTTCCTATTTCCTGGGCGGTCTTCCCGTCCACGTCAAAGAGTGCCCATCTTGTCATTCAGAACACTAGCCTTATTTATTCACATCTTTACACAGGCACACATTGCGCTTTTGTCACAGTTACTGCTAAGGAGGGAAAACTCATAATTGGCTCGACTTATGCAGCACCAAAATCAGATTTCGAGGAAACCCTCGAAGAGTGGCAACACCTCATTACACAGAGGCATTTCTTCATTTGCGGTGGTGATTTCAATGCTACATCTCCACTCTGGGGATATGACTACGAAAATGACCGTGGAGAATGCCTCATCGAACATATTGTTGCTCAAAATCTTGTCATTGCCAATATCGACAACACTATACCTACATTTCAAAAATATAACAGCAAGGGAGAGAAAATAGCTGGGGGTTTTCCAGACCACACTCTGGTAAATCCCCCAACACTACCGAAAATTCGGCAATGGCAAGTTGAAGATGTCCACAATGACTCAGATCATAATTATATAAGATTTTCTTTCGAAATAACACCCTTATACACTTCACAAAGAAGATTCAATACTGCAAGAGGTAACTTCCGTAAATTCTCGCATGTTATTAAAACTCACAAACCAATCCTGAATCAACACCTAAAGGACGTTACAAATACCACTCAATTAAACGACTTTACCATTAATTTATTAGAAACCATGAAAACAGCAGCCAAAGCGTCCTTTAGATTAAAGAACACTCGGAGGCAGCAGTCATTCTCGTTTTGGACCTCCGATCTTAGGACTAAGCGTAATCACCTCACGGCACTGAGGAGGAAACTAAAAAGACTCAGACTAACAGAAGATGTTAACACGGATTACTATCGCAATCTCAGCGCCCATTATCGTCTTCTCTCCGCTAAATATAAGCGCAGTGTACTGGATGCGAGAAATGCTGCCTGGCAAAAGTTCTGCACAAATCAAACAGACCCTTTCGGAACAGCTCAAAAATTTTTCACAGGAAAGTTTTTCACTCCTGATGAAATTAAGCTCGAACTGCCACCCAGCCGATCATCTAGGCAGGAAAACATGGAGCACCTCACCAAACATCTTTTTGGCCCCTCCTCATATCCGCCAGGAGATAATTCTGACATTACTTTTGATGCACCCCCCGACAATCCCTTTTCAAAAGCTGAGGTAGCAACCGCGCTACGTACGTTTAATGACAAAAAAGCTCCAGGTCCGGACTGTATAGACTTTAAAATTCTGAAATTAACTTTCCATGTAATTCCCAAAATTTTTACGCGTTGGGCTAATCTCTGTCTCACTCACCATTACTTCCCGCTCACTCTGAGACAAGGGGAAGTAGTATATTTCCTGAAGCAAGGGAAAGACTCCTCAGAACCTTCTTCTTACCGCCCAATCTGCCTACTACCATCCTTAGGCAAATTATTAGAAAAATTACTTGTATTTCGGCTTAACCACTTTCTTGAATCTAATAACTTACTTCATCACAGACAATACGGATTCAGAGAAGGCAGATCATGTGAAAAGGCTTTGTTTGCAATTCTTACCTCCTGTGCTCATAGCATAGCTGAAGGAAATTACACAACTCTTGTCTCCTTAGATATTAAAGGTGCTTTCGACAATGTAGAGTGGCGGGACATCTTATTACAATTACGTGAAATCGGCTGCCCGAGAAACATAGCTGGAACCATTGCAACATATCTTAAATTTCGTAGCATTCTTATCAACTGGGGTTCAGGAACTTCAGTTCACCCATTAGAAAAGGGTTGCCCCCAAGGTTCGTGCTTGGGCCCAATCCTTTGGCTGCTTATTGCCAATGTCTTGCTAAAAGAATTGGAGAAATTAGGCTTCAATCTTTACTCCTTCGCAGATGACTTCAACTTTGTTTTTTCGGGCCGTCGTCGTCTGGATCTCGAACTGCAAGCGGCAAGAGCTCTCCCTGCTTTTTGCCAGTTGTTGGCTCGCCTTCATCTCCAGCTTTCACCCGGAAAATCCCAAGCTTTAACCTTCATTAAACCAAGAGAACTCAAACGCAAGCCCGAGATGCGAGTCAATGGGGTTAGCGTCCACCACGTTCATACTCTTAAATTATTAGGTGTAATTATTGATAAACATCAGAGCTGGATTCCACATATCAAAGCACTAAAAATTAAACTTTTAAATTACTACCATAATTCCTGTAAATTAACATCAAAAACATGGGGCATCAAGCCCAATATGTTAAAAACATGGTACCACATAATCATTGAACGCATCATCTTTTACTGTGTGGGCGTTTGGGGAGGTTCGCTAACCAAAGTGGCTAAGCAAAAACTTGCCTCTATCCAGCGCATATTCCTTCTGCAAATGGTTAGAGGTTATAGAACTATCTCAACGGATGCACTTACAGTACTTACTGGCATTCCACCCATACACTTAACACTCGCTTACGAATTTCAGAAAAACAGAATACTACACTTAGAACACGAACCAACACAGTCAGCACTTTTCCCTAACTTGCTCTTACAAAGAAATGTCCACAGCTGGACTATGCATCCGGCGGATGAGACATCCTATCTTCAAGTTAATGTTAATAAGCATTCTTACAGCCCCTCGAAAAATCCAGCCATTTTCACCGATGGTTCACACACGGAGACGGGAGTAGCATCATCCTTCTGTGTTTTCAAAGACAGTGTTGTTATTCATCAGTGGGCTTGCAGGATTGGAGATAACAATTCGGTGTTCCAAGCAGAACTCTTCGCAATCCTGCGGGCTTTGGAATGGATTGTTCTCTATCCTCATACTACTTTTTTTCACCTTTATAGTGACAGCCTTTCAAGCCTACAAGAAATATTCGCCCATAGAACTAAACACCCTTTAGTGCTTAAGATAAAAGTTATCTTAAAAACTCTCGTCCATAGGGTCTCTCTCGGCCATGTCACCGCTCACATCGGCATAGCTGGCAATGAGCTAGCTGACGCACTGGCCAAGGAGGCCACCTCACGTACAAACATAGATATCCCCCTTCCTGTTCCCCCGTCTCATGTTCGCCACTTCCTCAAAAGAAACATTATTTCTGACTGGCAACTCTACTGGGATGCCTCAAGCAAAGGCAGGCACACCTATTCCCTTATCCCAAAAGTCTCATACAATCTCTTAGCTTTCTCCCCTCCCACATCAGCATTCCTCTCCGGCCATGGTCCATTCAGAACATACCTAAATTATTTTAAACGCTCAGATACGGACCTCTGTGAGTGTGGGGCCATAGGGTCTCCAGACCACTACTATTTCTTCTGCACACTCACAGAGGCCTGGCACCTTAAGAACCCTTATTCCCGCCCAGATACCTGGCTCACAAATATCTTAACCCGCCCAAAACTACTCCGTCAATTGGCACAAATTTATCACTTCCTTATGGACCTGGCCAATCTTACCACTTAACCGTTCTCTCCTAAGACTGCCCGCTGTCGCGTTAGAGCCTTTGTTGAGCTTTTGGCAGTCGTAGCGCCACTTGTCGCGATGGAGCAGGTCTCCGGCGCGCATACCACTGTGTTGATGTTGTATACAGCCTGTATATTATGTATTTTATGTTTTTTTTTTGTTGTTGTTGAAGTTATTGTAATGAATCCCCACATGCCGGGGAACATTCCGGGTGGGACAAATAGGGTCTACACCGGATCCTAGCGATCTGGTGATCTTGTCCCACTTAGGCATAAATAAATAAATAAATGGTGTTTGCCATATTTTCAGAAAAGAACATTATTTTATATTAAGAACTCAGCAAATTATAAGCAAAAAAACTTCTAAAAATTTAAGACTGTTTTTATAAAAACCTTAATTTCTCTACGAGTATACATGCTATCCTTATAAAAATAAACACAGTACATTACAATAAGCCACTTAATCATAATGTGCAGTTTGAACGCTTTTGCTACATAAGTTTTGACAGGGTTATCCAAAAGATCTTCGTTCTTTTTCAATTTGTTGACGGTCCCCTGTTCAATTTTGGAGAAAACTCTTCGCGAAAATATATGACGCGTAGTATTATATTTACACACCTGGAATTTCACCACATTTTGATTTATATTTCTTTCATTACTTACTTAATTACCAGTTATGCTTAACTTTTGGACACCAGTGTAATATTCAACTTCACACAATATGTAGCTTAAGAATTATTTCCGAATGTGTTTACACGTTTAGTTTAATTGATCTTTTTCATATTATAGTCGTAGCTTTTGGAGATACACAATTTCAGTTTATAAATAATTAAAACACTGTACTTTAATTGTTAAAATGAATATAAGAATATATTACTTTACGTTAAAAAATAATAAAATAAATATGTATATACAGGGTGTTTCAAAAATGACCGGTATATTTGATAAATAAATAAAAACTAAACTATCTTAATAATTTATTATTAAAAAAATTAAAATTATTATTAATTAAATTTTAATTAATAATAATTTAATAATAATTTAAAATGAAATTATAAAAAAAAATTATTAAGATATTTTAATGTATTTTATTAGTACTTGACGTCCTTTTTAGCAATTAAATATTTTAATATATATTTTTGAAAAAATAACGGGCAGCGATAGAAATACATCGTTTGTTGTAATAGGCTTGAGACAATAGTAAATTTTCAGGCAGACAAGCTTTCAAAATTAGTTACTATTTTCAACAACAGATGGCGCTGCAGTCTGGAAAATTTTAAAGTATGTTTTTTTTCACATGTACACCATGCGCAACAATAATATGGCGTAGTCTCTGAACGAAATTACCAGAAACTTTTGTAAACGTGTCATCCTGGATCGCTTCGCATGCAGAAGAGTTGTACTGCTTCAGTTGTTAAATTGCTTTTGGATTGTGGCGGTACACCTGGTGTTACAAGTCAAAAATACTCTGTTCTAAGGAAAAAACCATATTTTTACAGCAAATTTACAATCTGTGAACAGCACACGCTTACAACAGAAAGACGAGATACAGAATGGCAAACACACAGACTGCATTTCCTTATATATCTTTCAAATCACCTGCAGCTCCATCTATTGTTGAAAATTGTAACTAATTTCGAAAGTTTGTCTGCCTGAAAATATAGTGTTGTCCCAAGCATATTGCAACAAACGGTGGATTTCTATCGCTGCCCTTTTAATCTTTATTGTTTTTTCAAATATACCGGCCATTTTTTAAACACCCTGTAGATAAATTCTATTTATTAAGCAATCCTTTGTGTTCAAAAACATTAAATAAGTGACCGAAACATGGACTTTTATTTTGTAGCAAAAATTTGCATACATAGAGATTCCATGGGAGATTGATTATTCAAATATTGAATAAGGAACATTTCCGATCTTCTTTTATTTTACTTTCTTCTATCTTCAATAGAAGAAAGTACTGTAATCGAAATTTTTTTCAACTTCCGTTTTTCAAGGGATTTACACGTATTAGGCGTCAGAGATTCCAAAAAACGTGTTTTTACAAAATGTCTCTCTGTCCATGTATCTGTGTGTATGTCGCCATTCTACCATCAAAAAGGGTATGAAATTATACATAGAAATGAACCAAATTTTTTGTGAATATTTCTGGCTGTAGCAAGCAGGTCCTTCTTCAGTTTTGGAATATTCCGCCGGAAGGGGGCGCTGCTATTGCGACTTTTGTGCCACTTTCAATATTGTACCGAATTTGAAAAAAATCCGCCGGAAGGGGGCGTTGCAATAGCTAATTTTATGCCATTTTCAATATTGCACCACCTAAAAGTGTATGAAGTTAGTCCTAGAACTGAACTAAAATTTTTGTATATAATTATTTTTTGGTAAGGCAAATAGGTCCTCCCTGAATTAAAAAAAAAAATCTACCTATCATTCTATTGTTCATCGGCTCGTGTAGAGACGGAAATTCGTTTTTACTCCGATTAATTGATTGAAGCAAAAATTTAAGATGAAAATCAAAGTTCGTATGGTATTGAATTAAAATTATTAAAACATTAAAATAAGTAACTGTTTTTTAAAACTATTAAAATGTACGTATGAGATAGAAGAAAGTTTTGGGATTGGCACATCCAACTAGTTTTTTTAAATTAATTTACATAAGATTTAAAAATATAAAGTCAAAAATCTGAAAAGTGATTGTAAAAACAATATCAAACATAAAAAAAAAAAAAAAATAAGAATAAAGTTTGCGTTTAAAAAAATGTTTTGAGAAATTTAAAATACATTATACTTTTTTAAATAATTAGAGATTTGAAAGAATAAAATTCAAAATTCAAAAAATGAAAAGAAACAAATACAAAATAAAAGAAGCTATAGAACATAATAAAATATATATTTAACTTATTATTTAATGATTTTTAGTGAATCAGTTTACTGAACAAGAAAAAACAAAAAAATATTTTCCGACTGAAACAGCCCACAGATATTTGCATGTTCTTATTTAAAAGTCATAAGAAGGATGTAATTAAGGAAAATTACACGAAGCAAAATAATTATCAGGAATACATCAAACTATTTCCGATATAAGCTTAGCATCTATTTGTTTCTTTGGGGCATTCTGGGTGCTAAATCTTTATTTTCAAAATATTCAGAAAAATATGACTAGTTAATAATGAGAGATATTCCCTGACATAATTATTTAATAGTTCAAATGTACATGAAGTATTAAGACAAATAATGTAGTTTTTTTTTTTTTTTTTTTTTTTTTATAAAACAAACACAATTTTTTAAATATTGCATTTCCTAAGGAAAAACCAAAGTCAATAAAACGATGCTATATTGAACTTAGACGAAAAAACAAAAATTATTATTTATCCTGAATAATACAATATAATTTCATAAATCAAATATAACTTAGTTACTTCATGTACAGAAAAAATAATACATTTAATATTCAACTACACAGAATATGTAGAATAAGAATTATTTAAAAAAATATTTATATGCTTAATTTATTTTATGTTTTTTCATATCTTTGTCTCAGCTTTTGTAGATACCCAATTTTAGTATATAAACAAATGAAACATTGTACTTTATTTGTTTAAATGAATATACGGATATCCTTCTTTGTTGCAAAAATGATAACATAAATATTTACATAAATGAATTTAATTTATTAAGCAATCCTTTGTGTTCAAAAAGCATTGAATAATAAGTGACATGCACTTTTTATCTGTATCAAAAATCAGCATATATAGAAGTCGAGGTCAAATTCAGATTATCATGAAAAAAAAAAAAAAAAAAAAAAAAAAACCTCGGAATTTTTAAATGTTATTTATCACACAAAGCGTATAAGCATATACAGGATGCCGACAAGAAACCATTTTAAAAGTTAATTAATGTGATTTCAAATGTTAATCTACGGAAACTATCAGTCCTATAGATTCTCGGCTTGCGGTATCAGTAATAGCAACACAACACCTTTATTTTGCTGCAGTTTTTTTTCTGACCAGTTAAATTTTGTTGATTGCATTATTAATATGTCATGGCAATAAATTTACTTTACTAGCTGGGCCGCTCTGTGTTTATTTAATGATTTTTATTGAATTACATTACTGAACCCTAAAAAACGTAAAATTTTTTTCCGACTTAAACGGTCGTCTCATATTTCCGTGTATTTTTTAAAAGCCATGAAAAGGAAGTAATTAAGGAAAATATAACGAAGCGAAATAATTATCAACAAAATATCAAATAGTTTCCGACATAAGTTTAATAACTCTTTGTTTCCTTGGGACATTCTCGGTGCAAAATATTGAGAAAAAATATGACTTGTTTATTAATGAGACATATTTCCTGACAGAATAATTTATTAGTTCATATGTACATTAAATATTTAACGGTTATATTTAAATTATAAACTAGTTTTATTTTTATAAGGCAGACATAAATTTGTGATATTGTATTTCCCTATGGAAATGCCAAACGCCAATTAAACGTTGCTATAAAGAACTTAGACAAACAAACAAAGATAATTATTTGTCCTCAATTGTACATTATATTTTTATAAATCGAGTCTAACTTAGTTACTTCATGTATACAGAAAAATAATACATTTAACATTCAGCTATACAGAATACATAATTTTCTAAAGATTATTTTTGTTTATACCTTTTTTATATCAGTCTTATTTTTAAAGTTACCCAATTTCAATTGATAAATATTTAAAACTTTGTACCTTATTTGTTTGAATGAATATAGGAATATATTTTTAATGCTGTAAAATGATAACGTAAATGTATACATGAATAAATTTAATATATTAAGTAGTTCTTTGTGTTTCTCCCTGCATTTCATAATATTTATGATATTTTATAAGCTATCTAAAAGTTAAAAATCGATCGGTTCTTCAGTTTTCTTAATTTTAATAAACTTGCTTTTCAAAAAAAAAAAAAAAAAAAAAAAAAAAAAAATCGTATTCTAATTTAAATTTGAATTAATAAAAAAAAACTTATGGATCGATCTTTATAAAAAATTAGACATTATTTAACAGCATTTAAACATAGCACTAGATGAATAATTTTAAAATTTCTTAAAATGTATGACTCTGACGAAAATTTGACGGCGTTCCTAAGAACGCAACAATAAGAATAATTTTTGCAGTTTCGGAGACTGGCTTTTAAATTGAGATTTCCAAAAAAAAAAAAAAAAAAAAAAAAAAAAAAATTCCAACTAATGATATAATAATTGATATCGAATGTTGTAATTGAATTTCCGTAAAGAAATTTATACATATGAAATCAGCAAAATATTCTACATCTAAATGAAAAGAAAAGAAAACTATAAATTTAATGTGTGAGAAATTTTGTATTTGTTCGAAAATGTCGACTAATGAAAGGTGTCAGTTGTGTGCAATTGATATCTGTCGTCCATGGCAGAGATTTGGAACATTCTGTTTGAAGGGGGAAAAAGATTTCTTTATAAATCGATGCAGCTGTTTTAGAATAATATTGACGGATAGCGCTAAAGCTTAACTCAATGAATAACTCATGTTAACTGCTAATTTATTCAAATTTTATATTTTTAGGAATTTTGTCTCAATAAAAACTGTAATTCATTTTAACTACTTCGGGACAGATTATGTTTTTTGATATTTAGAAAAAAATAATTTTACGTTAATAACATTAACACTAGGTATCCAAATAGATTATTGAAGTATAAAGAATATCTTATTGTCTTAAAAATAACGAATAATGTTGTTTTACTTACTATTTAATTCATATTCATATGAAAATAGAGTAAGGAAGAGTTTATGGAGATGTGTTGAAAAAAATATATAATTACAAAACTTAACTGATGTTATAATGTTTATAATACTTTTAAAGCTTTATTACACATGATTTTTTTCAGGAAAATAGCATTTATTTTAAATTTAAAAAGTGAAATATATGTTTAAAATAAAATTATCTCCAAACGATGCAAAAATAATTGAGCAAATATTTATTATTAGTAGTAGTACTAAATAGCTAAACGTTAATGAATTCATATAGTAATATCTAGACACAGTAACTTGTTGCATTGTTAGTCGTAACAGTAACACATGTATTTGTTACAACAAAATAATATTCAATTAAAAGACATGTACTATTAACCAGACATGTCCAACTCCAGAACATGTATAACACCAGACCTTAAAGGACTAATTTCGAAGATAAGCGTCTAAGGAATCTCCGTAATTGTTTTTAAAGGTAAATAACTTCGTAAAAATTTTATTTGGCTGATTTAACTTGTTTCTTTTTTTCTGTTACTTATCTGTATTTTTTAGGAGGGGCACATGCTTTAAAAACTAATTTCGATGCTGAAACCTGTTTCTTTCTTCTTTCATATTTATTGGTAAGTTTGGGTTACACATATGTACAAGTTCTCCCAAATACAATGCCTCTATACGACCTAACGAAGTTCATTTTAAAAAAATCCTACTTATAGGGATAGCGCGAAGTATTTCCACTTGTATTTAAAATTTTTAACTAGGTTTTGTTTTTATATGCAGTTAATCCAAACAATGTTTATATAGTTTAAACAAAAACATAAGACCTTGCCTTTATGAAATTAGTGTCATTTATTTGAAACCACATTTTATGAAGGTTGCTCTGTTTAACGCCAACTTTGAGAGCAAGCTCGATGTTGTATGTTATAATTTCTGATTGTTCTACCTAGTATACATACCAATGATATTTCGGAAAATGGTACATATTTTAGTCTATTTACGAGCTGACAGAATTGCTGATAAATATGAAGGCATATTGAGATAATAATCTATATTAATAAAAAAGTTTTCGTTCTGTGTGTGTGTCTGCGATGGTTGTGAAATCTATGGCATGCATGAGGTTGAACCTTTTTTTTGTGATGACAGCCCAAAATGTCTTTTGATTCACCTGGTACTCAGAATTTTAGTTTTCTGATAATTAATTGTGTTAGTAATTAAACATCGCAACTATATTGTGTTAGTGTGTCAATTCTTTGAGTCTCGTTTATGGACAGCACTTTCACACATTTCACTGGGCACAAAGTCATTCACGTATCGAAGGTTAAGGAATAACTGACTTTCCATTTTATTTATGTTTTTAATTATGCTAAATCCGATGTTGAATTAAAGAGACCGCTCTGTATAGTTGAAAGTGAAAGGCATATTCCCAAAAATCGTATTCATACGTCTTAAATGTTGCAATAAGTGCTAAAAAATCTTGCCGTTAACCCTTAAATAAAGAAAAAAAAGAAAAAGAAAAAAACTCAGAATGTGTAATTTTCCCCCCTTATTTCAATTTCCCTCCAGGACGCAATTTTAGAGGTAACAAAAAATGAAAGGTAAAGCAAGCACCGTTTTTTATTCAATGGCCTAATATATATTTTTAAAATATGAATACAGCTTTTAAAATACATTGTCAAACGCAGGTCACTTTATACCTGACAACGACAATATATATTTTATGCTAAAAATAATTAAACATCTGATTTTCAACACAGTCTTTTTAAAGCACCTCAATAGGCCATATTTATATCAATTAAAATATTTTAAATTATTCGGTTTAATATATTTTTTTCAAAATAAAATGTATCAAAATGTAAATTCAGACAAAATGGAGTTAAAGATATTAAATAGTACAGATTTGAGATTCTTTTAAAAGATATTCATCACAGATCAGGGCAATGCCGATCGGATAAACTAAGTATCAACGTTTTATTTTCTTGAATAACAATCCATTCTTAATTTAAGATTGATATTACTTTCCCAACAAAAAATATTGCACTCTTGTGAGATTTATTGGTCATCATTTAACGTAAACACTTTAAAATATTTCAATTTTTTAACTACCAATATAATTTCCTTTTTAAAGTGACGGCATTTTCACAAATGGAAAGCATGAGATAAATTCGTTTAATTAAAGGTTCTAGGTCTCAAGTGCAATAAAAATATTTTCAATTCAAAAGTGAAACTAAGTCCTTTCATTTTAAATATTTTTTTTTATCTCTGATAAATATGCGTTCAAAATACCTTCTTATAAAACGTGATTCCTATATCTACATCCGATTCGGTGCATGCTTAATTAAAAATTGTATTACATTTCTGTGCCAATGAAATTGAAGTCATATTATCTTTATATTAGTTTTCCACAAAGGACCATTTAAAATGGGAAACAAATACATTATCCTCCATACATTATTAAAAATTATACACATTTAAAACGCTTTTGTTTTAACAATTGGTACAAAAAAACAATTCTCATATTTGCATATGCTGCAATAGACATGTATATTTATAAATAATTTCTCTTATTCAGCATCCAAGGCATGAAATATTTATTTTAAATGTATCTTTCAACAAAATATAGTCCTATTACTTAGAGGAGCCACTAAAATTTTTCATTTCTACCAAAATTCTGTCGATTTAATCTTTTGCTGCACCGTGTGCCACATCTGACACATACCTAAAAACACTACACTTCTCATTATGTGCCAGGAATTTACCCAATGTGATCGCTGTAACTAATCAAGAACAGTTCAAAGAACAAAATAATACTTATTTTGTTACTGTCAGGTGTCTGAATTTGACAAAAAAATTTAATTTCTCCTTCGGAACCAAAAATAACATTCGATCAAGCTATTAAGGCAAAATTTACGTTTATTACTTTACTGAATACATAAAAATATTAATTTAAAGAGAGATGCAGAGTGTTAGGCACATAAA
Source organism: Maratus speculifer (assembly GCA_964019185.1). Taxonomy (NCBI): domain Eukaryota; kingdom Metazoa; phylum Arthropoda; class Arachnida; order Araneae; family Salticidae; genus Maratus; species Maratus speculifer. The sequence goes on from OZ025294.1 coordinate 171,474,036, forward strand.
AATAATTAATTTAAGCTTGTTTAATTGCAAAATATAGCAATACAATATTTAAAATCCCTTATTGTGTAGGGGGAACTGGGGCACATTGACACAGTTTTTTTCTAAGAATTTTTTTGGTGTCCAGAAAGTAGAAATTTCAAATTATTTTTTCATGTGCTATCAGCAAAACTTGTGTAGTGTGTTATAAAAATGTAAAATCGTTGTTTTATATAGTATTTTTGCATGTAATTAAAAAAAATAAAAAAAGTCATTTGTATCAATGCACCCCATCCCCAGGGCAGATTGATACACCTCATGGGGCACTTTGATACGTTTGGAAAAAATGGAGACAAAATAACACCAATACATATTTTTCATAGAAAATTAGTTAGCAAACCAATCTATATTTATTTATAGAAATTCAAATCACCCACAATTTATTTGTAAGTAATATTAAAGCAATCAAAATTAAATGAATAATGACAGATAACCTGGCTGTTTCTTGTCCGACTATTGGCTTTGGTAACTTTTCATATCTGGCACTTCAACCCCAGTATTATTTTCTTTCTTAGGATAGATGAAAAAATACCATGTTTTCTGTTTATAAATGGGTTTGTAACAGAAATTGAAGATTAATTATATTGAAAATTCTATGTGTAATGTAATTATCCTTTGCTGTTCTGCAGCTTGTTTCTCTTACTTTACTTTTCTCATCTCAAAAATACTTTTTTCACTAGAAAATCGATATAAATTCAAGATTTGCCAGGCTGCCGTCATTTACTTTTCTTAGTTCCATTAGCACTAGATGTTGGGTAAATTTGAACGTCTTCTCTTTGCAAAAATACCATAAAATATTCTATTATAAATAATTAGAGCTATTTCACTTCAATAAAAACTAATATTAGAAATTTATGACGAAATATAATTAGATTAAAGAGTGCATGGTAAATAAAAATTATAAAAGGTAATGAAAAAATCTAGAAAAGCATTTAGGTTGTATCAATGTGCGCCCTACAGCCATTTTGAATAAAATGAGTCCCAAATCAGACACTTCACAATTTACCTAACAATAAAGAATGATGAACTGATAAAGAGTAGATTTACTTGTCAGGGAGAGTATTATTTTTGGTGGAAAATACTGGAACAGTTGTATAATACCATTTCAATTTTGCAACTCAAATTTACTTTTGCCCTACAAAAACAATAAATCACCCGTCCCATTTCACCAAACTACTGAATCATTCCAATACATTCTGTATGTAGTTGTGTACACTAGCATCACATTTTGGAGCTGTTGTGAAACTTCCTATAATGACCCTGTGAGCAGTAGAGGGGTGTATCAATGTGCCCCAGTTCCCCTTATCTAAGGTACACACAATAAAATATACAAAATTTAGCTGAAAATTTGAAATTTGTTTTCTTAATATTTATCTCACTATTTTAGCAATATATAGATTTCAAATATTTTTCATTAAAAAAAATCGTGCAGTGAAGAATTAAACATCTAAATGATACGATGAAAGTTATAGGATAAAAATTCTTCAAGACTCTTTTGACAATAGAAATTTTTGAGTTTATCTAGTCATTAAAAAATACAAGTGAATGTTTTAAACACGTACCAATTTATAATATTTAATCAACAAATTCAATAAAGTTTCATTATCTAACGTTTGTTAAAAGAGTATTCCTTTTAGTTTTTCATTTAATTACGTTGATTTCTTGTTACCATTTGCTATTAAGAAAATCATTTAAAACGGTCAAATGATAGGATAGCATTTAAAAGCATTTGTAATTAAATTAAATAATCTTCTCGCGACATAGTTTGTTTAGTATTCTTTTATTATGTTTCAAATTGTTAGATGAAGCATTGTTTATTATTAACAATATCGCTTAATTTTTTAAAATAATTTTTCTTAAGGATTTTATTTTCTAAGGAAACTGTGAAAAAGTTTTTTTAATATTGTGTTTTTCTGCATGAAGGATTTTTTAAACATTGTCCTCGTTTCTGAAAATTGTTGTTTTTTAATTACATGATATATTAATGGAATAGAGCTGAAATATGATATTTTGTTCACAAACTTATTTTTCAAATGTAATCTCTTTTGGAAATAATTAAGTAAACGACTATCACTCTTCTTTATTTATCACTTATTTTTAGTATTTATTATTACGCTGTGCAGAAAAGCTATTGAAATAATATACTTCTTTATGTTTCATTCTTGTTTATAAATACTTTTCGAAACATTGTGCTAATTTTTAAAACTCAACATTTTATTGTTTCTGTTTCCAATTTTTTTAAGCAATGAAATGATGCCGTGCAGTATAAACTATGTATTCCGAGAATGGTAACTTTTGCAATAAAAACGTACCGTGATTCTTCTGCATAAAAGTAAAAAATGCTATAAACTAAAAAATCTTTGCATGACGTAGTGGAATGCATGTCACATCGTTGAATCGAATTTCTTTATTTTTCTTCTTTTTGTAACTATCTTAAATTGACATTTAAAGTTTTAGTAAAACACGAAGGTTTTCATAAATACAAACAACATGTTTAAAGTTTTACGAGAAAATTTATCTATACGCGAGCATAGTCTTTTTTAAGGAAAATTGCTTAAATATAATAAAGTTCTATATTTTCTCCAATAAGATAAAATTCTTTCTTCTTCTGTATGCCTAAATATTATTTCTGCGCAGAAGTTTTTAAATAAATGTTATAATAGTATAATTTATTACCTCCATTTTGTCTCATCTTTCTTTTGTATTAAAGATATTTAATTTAGATGATGAGGCAACACGCTGACATAATATAGCGAACTGAAACACTTTTCCCTATAAATTGAAAAAAAAAAAAATAAATAAAAAGAGTGCGTTGCTGTTATAAAAAAATTCTTCTCTATAGATCGAATCAATTAATAACCTTTCAGAATAATAATCTATTTCTTTTTGTGACATAGTAAATGAAAATCGTGAAAATAGAGCAAAGCTTCGATGTCTGTTACGCGGTATATACCAAAACCTAGTAATAATCCATTTACATTCATGTATAATAATACAATAGGAAGTTTGGTAAAATACCTTCCATTTGTTCTTCGCTTCAGTCACACGAAAAAACCCGCTTGCTAATATTAATCCTGTGGAAGAAATTTATAATAGTATAAATTTATAATAATTTGAATTTAAATATTTTTAAATGATTTTTTTGTTGCCTTTGTTTTGGATTGAATAACTGAAGGCAATCTGTATGCACATCGTTTTTTACTGTTTTAATTTTGATTGGATAATTTTCCTATGCGAATGCTTTCACTTTCGAAGCCGGTTCCGAAAACGAAAAAGTCCTCACTAAAAGTACTTGTAAACAAAATTGGCTTTTGTAGGAGATAGATCTTAACAAGGCAATGCAAAAAGAATTTTAAAATACAAGGTTAGCAAGAAATAAGTTTCCGACTTCACAAGACTCTAAAATTTGGCCTATTGATCCAAATGAAATCAAATTTCAACTACAGATAATGAAAATGATCTCTCCACCAATAGAGGCGTTGTAATACGTACAAAACACTTAATTCACTTTATAAATAATAAATATTATTAAATTTTTTAAACTGGTCAATAAACAAGCAAAATCCGCCATAAGATTCTTTGTACAGTGGAATACAACATATCCAATGTTCTGGAAGCTACTGGTACTCTAATACTATCATGCGGAGACTGATTGCCGAAATGTGTTAAGCCTTTTGAAGCGAGAACTTTGTTTCTAGTAGTTTCCTCATGGTAGTGTAAATGTGCCAGTTGCTTCCCGAGTATTTGATGTATCGTATTCCACTCTAAGATGAATCTTATGCCGATTTTGCAATTTTAATAACTAATTTCACTCTTTTTTTACTTATTATAAAACGGGTTAAATTTATATGTGTAAAACAGCGTGCCCTATAGGCTATTTTTGTAGTTTTAATGTATGTAAGGTTATTAAAAAATGTACAGTGCATCATTTGAATTATAAGTAGTTGAAATTTGATCTCATTTGGACCAGCAGAAGGCGTTCAATCATTCTTTGAATTTTTCAACTTATTGTTTGCTGACCCTGTATTTAAATTCAAACGAGATATTTTTATAAATGACTTCCATGGGATTAACATTACCAAAGGGGTATTTTTGTTTGATTGAAATAACTTCAGAAGGCATACCTAACGCAGAAATACGGATAAAGAAGGCATGGAAGCAGCATATGTTGGGCATTTTAAACCTAAATCCAGTCTCCATCAATTTATGCAACAAAGTCTAAGAGACTGTGAAATTATGTGGATTAATTCTTGAGGTATAGTAATCACTGAAATCATGAAAATTGGAGCATAGCAGCGCCACCTTAAGATGATTTACAACAAAATCAATTTAACTGCAAATTATCGTAATGTATAATTTAATCAAAAATTTGATTAAATTAAGAGCATTGATATTGAGAAGTAAAAGCTCACATAAAGCCGCCATCCTTTGGCGAGTTTTGCGTTTTTCTTGCAATCATTTGACGAAAATTGCGTTTTTCAGCAAATCTCTGACGAAAATACTACTTTTTTTCCCGATCCTCTGGTGAAAATACAGTGTTTTTAACGATCTTCTAACTAAATTCGCATTTTACCATGATCATTTGAGTAAAATCGTGTTTTTCAGTGACTCTTTGACGAAATTCGCGACGTTTTTTGCAATCATTTGATAAAATTAGCTTCTTTTATGCGATCTTTTAACGAAATTCGCGTTGTTTCTTCATTGTGTCACGTTGTTACTAAATGCTTTTAGAAATTAAAACCTAGTTGCGACTGGAATAGTTGTATTTAGGAGCCACTGGCTTTTTTAAAGAATTTAGGAATCTGCACCTATAGCTCTCATAAGTTAAAAACACAGCAGCTACTCGGATACCTCGATGATTGGAGAGAAGGGTAAATTTTGGTCATTTACATAAGCGCTAAAGAAATTTTGATGTTAATTTACGTGATAGTCTAACGCAGTAAATTATTTATAATAAAAACCCAATATATCTATATCCCTGCGCTACAGCTTGAATTTATTTGAAAGTTTTCGTTTAACGGGGTAATTACAAATATTAATTATTTTATTCAAATTGCTAAACCTCTAATTTTTCTTGGGTTGAAAAATTGTTCGTTCAAAACGTGAAGTCAATCATGTTTTTTTTTTTTTTGCCCCGAAGTTTCAAAAACGTTTGTCATGATTTATTCCAGATATTCGACAAATCGTTTAAATTGGACAGATCACTTCTGGCTTTATAGTGCATATCTGATTAAAACATAAATGTATAGTAGGATATATGATCTTTTTTAATTCTATTTCATCAGTTATTGTAAAAATTATATTATCTATTTTTAGTACTTTCTAGTTAAATAAAAATAGCACATTTAATTTTCAAAAGGTTTATATTGTTATATATGTACACATTTCATGGTTTATCTAGAAATATATTCAATAACCATCATAGATGTTATTTAAAGATTAGAAATTTGGCTCTGAAAATACCCTCGAAAAAATACTTGAAAAAATTTGATCCTATTTTTGGAATAAAAGAATTTATAAGCTAAATCTGAAACGTTTTTATCAAGCTGTCAATAAATAAAAAAATGAATATCATAATTTTTGGATAAAAGCTCTTAAATCTCGACATACATCTCGTGAAGATATATAAATCTATGTAATTCTAAGGATGATGCATTTGTTGTTCGATAGAATTTTTATAAAAGAATTGAAAGCATGCATCGTTTTCATTCGTTGGAAAAAAAAGCATGGAAGTATGATTCAAATGCATCTACGATTTCATAAAAATAAAAATAGTTTTTTTCAAAAATAAAATCTGAAGGAATGTAGCATTTGAAACAAATATATTACGAAAATATTTTTTTTTTTCGCAAAAAAATATTTTTTTACATCTATTTGATACATTTGTAAAATTTATCAATGGTTATGATTATAAAAAGACCGTGTTAACTTCTAAAATGGAATTGTTGTTAGAACTGAAATATATGTTGTTGAAAAATTTAATAACACGAGAAGCAAACTTTTATTGATTAATTGTTATATTTGGCAGATTGCTGCACCAATAAGATATTCATCCGAGCTATTTCTAATGAATTACCAGTATCGATAAAATACTTCTTTTGTATTAAGGAAATTTGTTATGACTTTTACAGAAAAATTGCACATTTAATGGAAATTGCTACAAAACGCAGATATTGATTTGATATTGGTTTTTTGTTTAAATATTTAAGTAGATATAAGTTAAATAGCTTTTGCAATATATGTTGGTGCGTTATTGTCAAAATGACTAAAATCGTCTCAAATATAGATATCTATAGAGAAAGTCAGGCTATAAATTTTATATATAAAGTTATTCAAATATTGCTTTCAAAAATAGGATTCAATGAAAAAAAATGATAATTGTGTAACATTTTCATATGTTAGTTTCTAATACAGATGCTATGATATATAGTTAAAATATGAGTATTTCCGTCGGAATTGTGTTTCATCCTCTACATTGAAAACTACGGAACAATATATGGTTTCTGCAAGCGCCTTTCTTGTATGAGTACACTGTAAAAAATATATTTCTTTTACAACTAAAGGTGATAGCTTACTAACTATGAACACACTTGCTGTAAATTTTACGAGCTGCCTTTAAAATAGCTGTAAATTTTATCAAGTTTGGGAAAACGGGCACTGCTACTGTCTTCCCTGCTATAGAATTCTATTTTTACTTAACTTATCACTTGAATGACTTTCAGAGCATCAGTGATTGAATTCGATTTTACAGCACCTCAATTTAAGAATTTACAATACGAATGCACGAGATACTACTGTATTTTTACAGGAAAAGGTCTTAGCACCTCGGCTTCGACAACAGTACAAACTGCTGTATAAAATTGTGCTGTAAAATTTCTCAAGTATATAGAAAATCGCATTGCTATTGTCTGTATGATGCATGTGACACGAATATTTCTAATTTTACTTCACGTATTGCTTGAATTTCCTTTTATTGCATCAAGACTTGAAAAATTGAAACCAAAGTGCAGGGAAATTCATAATATTTTATTTACACTGTAGAAAATTTCTCATAAATTTTTATTCGAAGTATAAGTTCCTGAAAAGACGTTTCCACACATGTGGTGGCCTAAATTGTGCACATTTTTTGAAAATCCTTATGTTTTCTAACTTCATATGCTTATAGAAAATGCTGCTTTCTGAAAACGTAAACCCTTACATATCATTTTAAAGAGAATTTAATACTGATTTCAATATAAAAAAACAAAACAACAATAACAACAAAAATAATCGGCGAAAATTATCAAGATACATTAGATATTAATGACTGCAGTGAGTTATCAGTAATTAGTATGGTACCTTTATTTTTTTACCGTTGTCTTATCGATGTTCTATTGAACAGATATGAGTTTTTATCTTTTACTTCATTATTATATTGTGCCAGGAAACAATCATAGCCTCAATTAGTTCCCTTTCATTTGATGGCACCTCATTCAACAGTGACACAAGTTCTCAATAGAATTGGGTTGAGGAATCTTTCTTAGCTTGACAATAGTTCAGGGCTCTTTATACTAAATCACGCTTTCAGTATGATTTTTGTATGTAAGGTGCAAAATGGTGCTGTAAAATAAATAAAGCATTTTTGGGAAAGAGATCCCTGATGGAAGGTCTAAAATTTAGTTTTAGATTAGTGTCAAGGTATGTTCTTGCATTCAATGCCCCATCGATTGTGTCGCATTCCCTCTTAGTGAACACGACTTCGAATAATGTTCTTAGATTTTGATATGCTGCCACCACTGATATAATTGTGTGACATTGGGCATGCTATGAGAGACTTATCGAACGAATACTAATTCATTCAATTAAATTTAACTAACGATTTATTCACACATTATTTACAAATAACAAAAGACTATTTACAGCTAAGACCTCGGATATAGGTGATCGATCTGACATTACGTTAAATACAGCAAAGACTTTCTGCGTACTGTTAAACTACTCTATATCTTTCTAACGCTAAGTTAATTAAATTAGATTTATCGGAGATTACTCTTAACCTCCCAGTACATTAGCTCTATCCTCCAAGAGCCTCACACAAATTGAAAAAAAAACGCTCAGTCTGAGACCTCTGCTCAGGCAAAATCACTCACTCACCAGGAGATCTATACACCAGACCACCTCCATTATCTATCCCAAACTACTCTTAAAGAGCCTACGGGAATAAATATCTATCAATAGGGCACTGTCCACACAAAATGGCATCTTCCTATGCCGTCTTTTATCTCGTAGATTGTGGATGAAATCTTCTGTTTGTCTTAGCTCAGATATGCATATTGAATGGCAAGAGGAATCCCACTCTATTGATACAATACATTCTTTCAACTGATACTATCTAACTCAAACTAACCCCAATAACCTTCCAGATAAAAAATTTTACTTTAAAGATTCCCAGTACACATATAGTGACATGAATGCAAAATACAATTAAAAATATAATATCATATAAGGAAGTTCTTAAAAGTATCGTTCTTCAAAACCTGACAGATTAACATGAACGCGACCAATGCTGTCTGCTTACATGCAAGACCAAATCGTACCACTAACTAGATTCTTCACAATTGCCGGAATCTAGTCAATATGTCGTTCTTTTCCTATTCTAAGTCATGCATATTTTTTCTCAAAACTAACAAATAAAAATATTTGAGTTTAATGACTCCATATAACTTGAGATTACTAATCATCTGTCCAATTAAAATATTCCTTTGCGCACTGTAATTTTTTATTTTTATTTTTTATTTTTTTTTTATTTTTTTATTATTTTTTTTTTTGTCGTGCTGTTGTAAAATGAAGTAAGCCCTCTTTTTCGGAATTCTATCTTTTAGTTCAACATATGATAATCTTTTACTCATCCTTCTTGAATTCACAAGGCGTCACTTGAAGTTTATATCATATCTTTAAAAACGCATATTTTGAATTTATGAGAGATATGGATGAAAAAACATTAGGTCAATAAAGTTTTATTGATTAGTCAATAAAGTGCATATTTTCATGGTGGAGATAACTTTTGCACATGCGATTATAAATATAAATAAATTAAAATGATGAAATAAATAATACAGATATGCATTTTAAAAAATTAATAGCGTGGCATCACTTAAAATTTGGTTTCCATCGGTCGTACGAGCACTGGAATTTCCAGACCAGAAATTTTTTTGAAATCAATATTACGTTATTGAAAATCTCTTTTTAAATAAGGCAAAATTTTTATTCATAAATTAGATTTATTTTGCTATAAAAATACTGATATTTCATCTGGAAAATAACATTACCCGTATGAACCTGATATTATTATTTTTTACATACATATTTAAATTTCTTAGAGCCATAAGATAAACTACGCATCAAAACTTTTAACCTGTTAGGGCTTTGTTTTCATAAAATTTATTTTGAAATTTATTTGAATTTTTAATTTTTTTTATAGTTTTTTTATTTTTAGGTACTAGTATTTCACGTTTCCTGTATTTACTGACTGGCAAAGCACACAGTTTGGTATTATATTACGACTGATAGTGCAAATAACATAAAACTAGAAAACAAATACCTCTTTAAAAGTTCTAAAAAATGTTTGATTTTTAAAACTTTCGGCATAATATTTTTTAATGTAGTACATATATTAGTACTGAAGATCATTCATATCTAAAAAAAAGTAATAGTTAAATAAAAAAAAATGTTAGGTATTGCTTGTCATTAAGAAAGTTTTAAATGAAAACATAATTCATCCTTACTTTACTATGAAATTAAAAATATTTTTTATTATTAATCTACATTTCTATTATAGTAAAATTAACTTCATTTTTGTTAGAGAGATTTTACGATTTAAGTGTTAGTCTTTCTAAAAGATTTTATTTTGATAAATGACCTTATTTAAATAAAATTCGTGTTTACATTTAATGCAAATATATTTTCTTTTTTGAGTTAAATACTTTTTGTTTGAACTAATGATAAATAAATGCATTCGTTTGCATTACTTCTAATCGTTTGAATTTGATCATTTTTGGAATACATTTTATAAAACAATAATATGAATTAATGAATAAAATTTTTTAATCAAATAGTAGCAGAAGAATATGATCTAGCGACGAGAACTAGGATAGGGTTCATCCAACCCGAGTCTGGTGAGAAAAATGAGCCTGGTTAATTCAATAAAGAAAAAAAAAAAGCTGGCAGAAACGAAAAAAAAAAAAACCTGGATGGAAATCAATCTGAAATAGACATGCAGGAGAATGGGCAATGCCGCATGAAGATCATTTTATTCTTATTCATTTCTTTATCTTAAAATTACAGTTTTTCATGCTTTAAAGCTCTTGTCAGGGGTAGTGCAAGTGTCTATGTATTGCCAAAGAGGAAAATTTTGTATAGCTATACTAATATTATAAAGAGGAAAGATCTGATTGATTGTTTGTTTGAATTGAATAGGCTCCGATGACGGATTTGAAAAATTCTTTCACAGTTGGAATTCACTATTTCCGGTGAACATAGGCTATAGTCCCCGCTTAAAATTATCAAAATAAAACGCCGGATAAACGGATCAAAAGCAATTTGAGAAATTAAAAGTTACCTGACACCCTAGACACATGACAATCACTGAAACACATACACTGTAAAAAAAATTCTGTAAGGTTACTAAGAATTTTCTAGGAAACTGGGATGCCTAGTACTTTTTATGTAACCGCAACAAAAGAAAATCGCATAAAATAACAAAAGTTTCTTTAGTAACTGTGACTAAATTTTGTTCAGTAAACGTACTAACGATTTCTTAGGGAGGTTTCCAAAGAAACTTCTGTAAGTTTACTAAATATTTTTTTGTAACGTTACTAACGATCGTTTAGGGATTTCAGTAAAGAATATCGAGAAAATTTACTAATAATTACGTTGTGAACGTAGTAAAGATTTTGTAGGGAGTTTTCCAAAAAACTCTTTGTAAAATTACTACGGATTGTTCAGTAAATTTACTTATGATTTTTAAGGGAATTTCTCAAATTAGTTTTTGTAAATGAACTAAATATTGTTTAGTATACTTACTAGGGATTTCTTAGGGAGTTTTCTAAACACTTCTTGGTAAATTTACTAAGGATTACGTAGTAAACGTGCAAACAAACTTTTAGGGTGTTTCCTAAAAAATATTCTGTAAATTTTATGATTTTTAGTACACTTACAAGGGATTTTTTTGTACATTTGCTGAAGAATTTTTTGTAGATTTGTGAAGGACTTTAAGTATATTTACTAATTTTCATTTGTAATGCACACTAAGTATTTTATGTACTTTATCGAATACCTTTAAAAAAAGTTAAATATTTTGATAAAGTAGATAAAATACTTAGTGCGCATTCCTAAAAATAAGAGTAAATGTATTATAAAGTCCTTCACAAATCCACAAAAAATTCTTAGCAAATATGCTGAAAAAAACCTTGTAACTGTATAAAAATCATTAAAAATGTAACTTTATTAAGATATAGTGAGAAAAATTGCAAATAATAATTTAATATTGTATTTAAAATAGTTTTTGCATTATCACCAGAAAATTTTTTCTAACAGTGCAAGAGCTATGATTTCTTAGTATTGTATCTAAAATATTTACACTTACCAAAAAATATTTCTAACTGTACAAAACTTTTGCAGTAGTATTACCAATGGTTTTTCAGCAGTATTCCAAAAAGATTTTATTATTATTTTTTTATAGTAATACTTATATTAGTTGAAGTTGTTGTTATAGTATTCTTTCAATATGAATTTGAATTTTAACAATTTTAAATATCCACAGTGGAGTTTTCCTTATGTATCAATATATTTCTTTAAAAAATAAGTAATATTAGCTTGACATGTGTTTCAATATAATCACAGCAATTACCATAAATATTTGTATGTTACGCATGAGAATACTGACTGAAGCTTCATTATAGATAATTAAATAGGTACTAAACCATGCTTGATATTAAATGAGCATTGTAACAACAACAATAACTGAGCAGAGAAACTGAAGGAGATCTTACGGTTTTCAGTTAAGCTAAAAAAGGGTCAATAAAAACAGTAATGTAAAAAAAATGTATCATTAGTAAGTTTATAAAATATGCCTATGATAAAAAAATATATATATAGTTATTATTCAGACAAATTAAATTTACAATTTTTAAAGACAATTCTATTTGTATGAGTAAGCACTGTGCATCATCTAACCCAATATACGATTTGAAAATTTGCATATTATCAGAAACATCATCGGTTTATCTTATGTAAATATGCATCTGAACTAGAAATTTAAAAAAGTAGTCTTGCGATTTTTTTTAAATGGAGTTTTGTACAATTCCAAGATTATCAGAATTTCAGTCATAAGTGTATTACGATACATATATTTTAAAGACTATACAATACGCGGTTCAAAAAACTGCAAAAAAAAAAGTGACATCTGTAATATATATAATAAAATTAACGTCTTTACATGAATGCCATATATAAGAAAATGTGCTTTTTTAATATCTGTTATTCTTATTTCAGCTGAATATTCCGTATAGTTGTCACTGATCACTAGAAACTTTCTTCCTTTTATTTATTTTCTTGTCTCTTTCCTCGACTTTCTCTTCACAAATTTGTTGCACTGTCTACATTAAATACACCTGACATTATTTATATTTTATTTGCTTGAGAGTTATGTTTCAAATTGAAATAGTTAAGAGGAAAATTTAATTAGTCATAGAACCACAATTTTCAAACTCTAAACTGTCTTAAAGATCCAGAAGAATGGATCTAACATTCATGAATTTACTGAACTGTTGTTGAATCAGCTCTGGAATTAGAAATTCCAATTCAAAAAGTTGCATATAAGACAGATGATATACACACCTTAACATATGTACTCAAAAATGCATATTGGATATATCAACAGTCATTATTTCACACGTTTTAATGCTTATCAGTATGTTACAATCACCAGACGTGACTAAGAAGAATTTCTAAAAACAGAAAATGTATGAAAACAAGAATTGAAACAAATAGAAAGGTATAATACTTTGAAAAATATTATGAGTAGTCATTTTTATTATAAATGCAATGTACATACCTGTACAACCAATAAATGTAATGTGATTAAATAACAAAATACAATGAAAATATGAATGAAGTTTATTTCTAAATAATGATTTATTATATTCTATACAATAAAATAATTTACATATATATTTTTAATATGACTCATATTTTACAAATATTACATAACTAGAGTTCATACAAATATCTATTAAATTCATGCTTCATCGATAGTATTTTTGGAAACATGTTTTCTCTAAATTTGAATAATCAAGCTTATATACCTATTAAGATACTATTGGAAAATGATTGATAAAATATTATGGTAAAATATTTGAAAACTTCAGTGCTGTAGAATATATTAGAAAACCCAACTGAGGTATGGGGAGGGATTTTTCTTATAGATAATAGTTCTTTTTCCTCGTCTGACTTTATCAAACTTTCATCATCCGGGAAGTTCACACTGTTTTTAAATTGGACTTCAGTTTTCTTACGCATCTATAGAAGAAAGTTATATGTTAACATAAAAAGTAAAGAAACATTTAAAAAAAATTATAATGAATATTATGTAATAAAAAAATCTATATTCATCTTCGTATTGAATAAATGAATTTTACAACTACTTCAAAATTATTTCTATTGAACCGCCAAAATTTGACGGTAAATATCTTAATGGTATCAAAGAAATAAAAGTTTATTTAAATGAATAAGTGTTGAAAAATAAAACAATAAGAATTATAAATAATTTGAAAAACCATGCAATTTAATTTTAAGTCAATGATTAGTAATTGTCAGTGGTACATTCATTCATGTAGTCATAGGAGTTTTCATATCTGAGGTTTTTCATTTACTGACAGAACATCAATAAATCGTAAATTGCTGTCATTATTTATTAAAATGATGACAGTAAATTATATACTATATGTAAGTTATATAATGTAAGTTTTCATGTAAAATACATTAGTAAAACCATATGAAACTGAAAAGTTCCCTTTTTTAAGGATTGACATGCTTTATGAAATAAAAATACAAATATCCGTCATAAGGTAGCACCGATAACACTAAAAACATTGAGTATGCTTTATAAATGTTAAATATATAGCACTAAAACAGTTCACCTGGTGTAAAAATGATGTCCTGAAGGTATCTACAATGTTGAAGTTGTGGATTAAAAAAATCGTCAACGTTACATGGAGAAATTTTCCTGTGCCGGCATGTCTAGATAAATAACTAATACTCAGACACAATCCATCTTCATTTCCAATAAATAATGGTAGTAAATTTGCATTGTAATACAAATGCTTAAGCTTTCAATATGTATGAAAAATACAAATTGATATATCCATCTCTTTGTGAATTTGGTACTTAAAAGTTTTCATAATTGCTAAGTGCTTCATTTGAATTGTGTGTAATTCAATTCTATCTTTATGCACTAAAAAAAATACTAACAGTTTTTAAGTCAAAGTTATTTTTAAATTAAAAAAAAATTATTAAAAACCTTTCAGATAGTATAAAATTAACTTTCCATCTTTTCTTGATGTAAACTATAGTTTTTAAAAAATCAAATTTTTATTATTTACCCCCCCCCCTCCCCCTGAGTTAAAATGCGGGATAACAACCAATAATTTAATTTTTCTAAAACATTAATTTGTAATATAATGAATGTTTTTAAACTTTTATTAATTAATATTAATTATAGGAATTACAAATATTGCGATCACTTTCTTTAGTTAGATGTATACGATGTTATATACATTAATATTTGACATAATTGTAAAATCATTAAATAACCCTGATATTTAGATGTATTACAATTAGGAATTTCTTTTATCGTTAAATTGTTTACCTCTGCTAAAAATTAATAATTATTGAAAATAATTACTAAATTTCACTTCTTCACCCAGGATACGCAAACTTTATGTTTTAACGGCAAAAAAATTCAGAGTTTGAATGATGACATGTTTTTTTGAGTACATGTTAAATACCGGAAGAGCTTTGTTCCCTACCCCCTCCCCTTTTCGACAGCACTTAAAATTACCCTTTGAAATACTGTAAAACTTTTCAAACTAGTTGAATGTGGCAGTACCGAAACTTTCATCTATCTATATGCATGTTAATACTTTAAAATTTGCCGTCCCAATACGAAAAATATATGCCCATCTTGGGATTTCTAAGGATACGAAATGTTATGCATTATTTTTTGAGGTATGAACATCGCTAAAAAAACCTAAATTTTGTAAAGTTCAAGAAAACAGCGCCTCTTGTTTGGTGAGTTGGGCCGGAACCGAATATGTAACAGGACAGTATCTAACAGAATCTCAAGTTTGATGAAAATCCGATTAATAAGCATTAAGGTAGAGTTATTGCAGAAATCTGAGAAAATAGCGAAGGAACACCGCATGTTGAGCAATTTAAACAAAAAGTTAATCGGCACAAATTTACATTACGAATTAACTGAATATGAACTTTTATTATATGGAGTGCATTAGTTCTCGAGATAGAGTTCAACTTAAAATTTGTGTCTCATAACATAAAAACACACAGACAAAGTTACAGACAGACATTTTGTAAAAACATGGTTTTAGTATATCTGACTCAAAACTTAACTCCGTCGAAAACTGGAATTTACAACGAAAACTACCCATCACTAATTTACATCAGTGACTGATTGAACATAATTTCTGTATTAAACCTATATATTTAAAATATTAAACTCTGTGCATTGGTTCCTGAGATAGAGTATCTAGAAAATGCGTGTCATATACAAATAAAATCACAGATTCCCCTTTTCGAAAAAGCGGGGTCTCTGCCCCCTAAAGCGTGTAAATCTGTCTAAACGTTTTACGAATCTAATACTTTCTTCTTATAAAGATTGATAAAGTAAAAATACAAAAAATATCGTTTAAAAAATTCATTGTCCAAAGTCACTTTTGTTTTTTATCTGCGTTTTTTATTGAGGTTTCACATTACATACATATTGATTAAAAATGGTGGGGGGGATGAAGGAAGAGTGGAACACTGGGAGGGATGGGACATTTGCAATAATTCTTAAAATATGCTTTATTTTTAATTTATGAAATTTCCATCAGATGAAATAATCAATGTATTATACTTATTGTTATAAATATTTGGAGTTGCAAGTAATTATGAGTTTGTCACTTAAAAAGTCCATTTCACAATAGAAAAAGTAACTAACTATTCAGATTTTTAATGTAAATTTTCCATCTCATTTTTTGTTGCTAATTTAATTGATTTTAACACTTTATAAACTCAACAATATGTTTTTTATAAATGAACAGTTAAGTAAAATCTAAAAGGCAATGTTTCTTTTGGAAACATATTTCTTTTAGTGCTACTTCAAGGGAGGATTGGGACACAATGATTCAAAAAAGATTGGGACCTGTTCTATCGTTCCCAAATTGTATCTCTACTCAAATAATTATATTTAATTACATACAACATCAAAAATTTGGTCAATATGGCACATTATAAATAAAAGAAAATGTCATTTGCACACAATTGAGAGCAAAAATTAATATAAAAACGAGTCAGAAAATAAGGGGTTTGTTATTTGAATACACCTTCAATTTTTCAATCATGAGAAATGCAGTTATAAATGCCCAATTTGACAGCATTTAAAATATATATGTATACTCTATCTTTATCAAAAAATTGATCAACGTGGCACATTATGCAGTTCCTATATAAGAGAGCTTATCATTTGGATGCGTTTAAAAGCAAAAATGAATTTAAAACGAGTCAGAATATAAGCAGTTTGGATTTGAGATTCTTTTCTTCAACTCATATTTTTGTTAATTTTATTTTTACTATAAGAATTGGCCCTAAAACTCCTCAGTATAAAAAATATAGATATTACTGAGAATATGTAAAATAAATTTAATTGGATTTGATATATTAAGAATTGACGAAGTATGGATATTTCCTCCCCCCTCTTTCAGTTATCATTTTATTTATTCTTTTTTTCAGTATAAGTTGATTCTATTAAAACTTGTAAATATAAAAGTTTTAGACAATAAACTTCTATCCAATAAATAAATAAATAAATAATTGCATGCGATATCTTGAGAATTGACGAAACTGTGATTTTTCTCTTCTACCACCCCCCCCCCTTTTAAATCCTTAATGGAATTTATTTGCAAAGTACGTTTGAGTTCACTGATTGTGCATGATTTGAAGAAAAACTTGAAGAGATGAATAAAAAAATATTTCATGTTATATCTTGCTTTTAAAACAATTTCATCATCATTTTCTTACAGTTAATATTCCATAAAAAGAGATAAAACGTCCTCTAAAAATAAATTATATATCTAAAACACACATTTAGCAGATATTTAATTGAGCTACGCGCTTAAATCTTTCAAATTATCAAAATATAAAAGATGAACTAAGTATAAAAATCTTGGGTTGAGGGAAGTTTTCAGGAAGTTAACTGCTGTTACAATAAAGTAATAAATACAGGTGAAAAAAATATGAAGGCATTTTAAAAATTTTAATTTTATGAGTAGAAATAGGAGACAAAAATAATCATATTTTATTAATTATTGAAGGGGGAAGGGCTTATGAAACAATTTATAATCTACCTTATTAAAGTTTTACAAATACGCAAAAAATGAAAAGTAAACAAGTTAAGACTTTTTTATTGTTTATTTTTTGTTATAATAAAGTCACAAATAGATCAGGAAAAGTTTTTTAAAAAGCAAAGGATTTTTAAAGTTTTAAACTTTATATATTAAAGGGCCAAAAATATAAGCAATTTTTTTAGAAGAGGGGAGATTTATTAGATGACTGACTTACATTACTAAAAATTTACAAATAAGTAAAATACTAATAGGCCAGTGGTTAGCTGGTAGAATTCATTATTAGAGGGAAACAGGAAATTGGTTTAATCCCATCAGTTTATGTCTACAATGAATATATTAAATTTTCTTTCTCGTACAAGACGAGCATTAGAAAATATATATAGATTTACAATAAAAATAAAATAAAACCCACCATTTTAATGACATAATATCTCAAAACAATTGTCAAAAACATTGTTAAAACAAATGATGTATGGCTTAAAATTCTGAGTAAAATGAGCATCTACACTTAAATTTTTTGTTGAACATTAATGTCTAAATAAATCAGAGGTCAGAGGTATAACTCAAAATTAATTAGGAAAAAATTATATTGTTTTAAACCCTTCAGTTTAGATCTAGAATGAAAGTACTGAGTCCCTTCCCCCCCTCGTTTGTGGTCAACGTTATAAAAAATAAGTACACATTTATAGTCGAAAAAACACTTTTTTTATTTATCTGAGCAATATCTCAAAAGAACTGATTCTATCGAAAACATTGTCAAGACAAATGCTTTATAATTTGAAATTAAAAATAAAACGAGTATATTTTTGTCGTATTCTATTTCAAAATTTTTCCTTAATCTCTAACAGAGTATTGATGCAAGAAGAGACCAAGTTATCAATCTGCCCAGCCTCCATTTGTTTTACATGTTTTAAGTTGTTGAAGCCTTCACGATGTTTATGTAACTATGCTAGGGATTTATTTTATGAATTTTGAGAATTATAATTTTGTAGTTATCGTTAAAAGATGTGCATGAATGATAGCTGTTTTGCATGTCGCAACTGATACCGTTAATCTTAAACCATAGTTTAAAGATAATTTTTTTATGTTAAGACTACATTTTTTATTATTCCGAAGACTTTACACTTTTATAAATTTAACCTGAAAGAAATTATCATATAACTACTGTGAAGCAGTTTCTACCGAAATATTAATAAGAGGCCCGATTAACTCATAGGAAAGATTTTTTGTACTAAACGTTTTGTTTAAATCTCTTATAATTAAAATTCACCTATTCAAAAGTCTCTGATGATAGTACAAAAGTTTCAAATGAATGAAAACTTCGATAGTGTGTGTAGCTAAAGTGTAAAAATGGGGGGGGGGGAGCAGCGGTCTGTGAAATCAGTAACATTAGTTAAAGGTTAATTTAAGATGTTCGTACTAATCGAAAATCCTTTTTTTAAACCATTTTTGTCCTTTATGTAAAATATCGAAGTTTAGAACCATGCTACTTGTTGACTTTAAATTTCCTCTAGCGAAAAGGTTTCTGCACACTCATTTGCCCCCCCCCCCAAATTCTCGCATTTTTTTTTTCAATTTCCTTAATTCTAATAGATATCTACTTAATATATACACAATAGATAACTATGTACACATATTTCAAATATCAAAAATAATGAACTGACAATGATTTTGATAAAAATAGTTTTTATAGGTATTTTTATGGTAATTAATAAAAGTTTTCTTTTCGATTATAAATCAATACACATTTTGTAACGCTACCCTAGTAAGAATCGGGAAAACTTAGTATATTCATTCTAGACCTACAAAGATTTAAACAATTTTCAACTTTCCTCTAATTAATTCAGATTTCGCCTCCCCCCACCACCGGGCTCTAAAGAATTTTAAATAGTTTAAAATTCTATGCCTTTTTTATGAGGAGCGCATAGAATATATAGCATAGAGCGCAAAATGAAGGGATGAGGGAGCAAAAGGAAAAGAAAAATTTCGAGCAGTAAGAAAAATCTTATTTGGCAATTGATTGTGAAAATAAAGTAACGCATAGAGCAGATTTTATTTATTTTAAATTAAAAAGTTTTACAGATTTTTTTAAACTTTAAATGCTGTTAATGTGTGGGATTGACAAAATTCGGAAACGAATATTTTGAGGGTGAAATTCAGATGAAATTTTTAATGAAATGAAAGTGATGTTATCAATTGCTAATGAAATTTAGGATTGATTATTCACTATAAAGTAACAAAAAGTGTAGAAAAAAGTTTAAACACTTTAATCTTTTGTACTTTGGAGAAGGAGGCAAAAAAGCAGAAGGGAAATTTGAGAAAAATAGAAGGGAAGTTTTATTTGTTACATTAAACATTAGAAATTTCGCATTTGTAATAAATACCTACGTAAAGAATAGTTATCTGACAATAATATATGTAATTAACAGGAAATAACAGAAAGATTTACATGCTATATTATAACAAAAAATCAAATACCCTTATCTGAGTTATCGATGCTTATAATATGCACGCATTCATTAAAAGAGGTCTAAAAGCAATCTTAACAATTCTAGAAGCATTTAAAAAAAAATTAAAGAGTGTTCATAAGTGTCTCCTAGGGGCGAAGTCAGGACTGAAGAGGTTAAAACAAACTTTAACACATTAAGAGTAAATATTTACTTACTTTTTAACTAGAAATCCTTCTCAATAACGGATTCAAGATGGAAGACTTTTACGCCCTTGTGGCCGCGTAAACAATGAACACGTCACTACTGAAGCAATTTCTGATTGGCTGACAGATGAAACTAAGATATTTCATGTATTTGTGCTATGCGCTGGTAAATATAATACACTGGTTACAGATGCAATTTTAGTAAACTTGCAGATTTCTGTGGCTTTACAAAAAATAATTTTGTATGTTTGCAGATTTTTTTTTACAGTGTATGAAAATTGTAACTGCCAACCAAAATAAAAACATTTTAAACTTTTTACTCTGATCTGATATAAAAGCGTGGGTTTTAATTTTTAAAACTATTTAGCAATTATTAAAAAAGGAAAAGAAATGCTGAAACGTGAATTATTTAAAATAAAAAAAATCACAAAATGAGTTTTCAAAAAAGCTATAAAAGATAGTAAATATTTTAAAGAGTAGTGAGCATCAAATATGGGGCTGGGGAATTTTTTTTAGGGGGAGCGGTCAAATATTTAAAATTGTAACGTTTTCTACCATTTCAAATGCGACTTTACTAAGCCCAGGGATAAATATTGGTTATTTAGTATAAAAATTTCAGATAGATTATAACACTAATTTAGATTTTAAAGAGTAGGGGACGTCCGATATAAGAGTAGGGGGCGTCCGATATAAGAGTAGGGACGTCCGGTAGGGAAGATAAATAGTTATTTTTCGAAGAACTTGATCAAATATTTAAAACCGCACCGTTTTAGATGCTGATTTTTCAGAGCCCAGAGACAAATACTTATTTAATATAAAATTTCAAAAGTACTTACCCGTATTTTCGAATAATAATTTCATTAAATATCTTTCTTAAGTCCAGAAACAGTTTTGTTCAGTTCGCTCCTGTTGGTGAAATGTGAAACTAAAAAAATCCAGAACCCCCACCCTTTTTTTTCTTGCAGTGCGCGCACAGCACTTCTGCTAAACGGTACCGAAGGCAGCGGGGATTCGGAACTAGTTTTAGCAAAGAAAAATATCCCTTTTTAAATTTGACGTCATTTTCTAAAAGTGAATCATTTCGCTTAATATCTGAAACTTAATGACACCGGAAAGGCAAAATATTGATATTCATGAGCTTTATGAGGAAAAATGTAGCTTTTCTAAGAGCTCGACGTCATTTTGTTTTCAAATTTTGTTAAATATTTGCTTTGCTATTCCAACCATAAAATGGCATCGATAAAAATATAATCAATAAAGATACAAATGTTAATTATTTCTCTTTTCTATGCAACAATCCAAGTAATCCAACTAATAGCATTTAAAAATATATATGTAATAATTTTTTAAAGTAAATTTAAAGTATAAAATTGTGAGTAATTTAAAAAATAGATATTCAGGGCACATCTACAAATGAACAGGTTTCATTAAAAAATAATTAGCAATATTGGTTCAGTCTAGAAAACTCAGGCTAAATGACTAAAAAATGCCTTGTATTTTAAACATATGTACGAGTTGAAAGCTGTTGAATTCAACGAAATGATAATATTTTTAAAAGCCCCAATGGATTGAATAAAAAAATAACAAAAATAATTACAATATTGAAACACTATTTAATAAATATAATTACAAACTTGAAGGCAAGTTTGCATGTTAAATTTTTGCGTGCAAACATTCGCGCTCGTTACTTAAAGTTATAATCAGAATGCCGGTGAACTCCAGAGATTTTTATAGAAGCATTCGAAGGAAAATGGATTTATCAAAGAAAATAGTCATTTCATTTTAACTATGACATCACTTTCAAGTAGGTCTGAAATATGAGTCTAAATCTGACTGTCTATGAAAGGAAAATAAAGATTGAAATGTAAAAGTTATATAAGTAAAAATTTCAAAATATCATGTGCTTTTTTCTGAAGCAATTCTTTTTAATGAAAACGAGTGCACAGAATTTCTCCTTTTTAAGTAAAGAGTGTTCTCTGTTAAAACTCGACACTTAAAAATAAGCAAAATGTACTCATTTGTTTAGTTTTTCCGAGTTCGTAACTCTAAAATTTTAAAAACGCCCACTGAAAAAAAATCGTTAAATTTACGGTAAAAATTGCTGGCAGCAATATTGCATGCGGTTTTTGCCGTAAAAACTGTAGTAAAATTAGATCTATTAAAAAAATTAGATCTAGTTTTACTGCAATTTTTACGGAAAACCTGTTGGCAACATTGCTGCCGTCAAATTTTTGCCGTAAATGTAACTTTTTTTTTCTTTTCTTTTACAGTGCATACACACATGATTTTTTTTTTCGAATTCTTGTGTAAAAATCTGCCAAATTCCACAAATATTTCTTTCTTTTTTTTTAGAAATCCATGACGAATTTTTTTCTGGAAACACAAAAATATAAGTGTGTTGTTGTGAATGAGTATGTATACATTAAATTAGCCACTATATTGTTCCGCACAATCGAAGGTATTTCTGCAAAGTGTAGTGCGTAAATTTAAATTGATTACCTTAAAATACTTCCGCTATAACGTTCATTGTAGCATGCACGGTTTCTAAATAATATCCCATTGATATCTTTTAGATATCGAAGTAACATAGGTTGTGTAACGACAAGCTTGATTTTAAGTCCAGATTGTCACTCATATTGAAAAATATCATGTACTCATTCCTAAAAAAATTGTTACTAAAAAAATTCATAGAAGTTTTTATATTTAGCTAAATTATTTTTATCAGCGCATGCTTTACAAAGAAATGTTTCGCGTGAATGTTAGACATTACTTGGGTTCAATAAAGTCAATAATGGAAAGATTAAACTTTTTTTATTTTATTGGATAAGTATAATTAATTTATTTTAATAAAATACAAACATAAATTATTAAAATTTCTACTTATACCCACGCTAAAACTATTTTGTGAAGGTTATTTGCACATTAAAAAAGAGATACTTAACGTAAAATTTAAAACATAATATCATTGCTTCATAGAAAAATGTTACTTATCGACTAAAAAAGCTGTGTATTTTCTCTAAAAATTTTCAGAATGATCATTTTGAAATTTATTTAATTTCTTAATATCCTTTTATATGAGTTTATTATACTTTTATGCATAACTTTAAGAATTTTCCTTAAAAATATTGTTCAATAAATGTCATATTTAAGTATAGCAAGTGAAGTTTAGGGCATAATCCTTTTTTTCTGCTTCCTTTTCCTCCATCTTAAATAATAGTTTGAGTGGCAAAACTAAATTTTTGAAAAAAAAAATATTTTTTACGAAATAATTCTTAAGAAAAGTAGTTAAATTATTCTTCATACGAGATTTAATCTTGGTTACAATAGAAATTCTTTTTTATTATTAAATTCTTTATTGTGAATTGTATATTTACGCTTTTGAGTTAATATGCTGCTTTGACTTCTGCTTAGAAATATATTTAATTTCTTAAAATCCTTTTATATGAATATATTGCATTTTTATGCATAACTTTAAGGAAATTTCCCTTAAAAATAAATAAATGATCGAAAAATGTCAGATTTAAGCATATTACGTGAAGTTTCGAGAAATTTGTGACATAATAAAGAAAGACGTTTACATATGTGTGTACGTTTAGTTGATGACAAGCAATAACTAGTGCACTTAGAAGTATGAAAATTTGAAAGTGAATATCAGGTCTTGATGCACCCGATGATTAATTTTTTTTGGGTAATAAGTCTAGTTAGTAATTGTCAGACGTTCCTCTCAGTCCAGACAACTTTGAAGAAAGTCCGTGGTAGATATAGCTGCCACCACCGATATTACTAGGTGATATCGGTCACCCACTGTGAGGATTGTGTAAATGAAGACTTACGCTGTCAAGTAACTGAATTATCAGTTTATTAAGAATATATGTATCTCACTAAATACGCTATTTACAATTACATACAATTACAACTCGGATATAGGTGATCCGGTTCAACATTAAATTATATACATTAAAAGTTGGCTGTGTACTATTCCAATTACACTTTCCACCTCACACTCAATGCACGTTAGATTCACTTTATCGGAGATCAGCTTTGAATCTCCCAACACTAGTATACTCGGCCTGCACTTCTCGGCCCAGCGCACTAAACACAGGACATCTGTGTCCTTTCCTCTCCAGAAACGCACTGCTTACGTTCTACAACACAGAGAACCCTCTAGGTACGAAACCCAGGAACGGGCTGACTCATCTGAGACAAGCCTTGTTCTTCCCAAATCACTGGGTCACGCCAATGTCAACCCCCTTTGGAGCTCATTCATTATACACATCCTCCATTCATTTCTTGCCTAGTGATATGCTACTCATCTGCTCATCATTCCGCATACCTCACTGACAGATGGACATGCCTCTCAGCAATTTTCTCTTTCTCTTATTCACCACCTGCATAGGATTATCTGTCAATTCCCATTTCCACAGAGAAGGAATGTCACCTTGGAAATTCTGGTACACAGCCATACAATACGAAATATCGAAATAGAGAAATAATGGAAATTCCATTCTTTAGCAGAGGTGGTATGAGAGCCTGACACCCCCCACCTTAGCGGAAAATATGCCTTTTAGGGGCTAATTTTCCCCAAACCTAACACAATATTGCAGAAGAGTTCAACAGTTTCTTTACAGGTTTCTTCATTATGCTTATTACATAGGTATTTCCAGGTGTCTGAACATTATCCACTGACATCTCTACTGAACCTTGTACTAATATTAATATTACATAAACAATACACGTACTAATACACGTATTATAAACACAAAATGCAAAAAATATTTACACATACATCGAAAAAAAAATTAAATGTGTGATGACATCCCTTTAAGGTTGTCCACGACTGGGTCGTTGATGCTGATGGGCTAACAACTGGTTGTTCTTCCCAGCTCTTTCTATGTAGCCTAAAAATTGCGTCATCATTTAAATGCTGAGCTCCTGGACGATGAGAAATGCTCAGGTTCCAGCGTTGCAAGGCAAGAGCCCATTTAGTGAGTTTGGGGGAACTTGGGGGTTGTTTCAGTGAGAAATTTTAATGGATTATGATCCGTAATGATCTCAATTTGAGATCCATAGGTCCACTTTTCAAACTTTCGCAACCCAAAGAGAACACTCCAAACCTCTTTCTCTATACTCGGCCAAGCACGCTGAGCCCCTGACAATTTCTGACTGGCAAAAGCTATCGGTTTAAACTGACCCTTTTCATCTTTTTGAGTAAGACAACATCCTACTGCCAGATCGGAAGCATCTGCGTGGAGCTTATATTCCCGGCCTACGATAGTTGTAGCCAAACTCGTCACTTTACATAACTCATCTTTAAGAGTATTAAATGCTTTTGTCTGCCCATTTACACTAACTTCAATTTTCTCAAGTTTATTTAATTTCTCACCAATAACATTAGTTCTCTGTTCGGCCTTTGCTGATATTCTCGCCACAATAGCTTCATTAGGTAACTCCTTGATTTCTTTTACCACAATCTTATGTACACCCGCTTTCGGATCTCGCCCGTTATTACCATTATTTCCCTCATTACCCACTTTATTACAAAAACGTTGGTAATGACCACTCAAACCACATTTAAAGCATTTAGGAGCTGAAGCATCACTAGGCTTCTTAAAATCTATTTTCCTATCCGAAAAAGAATTAGTCTCATTACTCCCATTTTGCCTCCAATTACCACTAAATTTGCTATCCTCCCTCGGTCTCATTTTTTCATTGTTTACATACCTATCTTTACCTTTAAAAGTTTTATACGTAACTGCATACGACTGATGTTTAGCGTCAAAATAATTGTCACATTCTTTAGCAATTTTAGAAGCTTCTAACCACTTACCCTGGTGAGTTAATCCAATATATGACGCAGTATCCTCATCTAACGTACTTACTAACTTATCAGTAACTATTAACTGGTTAACCTTTTCATAAGAGTCAGCACCTCTAATCTTACAATAATTTTCCCATGTCGCTATTAAACGCGATACAAATAATACATGAGTTTCGTTCTGGTTTCTCTTAGCCTTCTTAAAATTTTCCAAACATGCCTTCGGTGTCGGCTCATGTTCCCTTAGAACTAACTCCTTTAATTCCTCATAATTCTCCATTTGTTCCGTAGTCGTATAAATTAACAAATTATCCGCCTTATCTCCTAACATATTTAGTAGAATTTCGGCCTGCTGGTTTTCCGGTACATTTTTAGTTTTGAACGCCCTTTCTAAACTGTTGAAAAATAAATTCCATCCCTCAGTCCCTTCCGGTACTTTGATAGATAGAGTTTTCACACTTTTGATCAATTTTTCTATATTACTTTCATTATTAGGTTCTCTAGAGACATTAGAATTATTTGCCGATCCTTGAACCCTTAGTCTCTCCATTTCTAATTCATGTTCCATCCTTAATTTTTCAACCCTTTCTTCTCTTTCTAATTTTTCGCGTTCTAACATTTCCTGTTTTTCTTCACGTTCTAACCTTTCCTGTTTTTCTTCGCGCTCTAATCGTTCTGCAACAATAGCGTCAGATAATTCCTTAATAACCCCCTCGTCATACTCATCACTGTCCATTATCTTTTTCTTAAGCTGAATTCTGGTATCATCTTCCGCGAATTCAACACCCAATTCTTCGGCTATCCTCTGAAGATCCACCTTTTTAGTTTCAATAAGAAAGCCATACCTTCACCGATTGTTATTATCACCCCACAAGAATAGTTAAACCTACCAAATTAATATTTCCTAAATTTATAACTTAGTACAGATATATCTCCACTTATTTTACTAATTAATACCCTTCAGATAATCAATGCATTTCATTTCTAATTAACCTACTTAATACTCTAATTTTTCTCAACCATTGATATCACACAATATACTTCCAATAAAACAAACGGTAAAACAACAATTCGATTTGATTACTATACAATACAGATTTCAATTTATACACTTAGATAACAACATACAATTTACATAATAATACTGATACGTTGAAATTGAATAAAAGTATTGATGTCAATCAAAAAAAAAATCCAAATAAAGAAAAATTGTATAACATGCATATATAAATTTTTACAATTATCCTCACTAAAATATTTCCAAATTCAATACTGGTTCTCACACTTAAAACAAATATAATATTTTGATCACAAGATCTTCACTTTTATTTTGTCTCACTATGGCTCTCTTTTGAGCCTTTTATTTCACTATGGCCCTCTTTTGAGCCTTTTTTTTCACTATGGTTCTCTTTTGAGCCTTTTTTTTCTTACAACTATTGGCCAATTAAAATTCTAAGCAAATGTTATTATACACTCTTCACACTTAAAAAAGATTGCTTCATTTAAATATTACTTTGAAAATAATTTAAATTTAAATAAATTTAATTACTCCTTCCAACTACTATTAACACAATTAGAAAAAAAATTATAGACAGTCAATACTAGCTCAAGTTATTATGACCTTTCCTTAAAACAATAGCCAATATGGTTATTAACACTTTATAGGTAGGAAGTATTGATAAAAAACATAAATAATATAGACAATTTACTTAAATTACTATTCATTATACAACAACAAATTTTGGTTCGAGATGTCAGTAGAAGGATATGATCAAAACACCTTACCTTATACTTTATTTGCTGGGGTACTTTTCTAATCAAAGGTAGTTCCACGATGTAGCGGTAATATGGCACAACAGTTTAGTTTTTTCTAATACTGATACGGCACAGGCACAACACTTTAACACACACTCGACGATACGGCATGACACTTTAGCACACATTCGACGATCTGGCACGATACTTTAACACACACTCGACGATACGGTACGACAGTTTAGCACACATTCGACGATCCGTCATTATCACGCAAGAATTCCACTGGGTACTCCGGCACTAACACAATGCAACACGGCTCGCTGGTCACTGGTTTCAGGCGATTCTATCCCGACGCAATTTGTCGGACGTTCCTCTCAGTCCACACAACTTTGAAGAAAGTCCGTGGTAGTTATAGCTGCCACCACCGATATTACTAGGTGATATCGGTCACCCACTGTGAGGATTGTGCAAATGAAGACTTACGCTGTCAAGTAACTGAATTATCAGTTTATTAAGAATATATGTACACACTAAATACACTATTTACAATTATATGCAATTACAACTCGGATATAGGTGATCCGGTTCAACATTAAATTATATACATTAAAAGTTGGCTGTGTACTATTCCAATTACACTTTCCAGCTCACACTCAATGCACGTTAGATTCACTTTATCGGAGATCAGCTTTGAATCTCCCAACACAAGTATACTCGGCCTGCACTTTTCGGCCCAGCGCACTAAACACCAGGACGTCTGTGTCCTTTCCTCTCCAGAAACGCTCTGCTTACGCTCTACAACACAGAGCACCCTCTAGGTACGAAACCCAGGAACGGGTTGACTCATCTCAGACAAGCCTTGCTCTTCCCAAATCACTGGGTCACGCCAATGTCAACCCCCTTTGGAGCTCATTCATTGGACACATCCTCCATTCCTTTCTTGCCTAGTGACATGTTACTCCTCTGCTCATCATCCGCATACCTCACTGACAGATGGACATGCCTCTCAGCAATTTTCTCTTTCTCTTATTCACCACCTGCATAGGATTATCTGTCAATTCCCCTTTCCACAAAGAAGGAATGTCACCTTGGAAATTCTGGTACACAGCCATACAATACGAGATATTGAAATAGAGAAATAATGGAAATTCCATTCTTTAGCAGAGGTGGTATCAGAGCCTGACAGTAATTATAAACCTAAAGGTAAGTTTATCGAAAACACATTGTTTTTTGAGAGTGCTCGCTCTATGCAGTTATGACGCTTCTGCAAATCTGCCAGCAGAAAAGAAAAGAAACGCCTAGCCTCTTTTTTTGCCTGATCTTTGTAAACGTATATCCGCCGAACATTTCAAGATACGGTCAAATTATAAACACATTCCTAAATTTCATACTATTAACCGCAAACTGCTTCGCAAAATATATTTGTTAAACTTAAAACATTTTTTGCCTATTTTGTGTGAGTGGTTTTCCTTCTTTAGCGAAGGTCGAATCAAACTAAATTTTAAAGATTTGTTTAAATAATACGAATATTTACTGTTTGAAGAAATTCAAAAATTTGTCACTTCCCTGTCGCAGACATTAATTTTATTATGCTAATAATTAATTGCCGTTGTTTCAATGCAAATTTTTACACGGCTTCTATATATTTTATTTACATCATATACAGGGTGAGTCGTAAATATCTAAACAATAGGCTATCTTCTTAAATATTGCTCCTAGACCCATACTTCCAATTGCAAAAATTCATTAAAAAAATGAAGTTTCAGATAAGGTAAGTTGCAATTCCATGGGGGGTCTATTCGAAAAAGTACAAAAATTAAATTTTTAAACGGCCCTCGTTGGTCAAAATTTCCAATTAGGAAATTATTCCTTATCCATTCCTAAAATGAATAAAAAAAAATTTCATCTAAATATCTAAAAATCTGACAGAGATATTAAAACCTGAAATTCTCCAAAATTCTTGACTTACACCACTTTACCATGCCTGTAAACAAAGGATTTTTCGCTAATTTTCGAAGCAAGTAAGGGGTCATCCATATATTATCCATTATTAAATATCGATTCAAGACAGTGCCTCTCATTTGGACATAACAAAGCAATGTATTGAATTAAATCTAATTTTTTTTTCAAAATATGTTGGTATTCTGCACTGGAGGTCTGCATGGATCGAAATATCTTGATCCGGTCCCAAACCGACCCATAGGGGGACAAAGTTCGGCCCGGCCTGAAAAAATGTTAAAATCATAACCCGAATCGGTCTGGAAAATAGTTTAAATCATAGCCCGGTTCAGCCGCAAATTTCTACGTAGTTTTTTACTTCGGTGTGGGAAAAAATTGTTTTGTATGGAATAGTTCTGACCAAAAATTTCTTTTACAGCTTTTAGTTTTTTATATTTATACTTTTTATAACTAAGAAGCGCAAAAGGCTGTCATATTTAGGTTTTATCAATGAATCTTTATTTATATATAAATGTTTGACTTATATTTGAATATCGCTAATCTCCAGCGCATCCCATGCGTGGATACTGTGAAAAATGTTATCCAGTAAAACCTTTTAAGACAGAATCACATATAGTAAAGAAAAAATACGTTATAGAAGGGTGCTCTGCCTAGGAGGTGTAATTAAAGTTTAATTTTTTCCTCGGGTTTTGCATGGATCAATATATATTCCGATAAGACAGATTTCCGTCATAGGCAGACTTTTTTTCACTGGTTTTATTGTATTTAATTTTTCAGCCTTTGAATATACTATTCTTAAAAAAAAATGAATTTTATTTATTTATTTTGTAAAATAAAGATTTTAAAATCTATGTGTTTTTTTGAAAAAAATCCGATTGAGCCGAATTTTATTTATTTTAAGCATGTATTAAGCCAGTCAGAGACAGTGATTTTAATACGGGTTTCGCCGAGACCGGGATTGAAAATTTCGTCCAATGTACACCTAGGAAGAAGATAGCAGTCCACTCCTTTATAAAAAAGTACGTTAGGTCCGGCCTGGCATGTCTTAAAAAAAAGAAACCTCTCGGTCTTGGGCCGGCCTGGGCCCAGAATACAGATTTTTTAACAGCCTCTCCAGGACGATAAAAAGGCTGAAGTTGTGAGAGCTAAATTTATAAAAAAGATTTGCATCTTAGAAAAAGCATTCTTTTAAGTAAATGACAGACATTTAAACAGTACACTTCGTTTTTCTGCATAATGAACCCCCCCCCCCCTATTATTTCTTGTTCCTAAATTATTAAAGGGTAAGAATTTTTAAAGAAAAAAGAACTTGAAACACGTCATTTTTGATTTTTTTACATTAGTTTTCTTTCGGCAAATTTGAAAAAATATTTACTCTTGAAAATATGATTTTTTTAAAAGTTATATTACTTTTCAATAAATATTTTTAATATTTTTAAAATTAATATTAAAAAACAAAAACCCTGCAACAAAACTAAAATCAGATTTTCATCTTTAATTAAATGGAAAGAAACTGAAATCCGATAAATAATGTTACAAGTTATTACGATTTTTAATTATCCCATTTTTAATTAAACAAGTACTAACCACATGAAATTTTTATAAATTGTAAGTGAAATTTTAGAATGTGATTTTCTTAGCAAACTATAAGGCTAACCATCACAAAAAAGAAAAAAGTCAAAATTCGAACTCAAAAAATAGATTTTTGCGCGTTTCATAGAACTGTTACAGTAACATTGTTTTTTGAATTGCGAACATTTCAATTTGTGTCTAATCCCTTAAAACCTGATGAATATTTTAAACGGCTATAACTTAGCGAGTTTTAAAGATATGAAAATGCAACTTTTTGTGTCTTATTCGGGACTGAATAAGGAAAAATTTTCTAATTGGAATTTGTATCCTACGGGGGCCGTATAAAAATTTAATTTTCGTATTTTTTTAACTAGACCCCCCATGAAGTCGCAATTTATCTTATCACAAATTTCACCTTTTTCTATGAATTTTTGCAATTGGAAGTATGAGTTTAAGGGCAATATTTAAGGAGATAGCCTATTGTTTCGATATTTATGACTCACCCTCTATATAAATTTCGAAGCATCTGAAAGGATAAAAGTATTTAAAGATACGAAATTAACATTTTGTTTGGCTATGTTTTGAACTTGCGAGTGGTTTTTGATAATGTTTTAGAGTTAATATCAAGATTTTTGCACAAAAATTACACGCAGTCATCTCGAACATTCTATCTATAACTCAAAAAGTGTTTAAAGACAACAATAAAAACTACTTTGATTTCAATTTTAAAACAGCCGGTGGAAAAAAAAGTGAAAAGAAAACATAGAAATTTTATAACTAAATGTCATTCTTTTTTCAGGAATGTTTTACGCAGGCTTCAGAACAATTATATTCATTACAAAAATAACTATAGGAGTTTGGGCAATTAATAATTAATATTTTAAAACTTCTAACAGATGATTTATTAACTGAGTAACACAATTTTCAGAGTTTGGGTAGTAAATATTCGTTGTATTGTTATTTGTTGG
Organism: Maratus speculifer; assembly: GCA_964019185.1. Classification (NCBI taxonomy): domain Eukaryota; kingdom Metazoa; phylum Arthropoda; class Arachnida; order Araneae; family Salticidae; genus Maratus; species Maratus speculifer. The sequence continues at coordinate 171,506,457 of OZ025294.1, forward strand.
TTAAATGACACGATTAAATAAATAAATAAATAATTATTCCATGCAGTTCAAATTTTCCAATGCACATAATTTCTAATTAAAGAGATAATATTTTATTTTAAAGCGTCGTAGAACATTTTGTAAATCTAAATATTATGGGACCCGCAGTAATGAAATTTGTATAAAAGTATAAACTCTATACTTAAGCTGTTTAATGATACGAAGTCATGCAAATTAAATGTTTATTAAAGCTTTTTATCACGGTCCTGGGCACTATCAAGCTAATTAGAAAGTAATTTTATAAATTAAAAAAAGCTTACCAATGGAGAAAAGGAACTTTTGAATATGTGCAATTTTTTTCTCAATTTCTCTTTTCTTTTTAATATTTTAATTACTTTTTACATTTGTTATCTATTTCGAATAAAAATTAATTTATTGAATCGAAAATTATGCAATAAAAATGGCAATGAGCTTTCTACTGCTTAAAAATAACACAAAGAATATGGCTGCACAGTTAAAAAAATTTCTTTAAAAATACCAGATTTTTTTTCTTTTTTTTTACATATGCAATGTTTGTATACATCAAGATATTCAGGAAATTTTTTTTGTAATGACCGGTCTCTATCTATTTTTCATTGAATAAGGCAAATATTTCTTTGCGAAAATTCTTGTAAAAAAAATATGTGTGGCACTCGGGGACTGCCGCAGTAAAGCTATTGCATAGCATTTTTTATCAACTTATGCAAAAATACCGCGTCAATGTCTGCTAAAGTCTATCGAAGGATACCGCTCCGAAGTCTGCCAAACTCAAACGTCGTTACCCGGAGTGTTAGGTTTTTTCTCGTTACGGAATTCCTAGATTCAGCCGCCGCGCTCAAAGCCCGCGATAATAGCTATGCAATAGCTTAATAAATTACCAAACAAAATTTGGTCGCGCTGCGAAAATTAGATCGCGAGTTATAAGCATTTTAAATTTTTCGACCCTCACCGTGGGGTCTCCTGTCACCAAAAATTAACACTGACTCATAATAAATTACCAAACAAAATTTGGCCGCGCTACGAAAATTAGATAGTGAGTTATAAGCATTTTAAATATTTCGACCCTCACCGTGGGGGGTCTAATGTTCCCAAAAATTAACACTGCCTCATAATAAATTACCAAACAAAATTTGGCCGCGCTACGAAAATTAGATAGCGAGTTATAAGCATTTTAAATTTTTCGATCCTCACCGTGGGGGGTCTCCTGTCACCAAAAATTAACACTGTCTCATAATAATTACCAAACAAAATTTGGCCGCGCTACGAAAATTAGATCGCGAGTTATAAGCATTTTAAATTTTTCGACCCTCACCGTGGGGTGTCTCCTGTCACCAGAAATTAACAATGTCTCATAATAAATTACTAAACAAAATTTGGCCGCGCTACGAAAATTAGATCGCGAGTTATAAGCATTTCAAATTTTTCGACCCTCACCGTGGGGGGTCTAATGTTCCCAAAAATTAACACTGCCTCATAATAAATTACCAAACAAAATTTGGCCGCGCTACGAAAATTAGATAGCGAGTTATAAGCATTTTAAATTTTTCGATCCTCACCGTGGGGGGTCTCCTGTCACCAAAAATTAACACTGTCTCATAATAATTACCAAACAAAATTTGGCCGAGCTACGAAAATTAGATCGCGAGTTATAAGCATTTTAAATTTTTCGACCCTCACCGTGTTGTGTCTCCTGTCACCAGAAATTAAAAATGTCTCATAATAAATTACTAAACAAAATTTGGCCGCGCTACGAAAATTAGATCGCGAGTTATAAGCATTTCAAATTTTTCGACCCTCACCGTGGGGGGTCTAATGTCCCCCCCAAAAAATCACTGACTCATAATAAATTACCAAACAAAATTTGGCCCCGCTACGAAAATTAGATCGCGAGTTATAAGCATTTCAAATTTTTCTACCCTCACCGTGGGGTGTCTCCTGTCACCAAAAATTAACACTGACTCATAAAAAATTACCAAACAATATTTGGCCGCGCTACGAAAATTAGATCGCGAGTTATAAGCATTTCAAATTTTTCGACCCTCACCGTGGGGGGATCTAATGTCCCCAAAAATTAACACTGCCTCATAATAAATTACCAAACAAAATTTGGCCGCGCTACGAAAATTAGATCGCGAGTTATAAGCATTTCAAATTTTTCGACCCTCACCGTGGGGGGTCTCCTGTCACCAAAAATTAACACTGACTCATAAAAATTTACCAAACAAAATTTCGCCGCGCTACGAAAATTAGATCGCGAGTTATAAGCATTTCAAATTTTTCGACCCTCACCGTGGGGGGATCTAATGTCCCCAAAAATTAACAATGTCTCATAATAAACTAGCAAACAAAATTTGACCGCGCTACGAAAATTAGATCGCGAGTTATAAGCATTTCAAATTTTTCGACCCTCACCGTGGGGGGATCTAATGTCCCCAAAAATTAACACTGCCTCATAATAAATTACCAAACAAAATTTGGCCGCGCTACGAAAATTAGATCGCGAGTTATAAGCATTTCAAATTTTTCGACCCTCACCGTGGGGGGTCTCCTGTCACCAAAAATTAACACTGACTCATAAAAATTTACCAAACAAAATTTCGCCGCGCTACGAAAATTAGATCGCGAGTTATAAGCATTTCAAATTTTTCGACCCTCACCGTGGGGGGATCTAATGTCCCCAAAAATTAACAATGTCTCATAATAAACTACCAAACAAAATTTGACCGCTCTACGAAAATTAGATCGCGAGTTATAAGCATTTTAAATTTTTCGACCCTCACCGTGGGGGGTCTCCTGTCACCAAAAATTAACACTGACTCATAAAAATTTACCAAACAAAATTTCGCCGCGCTACGAAAATTAGATCGCGAGTTATAAACATTTCAAATTTTTCGACCCTCACCGTGGGGGGTCTCCTGTCACCAAAAATTAACACTGACTCATAAAAATTTACCAAACAAAATTTCGCCGAGCTACGAAAATTAGATCGCGAATTATAAGTATTTCAAATTTTTCTACCCTCACCGTGGGGTGTCTCCTGTCACCAAAAATTAACACTGACTCATAAAAAATTACCAAACAATATTTGGCCGCGCTACGAAAATTAGATCGCGAGTTATAAGCATTTCAAATTTTTCGACCCTCACCGTGGGGGGATCTAATGTCCCCAAAAATTAACAATGTCTCATAATAAACTACCAAACAAAATTTGACCGCGCTACGTAAATTAGATCACGAGTTATAAGCATTTTAAATTTTTCGACCCTCACCGTGGGGGGTCTCCTGTCACCAAAAATTAACACTGACTCATAAAAATTTACCAAACAAAATTTCGCCGCGCTACGAAAATTAGATCGCGAGTTATAAGCATTTCAAATTTTTCTACCCTCACCGTGGGGTGTCTCCTGTCACCAAAAATTAACACTGACTCATAAAAATTTACCAAACAAAATTTGGCCGAGCTACGAAAATTAGATCGCGAGTTATAAGCATTTCAAATTTTTCGACCCTCACCGTGGGGGGTCTAATGTCCCCAAAAATTAATACTGTCTCATAATAAATTACCAAACAAAATTTGACCGCGCTACGAAAATTAGATCGCGAGTTATAAGCATTTCAAATTTTTCGACCCTCACCGTGGGAGGTCTCCTGTCACCAAAAATTAACAGTCTCATATTAAATTACCAAACAAAATTTGGCCGCGCTACGAAAATTAGATCGCGAGTTATAAGCATTTTAAATTTTTCGAACCTCACCGTGGGGGGTCTCCTGTCACCAAAAATTAACACTGACTCATAAAATATTACGAAACAAAATTTGGCCGCGCTACGAAAATTAGATCGCGACTTATAAGGATTTTAAATTTTTCGACCCTCATCGTGGGGTGTCTTCTGTCACTAACAATTAACGATGTCGCATAATAAATTACCAAACAAAATTTGGCCGCGCTACGAAAATTAGATCGCGAGTTATAAGCATTTTAAATTTTTCGACCCTCACCGTGGGGTGTCTCCTGTCACCAGAAATTAACAATGTCTCATAATAAATTACCAAAGAAAGTTTGGCCGTGCTACGAAAGTTAGATCGCGAGTTATAAGCATTTTAAATTTTTCGACCCTTACGGTGGGGGGTCTCCTGTCACCCAAATAAATAAGACCACTAAAATAAACATTGTTTCATAATAAATTACCAAACAAAATTCGGCCGCTCTATGAAAATTAGATCCTAAGAAACATAAGTTTGAGACTTGATATCCTAATATCTGTTAAACACCGCGTCAATGTCTGCCGAAGTCTACCGAAGGATACCGTCTCGAAGTTTTCCGAACGTAAACGACGTTAGCCGAGTGTTAGGTTTTTTCGTTACGGATGTGTTAGGATTTTTCGCGTTACGGAATTTTTGGATTCGGTCACCGCGCTCAAAGCCCGCGATAAAAGCTATGCAATAGCTTAAAAAAAAAACCTTGAATGTCCTTAAAGCATACGAACCCTGATATGTGAAAGAAATTCTCCTTGTTCAAATGTGCAATTAAATGATATTTTTTGTATAAGAAGTACTGGTATTTTTCCTGAAAAGTTCTCCGAAGTGTTGTTATCATGAAGGTGCATTACTCAGTGATATAGAAAAATAAATGTGTTTAATGAAACACATAACATTAAAACTTACAATAAATCATGCAAAAACCATAAACACTATATAAAAATTTGTAAAATTTTGAGAATGACAATCAAGTGTAAAATTTTGAGAGTGACAATCAAGTTTAATTAAATTTAAATTTAAATGTCCATTTTAGTATTTGAGATATGTATAATTTAAAATTAAATATCCATTGTGATTTTTACAGTTAAAAAAATTGATTTAAAATATAAAAAAATGTGATTCTTGTAATTTTAATATTTTTTAAGGAAGTTTGGGTCATTTTGGAGAATATTTTAAAAAAGAAAAAAAGACACTTAATGGGGAATGATATTATCTAACTTTATCGAGAAATGTAAAAAGTTTACTTACTAGAGACGATTAATTGGGGAAATATATTTTCTCGAAAAATATATTAACATTTTCGATTAATACAATCATATAAATTCATCAATCCTTTTAAATGTCTTCATTACATTTTTTTTTACATATCTTTGAAGGAAATTCCCATTAAAATATTGTTCAGTAAATGTCAAATTTAACCATAGAACGTGAAGTTTAGGACTTAATCCGATTACCTTTCCAGCCAACGTAAATGACTGTTACGCGGATTAAATTCATTTTTCTAAAAAAAGAATAGATCGATCTTAGAAGTAAAACTGAAGAGGATTAGTTATTTTTTATGAAGATAAGATTTCGCCTTACATACAGAATTTATCTGTGCTAAATAAATTGCTACCGTCTTTCCTAAATGCGTAAAAAAATGTGATTAATCAGTATAATTTGGAAAATAAAGTTATCAATTAAAGAAATAATGTTTGAATATAATTTTTTCACTTTTTTTCTTTGTGGGCCTTTTATTTTTATTGGTTGGTTGATTGGTTGATTTTTGTCGTCCGATTATCTACGCTAATGGGATATAGGACCAGGGGGAGTGCCCTCCGTGGGGGTCTTTCTAAGGGAACCTAACCCGTATTTACGCAAGGTTCGAAGAAAACCACGGAAAACTCCGAACGGTTAGGCCGACGGCCGCGATTGGGTTCGAACCCAGCACCTGCCGTCTACCAGTTGAGTATTTTTATTGATATTCTTAATTTTTTAAGAAATACGCATACTTAAGGATTACTTCCATTTTTTATTTTAGTTTTACACAGCAGAAAAAGATTAAGATTATTTTATGTAATGCATTTAAATTGAAATTTATCTTTCATGTTCATGTGACATTATTAAATAAATCTCTGAATGAAAATCACACGCAATAATATTATATATTAATTGCTTTACAAAAACAATATTAATATATATATCAAAATATTGATATTTCTAAAATTAAATATTATAATAACATAAACCCATAAATGATATGGACAATATTCACTAATGGGAGTTCGCGGCATTTAAAGCTACAAGTTTAGGGGGAAAATGACATGTTTTCACAGTAATATATGATGAATTGTTTTAAATATCTGGAATTAAATAAGGTTTCAATAAGTGTGTGAGTGGCGGAATTCCACACTACATTTTAAATTTTGGACTCTATTTTCATAATACTAACTTCTGTTTATATAATTTACGTTTGATTTTTAAAAAATATTCCAAAAATACTGTCGTACATCAGAAAAATTAACAATACTGCGAATATCACTTGGACTTAGTATGTAACGCTTAGGCTTTTTTTTAGCTTAAAATCAAATTGTTTGGCAACAAAAATAGAATGACAATCGTAAATAAACGAATAGCATGTAACTCACAAGTACCTCCATTTTTATAATTATATCTGCCAGTTTCTTCTCTAACTAGAGAACGTTCCCAGGTGTAAGTTGTGGATTTGTACGAGTGTAATATATATAAAAAAAGAACTCGTCATGTACTTTAAAAAGTACAAACTTGTCCAAATTCAACCGTTGTCAGGATATCAGCACTTGAAGTGTGAATGAATAAATAAATTGACAGCAGGTATATAAATTATTTGCAAGTCAAGTCAGCCTAAGAAAAACATTCTATTTTACACGTTATATATACGTACAGTTTATCCATTACGTCGCGCCAGACATTTGCCGAAAAATTTGCATAAAAAAAAGTGCTGGAAGTAACAAAAACAGATGGAAAAATTCTCCGAATGCAACCGTCGTAATAACTTCGTAGAATGCGAAGAGCCTGCCTAGAAGAGGGGAAATAACTGACAATGTGTGGGTTAAATGATTTTGCTAGAAGAACGGAAATAGCTATTGGCAGAAAGATTAAAAACAATGCAAAGAAACTTTTAACTTGTGAACAATTTATATACCTGCCTGACTATTTATTTATTTATTCATTCACACTTCAAGTGCTGATATCTCGAAAACGGTTGAATTCGGACGGGAGGTTCCGTTGCACTCTTTAACGTACATTACGAGATTTCTTTTGATACCACACTCGTCAAAATACACAACTTACACCTGGGAAGGTTACCCACTAAATCACACATTGGGTAAGTTAAATATGTATAAAGTTAAAAAAAAAAATAAAAAACGAAATCGTTATTCAGATATTATTTTTTCAAATTTTCAAATTAATATTTTTTAATATAGCACAAATGATAAATTACCAAATATTGTTTGAACTGCAGCTTTTCCCAATGAATAAACTTTTAATCAATACGATCTTCACTTTTAATGCTTAAATTTAATATTTTCGCTTTATAAAATTAATACGCGCAAATTTGTTTTTTTTTTGTTCCTTTATTTTTTATTTTAAATAAAATTAATAGCAGATTTTCTTTTGTTATTCAAGGTGTATAGCTTTTTCAGTTCTTTCTCCTGCGATAATTGACTAAAAAAAAAAAAAAAAAAAAAACTATGTTTTAATTTGTTCGTCCAAAATAATAGTACTTTCTTTACATCATAAATCTATAACTAATGTACATAGAATAATATATTACATACTAAAACCTTCACTGTAACATTATCTATTTAACTGTGTAAAATTCGTAAAAACTCATCAAGAAATAATCGAGTTTTTAACACTAGAACCGCGGCGACGGGTCATTTTGACCCGTATCATATGCAGATATGTTGATTCTAACCAGAATTTTTTTTATAAAATTAGCTAAACATAAGCTGGGATAATATATTTCAATATATAATTTAAACGGTTTTAAACGAAAATTCCGGTGAGAAATATTTTTATAAAACTTTAATGAATTTTCCCGCGGTTCTAGTGTTAAGCAGCCGGATGAAATTCTTTATATATGATATGAAAACGTAAGTTTCAAAACTTGCTTTATCTGAAAAAATCAAATTTTGGGAAATCGCGAAAAACCTGTAACTGCTTTCCCGTGCTTCGAATGCTTCCATTTTTTTATATTTGTAATTAGTTGCTCTATGAAGCTACTGTGTTAAGTTGGAAAATGTAGTTTTCCTGAATTAAACCGAAAAAGATGTTTTCAAAACGAAAGGGCATTTACGTTTAAAGTCAGAAATTTTCATCATATTTTCTGTAAATTACGAAACGGAGATAAATGGAAAAAAACGGAAATACTCAGTTATCTCTCACATATCTATTTGGAATAAATAGAAAACTGACATTTTGTGGCACAACTATAAAGGCAGAAGAAATGAAAAAAATCTTGGCTCTTTTCTAAGATTTGTGTTGTGCTACTGAGTTGCAACTACACTGACACCCAACAACTTTTTGATTAAAAAATTATCAAACTATATTCTAATTATTCATTTTGCAAAGAAAATTTATCGAATTAATTAATTAAACCGCATTATAATTATTCATTACACTGTAAAAAATTTTGCGTAAGGTTCCTAAGAAAACATGTGGCAACTATTCTGCCACAGGTTTTCCCAGGAATTTAATCCAAAAAATGCCAGGAAACTTACATATGCCAGGAAAGTCCATAAATCTATAATCTGGGATGTTACTCATGAAATATCAGTTATGTTTCACCATTCTGAAAAGTCTAGAAACCTTTTATGTGTAACGTTACTCATTAATTTTCTGTTAGGTTCCACCGTTCTGAAACCTACAATCTGAAACATTACTCGTGAAATCTCAGTTAAATTCCTCCATTCTGAAAAGCTCTGAAACCTATAATCTGGAATGCTACTCATAAAATCTCAGTTAGGTTCCACCTTTCTGAAAATTTCCGAAATCTTTAATATGGTATGTTACTCATAAGATCTCAGTTAGGTTCCGATATTCCGAAACGTATCATCTGGAACATTACTCATGAAAATTCATTTATGTTCCTTCATTTTGAAAAACTCTGAAACTTATAGCCTGGAACTTTACGCATAAAATCTTAGTTAAGATTCTTCATTGTGAAAAGATCTGAAACATTTCACGGAATACGGTAAATGTCACCGGGATATCCAGTGGCAGCAATTCTGCTATAGATTTTCACAGGAACTTTATTAAAAATTTGTTTGGAAAATTATGCAAATCTGAAAAGTTCAGAAATCGATAATCTAGTATGTTAAGGCCCTTTTACAATAAGTTACTTCTAATTTCTAGCATGATATTCAAAGAGTTTTAAGATGCCTTAGAGTTAGAGTTAAGTTTAGTTCTTGAACATGATACAGATTAATGAGTTAGTAATCTTTGTTGAGAATATAAACGATGATTACACAGCTGAAAGTTAAACATTGTATTGAAAATATTTCTAATTAGTTGCTTTCGTTTTTCAGTTGATAACACAAATCTAAAAAAATATACAGGATATCTATGAGTAAAATCTATTTTTAAATCATGGATATATTAAAATTACTTTTACAAAAATAAATTGGTTAGAATATTGATGCAAGGATAAATTATGATAAATATATACTTCAGAAACAGAAGAAATATCTAAATGAGTGATATTGTGCTGTGATCTACAAAAAAAACATGCTTAAGTTTTTCCACATTTATATCAAGCTCAACATACCAATTTGAAGGTGTAAATTAAGAGTTAATGTAACACAAAGAATACATTTTTGGCAAAATCTCGTACAAAGCAATTGTGTATTTTTAAAATAACCTTTAGATAATTTTGCCACATTATTTAATAATTTAAACAGAATATCAACTTGTCATTTGGCTAGTACAACAGATTAGTCATTTAGCATAAAATGGTATGTTTAATCCACCAAAGCATTCTAAAAAATTTTTTCAGTATCTGAATATCTGCTTTTTTGGGGGAAGTATGTGATCATTCGACGCTTCCCCCTCCCCCTTACCCCATTATCTTCATTTAAATTGGATCAATTACGTTTGATAATTCTATTCCTTATATAATTAACATAATACCACAGAAATCAATGAAAAAACGGTTTTTGATGCATGTGCTATACAGTACATAATTATTTTAAAAGATTATCCAAACCATTAAGGTTTAATTACACAATATTTCAAGGTAAGTTAAAATATGCACAAATTTGTGAAAGAGATTTTAAAGTTATATTCAAAAATAACTTTTTAATTGTAATTTAAGCATTAGCATCTTTAAAGGGATTCATTCATTTGGTTAAAGCACAAAATTCAATTTCAGATGTCAAAAGATACAAGGAAAAAAAAGAACAGCTGCCGAAAGAAGATAACCTTTTTTTTAAAAATTGAAAATCTTAATGCAGTGTTTTCCTGATACTTCAATTAAAATATATTTCTCAATTTGATATTATAAATTGCTGTACATGACTTATCGGAACAATTACCTATCACATAATGCTTTTTTAGAATCCCTTCGACTTGAGATATCGAGAATATTATGCAATTAAAAAATAATATAGTCAAAAATAAAAGTTCACAGAAGTTTCATAATATACACAAAACTTTATTGATATTATGGTTAAAATTACAATCTAGAATTTTATCACAGTTTGCTTAATTTTTCACATAAAGTAACTACTTTTCGAGTAACTACACTACCATTATTCAACTTCAACAATTTTAGTTCAATGAAAGCGTAAGTCCCAGTGCCTTTGAGAGAATATTTTATATTATAATAAGAATATAAAGAGATTGTCGAAACTACACTCTGTACAAATTCCACACCTTCAATTAAAATTTTATCTTCTACTTGCTTTCGTTCAGCTGTAGAGGGATTGTCTGTGTATCTGCAGATTCTCAAATCTAAATGGTTCAGTAACTCACATTTTTCTGTCCACTGCAAGCAATCTTCATTTAAAACTTTAGTTAGAGCAGAAGAAAAATGATGTGAAGGAATCTGAAAATCCTCGCGCCATGGGTGCTTTAATATACAAGTGACTGCTTATATTTAAAGAGCTGCTTTCCGTACTCGAATTTAATTCTGCTGTTCCAAAGTCTCCTTTTGTTTCTGTAAATGAGCTATCGTTACATTCAGATTTGATTATTATCCAAGGTGGCTACAAAGAAACAAAAATTATATTATATGTTTTATTTTTTATGCATAAATTATTGGATGCAATATTGTTTATTCAGTTTCTGTAAAAATCAAAATGTTTATTGGAAAAGTTATTCTCATTTGCAAAAACACTTTGTATTATGCATTAGCTTGAAATATAGAATTCTTGAATATGTGTCCTACAAAAGTCTGTAATAACAATACAAAAAGTACTACAACTACTTTTGTATATTCCCAGAATGTTTTTCAAAAAATAAAAGAAGTTTCAAAATATTCAATATATATCTTTTAAACAGGGGTTTTTTGCAAGTGCATTGTTGTCATGTTGCGCATGGCCAAGAATGAATATCTATGAATTATACAGGGATTTGTTCCATTTTTAAAAATGTATTGCAATATGTTGGATTTTAAGTGAAAAATTTGAATTTATTAGATAATAATTGGTTTATATATCGTTTAAACATTTTATTCTCAATTATATATTGATTTTGTAGAATCTCCAATCAGTAGTGTAACTATAGTTTTGAGTCCTCTGCAAAATTTTCCACAAGGCCCCCCTAGAATATATATCTATTTCTCATAACAAAATGGGGTTCCCGTTTCGTGACCCGTCTTGCGGGTATGATTTTTTTACGCGCAGATCAGTTTGGGAGTACGCAAAATGTACATTCGTTAGTCAATACAAAATGACTCGTTCTCAAAAGCCTAAAATGATAAACCGTTTATGACCGTTTAAGATGTTTATTTTTCACAATTACTTCCAAGCCCCTTCCTCCCGCCCCCCTACGTCACAGGGTTTTGCAGATCTCAGTTTTCCACTGTCCTCGATATTGATATACAATATAAGTTCATTTACGCTTCTTTATTTACATATCTTTTTTGGTTAGCTCCGTGCACTAAGCATAAAATTAGCAATTTCCATCGTCGAGTAACACTAAAAAACGTGGAGATAAACTTTACCGTCCTGAGTCTGCAAACTTGATGAGTGCTACTCGCAAAACATGATGGTTGTAAGATATATCGACACCAGGGATGAAAGGAGAAAAATTCGTTAATAATTTTCAGTCAAAATTAACGATTATTGCAAACACTAGAAGAAAGTAGATAACTATTTTTGGTTCAAAGGTTGTTTCACGGCTGGTGGGAGGGGATAGTTAATTTCGAAGAGATCATTTTTATCCGAGTTAATTACGCATACTATTATACAGTATGAAATATTTAAAACTGGTGTCGTAGTTTAGCTTAAAAAAATAAAAAAAATCCAGGAACGTGTAATTTTATGCTTAATACTGAATTTTTTTTAAATGTCTTTCTCCGACTTATTATACAATATGATTAAATTGATTTATGACAAAATTGATTTTGGAACGCAATTCCAAGTCAATCTTACTTTTCATGTACTTAATCCAGGAATCTCACTCCTGTCCAAATTAAAGTGTGTCAATTGGAAAAATCTGCTAAAAAACAGCTAAACCCGAAATTTGGATGAATCTGAATTATATAAGACCCATGTTCCTGCGCAAACTCGCTTAAATTTACTAAATAAATTCCACTTATTTGGTGAAACTGATTATTTCGGGTTTTGGTTGGTTCTAGATCAAATATAATGTGACCGATAAGCACTTCCTTCCCTCTTAAATAGGCTTAAACAAAAACTTTTGTTTAGAATTATCTATTTTCATTGAAGTTTGGGTGTCAATTTATTAGAAAATTAGGCGAGATTAATCAAATCAAGAATGTTAGGTCAAGTATAGGTCAATTGTAAAAGAAACCCTTCCTCTCCAACTAATTCAGCTTTACATAGAATTTTCTTGTCGAGAACCAATTAGTTTAAAATTTTGGTCTCCTTTTATTAGAAGGATAAATTACACCTTTAACACGTTGAATTCCACGTCAGTCACGGATGACTGACACTGAACTTTCCGCTTACTTAATTATATCCTTTAAAGTCCTTATCCTCTAAAAGGAAAATTTTAAATAAATGTTCAGCAATTCCTTAAAACAATATAATATTTAATTTTATATTACAAATTTACGCTGTCGGTCACGGGCAACTGATGTGGCTGAAACGGAAATTTTAATGTCAGTCACCGGTGAGTGACATAGCAGTTAACGTGTTAATACAAGGGTTTATAGGTCACATATTGTTTTTTGGGGGGGGAGGGATAGAATCCTCCACTTTCATTTTTTTAATTGCATTTTCCTTGCATAAAATTATTCGAATAGTTTCAAATTTTGGGTACATATTCAACAGGAGGATGGATTAATCTCACGGATACTTAATTATATTTTTTAACTATCATAATAATTGCAGCAAAATTTGAACTTCCTCCGTACACCCCTTTTACTTGAAACACTCATAAAATTTGTCCCGATGTTTTATAAACGTAGTGTTGTGAAATTTTCAAAATGCATTTGCTAACCCTGTCAAAATAAAGATGCTAAAAAAATTGTCAGATTTAAGATATACTGAGTGATACTGAAAAAGTTCAGCAAATCATAACAATAGATACAATAAGATTTAAATTCAAAGTGATATTTTGCGCTTTAAATATGGAAGTAAGCTTTTGCATGTTAAGTACGAGTTTATTTTTCAGGTTTCTTCTCAATTCTTTTGGTAATAAATAATTCGGTATGCTTTTTTTAAGTTACTTTTGGAAGCCTTTTTAGAAGCGTATTTCCAGAATTCCTGTTTCTAATAGACTAGTTAATGTGCATTTAAGTTTGTTGAATTATATAACATTAAACTTCTGTTATTTTAAATCAAATCACAGAAATCCTCGGTGTTACTCGAACCCCTGTTAATGTGGTTTCCAGTACTTTTCCTATACTTTATGCAGCTTTATGTTAAATTGAAAAATTTTAATTTTGAAAATTATTTTATAAGCAAGATTTAGAAGCCTTCGTTTGCGTGGATTTTAGTTGGGCTTTGAAAGACTTGCTAACGCGCATTTCCGAGCTCTTGTATTTCAATAAGGACATAATGCGTATTTTAAGTTTGAGTACATAGTATATTAAAATTTAGAAATTAAGTTTGAGAAATCCTCGATGTTACGCCGCCTTTTAACGCGGATTCAGAGCAGTTTTTCTAATGTAGCTTTAATTTAATAAATTTTAATTTAATATTATTTTCTAAGACTTTTAGATGCCTGTTTACGTTGATAGACTATAACTTCGGGCTTGTCAATTAACCCCTCTCCCCCACAATACACACCCGCGTTAATACGGATTTCCAAGCTCATTTTAAATATTGTTAGTTTGACTACGGTAATTTCTTACATATACATTTCTGTTAGATACAATTTCAGTTTTCAGTTGAGTGTAATCCTATCAAATGGAAATTAAAAAATATTAATAAGCTATAAAGTTGATAGTTAGAACTGTACGAACACGTCATATGATTTTGTATGAAGTGTTTGTGACTTTGTTAATGGTCAATAATTAAAAATCTGAGTAACTGGCCAGTGGCCAATGATAATTTTTATCTATATTTTGCATCAACATACAAATGAAAGATTGCTGTAAATAATTATGCACAGATCTGTATAATAAAGACATACATACACGTAAAGTATTTCATTTATTCAGAATTTTAAAAAAAGAAAATAACATTAAAAAAGTATGCCTGACAAAATGTTAAAAAATTCAGCACAATAATTGAAATATTGACTTTCTTAAAATTAAGATTGTAAATTGATACTATAAAATTTTGTTTAGTTTTCACGTAATCCTTCATTTAATTTACAGGAAGTTTTTAGCTTATGATAATGTGCATAGAATTTTTATTTAATATGTAAGTCTGATTATGCATATAAGTTAAATTGCTTAAATACATACTTAAGTGCTAAGTAAAATAACATTTTTAAATGGAGGATTATGTGACTTACGACAGCTTAAGTAAACATGAAATTTGCATTTAATGCACTATATAAAGAATACTATACAAACTTACCTGGTAATTATTTAAATTCTAATCCACAAACTGATCCCTTTTTAAAACAGTTTATTGGTCAGTTAAATGAAACAGACATAGTTACTTTACGTGAATGAGATTATTTGATCGTTAAAGATCAACGTTCGGGAGGTAATTTAGGGAAATTCTACAAATTTACGAAAAATGGGGGCGCTATAAAAAGAACGGTGTGTATTTGATCAAAAATCTCTGAGAAAATGTTATCAATAAAGAAAAATGCTTACTGTTTCGTTAAAAATCGAATGTCTTATTATATAGCATTTGGGATTCATGAATTAAGATTTTAAGCAAAAGAAGATTACCGTACTTATGGATCCCATTTAGGCACAATAACGTTGCCACAAAATTAGGAATATTTTCTAGTAAACGACTTAAAATTGTACCTTTTCATCCTCTATAGATATATGTAGCTTTCAGATTCCAAAGAAGGGAGGGAAGAAGGGGGGGACAAAATTTAAACATTTCTCTACTGATATTACTTTAATTCCACGCTATAGACTCAATATTTTGAAAAGAAATAGTTGCTAGAGCTTCTCCCCTTTCCCCTTTAAGAGCCCACAATAGTCACAGAAAAATTACTCAAAAAGACCCGGATGACCATGTAAAGTCTATGGGAGCGTTCTTTTCGAATATCTCGCTCCAATTTTAATAT
This sequence comes from Maratus speculifer, assembly GCA_964019185.1. NCBI lineage: Eukaryota > Metazoa > Arthropoda > Arachnida > Araneae > Salticidae > Maratus > Maratus speculifer. The sequence goes on from OZ025294.1 coordinate 171,522,087, forward strand.
TTTTGCATCATTTTTTTGCACAAGATAGCTGAGGGCGATCCACAACCGGGCTAGTTTTTACTTTTTAAATTTTTGTTTCAGATTTTCTTTAAAAAAATACTTTAACTTTCGAAACCGGTTTAAACCGGTTCTGAAACTGAAACTATCGTAATATAAAAAATATATAACCAAAATCGATAAAGTAAAAACTACCCCGGTTGTGGATCGCCCTCAGCTATCTTGTGCAAAAAAATCATGCAAAAATATTAAAATTTGAGCGAGATATTCGAAAAGAACGCTCCCATAGACTTTACATGGTCATCCGGGTCTTTTTGAGTAATTTTTCTGTGACTATTGTGGGCTCTTAAGCATTGACTTTGTTTATAACAATTTTTATGCTAGATTTATTGTTTTAGGAAACAGTCGAACCCACTTAAGACGTGATACCGATTAATACCTGAATTTACTCCAGTTCCAACATCACCAGAACATCGCTCTTACAATAAATGTAAAAAATTTTCATTTAATATAAGATAAAGTTTTCATCCCTCGGACAACAGATCTCGCTTACGACGCGAATGCATATACCTAGATATTAAGTTTTTGATATGAACATCAAACTATTTCCGAATATAATCGCTTTATTTAATGACAGAAATATTACTAGTCGGAAAAAGTGATAGACATTGTAAAAAAAAAAAAAAAAAAAAACTTCTAAACTGACACTTAAATTAAACGAATATTACTAATCAAAAATAGTAGGTATTTAATTAATTAAACTTAATTAAACATGATTAATTAAACATGATTAATTAAACATGAAATTTGCATTTAATGCACTATATAAAGAATACCATACAAACTTACCTGGTAGTTGTTTAAATTCTAATCCACACACAGGGCACTTTTTTTAACAGTTTATTGGTCAGTTAAATGAAACAGACGTAGTTTCTTTACGTTAGTGAGATTATTTGATCTTCAACGTTAAAAATACGAGAGGCAATTTAGGGAAATATGCTAAACTTACGAAACATTTGGGCGCTATAAAATCAACGATGTCTATTTGATCGAGAATCTCTAAGAAAATGTCATCAATGCAGAAAAATACATACAGTTTCATTAAAAATCTAATGCCTTATTGTATAGCATTCGGGAATCCTGTATTAAGATTTAAAGTAAAAAAAAAAAAGATTACCGTACTTATGAATCACATTTAGGCACAATAACCTTGCCACAAAATTAGCAATATTTTCTAGTAAAAATCTTAAAATTGTACCTTTTCATCCTCTATAGACATATGTAGCTTTCAGATACCAAAGAAGGGAGGGAACAGGGGGGGACAAAATTTAAACATTTCTCTACTGATATTACTTTAATTTCATGTTATAGACTCAATATTTTGAAAAATAAAATAGTTGGCTAGAGCTTCTCCCCTTTCCTCTTTAAGCATTGACTTTGTTTATAATAATTTTTATGCTAGATTTATTGTTTTAGGAAACAGTCGAACCCACTTAAGACGTGATACCGATTAATACCTGAATTTACTCCAGTTCCAACATCACCAGAACATCGCTCTTACAACAAATGTAAAAATTTTCCATTTAATATAAGATAAAGTTTTCATCCCTTGGACAAAAGATCTTGCTTACGACGCGAATGCTTATACCTAGATATTATCGCTTTATTTTATGACAGAAAGATTACTATTCGGAAATAAAGATAGACATTGTAAAAAAATCCTCTAAACTGGCACTGCTGATTAAATAAGTCAAATGTTACTAATCGGAAATAGCAGATATTTGGAGAAAAATTTGCGGTATTAAGATCGAGAATTTCGTCAAACAATCACTGATAAAATAATTTCGTAAAACGATCACTAGTCGAATTTGAAAAAATAGGCTTCAAAATGAACAATAAGATAGGCATACGCACTTTCATTCCAAATTTAGTTGGTCTAAATCCCATGGTCTTTTTCTTCAACTGAGGCAACAAAATGAATCACACTCAAAAAAGTAGTTCATATGGAAATAAAGACCAAGAAGAGTCCCCAGAGTCTAAACTGGGAAAAAAATATTCGAGAATCACAATTAAATGCGTAGTTAAAGCTTCGGTAAAAATTAGTGACTCTAGTTTCCATACTCGATTTATAACTAAGTGAGCAAAATAATAAACACACAAAAAATTAGTTTTTTTACATGTAAAATATATCTCTAGAGCTGTACAGGGCAGAATTTGAATAAAAGCTTTGAAATGCACAATTACAAGAGTATACGCACCTTCGTGTTATTTTGTTAAAGCGCAAGATCTCTTAGTCTTTTCTCAGCTGGGATGATAAAATGGCACACACGCAAAATAACGATTTTTCTGTAATTGATATACCAACCACAAAATAAGGAATATTACACAAAAAACATATATAACTTTTCACAGATTACCAATGATTTCTATTTTAGAATAAATTCGAAAAGTTACACAAAAGCTCAAAAAGTATACTAAAACTAAAGAATGTTACACAGAAAATATTCGGAACATTTCACAGTTTATCAGTAATTTCCACTTTCTCAACTATTCCGAAAAGTTACACGAGATTGTGGAAGGTATTACACAAGATTTCTCGGTATTCTTGTATGAGCAGAAATAATCCGAGAAAACCCAGGAATGTTACACAGTAAATGCTAAGAACATTGCGCAAATTTTTTACAGTGTAACCATAAGAAAATCATAATATTAAATTAACTTTATAAATTAAAACTTGCAAGAATTTTAACAGAATCGATAAAATTATAATCTATCTTATAAACTCACTGTACAGTCCACTGTATGTCTTTAGAATCACGTGCAATCGAAGATCTTCTGCCTTTATAGTTAGTGCAACGCAGTCGCACGCAGAAGGTCCTTTGTTTGAATCATCCCGAGGACAATTTTTTCCGTAGGTCAATAAATACAGGTGCTTCTAAACTATTTTATAGAGGGTTCTCCCTGCAGTTGTATACCCAGGCAGTTGTATATAACTTTATTATGGAAAGTCATCGCTCCTTCAAAGAGAGTTTTTCAAAACGGAAAATCTACTAACAGAACGGGAAAAGTCTTTCAATTTTGCTGCTAGTAGTTTTACCGTGAATTAAAGGATTTATTTTTAACAGTGTATAGATTAGCAGGATTTTGTTGCATACCTATGGATAAGAAATTTTGTACACAAACTGCTTAAGAAATACATCGTTCTTCGTACTTGCTGAAACAGAAGTTGTTAATAGTTTCTTTTTTCTGGTCATTGGATGATAATATTTTGGATTCAGAAATAATCCTTGTGACAGCAATATTTATGATTAAAACTTAGCATTACATTTTAATCTGAAAAAAGCAAACTTATTGACAACAAATAAAAGTTATCATAAATGGCATACGATTCTATTGTTCTTTCCTTTTTTTTAAAAAAAGAATGTAATATAATATAATTTACATAGCATATAGCAATATATATATTTCTTTATATAATATAATATAATTTACTTACTAAATATATCAAAAATTAAGGGTGCATTCGAAAAAATGCTTTTCCACCTTCAATAGCTCAAAATTTTCCGATACATTTTCAGACACATTTTTAAAAGTAGAAACATGAAACTTGCTGAGGGGATTTTTGAAGAGATGCATAAGGTACCGTGTGATGTCTTTTTACGATCAATTCATTAGAATTTGATTTATAAACAATTACCTTCTCTGTAGGACCCTTTTTTTCTTTTCAGATCTCGCGCTTCGGAAAAATCGGTCCAAAAGGCCGTTTTTAATTGCTTTTTTTTTTTTTTTTTTTTGCAATATTTTCTGCATTTATCAAAGAATTGACAATTACGGCACCTTGTGTACTTTCTGAATAATATAATTTACCACTTTGAAGCGTTTGAGAGCAAAAATGAATTTAAAAATAAATCAGAAAATAAGCAGTTTGAATCGAAATACACCCTTAAACAGTTATCTCATCGAGTTTTCCCTTCTGGAATATCATCGTGATTCTCTTCGACTATTTCCTCCTCTTCTAGTACCTTAGAAATGATATTTTTATAGAAAATAAGTACGTCCATTTCTGACCAGTTTTTACCATAATAAATTTTAACAATGTTTGAACATCCTGACATAAGTTTTTCTTCTTTATGAGGTCCCTATTCTTTCTTTATCTTATGGAGAAAGTCCAGTTTTTAGATGCCTCTAGTTTAATATTTGGACTAAGAATATATCGAAATACATTTCGGAAAATTTCAAACTATTATTACTGAGCTTTTATATAGTACTTTAAAGTAATTCCATTAAAAACGCCCTGAGTTTAATAATAATAAAAAAAAACTCTCAAGTTGAAAAATTTTTATTTTCTGTTTCAAATGAAAAAAAAAAAAAACATGCGGTAACGGCAACATTGTCGCAGAGAAATGAAGAATTTTTTTGTGATACTACTGATAAGCTATTCGTCCATTGGTCTACGATGAGCCAAATAATAAAGGCAGTTTTGTTGTGAACTCCCTAGTGGATAAGACTAGTTTTGATGGAAGTGAATATATTAAATAATATATATATATATATATATATATATATATATATATATATATATTTACATATTATAGTGTTTTTTCGATGCAGGTTTACCAATAAAATAAACTGATAGATAAAATTAGATTTTAAAATTTTTGGACTTTTGAAACCCACGTCTTTGTACATATGTAACAAATGTTCTTTTTAAAAATGTAATTCAACATATAATATTCATGGTTAATTTTTAAGAATTAAATTATGTTACACTAAAAATATGCCTAGTATGTAATAATTAATCTATAAGTGTTAAAACCACAACCATATATATATATAAATTTTTTGTAATAACGAAATGTCTGTCTAATTAAGTTTAAATTTATTAGCATTCTGAACAAAAAGTTTAACATGCTTTATCAGTAGCTCATATGAAGAAAACTCGTATCATCACTTTAAATTTGCCTTCTACTAAGTAACTGCTGCAAAAGTGGTTAAAATGCGTGATTCGAAAAGTGTGATTTTAAATTAAATCCAAGTGAATTTACGGAAGAAAAAGAGACATATTTTGAAAGAAAAAAAAGAAATTTATTTTTTCAGAATAGCAAACTTTTCTATCTTATAATAAAAATAAAAATGAACCGAAATTTCTCCAATTTTTAGATATATACCGATATGAGTGCTGCCAGGAATATTTCTGTGAATTAAAGACAGTATATCTGACAGTGTACTATGCAAACACGTCTCAAACGATCATTTTTAAACAAAACTACATTTACACAATATTATTCTAAGTTTAGGGACAGTTTACACTAGAAAACTTAATGGGATTCTGGAAGGTCTTCTATATTTTGATGTTTCAGTAATTAAGTTACTCGATCAATTGTAATATCTGAAATCATTGATGTTACAGTGTACTATAAGTTTTAAATAGAAACTGTAAATTCAGTAGTTGTGGTAGATTAAAAGTTACATCATTGTCCACTATGGTAGAGAGCGTGCCACAAAGGGTTAATCAAATGTAGTTTTGCAGTAAGCTTCAAAATGATCAGAAAATTTTATTTGAAAATTTATAGAATTTGAAAAATTCAAGATTTTTTTCAAGTGTCATTCTAAATAACAAAATAAAATGCAATAATACAGTATTGCAATAATTATACATGTACAATTTTTAATCACTTAAATATATATAATATTTTAAATAATCTATGAAAATAAAATAAGTAATTGTCACAAATAATAAAAAAAATATTTGAAAATATATTCTATTGTATAGCATTGAAAAATATTCCATCATATTTCTTATTCAATTAATTTAAAAAACAAATAAAATTTTTGAAGTTTGTATGTCGATTGTATTTTATCACTCTTAAATGTGATTTTATACTTATACAACAAAAGGATTCATTACAAACAAATATAGCACATTTATTATTTTGAAATATATTAAATCTTCAAGTTTAATTTAAGACAAGGAGAAAACAGACATTTTATTGCACTTTAAAAAATCCCTACAGATTTAAACTTATATCTAATATATGTTTCTTGCATTCGATTTAATCAAGCAGAAAGTAAGACTGACAAAAGATAAATGAAATTTACTTTTCGGAAAGTCTAGTAATTAATGAGATAGTGTTCTGCTTTCTTGTGCTTTTGTACCCAGATTTCGGAGAAGTTCTAACCAAATGTTTCTAAAGATTTATTTCGTTAAACTATAATAAATCTTTTAGTGCATAATAGAGAGATGTTTATGTGACAATATATCTATCGTAATCATTTATTTAATGAAAAGGAAAATTGAATTAAATGTCCAATTTCGTAAAACGATGTATCTTTACATTAAGTCACTAAACAAATGCTTATCTCTCTTTAAAAAAATTCGAATAAATTTTAAATCATAATTTCAATGTTTTATACTTATTTAAATAAACGTTTTTCATTACAAACAAATAAAATACATTTATCATATAAAAATACATTTAAAACATAAATAAACTTCAATTTAAAATAAGGGAAACAAAAACATTTTATTGCAAATTTTTCCTATTTAAAAAGTTTTGAAATAGCCTTCATTTTATAAAACCAGTAAACGTCTAAATTGTATAGTCAGTACTAATATATGTTTCTTGTCTTCGATTTAATCAAGAAGAAAGTAAGACTGACAAAAGGTAAATGAAATGACTTTTTCGGCAGTCTAGTTATTAATGAGATAGTGTTCTGCTTTCTTGTGATTTTGTAAAACTGCTTTCAGATAAGTGCTAACCAAATGTTTCTAAAGATTTATTTCATTAAACTATTAGTGCATAATGGGGAGCTATTTATTTGACAATATATCTATCATAATCATTTATTTAATAAAAAGGAAAATAGAAATAAATGTTCCATTTCTTAAAATGCGTATCCTTACATTATGTCATTAAACAAATGATTATCTTTCTTTTAAAAAATTCAATAGTTTTTTAAATCATAATTTTAAGGTTTTATACTTATTTAAATAAACGTTTTTTATTATAAACAAATAAAATAATTATATCATATAAAAATGCATTTAAACATCATTTTAAAATAAGGAAAACAAAAACATTTTATTACAGATGTTTTACGTTTAAAAACTTTCGAAATAGGCTTCATTTTATGAAATAAATAAACGTTTAAACTTATACCTAATATATGTTTCTTGCATTCGATTTGATATAATCAAGCAGAAAGTAAAACTGACAAAAGATATATGAAATGACTTTTTCGGCAGTCTAGTAATTAATGAGATAGTGTTCTGCTATCTTGTTCTTTTGTATCCAGCTTTCAGAGAAGTTTTAACCAAATGTTTCTAAAGATTTATTTCTTTAAACTACAATTAAATCTTTTAGTAAGCAATCTGGTGATTTTTATTTGATATATTCATCATTATCATTCCATCATTATAATTTATTTAATGAAACGGAAAAAATGTTGAATTTCGTAAAATGGTGTATCCTTACATTCAGTTATTAAACAAATACTTTTCCCTCATTAAGAAATTTGAATATTTTTTAAAATCATGATCAATATTTATTATGCATTTAGAATATATTTATTCTAAAACATTGTCCACAATAACTTTCGGTTAATCCTGAAGTTATTACCAATACAACAAATTAGTTGCTTTGGAAGTAATTGCAGTTAAAAACTGTACATTTTTTGTATAATGTTTTTATGAACAGAAATATGCTTTTAAAACATGACAATTTATCAAATAATCTTAATATACACACACATATATATAAAATTTATTTATAAGGTAAATTGCAATGTCGTTAAAGCATATTTATATTCATGAACACATTATATATATGTACTACACACTGTTAAAAATAAAGGTGACAAACCGGTGCCATTTGGGACCCGGAGGTGAAAAGGCGGTGCCATTTGGAACCCTAGGGTGTCATAGGAGCTTGAATATGTGGTTCGGGTGACGACAGATCTGTTACTGGATGATGGGAGCTAAATAAGGTGCCATGCACTTCGTATTGGTAGCAATGTACCACTCATCGGGTGACTGGCAACTTGCGCATGCGCTATGACATGTGTCTTTCTGCTTTCGATGTCGGCAAGTAAAGTTTACGGATGTGAGCAAATCAAAACATGGCAGTGCGTATATTGGCGATATTAATTGAGGACTCACCACTGAGCTACAATAAAACAACAATGAGGACTTAACGATCCGATTTGCGCAACCAGTGAACCGGGCAAAGTCTGACTAAAGGTAAGATTTAACTTTATTTTATTTTATTTTATTGTTACGTTAATTTATCGTACATCCCTATATGTACTGTCATAAAAAAACAGTAAATTATATTTTTTTGTTAGTATGATTGATTGGTAAGTTTATTATGTGAAGCTAAAAGCTACACTCTCATCAAAATACCCGTTTGCTAATGTTAAACCTATGAGGCAGTTATTGTAAAATTTCTCGTTTACATGTCAATATTTTTAAACGATTTATGGAGGCCTTAGCTACCGAGGAGGATTTGGAGCAAACTGCTCTAGGCACGGGAATCATAAGGGCGCACAATTAGAAAGAGCGAAATGAAAGATTGAAAAATATTTACATATTTTTTCATTACAAATGAGTTATTATAGACGAATCTTGTTGCAATCGGTATAGTCTATGACCATTTTACCTTGTGTTTAAACTCAACTGTTTAGATTTCACCCTTAACTGCTGTTAGTGGTCTCGGACAACGTGAGTTTTTCAAATTTCACAGTTTAACTTGTAATTTTTAGTTTAACTATAGATACTGGTCAAGTTTTTTAGTTTGGAGTCTTATTACTACCTCTAAATACTTTTAAATAGCTGAATTTGATTTATAATATTCTTGTACATAAAGTTTAATACATAAATAGTATTCTGAGAATTAATGTAACATTTTATTCATCTTCAGATTAAATGGTCTGACAGACAGCTCACAGTATTTATGTAACGATTTTTGTCAGAGCAGTTAAGGTTAGAATATGTTTTTGCGTCTATATACATTTAAAAGCAATCAATTTTATTCGCAAGGTTTTAATTTTAACCTTTACACGGGATCTCGGACAGCATCTGGCCGGCTTTGCATATATTATCGGATAGATGCTATCCGAACCCCTCCTACAAAGGCTAATTCACACCATACTGCAGCCTCTCGTAACTTCTCTAATATTGTTTCAGTATACCTGATTTGTCTTTGTTTGAGAGGGGGGGGGGGGTTAACTTTTTAATTTAAGACAATTGAATACTTGCAAATCTTAAAGCAATAAAAACTTATTTACAGGGTTTTCATTATTAATATTTTCCTTATTAACCACCATTATTTCCAAAATAATCTTCATAATAAGATTAGATTGGGAGGCGGTAGCACGGACAATCATTTAGTCTCATTTAAGGATAAAAATCACGGATAAAACCTCGATTTGCATATTAAGACGTTATTAATCAGCCAAGTCATACCTTGGTGGGAAATGCCTAAAAACCCGAATTTAGCGGTATCTTGAGTTTACCATTATGTTTTCTTACTCCCAATTCTTTATATTTTCATACTTTTGGTTTCATTTTTTTTCAAAAAGGTGAGAAAATGTTAGGATATTGAATTGAATAAACCTTATGATCTGATTATCGGCTGTGTAGATTTACACCCATTTTTTTTTTCGAAAGTATTCTTTCGCATTAAACATTTAGTAGCAGAATTTTATTTTTAAATAAAATAAAATATTTTTTTTTCAATAATAGTAATTTAAGCTTAATTAGACCGTAATCAGTCCCCCCCCCCTTTTCTCAATCATCAACATCATCCGACATGACAAATTTGTAGTCATGAACATTCAAATTATAAAAGGAAAACAATCTGTATTTACTCCACTGAACTTTCAGAATAGTTTACAGAAATAGTGCATGTTCAAAAAATATAACAATGAATAAAAACTTATATAGTAATTTTACACAGATGTGAAATTTTTCTGCAGGTGATGAAGATCTCGTGTTTTAAAGGCGATTTTTGCACTGTCATTTATAAATCTTAAACATTTTTCTAATGACATAATTTTTAACAATCTTTCATTCCACCCGTTCTGAAACAAGACCAATAAACAGGGTTGGCTTTTTACCGATAAAAACCTGGGGAAAAGATGGTAAAAACCTAAGGATATACAATAAACTTTTAGCCCTTAAACTGTATCGTAATACTATTGATAAAAATTGTATTTTCATGTAATTGTTGTATTAATATATAATATCTATATAGGGGAGAGTAGGGTGGTGTGGGACTTTTTTTTTACAAAAGTAAGATTTTTTTTATATATACAAAAAGAAAAATTTCAATTTATAGCATGCAAAGTAAAACACTTTTTAATCCCCCTTAACAATCCAGAAACATAACGTACAAATACTATTTTATTTTAAAGAGAACGTAAGTTTCAAAATGTGTCTCATACCTCCGCATTAAGAGTTATGGGACAGTAATAATAAAATAAAGAATACTGCCCAGTTAAACTGATGGCATTGAGCTCACAGGCTACAAATACTAATTGTACATTAAAGCCTTATATTTTCAAGGGTTAATTCCATTCGAAAAAAAATTAAGAAGGGGAAACAGCTCTCCCCTTTCCTCTTTTTTTTATACTTAATCATTGAACCTCCTATACTATCAAATACATGCTTTATCATATAAAAAATCTATATCCAAAATTCAGAGCAAATGAGATATTTCTTAATAAAAACCCATTTAGCATTTATATAATTTAAAAGGAGTTATCCCCTCTTTTGTACTTAACCTTAACCATTAAACTTCCAAAACTACTCAGAGATTTGAACGAAATCTGAAAATTCTGCTTGAAAAACCCATTTATATAAATTAAGGGGGGGATTAGAACCCCTGTTCCCCCTGTTTATACTTATTCAATGAACACCTACTAAGAGTCACGGAATCGCCTCATCAGAATGATCCTAATCTAAATTTTGAATGAAAACTTAATTCTGCATGAAAATCCCATTTATATCAACTAAAGGGAGGGGCATGAGCCCCCCGTTCCCCCTCTTATACACATCGAATGAATTCCAAAAAGTAATCAGGGAAGCGCCTTGTCAGGATATACCTACATACACAATTTCAAGTGGATTGGATATTTTTATCATGAGTTATCGCGTTACGCACGAACGCACGTACGAACGTACATACAGAACGGACGGGCACATAAGCTCTCAGGCTATGATACCCAGTGAGCTAAAAAAAGCTATAAGGCACAAAAAAACCTATAGTGTCGGTAAGATAAACAATCAAACAAAGGTTGTAAGTTGATAATGTATATGCCACAATATAAAATTCCAGTATCTTCATGACTGGAATGAAAATTTAGGATTCTCTGTCATAAGTGTCATTAAGGCCCCACACTAGGCATAGAAAGAGACCCGGATGATAATGTAAAAGTCTATAGGAGCGTTCTTTTCAAATAACTAACTGAAATTTTAATATTTTTACATGATTTTTTCGAACAACACAGCTGAGGATAATCCATAACCGGCCTAGTTTTTATTTTTTCGATTTTGCTTTTATATTTTTTGTATAACAATAGTTTCATTTTCAGAACCGGTTTAAACCGATTTCGTAAGTTAAAGTAATTAAAGAAAAATCTGAAACAAAAACTGAAAGAGTAAAAACTATCGCCCTCAGCAATCTTGTGCAAAACAATCACGTAAAAATATTAAAATTTGGGCGAAATATTTGAAAAGAACGCCCCGTAGACTTTGCATTATCATCCTGGTCTTTTTCTGTGCCTAGCGTTGCGCCTTAAATAATCATCAATTTATTTACATTTTTGAAGTATGAATGCATATATTATCAATGTTATAATTAATATATTGTCCTCTAAAAATATTTGCATGTTAGCAATTCGCATTATTATTAATTAAAAAAAGGAACTGGGCGCGTTTCATTCCTCCCTTTTCTGGCATGTCCCATTCCTCACCACTTCCTTGTTTGTGTTAAACTTCTTGTTCAAACAAAAATGCTGTTTTAGGCTTAGTTTAAATTATGGATAATATACAATATAATGTTCCATAAATAGGAAACTATTACATTTATTCATAAACAAGTGATTAATATATTGAAAGCAAATAAATCAAATTTAAATTGGATTTTTGAAATATTTTTTTCTTTCATACATTTGCAACTCTATGCATATCAATATTTTTTGTAAACTGAAGAATGGATTACCATTGCTTCATCTTGTGTGCGATCGATGAAATGTTTAGAATAATGCACAGAGAGAAAAACCTACTGTCCCATTCCATCCGACTTTCCCCCATATATCAAAAGGGGAAATAAAGAATTAGTCAGTTCCGTAAAGCTCCTGATATACACTATATGGCCAGAGATGATCATACACTTGCGATTTTAGACATTTTGTTAAATATCTAGAAAAATGTATGAGGAATTATACTAAAATTCTTAGTGTATAAATATAATACACTACCTGGCCATTGATTATCGTCCACTTGCGATTATAGACATTTTGCAAAATATCTAGAAAAATACATGAAGAATTATCCTGAAACTCTCAGTGTATAAACAATATAGTACAGGTCATATATTTCCGTAAAGATTTTTTCCAGAAACTTTATAGGGGACCGCTAACAAATTTAAAAAGTATCATTATCTTTTGGATAACCCTGTCAAAACTAATGCATCAAAAGCGCTCAAACTGTAGATTGTGATTAAGTGGCTTATTGTTATAAACTGTGTTCATTTTTATGTCGATAGCATGTATACTCATAGACAAATTAAGGTTTTATAAAAATACTCCCAAAATTTCCCAAGATTTTTGCTTATAATTTGCAGAGTTCTTAATATAAAATAATAATATTTTCTGAAATTGTGACAAACAACATTGCACTTAATATCCAGTAATCAGAATTAAAAGATAATAAAAATTGTATGAAAAATGAGTAGGTCTACTAAATAATTTTTCACTGCGCATGATATCAAAATTTCATTTGCATATTATGTTAGCTAAATTTATAGAACAACTTTTGCGAAAGTTGCAAATTCATAGCTTGAAAATTCTGAAAATAATCGTCAATAGAATCACTTAAAAATCCGTTATTTCCAAAATGAAGCAAAAACAAGAGGGGTTGTATCCATATATTCATTGGTTAGTTTCAATATAGAATACACAATACGGAACTTACTACTACATTTGGATAAGATCCCTCATTTTTTTTTTTGCTTCATTTTGGGAACAACGGATTTTCAACTTATTATATTGACGATTATTTTTAGAATTTTCAAGCTATGATTTTGCGACTCTCACAAAAGTTGCTCTATACATTTAGCTAACATAATATGCAAATGAAATTTTGATATCGTTGACGCATTCGCAGTGAAAAGTTATTTAGTAAACCTACTCATTTTTCATACAATGTTTATTATTTTTTAATTCTGATGTATTATGTGCAATGTTGTTTGTCAGATTTTTAGAAAATATTATTATTTTATATTAAGAACTCTGCAAATTATAAGCAAAAATCTTGGAAAAATTTGGGACTATTTTTATAAAAACCTTAATTTCTCTACGAGTATACATGCTATCGGCATAAAAATGAACACAGTTTATAACAATAAGGCACTTAATCACAATTTACAGTTTGAGCGCTTCTGCTGCATTAGTTTTGACAGGGTTATCCAAAAGATATTCATTCTTTTTTAATTTGTTGACGGTGTCCTATAAGGTTTCTGGAAAAAATCTTCACGGAAATATATGACCTGTACTATTATGTTTATACACTGAGAATTTCAGGATAATTCCTCATGTATTTTTCTAGATATTTAACAAAATGTCTAAAATCGCAAGTGGACGATAATCAATGGCCAGGTAGTGTAGTGCAAGTCATATATTTTCCTGAAGGTTTTATTCTGAAACACCAATAGGGGACTGTCAACAAATTAAAAAAAGAATGAATACCTTTTGGATATCTTTTGGATAACCCTGTCAAAACTAATGTAGCAAAATCGCTCAAACTGTAGATTATGATTAAGTGGCTTATTATAATAAACTGTGTTCATTTTTATGTCGATAGCATGTATACTCATAAAAAAATTAAGGTTTTCTACGAATCCAAAAAACAGTCTCAAATTTACCCAAGATTTTTGCTTATAATTTGAAGAGTTCTTAATATAAAGTAACATTCTTTTCAGAAAATTTGACAAACAACATTGCACATAATACCTTGTAATCAGAATTAAAAAATAATAAAAATTGTTCGAATATTGAGTAGGTTTACTAAATAATTTTTCACTGCGCACGCGTCAAAGATATCAAAATTTCATTTGCATATTATGTTAGCCAAATGTATAGAGCAACTTTTGTGAAAGTCGCAAAATCACATCTTGAAAATTTTGAAAATAATCGTCAATAGAATACGTTGAAAATTCGTTATTCCCAAAATGAAAGAAAAACACGAGGGGTTGTATCCATATATTCATTGATTAGTGTCAATATAGGATACATAATAGGGGCGTACTAATAAATTTGAATAAAATTCCCCATTTTTTATTATTATTACTGGTATGGAATACCTGGACATGTTAGGGAAATTCGTTGCTAATCTGGAATAGACACTTTGTTGCAAAATATGTTTTGTAAATATGGTTAATAATGTAAATGGTTTGTAACTCTTAATGATATAACACAGGAAAAGAATATCTGAATGACAAGTATGAGTTGGTCATGTAATTTTCTCGTGCTGTCCAAAAATTGGCAATAAAGAGGAAAGTGCCCAGTTAAACTGATGGCATTGAGCTCGCAGGCTATACATACAACTGTATATTATACTCTTATTTCAAAGAATAATGCCCTTTCAAAAATAAAAGAAATCAACTGTAAGTTATTGGACACTGGATTAACTACCACCCCTCTTAATACTTAACCAATGAGCCCCTAAAACTAATCAGGGAAGTGCCTTATCAGAGTGAACCTACTAACAAAATTTGAAGAAAATTTGATGATTCTGCATGATTTTTGCATATTTATATAAATTAAGGGTGGTAGCACTCTCTTCCCCCCCTTCATATTTAATCAATGAACCTCCAATGCTAATCAGTGAAGAACCTTATCAGAATGAATCTACATATAAAATTTGAAGCAAATCTATTTATATAAAGAGTTATCACGTTACATACAGAACCTGTTACATACAGAACCCGTTACATACAGCACATTAGCTGTCAGGCTTTGATAGCCTTGTGAGCTATAATTTAAATTTTATTTAAATTTTATTCTTTCTTTTTTTGTTCATCTACCATTTTTGCTGTACTTTGATGATACATTTTAATTGGACTGTCTTGTTGTGTGTTTTCCTTAATGTGTTATTATTATTATTTCAGATAGTGAACTTACATTTACAGTACTTACACTACCATACTTGATGCAAGAAAAGTTTCCGATTCTTTATCATGAAGAAGATGCAGAAATTTCTGTGTTTCAACCTGTTATTGTGCTCCCCATTACTCATGCTATGTATTAATTTTACATAAACAGTTAATTACAAAAACTGATAATTTTATAAGCTTAGTTACTTTGTGGTATGCATTATTTTGGTTGTTTAACGTTAACTATAGCAAAAGCCAATTTAAATTTTTATCATTTTTATTAGATACTCATGTCTTCAAAACTTTCTCAGTGGCATTAATTCCACATAGTGTCACGTCTTTGTTTAAATAATATTTAATACATTCTTGGTGTTTACAATAAAAAGATTATTTGAACTAAAAGGTTTTTTTTTTAATTCAGTGTTTTATTCATTTCATTATAATTACTCTTTGGATTAAAATTTCAGATGCAATATGTCAAAACACAAAAAAAATTTGGCAGAAAGTGTCTTGATGTGGATACAGGACTAGAAATCAGCAGTCGTTAGTCGTCAAATGAAGCTAAATTATAGAAAGTTATTCCTAGTCGTCAAATCTTGATAGCTAACTTTCTTTAATTTTAATTTTTGTTTAACAAATGCTTTTATTTGTATTTTAGCATACATCCCCCCTCTGCACCATGACAGCAGCACGTGTCTTAAGAATTTTAAACCTCTCAATCACCTCTAAGTTAACTTCACTTTAACCAATGACTGATAAAACTGGTCCTTGGATATTACGCCCCTGTAAACAAGATTTTCTTTTTTTAAGAAATATTTCTTATTCTTATATGTTCCTAAATTAAGAAAGTGCATTAAAATTGTTTTAAAATTTTTGTACTCCCTTCCTCAAACAAACAAAAAAAATATGTGTGATTTGGAAATGTTTTAAATACCATATCATAATTGATAACCAAAGATTCATTTATTTGCTAACATTTTATTGTCTGATGTAGTGTTAGTCTCAGATTTTTTTTTTAAATTAGCTTATCCCTTGTTATATCTAAAGTTCATATTTTCTTTCTGTGAACATATTTGCTTGATTATCTGTTTTGTATGCATATTAACTTTATAAAAAGAATAAGTTTTTCCAGAATCCAAATATTGTAGTTTAATCAGGTTTCATACTTATGGAAAGCTCGTTTTTATTTTGTTTAGTAAGATAAAGTGTTTAATATATAAAGTTCCCTCCCCACTTACCTTCAACACATAAAAATTAAATATGCCATGCAATATTATTGCTATTAACATGGTTGTGAAAAGAAATAAGAAAATATGAAATGCAGTTGTCACATCGAAAATAAATTGTAGGCATTATTTTGACACCTTACATACAGTTCTTAATTTCAAACCCTGTGTGGATACATGAAATAAAATATGGATTTGCATAAGTTCAGTATAAAGGTAAGTACTACATACAGGGGTTGGACAAAAATATGGAAACACCTTTTGAAATGCATGTTTGAAAAGAAAGATTGATTATAATGAACTGTGTTGATGGCACTGGAGTTTTCGCCTAATGACGCCACCTATGCAACTTCGTAAAATCGCTGCACCGTTCAGTTGTTGTTGGAGCACTGTTATGTGAGATTATCGTTGCATTATGTCAGAGTTAACAGACTTCGAACGTGGAGAAATTATTGGCGCGCCTGGTGGGTGCTTCCGTAAGCAAAGTAGCCGAGGTTTTTAGTGTTTCAAGAGGTACTGTGTCGAAGATTTATTCCGCATATTTGAAATGAGGAAAAATCATCATCTGCTAAATCATAGCGCGGACGAAAGTGTGTGCTGAGTGATCATGACAGACGATCATTAAGGAGGATTATCGCGAAAAATAAGCAGTCCACAGCTGCAAAAGTTACTGCTGAAATGAATGTCGTGTTACCAAATCCTGTGAATACCAAAACAATTAGAAGGAAGCTTCATAAATAGGGAATTGCTGGCCGTGTTGCAATTGAAAAACCATCCATCAGTAATGCTAATTCCTGTAACAGGAAAAAATGGTGTTTAAGTCATAAAGTCTGGACTATAGAGCAGTGGAAGAGCGTAATATGGTCTGATGAGTCTTCTTTCACATTGTTCCCCACTTCCGACCGAGTTTACGTCTGGAGAACTCCATCTTAAGCCTATAATACAGACTGCTTGTTGCCAAGAGTGAAACATTGCGGGGGTTCGGTGATGGTTTGGGCAGCCATATCGTGGTTCTCGTCAGGCCCCATGATAACTCTGTAAGGGCGTATTACTGCTCAGACTTATGTGAACATTTTGGCCGATCAAGTGCATCCAATGGTACAAGCTTTGTTCCCCAAGAATGATGGTATCTTCCAAGACGACAACGTCCCCGTTCACGCAGCTCACATTGTCAAGGACTGGTTTTCTGAGCACGAGAATGAATTTTCGCATTTTCCCAGGCCATCAAAGTCATCAGACTTGAATATTATCGATTCTTTGTTGTCTACATTGGAGCGGAAAGTGCGTTCTCGCTATCCAGCGCCAGCATCATTATCTGAACTTGCTACCATTTTTCAGGAATAATGGTACAATATTCCCTTGGCAAACATACAGAAATTGTATTTATCCATTCCGAGAAGACTGCAAGCTGTTTGGAATAACAACGGGTACCGTACACAATACTAGGCAAGGAAACGTGTTTTTTTTAAGGTGTTTCCATATTTTTGTCCAACCCCTGTATATTGTAAAAATGATTTTTTTTTTTTTTAACTCAATTTCATCTGAGTTAGCTTGAAAGTTAGCAATAACTTTCTGGAAGAATTTTAAAGAATATGAAATATTCTTACTAATTTAAAAGTTACACAGCATTATTTATTACATATTCTTTTCCAATTTGTGTTTTACATTTTTTTTAATTAGGTACAGCATGGTAGCTGAAAAAATATTAGTGCGTTGTTTGACATTGATATTTCACAACTAAAATCTGAGAAATGCTTATTTTAAAATTTTGTAGCATTTCTTCTATTACTATATGAAAATCTTAATCGTCCGAAAAGTTCACAACCGTCAAAATGATCAGCAACTAATATGTTCAACGAAGTGTTAGCCTCATGGAAGCGAAATAATTTTAATGGAACTTCCAGCAGTATTGGGCTCTTCACATGGAGCAAAAACAACATTGACCTTCAACACCTATCTGCGTGGATATTTAACAACAGATGTATTGCCTTCGAACAATCAGATCTTAAGCCACTTGACTTCTGTAGAAAAGTTAGAACTAGAAAATCTCCAGTTTGCATTGTATATGATGCGAAATTATCAAGGCATAGAATGATTTAAATCAGAATTATCTTCAGCGGACTGTCAATTCTGTGATCCTTCGTTTTCAAACTTGTGTAAAAAATAAATGTAAAGCCAGTGAACAATTTGTTAAAATATTGGTATTTCTTTTATTTTTATCTTTTCATTAAAATATGGCATATATACAGGATATAGCATTTTTCTGTGCCCCCATACTTTTCAGTTGCCCTGTATATAAAATAATGAATATACATGTCAAGCAATATACTATGTGTCGAAAAAGATGGTTACGGATTATTTCTGAAACTATGAGAAATTTATAAAAATATTCATATGAAGATAGATAATTCAATTTGTATTTTCTCTTATTTTGGGGTAACAAAACATCACATTTTTATAATGTTCCTGCATGTAAAAATGCCCAATCACAAAAATAGTTACTGGCCCTTTCTTAATCATGCCCAAAAAGTTTGATCCAAACATCTGAGTTATAGACAGTCAAAAATCATGATTTATTTCATTTTACAAGACATTCAAAACATGAAATTGAAAATCAGGCTTCAAATTGCATGAGAAAGTCACAATATTTAACTCTAACTCTGTGATTTTTAGAGGTAGAAAGTAGGTGTAGAGGTTGTGTAAATTTTGTGATTTATTCTAACAAAACTTTTTGGGTATGACTAACAATGCAATAGTGATGACTGATGATTGGAGATTTTGAAATGCAAAGACTGTATAAAAGTTAAAATTTTGAATTTTTCTTAAAATACCCACCATGTAAATGAAAGTACAATTTGAATTCTCTGTCTTTCTATGATTATTTTTGTAGTTCATATTATCCCTCTCTTAGTTACAAAAATATGCTACAATTTTTCTTTGGACATCTGTTAATGAGCTTAAAAATATAATATTCCATGAATCTAAAAGAAAAAATATGACTAAAAATATTGACTGATCATGATAATTTTCTCTGCAGAATTCAATTTAAAAATGGGTAAACACTTTGTATTTCATGATTCAAACCAATACAATTTCTTGACAAGCGGGGTGGGGGGGGGAGGTTGCAACTGTGGGCCATAGATTGTGAGTGCTATTTCTTTTGGGATGCCACAGGGCACACTGGATTATGTGTGCCATCCGTTCACCCTCTGGGGCACCCTGTATAAGGGGTATCATTATTCTCCCCTCCGATTCGATCCTTTCACCCTCTGGGGCACCTTGGATAAGGGGTGCCATTACTCTCCCCTGAGGTGCCATCTTTTCACCCTTGGGGGCACCCTGGTTAAGGGGTGCCATTACTCTCCCCTGAGGTGCCATCCTTTCACCTCCTGGGGCACCCTGGATAAGAGGTGCCATTATTCTCCTCTGTGGTGCCATCTTTTCACCCTATTGAACTGTGGATAAGGGGTGCCATTATTCTCCCCTGAGGTGCCGTCCTTTCACCCCCTGAAACGCCCTGCATTAGGGGTGCCATCCTTTCACCCTAGTTAAGGGTGCCATTTTAGCTCCTCTAGGGGTGTCACCAGTGAGACAAGTCTTTCACCCCTAAAAGGTGCAATGTGTCACCATTAGTTTTAACAGTGCATTGACAAAAATCACGGGACACGACATGTTGGACCTCGAATTTCTCCAGGGTGATTTTGTCACGAGAGCATTTAAGTGGCCAATAAGTCATTGAATTTAAAAATATATTAAAGATTAATAATAAAATGACAATACAATATTGCAATTATTTTAAATTGAAATTTTATCATCACGTAAATACATAAAAGATTTTAATTTAACTATGAAAATATAAAACTTAATTTTTACACACACACACACAAAATGAAAAATATTTCACTATATAGCATTGAAAAATATGCTATCCTATTTCTTAATTAATTTTAAAAAAAAGTAAAAATTTTGAAATTTGTAATTCGAAGACATTTTTTCACATTTACGTGTCATTTTTTACTCATCAAATAAACATAAGTTTGTTCCTTACACACACATAAAATAATTTTTTTATTTAAAAATATATTTAAAATTAATAATTAAGTTTAATTTAAAATAAGCAAAACGAAAACATTTTATTGGTGATATTTTCCGTTTAAAAACTTTCACACGGGGCTTCATTTTATAAAATCCCCAAAGGTTTAAAATTTTTCCTTATATATGTTTCTTGCATTCGATTTAATAATGCAAAAAGTAAGAACGACAAAAGATAAATGAAATTACTTTTTCGGTAGTCTAGTAATTAATGAGATAGTGTTCTGCTTTCTTGAGCTATTGTATCCAGCTTTCAGAGAAGTTCTAACCAAATGTTTCTAAAGATTTATTTCGTTAAACTATAATAAATCTTTTAGTGCATAATAGGGAGATGTTTATTTGACAATATATTTATTGGAATCATTTATTTAATGAAAAGGAAAACAAAAATAAAAATTCAGTTTCCTAAAATGGTGTATTCTCTAACATTAAGTTAGTAAACAAATACTTATTTCTTTACATTTAAATAAAACCCCTCTTTTTTTTTTTTTTTTTTTTTTTTTTTCCTTCAATTTGTGAATAACGGATTTTAAGTCGATTCTATATCTGATCACTTTCAGAATTTTCAAGCTATGATTTTGAGACATTAACAAAAGTTGCTCTATACATTTAGCTAATGCAACATGCAAATAAAATTTTGATACCATTAACGAATGCGCAGTGAAAATTTATTTAGTAAACCTGCTCATTTTATTTAACAATTTTTCTTATTTTTAATTTTGATTACAGATTATTGTGTACAAAGTAGTTTGTCATACTTTCAGATAAGAACATTATTTTACATTCAGAACTCTGCTAATTATAAGCTATCTGCATAAAATTAAGCATGGTTTATTACAATAAGCGCTTTTGCTACATTAGTTTTGATAGAGTTAGGCAAAATATACTCGTTCTTTTTCAATTTGTTGACGGTCTCCTATGCTGTTTCGGAAAAAATCTTCACTGAAATGTATGACCTGTGCTATTATATTTACAGATTTGGAATTTTAGGATAATTACTCACGAACCTTTCTAGATATTTAAGAAAATGTCTAAAATCGCAAGTGGCCGGTCAACTTTGGCGATATAGTGCAGCATCTTCATAGAAAGTTTTACAACAGAATTTCTTATCAGTTACATTTTTTTTAAATAAATAGAAACAACAAGCTACACATGGATATAAGTGTATTGAATGTATAGTGAAATATGGAGAATTGGATAACTTCGTCAATTCTTAAGATATTAAATCCAATTAAATTTATTATCTATTTTCATAATATTATAAAAAAATTTTATATTGACAAGTTTTGGATTGGACCGACTTTTGCAGAAAAAAAAAAAAAAAAAAAAAAAAAAAAAACGAAAATAAATAAAAACGAAAAAAAAAACTAGGGGGTGGGGGATGACGAAAGAAATCTAGAATGTCTTCAATTCCCAAGATATCCAATCCACTTAAATTTATTATACATTTCCTCAATAATATTTAAAATTTTTATATTGACAGTTTTTCACAAGAAAAATACTTACGGCAAGAATAAATTAAACATAAGTAGGAGTGAAATAAAAATTATAAAATCAAGGCTGTATTTAAATCCATCTCTTACTTATATTCGTTATAAAATGTGTCGTAATTGTCAATTATTTGATAAAGCAGAATATACTTCAGAAAATGCTATCAAAGTTGGCATTTTGAATCGAATTTCCCGAAGCGACAGTGTTTGAGTAATTATGGGAGTACCCAATTGAAAACTGCTTATTTTTTATTTATTTTTAAAATCATTTATGCTCTCAAATGCATACAAATGGAAGGTTCTCTTATTTAAAACCTATGTCATGTGCCGTATTCGTTTTTTTTTAAGTGTGTCAAAGTCGGCATTTTGAACCGAATTTTCAGAGACGATAGTGCTAGAAACGAAAAATATGCTCGATAAAATAATTGCTTATAATACAATTTCTAATTAATTGAACGAAAAATAAAAACACAAGTCAATTATAAATATCCCCAAAAATCACATCAGCAAGTCATGTTCAGCATGAATGTAAATCATCCAGGTGGCTCTGCTATGGGACATTTTTCAAGATTTTCCAGTAGCTGAACCTCAAAAGATGATGCATGGAATTTCATCGAACTTTATATTAAAACAGCTGACCCGCCCGGCATTGCCCGGATCCGTAATAATAATATTAAACGAACTTGAAATTTATATGATTTTCTCTTTAACTCGAAATATATGGAAATACATTGTCTGAAATACGTAGCCACTGACTGTGTGAGATTTTTTTTTTTTTAATTAACAACTTATATTTAGCTGTAAAAATGCTCAAAATGACTGCAATGGGAAACGGGGATGGGAATATGTGAGCAGCGATTGCGTGATTTTCGTGTTAAAGTGTTGATATTTACCCGTAAAAATCACTGCTCGCATTCTCATGTAACTACACTGTAAAAAATATGACTATTTTGCTGCATTATCATTTCTCCTCTTTTATAGAATATCACTCTTTTGGCTAATGAGAATGTTCCATGATAGCCTGAAGTAGTCGTTTTCTATAAAAGCGGTGGAGTGAAGATGCAGCAAAATAGTCATATTTTTTACAGTGTAATTACTTTTATCACATAAAAATATCAAGTGAAATATTTTTAATGTCAAACTAATTATATCACTCTCTAATCCGCCTATACCATGAATGAAATCGATACATGAATAATTAGCTAAAAGTATATAATATTATAATAGCTAAAAGTATGTAATATTATAAACATAGCTGTCAGCTTTTAACTAATCTTCCGTAATACCTGGATTAGTTTTATCCAGGTTAACCTCATTTCGAACCAAAAAAATTATTTCATAAATCTTTATTTATATACTTTCAATTTTTAGGTAGCACTCATTTAATTTTATTTCTTTAAAAAAAATCTGGCTCGAAATTTATTAAGCCAGGATCAAATTAACACACGTATTACGGAAGATTAATGTAAGGTAGGCACCTATGTATAAAATGTAATCTAAATGTATATAATATTATAATTTCAGAGCCATTGTAAGAAAAATTGTCTATATTTTTAATCAAAGCATGCGTAATGTTTACACTGTGGTCAAAATCCTTACCGTAACTAATTGTACCGTAACCATAACTTGTCTGTAAACTAACTGCGACTTAACCGCAACCTAACCGTAGCTTAAACATAACATGAATGTAATCTCTAGCTTTTATCTTATCGCATCCTTATCCGCAATCTAACCATAACCTAATTGCAACTTAACCTTAACTTAAATGTAACTTAACCGTTATCTAACTGCAACCTAACCGGAAATTAAATATAACCTAAGACTAACCGTAAACGTAATTGCAACCCATCCAGACAAAATTGCAATCCTAACCGAAATTAAAAATTCAATATGAAAAAATATTGGAGTCTGACCCAATGCAAACTTGAACCGAACAAAAATATTCCAATAAACCATAATCCGATCTAATTACGACAAAATAATTTCTGTATACATGTTATTTAAGGCGAACTTATGTTCGGCTTAAAATTATTCCAAATAACTATAGCCGGATCCGAACAGGACAAACTAATTTCCAATGACATAAACCAAATACGAAATTAAAAATTCCATTCGAAAAAAATCTTAATTTACAAAAAATTGTTGTCTCATGGTGATCTTCGTTGGTCTATCAGGTCCGGATATTTTTTTCAAAAAGCCAAGTTTGACAACATCATTTTAATAAACGTCTGGTTTTATCGAACAACAGAAATGCATTAAATAGAAATAATTTGCTTTGCTGTTTGATATATTATTATTGTGTATTAATCGTCTGCCGATTCGAACAATTGCACGCATAACAGCCATTTTATTTTCGTTTTAAAAGCAGTTTAAAGCCATGTAACATTTTACATTAAATAGAATACATTTAAATTTAATCAATGATTAAAAAAGTAACTCCTTGAAAACCCTCGTATATTTTTTTACTGCAACATTAACCACACTTACATTCTAATGTACGAAGTGCCAACATTCTAGCGTACAACAGCTGTGATCAAAATCTTAAATTCAACTGCGTGTTTGTCAGTCTATGAATTTTAAAGGTCTTTGGAAAAAAAATAGTCACTTTTAAATTGGTTTTTTTAATTATATTCTAGATTTTTAATCATTGCATCAGAAGTTTTAAACAACCAACCAACCATAAGTAAGCGAATGGAGCAAAAAGCGAAGAAAAAATGATTTTTTGATGAGAGTGAGTTTTGGATTTTAATTAATTACTCAGTTAATAATTGGAATTTCGAAATTCTGAAGCTCGGGTACATCAGGAAAGAGATTTGGTGCTACTCTCAAAAATTTTTTGAGCATCGTACATGATGTAGCCATCGCAGACACACACATACACACGCAGACAGACAGAGCGATTTGTTCTTTTATTAGTATAGACTATAATCTATTGTATTAAAAGTTTTCTTCTTTTTTGCGAAGGAACGCGGCTGTGTTTGGCTTTAATGTAGCAAATTTCAGGGTTACATTTTTTGCATCACTCCCAGCCACCATAATGCCTTTCTGTTCTTTTTTTTTTTTAACTTTATGTCTTTTTTCCCTTTACTTCGCACAGAAATGTAATACTCAAGTTGCCACCTTAAAAAAATTGAATTAAAAACTATAAAAAAAATAATATCTCAAAAACAAATATAGATACAGTTTTCAAACAAATTGCATTTAAAAGTACATATTTTTCCCTGTAGAACGGTGTACAGATTAAAAGTGTGCGATGTTCAGAAGTTTAAAAATTTGCAGTAGCGAAATTTGCAAAGGTGAAATTTCATCGGAAAGTATTGCCATCCAAAAAATGACGTATGCGTTACGCACAGATACGTTTGGCCTTTATAATATAGATAGATTACTGTGAATATCCTAATTAATATATTTATTGCTCATTCCTAAATTTTATGTTTTTTGCTTTTCTTATATGCAATTCAAGAATAGATAAGATCATGATGCATACAAACAACTATAATTTTGACAAAACTGACAAAAAATCGATACTAAACGCACAAAAAATTAAAAAAAATCGCACAGAAAATTGCATTAAAAATCACTGAAATTGAAAATCACAGCAGATAAAATTTAGTTCATTAGGCCAATGTTTGAATCAATTTTGTTTTTATCATTGTCAAAAAATAGCCGCAAAATGCAAAAAAAAAAAAAAAAAAAAAAAAAAAAAAAACCACTAAAAATCGCATTAAAAAAATCACAAAAAATTCAAAAATTACCGTACGAATTCCGAATAAACTTTATTGA
This sequence comes from Maratus speculifer, assembly GCA_964019185.1. NCBI lineage: Eukaryota > Metazoa > Arthropoda > Arachnida > Araneae > Salticidae > Maratus > Maratus speculifer. The sequence goes on from OZ025294.1 coordinate 171,548,049, forward strand.
AAAGAGAAAAAATTACTATATTGAGTGAAAAGAATGAAACCGTATTTTTTTCACTAATATGGAAAACTCTCCTCGAAACATACAAAGAGCGCTTAAAATCGCCTAAAAAATTAAATTAAAACATTCTAATCAAAAAATCAAAAATCTGGCTTCGAGGCGCAAAACTACTTATATAGAGGTACTTTTCCTCCAAATTTTGTAACTCTACATGCAGCGGTCTCTTCAGAACAGCTCTGACACACAACCATACTTGTCTCTTTATTATTTTAGATTAATACTTGATAAAAAATGACAAAAAAGGATTCGATATACATCACCCAGCAGGTGGCGCTGTTATGCAGAATTTTCTAATACGTCCTCAATAGCTGTATCTCAGACACTAATGTTCGGATTTTCATCAAAGAGCAGACTCAGTTATAAGTTTAAATAAGTTGTTGCACTCTGGAATTTAGTGCGAATCATCTAACCGGTGGATATGCTGCATTTTTTAGGAAGTGATAGCATGCATGAGAAAAAGAAAGTTTTGGGATAGCCACATCTGTCTAGTTTTTCATCTTAATTGATTTGTTATTTTTACTAAATATTATGTAAAATTTAGGTTCAGTTAAATTTTTACGTAAATATTTAGTGGTTATATTTGGCTATTATTTACAGTTCAACTATTTTATAGATATTTCCTATTTTTCGACAGATGAAAAAAAGGTACCGTTTAGATTTTCATGTATGATTAATGCTAACTTTGCAATGATTTGTAAAAAATTAGAATGAAAATAACATTTCAATTCTCCAATACTTGAAAAATGATTCTGTCGATTTCCCGAGAAATTAAGTTTATTATGTATATTATTTTTCTGTATTTACCTTATTGATATGAATTATTTTTCTATATTTACCTTATTGATATGAATTTATTTAATGTCAGTAAATAAAATAATTGTAAATAATTGAGTCCACAAATATTTTGTTTACTGTAGTTGAATTTTAAATTAATTCATTCTTAATAACATTTATTTATTATATATTTAGAGCTTTTAAAATAATCCTAATTGCGTATTGTTAGTTATCAATTTGTCTATAATCTGTTTTAACGTGAATGTCACAGGGGTTATTCCCATAATCTTAACGGCTTAGTCTTTTATGATGTAGATATTTATATAATTATCACCATAAACGTTAAAATTTTTGAAACATTTACCGTAATCCCTTAAATTTAATAGGCGGAAAATATATTTAGCTGTAGTAATAATTATTGAAGGGATTAATATTTAAGCGTTATAGGCTATATTAAATTACCAAGTCGCTGAAACTTTGAAGAAGCAGTTTAATCTCTGTGTCCAAGATTTCAAATTATTATCGATTAAAATAATTTTTTAAAAATATCATTATATATCCTAGCTGTAGAGAAAACATATGTACAGGGGGATTCAAATAAACGTGGACAAAATGATATGACAAATCAAGCATACAACAAGGATAAAAAATCACATAGGAACATAGGGTCGCAAACTACTTATTGAGTCACAAATACAGGGTGTTTCATTCTAGCTACACCCGGTTTCAAAAGAAATAATTTTGAGGAAAAAAAAAATATTGTAATGGAAATGCAACGATATGTACCTTATTTTGTGTGAAATGTGATAACGTTACGAAAAGATCTGAAAAAACATATTACTTAAGCAGTCGATGGTACCGTATAAACTGATTATCACAGTCGAAAATGTGAGATGCAAAGTGCATATTGCTAGTGTATATAATGTGCATAATGGAAACTTCTATAACTTTTATTTGGTGTTATCACATTTAAAACAAAGGTGAGAATGTCTGTTAAATGTTTTATTATAATATACCTCAGTTTTCTGAAATTTATTACCGTCAACCCGAATTGAGTTAGGATGAAACACCCTGTATTTGTGACTCAACAAGTGGTTTGTGGCCTTATGTTCCTGTGTGATTTTTTATCTTGTCGTATGCCTGATTTGTGATACCAATTTGTCCACGTTTTTTTACTTCACTCTGTATAGCTATAGTAATAGATTAATTGGGATAGTTTTTCTTAGAAAATAACATTAACATTATTTTAAAGATTAGAAATGCTTTCTTTATATGCAGTGTGCCTGCTAAAGTCCGTTGTCATCCCAATGATTTCTGAAGGACAAAAGCATGGTATATAAGTATAGTAAAGTAGCCATGCTCTACTGATTGAAACCATCTAAAGGCACCATCTGCTAGATGTATGCAGATTTAATATTTCTATCTCGAAAACCAAAAGAGGTAAGAGAAAAAGTGATCCAAAAGGTTTAGAGCAGCATCTATTTAGCGCTAAAAGACACCTTGTGGAAATTAATGCGAAGAATAGAGTGGTAAAAATACGGATTTGATTTTTTGTGATTTCCTACACTGTGATGTGACAAATCGGTCTTAGAAAGAAAAAAAAAGTAGTTATAAGAATACACCTTTGTTTGAAATTTTCAAACTTTTCACCATCAGCTACAACCTACATTTGGATGTATATTTGTGCGAAATAAATTATTTGTCCTTTCGTTAAAGTTTTGCGATGCAGATTTTTAAAAATGTGGAAAAATATTTATCCAGATTATCTAAATAACAAATATTTATATACTTCTAAGGAATTTTAAATTGAGGTGTATTTTTCATTAATTAGAACACCCATTTAAGAAATTTATTTTTTGATAATATAACTTCTTAAATTCGTTTTTTTTTTGTAAAAATCATTTATCCTGGGAATTTTTCACTCGTCTTTAATATGGAGATTTAATATGGCCTAATCAGGTAAAGAGAGAGTTTTGTTGTTTTGTTGATGTTGAATAGTGGTTATCCACCTCCAATCAGTTTTGTCAACTCAAGAATGTATTTGCATACTTTACGGAATGCCTGCAATGCTTGCAAAATAAAATAAAACTTTTGAGGTAGATAATGTTATTGTGCGATTTTTAAAGATAATTTAAATAGAGTAATTTATCTATATTTTGGTTTTATTTATTATAATAATAAAAACAAAATAATTTTGTTACATGCACAAATTTTTTAACAGTTATTTTTACACTCTTTTATTTAATTCATCGTCTATTTTGTATGCATACGAGGGTCTGCCTAATGAGTTGATCTAAAAAGTTTATGTTAAATACGGACATTTGGTTACTACTAGGGTTGTCAAAATATAGCCTCGGTGAGACACGAAGTGACCTGCGTTTGCCGATATGTTTGAAAAAGTTAAAATTCTTATTTTTTAAAACTTATTACATTATATATTAGAAAAATATTTCAGATTTAAGCGGCTACTTCAGTCAAATGAAATGATCCGTTCACTAATGCTAATCCCATGGAAATATTTCATAATGGTATCTTGGTTGCATTTCAACTGAATTTTTTCCCAGTGGATAGCTGAAATTAATCTGAATGCAGGCCTTTATTTACTTTTTGATTTCGGGTGCAGATATTTTTAATGGAGGTGCTTTCGTTTTTTGAACCGCTTCCGAAAAGGAAAGCTTCTTCATAAGAAATATCTGTAAACAAACCAATAAAAAACCTTGTGTGGGAAACTAAATCAATAAATACAACATTTTAAACACACAGTTATTAAAATTTGTAAATATATCTATACGTTTCGGAAGTTCAAGGACTCGTATCCTCAGTGATAAAATAGAAAAAATGCAAAATGTATAAAATCACCCTCCCCCCCCCCCACCTCTCAACTGCAAGCAAGGTGAAAACTCAAATGATAGTAAACACAAAAACAAAATTACCATCAAGCCTCAGCAAACAATAGAATCAAACGGGAAATGAAGTATTGTGACTCGGAAACATACTGAGAAAGTTGAGATGTACGGCATTTTAGATAAATCTTTAACCAACGAGTGTTTAAATTTGTTGATATTGGTTGCACGGCCTTGGTGGTATTTTTGGTGCTTTGTTTACGTTATTTGGGTTTTCGCCTTGCTTGGAATCGGGGGGGGGGGGGGCTGATTTTGAATATTTTACATTTTATCCATTTAAACACTGAGGATGTGAGTCTTGAACTTTCGAAACGTGTACGTCTGTTTAGAAATTTTAATAAATGTGTGTTCAGAACATTGTATTTTATTGATTTATCGGTAAACAAGATCAAAAATGTAAAAAAAAAAGGTTTGCATACAGATCAATCTCAGCTATCCAATGCAAAAGAAAAAAAAAACATTTAAAAACATTAAAATGCAACCCGGATATCCCTATAAAAGTATTAGCAAACGGAAAATCTATTCATTTGAACGAAGTAGCATCTTAAAAGCATAATTTTGATTTGTCTGAACCTATAAAATTGAATGCCGGAGGGGCATTGAAATGAAAGGGAAAATATTCTCGGATAAATGACCCTTTTTGAAGGTTCAAATCTGCGACAGATTTTCAAATCGATTGCAACAATTGAAACATAAGAGTATTTTTTCCCCTTCTTTTTGAATTTGTTGTTCGCACTGTACCAAGCCGTTTGATCAATTTAGTTAACAAAAAAGTATTAAAATATACAAAATCAAAAGTCTATTTTCAGTAGATTCATATGCGTAAATGAGTTTGTGTACGTGCGCAAGTCTATTCATTGGCTGGGCATCAAATACATGATATTTTGCTGAAAGTGAATTGCAATATTTAATTAAAAGTTCACCTAATTATTAAAAATTTTAAATTGTCAGACTCAGTTATATGGTGTGATACTTTGGAAATGCCAGACAAGTTTTGAACTTGATAATTTCCGAAGATTTTGCTAGGAATGAAACACAGATAAACACACAGACGGAGTTAAACCTCATTTTGTTAGTATAGATTATTAAATATATTTGAAAAAAATGGGCAAGATGTAAATCATCAATTTTACCGGTTTGCATTTACGTTTAACTGGAATTCGTCACGGTATATTTCATATCTATCGATCAAAGAATAGAAAACAGGTTTTGTTCAACTTTGGGAAAATAATTTTATTGATAATGTAACACTGTCATGTTATATTATCTATACTTAAACTAGCTAAATTATTTTTCAAAATATTTGAAGAAAACAAATGTTGAAAAATGTAACGAAAGTTTGGTTTAAATTTTTAAAACGATTGCTGGAAAAAATAGTGAAATTGCTTTTTAATGTAAGTTTAATCACTTTTTGATTATTCTCAAAATGAGCTTTAAATAGTTTGAATATCTAATTGCAAACAAATTTTAGTATACTTTCATTTCAGATTTTTGTAAAATTATATTATTAACAGAAAAAAGAATATTTAAATAAAATAAAATTAATTGAAAATAGCCTGCATTAAACATGCATCGAGCAAAATTCATATTTTAAAATTTATAATTACTTTTAAAAAGTGCTTTATTTGTTTAGGTTTCTGCTTGTTATTTTGATTAATTCATATACTTTAAAAAGTGATTTCCGAAGGGTTTAAAAATTATAGTATATACTGTCGAGCCGGTTTATAACGAATTCGCATTTAATGAGATTCAGGATTTAATTACTAAATCGGAGTCTTATATATATATATATATATATATATATATATATATATATGAATGCATTGAAGTGTAAGCTTTTAGCGAACAAATTTTTGTACTTATACTAAAAAATAATAATTATGTTACATATTCAGATACATATTCAGCTACATATAATTCTGCTGCATATTATTCTATTAAATATCTTTAACCCATTGAGTGACCCCTCCCCCCTTCCTACTAGAATATAAAACCAAACTTTCTTTACAGTTGCCTAAAATTTTGTGTTTAATAAATGTGGGATTAGAATTTTTCAAAAAAAAGTATAAAGTACATAAACAAAAACTATAAAATTACAGTCAAACCCCGTTAATACGCGAATCAGGGGTCCGATCAAAATTCGCGTATTAAACGGGTTCGCGTATTAACCAAAGGTTGCGAATTTTCGTCGAGTGGTCTATGTAATAACAATTTATGTGGAAAAAAAACACATTTTTTTGTCAATTTTTAGCATTTTTAAGACATAAAATGACATTTTATTTATTTTAATCAGTATGTGCTTATTAAACAGGAACGTTTGAAAGCTGTAAATTCAAATAATCATTATTTTCTGAAGTAAAAATACTATGTCTTTTCAAATTTAGATTTATTATGTATGACACATAAAACTGAATAAGACGAACACAAAAATTTCTGCAAACCATATTTATTAAAACTATTGTTAACAAAATTTAAATCTTTGTTAGTTATACACAACAGATAGATGCGATAATAAATAGTGTTGATAATAATAAAAAGTCGATTAAAAAATCTTACTGAAGTCAATAATGTCATAAAAATTACTTTTTGGAAAAATAGCTGTCAGTTTTGACTTGTTTGACATGCGGTCGCTCCATCACTATGATGTTTTCCACCTTATTTATGTAGTGGTAAAGTTCGCTTATTAAGGGACCTTTATCCAGGGACAACGCATATTGTCTTGGGAAATTGAATGCCTCTGTAACTTTCGAGAGTGTGGATGGGACCAGAAGCGCAGGTTCATAATCTTCCTCCTCATCTAGATTGTCAGTCGCAGTTACATCGGCGATGACATCATTCAGACTTCTAAGTTCGGAGGTAGCTAGATCTTTGTCGATATTAATGAACATATCTAAATCGACAAAACTTTCTCCTACAGTTTCTTGTGCCCTTGTGCCGCCAGCCAGTCTTCTTCAGCATTAGGGTGCGAGGTTGGCTCCGTATAAATGATGTTTTCGCTACATCCGAAACCTGCTTTGTGAAAACAATTTTTAATTGTTGTTGATGTAACACTCTCCCATGCTGTAGTAACAGGGTTCCCAGCGTTATGGAAAGTCAGGGAAAATCTGGAAAGTTATTGAATTTCGAGGTAGTCATGGAAAGTCAGGGAAATTTCAAAATATGTATGAAAAGTCAGGGAATTTACAAATATTTTGTAAAAAGTCATGGAAAATTCTTGGAAAAGAAAATTTAGAAATTTGAAAAACAATTGCAGAAAAAAATCTCTAGTTTGAGAAAGAATTCTGGAAATAAGTAGCAAATTGCATTATATACCTGCTTGTTCAGGGAATTTTTTGAGATTTGGCCAGGGAAAGTCATGGAATTTTTCGAGATTAGGTCATGGAAAATCAGGGAATTTGCCATTCATGTTTTGCTGGGAACCCAAAGTAAGCATGGTCATAGCGTCGAGGACTGCAATTGGACGACATTCGTAGCAAGAAGGATTGCTGTCGTGTATCATTTGTTGAAGGTATCACCGTATGAGTCTTGTAATTTACTTTGGCGCTATTAATTATTCATTGGTCTATTGACTGGGTGGCGCTAGTCAATTGGATGTAAAAATTCTACTTGGGCATTATTCAGATCTTCGTTATCTTTTAGAAGCGCAGGGCAGTTGTCCACAAGCAATAACACATGGTGCGATTCTTTTCTCATACGTCGATAAAAATTACGAAACCGTGTTGTAAAAATGTTGCTCATCATCCATGCTCTACGGTGGTTTTCGTACAGTCAGGAGAAATTCTTGACATTTTTAAAGCATCGCGGGTTGCTTGATTTCCCTGTAACCAGGAGCTTTAATTTATCTAATCCATCAGAGTTGGCACCCATCAGAATATTAAGACGCTCTATTTGCTCAATTTGCCTCCATGACCTATTTCTCCATTCATGACCATTGTTTGACTGGGTGTCAGTTTGTAAAAAAGCCCAAATTCGTGCACGTTGTAAATATCTCGACTTGAGTAGTTTTATTCAAGCTGTAGAAGAACATTAATTTTCCAACAGTGAATATCTTCAATCTTGACTGCAACTGACTCACGGCACACTTGCTTGAATTTTATGCCGTACCGAGTTTTAAATTGATCCAGCCATCCATTTGAGGCATTGAAATCTGGCAATCTCATTTTTGCTGCGAGTTCAAAAAAAATTTCTTGCATTGAGAAGCCTTTTATTGGGATATTCGTAGAACGTGCTTTAACAAACCACTCGTGAAGGGCCTTTTCCATGTCCTCAAACTTAACGGTTTTTATTTTCTTGTTCTTCGTTCCTCCAACCACAGCTTGGTTAACGATGGCATTCCTATTCTTTAACAAAGTCCTTAAAGTTGACTCAGGTATGTCTTTTTCTTTGACGAACGCAGACTTATTTCAGACGGCTTGGGCTCGTATTGATTTATAATTTGTAACTTCTCAGTGATGGAAACAGCCTTTCGTTTAATATGTTTTGTACCTTCCGCCATAGTTTAGACTAGATTATAAAAATATAGATGGATATCGTAGACTAGCAGGGGCGTGCGAAGAGAAAATTACGCCCGGGGCAAAGTTAGAATTTGGCACTCCCCCTCCCCAAATTTTCTTGCGATAGGCCGAAAATGACGTCGGTAGTATAAATTTGGCACCCCCTAAATTTCCGTGCCCGGGGCAACCGCCCCCTTCGCCCCCCTTTTCGCACGGCGCAGTAGACTACATAATACTGGGAGAGATTTAAGAGACTCTTCTTTTAAAAATATCACAGCACTATGAAACAGCGATTGGAAAGACTCACGTGATTAATCTGCGATAGTAGCGCATGCTCTATCTATCGGTTCTACAGCTCTAATTTAGGGGAGGGGGGGTCACGTCATTTCTTAATTATGGGGAAAATTTCTTTTCATTTTTGCTTTTTATAAAACTAGCTAACTCGCGCAGCCTACACCTGCGATGAATGAACCTTACATGAACTTCAAATTTGTAAGATTTTATAAATTTAATTCCCTGTTTTTGTCTACTTTTTAATTTTTAATTGACAAAAATCGCAAGAAAATATTGAATTGAAGGTACATTCTACTTTGCTTAATTTGATTTTTTTTCAGCCTATGCGTACAGAAAGCGAGCGAACCACAGCAAAACACTGAGGTTTTTAGCGATTTCAAAAAGTTTTGTATCAGTTATTTTTCAATTTACATATTCCATATTCCATATTACATACTGAAATTTATTTGTCTCATGATAGTAGGAAATGCATAAATTAAAAATCTCTAAATGCTGATTTTAATTTTTATTAAAATTTTACACTTTGGTTTTATATATTTTCCAAATGAAAACACGCGATTTTCAAAGCAGACATAATGTTTTTAACTTTTGCACAACGCTAGCCTCGTCTCGCCTATGATATTTCATTGGGAGAGTTTTGATTGGACAGTCTTATACTAGTCTCGGGTTGGGATCCAAATTTAGTCAACGTGTGGTTTTGAGAGAAAAAATATTAATTGGGTTTAAATAATTGTTGTATAAAGAATAAGTTAAATAATTGTTGTATAAAATACTTGGGAAAATACTTCATCTAAAAACTCGTATGTTTCGAGCTAAGTTCATTCGCGTATTAAACGTAGGTTTTTCTTTCTAGGGACTGATAAAATTTCGCGTATTAAACGGGTTCGCGTATTAACCATTCGCGTATTAAACGGTGTTTTTTTCTATGCATAAGATAGGAGTATTTCAAGGGACCAAAGAAAATTTGCGTATTAAGCGGTTTCGCGTATTAAGCGGGGCGCGTATTAACGGGGTTTGACTGTATTTATTGCGTATATTTTATCTCCGATCATTTATTTCAATTCACTGAAAGGATTAATGAAAGTTTTTTATATGTATTTTTTTTCAAATAAAACTTTGTGGTTTGTGTTTGGTTCGGTTTTTCAAGGATGGGAAAATATACGTTTACGTCTCAGAGAAAGGGGAAACTGGTTCCGCGAACCACTAAATTTTTTAAGTCAGTTGCTTGATTGAATTTTTGGTCGTCCCTAAGATTATCAAAGATTTCGAATGCTGTATAGAGACACATACACGCATCGTAATATGATTTTTGCTACTTTTATTTAAAATTTTACATTACAACTAATATCCTCTATTTAAAAACTAATATCCTCACACATAAGCTGTTATAAACGTTATCCTTTAAAAGTGAAAATGAAAATACAACTTTTCTAAAGTTAACAAGATAAGTATTTTCACTCCATTTGGTATTCTACTGAATAAATTGAAAAAAGTAATTTCAATTTTACGGAAAGATGAAAATAAAAAAAATACATATAAACTATATAAATAAATGTAAAAGATCAAATACTTCAAAATTGTTAACTTTTATATTTGATTGTTTCATTAGTTTTCTAATTATTGAAAGAGCATTGAGTTATTTTTTCGTTTAAGCAAATGTAATTTAATAGGTTTCTAATAATAAGTATTCTCTTACTAGTACACTTAGTTCAGATTTAATTTTTTTTAAGTATAGAAGTTGAACTATTTCGCTGCTAAGTTATCTCTTTAACGATTTAATTTTTCACTCAGTTGAGTACATATTTGCTTCCTGTTCTTTCTTTCCATCTGTTTAAATACTTATAGTTCCTCTGAATGAAATGAACATTTTACAATATTATTTGTGTTTAAATTTAAAAAGTGAGGGTCTTTTTTTTTTCATTTTTAAATATTTAAAAGTATAATAGTTTTGATAAGCAACAGTTTGTATGGATTTTGTAATTTAAAAACTCAGCAACTATGTTACGATTTATGGTATAATATATATTTGAATAGTCGGAACTTAAGTACCTTGTTACATTTTAAAATGTTGTGTGCAATTGCATGAAAAATTTAAAGGAACATTTTAATTGTCCTTAACATTTGTTGTTTACATGTTTAGAAATTAAATGTATTAATTCATTAATTTAGAATATTCAATAGATGTAAATATATATATATACATAAAAAACAACGACTTCGCGTAGGTTAATTTTGAAACAACTTATACGCTTAAAATATTTTTAAAAATGTTTAAACAAACAGTGACTCATTCAAATGATGAAAATAGATTTAAAACTTTTATACATCAACAAACTAGAAAAACAAAACTAGCTTATCTTTTTTAACAACAAGCTTGTCTTCGTCAGTGCGAGTAAACTTTTTTCTATAAAATAATTGACAAGATTCATTGACGGATCACGAAACAAATGAATAAGAAAAAGCAAAATCATTTTTGAAGCAGCAATAGGGTATTATTTGATTTAACGAAAGTTTCTAGCAATCTATCAAAGATAGAGGGGCAAATGATAAAATGATATTCACAGAACTTAAACAAATTTTTAAAAATGCAAAATCAACTGTTAAAAATTAAATAGAATGATGTTTTTGGTATATTTTTTGATGAAGGAAAATCAGAATTATGACTATCATCCCAGAAATCCTTATCTATGGCTGGGTTATTAAATTCAGTTCTTTACATTGGTGATATATTTTATCCTAAGTTTGCGTGGTCGTGTCATTTGATAGACAAATAATATTCGTATTATAGACCTCTTATATACCCGATAAATTAAAATGACTGAAAATCAGACTCTTATCGGACTGTTCAATATTCAAATACTTAAATGCATCTTAAATTTTAAGGCACGTTTATGCATCATATCTTAAAATATTTCAAGCGTTTAAATTCATCCATTTTAACTGCATCTTATTTGTCGTCAATAACACCATTTTTCTCTCATTTTTGTAGGCATTATACACTGTAAAATAAACATTCGTTAAAATATAGAAATTGTACTGTAAATATATGCATCAGTACTACATATTTATACATATACATTATGAAATTTTCTGCCACCAGTCCTAGAAAAAATTCCATCTTTTTTATATCTGAATTTCACATTGTCCATTTAAAAGATAAAATGCAATTTTTTCTTTTTCTACATATCATATGAGAACAATCTTACATACCTTACCCTTCATTTTCCGGAGTCAGGTATTTCATACAGGATTTATACATTCCGTTCAAACTACTGTAAACATGTAACTTACAGTGGATGACTCGAACTTAGAACCAACCGTTTATCAGACAACTGCTTAGAATACTGAGACGTGTTTTAGAAAGAAGAAATTTCAAATATTGTTGTTGTTTATGATACGCAAGCAATGTAGTTTCAGTAATGGTGGGGGGGTTTTTTCACAATTATAATTCTGAAAGTTTAATGCATTTTCTTTCCAGAATTTTTTAAGTAAAAAAAGCATTTAGAGAATAAACATTATTGTTTTGAAACAGATTATTCGTTATCTTTGAAATATTTAAATATTTAAAAGGTTTTAACAGTGTGTATACATGTAATCTGGTCTCAGTAGGTTTCGGTGACGTTATTTGTGTAAACCGATGTAACCCATTGCATAGCATTATACATGCACCGTCCTTCAATAATTTTAAACGTTACGCTTTTTGAGTTTAGCATTGATTTTATGTTCTATTCGTTTTTGGGTTTAATGTCTATTTTTAACTGCAAGTTCCAACTCTAAGTTTGTTTCGGAGAAATCTGATGTTATCTTTTGATGTTGAAAGATATTAATACACCTACGAGTACATATACTACTACATATACTCGTATATGTTACTCATATATATATATATATGTGTGTGTGTGTATGTGTTTAGCCTTTTAAAACACACTTATTTGTGTTTCATATCGTAGTAATAATTCCACTGATACCTCACTTTCACTTCATATCGATTCAAGATACCGCCATAATAAGACATATCATTGACATTGGGATCTAAGTTCCGAAACGAATAATATTTCTCCTTACAATATGCCCCAAAGAATGAAATCGTAAGGATCATTGGTGGTTTCAGGAAGGCCGCAGAAGTGTTTTTCTTACGTGTCGGAAAAGCTTCCCGAAATCAGTAACGTGAAATTTAGAAATTTAGAAATTTTTTAATCCGACCGGTAGCCGCAGAAAGATCCGTTTGTGCATCGATACGCCAGACCAGGAGGATGGAATTTGGCTAGAACGTTGGCACGTTAACTGGTGAATTTCCGGCACTGTTCCTTACAACGACTGACCAAGAAGGCTAAAGTGAAACTATTCCTAGCATGTCTAGTAAATCAAGCAATCTCCAGTAGTTTGCTAGAATTGTCCAACGATCATTTTTGGGTCAATGCAGGGTGTACTCCTTCCGTGGTCGGGCCTAGATCGACTCATCACTAATCCAGCTACATGAGATCTAGAAGATGAATTGATACAACTTTCGACGCGGAGTATTAAATTATAATTATTTTGGCTCTGGTCCAAAAATTTAAAGTTAAATTTACATTGTGTTTTCGCATATTTTTTTTACATCGATTGTAATTTAGTTATAAACATTGAAATTATTTTAATACGGATGTCATAATTATTATTTTTATATGCGTTGTATTTAGTAGCCAATTTCAAAGAATTTTATTGATTGTTCATATTCCAAGGAGTTTCTAAAAACGCGCTTATTAGGCGAGTTGAAAATAATATTTTTGAACTGTATTTACTTATATAAAAGAACACATTTATTTTGAAAGTTAGATTCCTAGATGTACTTTGTAAATTTTTTGTTTAAAAAAAAAAAACTTACAAGGAAGGTCTCCATATTGGGCATACTCAGATTTTTTCGGAAAAAATACGAATTAAACTACTTATGTATCTAATGAATGATCAGTAAAATTTAGCGGTGGAATCACAGTATTATGTCTGTAAAAAAATAAAATAATTTCGAGTATTTGGCGCAAAAAGATGAAAGCATCACGCGATTTGGCGAAAAGCACTTTCCCTCGCCAAAATCAAACGATTTCAATGCACCTAAAATTTCTTGTCAATTAATTTTTAAAATGCGTGTAAATAGCATTTAATAATTTTAAATTTGAACAATGAGAGAGTTTGATACTTACATATATTTTGTATTGTATATTTATGTTGCTTTAGCAGAAGTTATTTAATTTTATCACTTTAAAAACAACTTCATACATAAACTAGTTGGATGTGTCAATCCCAAAACTTTCTTCTATCTCATAAGTACATTTTAATATTTAAAAAAAAAATGTGGTGACCCCAAAATTACCCACTATCGAATTTCCTCGAACATTTGACCTAGCCTAATAAGATTCTGGTATCCGAAAAGCCTAAAACGCAAAATTTAATTAATATTCTGAGAAAATGAGCTTAGTAGTGCCTCATGTTGGTTATTTATACTAAAACCTAATACGCATCTATTTATGTCAAGACCTAACAGAATCTGAAATTTGATAGAATTTCGTCCATTAGTTCTTGAGGTATAGTTATAACAAAAAATTTGCAAAACGTAGCACAGCAACACCATTTCTTGGAAAATAATTGCCAAAACGTAAAAAAGCGTCTAATTATGTTATGGTGTAAAAGAATCTGAAGTTTGATGAAATTCTGTGCATTAGTTTTTGAGATATAGTTAGTTAAAAAAAAACCGTGTAAAATATAGCACAGCAGCACCATCAGTTGAAGGATTTATAACAAAACGTAATCATCGTGTAATTATATTATATGTCATTTTGTAACGAAATCTGAAGTTTGATGAAATTCTGTGCGTTGGTTGTTGAGATATAGCTATCGGAAAAATCCTGCAAAATGCAGCATAGCTGCACCACCTGTTGCAAGGTTAATACCAAAATGTAATCAGCGTCTAATTATGTTATATATTCTAGTGTAACAGAATCTAAAATTTGATAAAGTTCTCTGCATTAGTTCTTGAGATATAGCTATCGCAAAAATCGTGCAAAATGTAGCATAGCAGCGCCACCTATAGGGCAGTTCACACCAAAACTTTATCAGCGGCTATGTATCTCAAGGTATCGCAGAATCTGAAGTTTGGTGAAATTCTGTGCGATAGTTGTTGAGATATAGCTATCATGAAAATCATGAAAAACGTGGCATAGCAGCGCCACCTACTGACCAATTTACACCAAAACTTAATCAGCGTCTATGTATATTAAGGGGTCACAGAATCTGAAGTTTGGTGAAATTCTGTGCATTAGTTCTTGAGATATAGCAATCTTGAAAATCATGAAAAACGTAGTATAGCAGCGCCACCTGCAGGCCAATTTTCACCAAAAACCAATAGGCACTAATTCATATCAAGGTCTAACTGAATATAAAATTTTATTAAATTTCGAGCATTAGTTCTTGAGATAGAGCGCCCACAAATTTTTTGTCACATACAGACAGACACACAGACAGACAGACAGACGGACAGACAGACAGACGGACAGACGGACAGACTCACAGACAGACATTTTCTAAAAATAGTCAAAACGTGTTCAGGACCTTCTAAAACGTATAAATCCGTCGAAAACCGGAAGTCGAAAATTTTCATGAATCCAATACTTTCTTCTTGTAAAGATAGAAGAAAGTAAAAATCTTCTTACATTTAAACGTATAACAAAATAAAGGCCAGACGAAGAATGATACAGTTGCTGTAATGCATTTCAACATTGGAGAAGTTTTTGTTTCCATAGCAACGAAATAGAATCAACAGTGCTCAACTGGTTTGAACTTAATTTCGAGCTTGAAACAATTTTAATTAATTTAAATTTTGTTGTAATTCTTAAAATTTCATCGTTAATTTTCATTATAAATATATTATGACGAAACTATAGTTAACATAAATTAAAATTGACAAAATTAAAGTTATAATATAAAAGTTCTTTAAACAAGTTCAATGTGAAACATTTCTTACCTTAAAAAATATTGCGTGAAAAAAGTATTTTTTGAAATTTTATTTTGTCGCCGAACGATGATAAATCGCCAAATAAATGGCGATAATAAACATATATAACTACATGAGAAGAACATTCTGTATTTTTTCAAACTTTTCTGTGTATGCCCGTATGGAGACCTTCCATGTTAGTCAGCTTTGTATTTTATGTTATATTTATAAATTATTGTATATATTAATAAAAAAGTTATCATCACTTCACCTTATAGTTTACAAAATTATCTGACACTGTGTATTTTCATCGTTTTTTGCTTTTATTTAAATTTTTTCTTTATTCATGAGTACACAAAAGTATATCTTGAGGCATTTAACGACTATATATTTTTTTCTGATAGAATTTTATTAAATGCGTTTTTCAAACGATTGTAATTCAAGTATAACTATAAAATATGAATAAAAAATTCCATCTGTATATTCCTGTTTAATACAAAAATAGTTGAATGCGAAAATGGGTATTTTAAATTTAAAGATAATGTAAGTATTCTACGTTATAAGATACAAAAATGTTCTTTTACTGAAAAAAAACTTATCTATATATATTTTTTCTTTGGTTTATGTATTTTGTAAATAAAAATTAATGTTATTTTATTTTTTCAGTGTGATAAATAGCTCAAAGTCATTGTTTCAGAAGTGTCAAACAAAAGTAATCTAGATTTATTCCATACTTCCTCAGTAAAATGCAAGGATATGTTTAATTTATATATTATGTTCATTTTCCCATCAAGTCACGTCTCAATAAAAGTTGAAAATCGTAGAGAACTCTTCAAAATGTTTTGACACCATTCAGTGATCCAAAGATACCCCCCAAAATATTGAAGAATTTCAAATCTTTAATCTCCTTTTAGTCACTGGCATTAAGCCAGAGACAAAGTAACTAAAGTTTGATATAGATTACATAGGAAGTTCTTTTGTTCTTCATTCACACTTAGTAAAATCTTTTATTTTCAGCTGACAGCTAAGAAAAAAGAGATGAAATATGTTACAAATGTAAGAAAAGTATAGCGCTTTTCAAAATATTATTTACTCTTTGTCTTTATACTGCTTTTTAATAGGAAAAAATATCTGTCTGAAAGTGATCTTTTAAGCATGCACGAAACAAACTTAAAACTCGTTAAAAGTTTGAATTGATGATGAACACTCTGGAAAAACATTTAGAGAAAAAAAAGCATATTATTGCTGTTTTTCCTGAAATTTAAATAACTACCAAAACGATCATTCTCTAGTAAAAGAATGCCTGAAGTTCTATCATAATAATGTAAAATATATATAAACTAAATTGTGAGTGGAAATTAGACAATTAAAAAATAAACATTTAAGTAGAAAAATATTTCTTTATTTATTTCCCGTGTTCTTTTATCGCCTCCCTATACATTATTATATTTAATGTAAAAAAATGCTTACATTTCTTTAGTATAAATATTTTACTACATTTCCTAAATTTCGCACCTATTTTTGTATAGAATTATCACCAGTTTTCGTTACACACTTCCATTGATCAGTCATTCAGTGGACATGTTGACTTGCCTAACTTAAACATTGCCTTCGGTGAAGCGATTTGAAATGCACACAAACGTCTTCTCAAATAATCTAAACAACACCACCTTCATGATGTCTTCTTCGCACTGTAGATGTTGATACTAACCTTTCAGTAGTTGTAGTAAAATAGGATCTAAAAGGAGATGAGGGATGCTGTTCTATTCCTTCGTATACATAATCGGTAATTCGATCATCAAGTTGACCATTATTGCCCTGTAACAGAACATTATTACCTACAGCATTGGTATAAGAGCGCATTAAAGCAGAAAGAACATGATCTTTATAGATGTGAGCATTTGCAATTCCTTGTGGAAAAAAATAGAGATCTGTATGTCGACCCAAAGTGATACCATCTCAAACACAAACACTGCCTCCTTCATACAAATCTTTTTTATGAATGTTTGCTGGATGATAGCGTTATCCTTGATCTCTCCATGTCAAACAACTGTTACTATCGCTTTGGAGGCTAAACCATAACTCATCCGTGAAAAGAACACGTCTTCATTGATCAGCCGTCAAGTGGACATGTGGACGTGCCCAACTTAAACGTTCATTCCGGTGGCGCGCGATATGTGGTGCACGAATGTCTCATCGCATCATATAAAAACCATCTTCATGATTCCTTCGACGCACAGTAGACGTTGATGCCAACCTTTCAGCGACTGAAAAAAGGGTGCCTTTAAGATAGATGGGGTTGCTATTCTATTTCTTCGTACATATAACTGGAAATTCGATCATGAATTCTCATTGTAGAGCTTGCTCATCTTTTTTTTTTCTTTTGCTGAACCTTTTAGAGGCCCAAAAAGTTGTTTGAAATGGTTTCCAAGTCTATGAATAACTGAAGAACTCAGATTTAGGCATCTGGTTATGTCAGTCTAATTTTGATCAAACAACAATCTTCAAATAGCTCTTTATCTCTGTTATGAGGACAAATGATAAATTGGTTGCAATTTTTCAATTTATGTATAGTTTACAAATATTCGAAGGAAATAATGTCAGTTTAATTCCTTACAATAAACATTTTCATAGTTATTAATAAAATTTCCAAATCTGAAAATAATTTACTATGTTTTTCTTTGAACTGCTTCTTTTTTACTCTGAAACCAAGTGAAAAGAATATTTATATAGTTTATCTCCGCTTAAAATAGTAAACTGGGTTAGACGTTATTTTCACACGTAATATTTTTTTAGAAAAAAAATACACTGTCAGTACGTACTTCATTTTTTCGTACTTCATTTATATATACCCTTTCATTTTTTACGTCATTACGTATTTCAGTTTTACAGCTAAGAACTTTACAAAAGTTTCTTAGCATTTTCATTGTCATTGTAATTGTCTACTTTCATTGGAACTTGCAAACTTATGTGTTACTTCATAAATTTATTGCTAATTTTTCCGTAATCGGGTCAACTAATAATTGCCGTATTTAAACAAAACGCTCATTGTAAGCAAAAGTAACTTGCTCGATGATCTATTCATAAAAAATAGTTCTTTAATTTTTTTTTATTTCATGAAAACTTTTTTCATATTACAAGAAGTTTATTGCAGTATAAATTGATGTAGTCATTTTTTCCTTTGCTCAGTTCTTATAACACCAAATATTTTTAATGCGCAAACAAATGAATAGTAGAGAAACGAAATTTTCAAATTTAATGAGACTGTACACAAAAATATTAAAATACAGAATATACACTAATATATTACAATATAATATTTATCATAGTTTATAATAGTAATTTTAAAATTACGTGTAAATTATTCTTTAATTTCATAGCAAATATAATGAAATGAAAGGGAAAAATATTTTCATGTGTCAAAAATATTCTGTAATAATATTGATAATTTTTGTATAATGTTCGAAATTTCAAACAAATAGCAACAGAAGAGTATTTATATTATTATACTAAATAGTATTACTAATTAATCTATGTATAATCTGAGTTATCCATATTACTATTTAATTAAGATAACGGATTAATACTAGAACGGCAGTGAATGGTCAGTTTCACTGAAAACCATATGAGTATATTTCGATTAAAACCAGAAATTTCTTTATAAAATAAGTTAAAAAGACTCAAAGAAGAAGAAGAAGAAGTTAAATAAAAAAAAATTAAATTGTTTTAGATCAAAATTCTGGTATGAAGTATAAACTTGACTAAAATATCCGGCCTTTCGAGTGCTAAAAAATAATTGTATCATATCAAAACTCGCAGTTTAATTCTTTTTCATAATATATATTTTAT
The DNA here is from genome assembly GCA_964019185.1 of Maratus speculifer. Classification (NCBI taxonomy): domain Eukaryota; kingdom Metazoa; phylum Arthropoda; class Arachnida; order Araneae; family Salticidae; genus Maratus; species Maratus speculifer. The sequence continues at coordinate 171,567,383 of OZ025294.1, forward strand.
TATTGAAAATAAACATAAAAATGCTTAAAACTATTAAAAAATATAATTATCTTCTGTTAGTTTAAGTAAATAAAATTGACATCTTAGTTTATATCTGCATTTGTGTAATCCCATAAAATTTTCTTCCGCAATGGAAAGAATAAAACTGCCTACAAATGGATTAATTACCAGAAAAATTATTGAAGTATGAAACATTTATACATATTATACCACGAAATAAATTTTTTATAATATCGATTTTCTGTAATGACATTAAGTAATAATTATTGTATTTTTCAAAAGTGATTTGTCGCAATAGAATGCTTTTTTTGCGACACATTTTCTATATCAGTATTCACTTTAGAACATTTTGCTTCTGATTATTTCATACTTGGTTCTAATATGGTCGATGAACCTTATAAAAATTATCTATATAAATCTTATAAAAATATGTTATTTATCTTTTTTATTTTCATGAAAACATTTTTTCAAGACCTTTTATTATTAGGAATGTAACCATAATAATTATTTTAAAAAAAATAATAATTACTGTCTTTGCTAAATTATTAAACAATTTTGCCAGGTAAAGGTAAAAGTAACCGACAAAAATTAAATTAAATTATCAGCAGATATGCAATATTTAAAATTTAAGATCCATTTTTCGAACTGATGGTCAAAATTGCTTCAAAAAATGTACCAATAATTTAGAATTTCAGATTAAATAATAACAAAACCAACAGAATTGATTTTAAACATCCTTTTTAACTTTTAAATCAATTATCTCAATTCGCAAAATTTACATTTAATGAAAGTTTTATTTTTTTTTTAAATTCACGTTGAAAAGCATTATAACATAAAAGAAAATATACTTATTTTTTGAAATAATGTACCATATTAAAAAAATATATATATTAAGGTAATTCTGGTTACTTCATCAACATACCTACAGATTTGCAAACTATTTCAATGCTTTTTGTAGAAGTCATCACAATACATACAATATCACAAACGCACAAACAACAAAAATGGCCCATATTTTAACAGTGAGGCGTCGTTGACGTTTCGGTAATAAGCTTTAAACTTTTCGAAAAGTTTAATAATATTTCTACTTGTTTATATTCTTCGATGCATATTTTTTATTGTTTATACATTATTTATTGTATTCGAAATTTTTCCTATTAATTTACTCTTTTGGCATTGGTATTAAAAACAATTCTGAAATAGCAATGAACTAATTGAAACTGTTGGTGATACACATGTTGTTAAAAATATAATGTGTATTTGAACATAATTAAAGCCATTTTTGCAGTGTAAAAAATGCATTATTTATTCCCTTCTTATATGCTTCAAAGAATAAATATACGATAAAAATTATGTCACTTACATAAAACGACTTAATATGACTTCTCATAAAACTAATTTGTCTAACCTCTTTTTTTTTTTTTTTTTTTTTTTTTTTTTTTTTTTTAAGTAGAAATTTTTTTTAAAGAATTTGACTTTAATTACTTGTCGAGCTGTATTAATGACATCTAATAAAGTATATCATTTTCAGAAGGAAACATTTATTTTTGAGGAATACATATTTAACAGTTAAATTTTTTCCGTAAAAGCTTCTCTTCAATGAACTGATATTTGCATGTAAATGAACTACATATATATATATATTGCAGTTTTTTTCTATAAGTTCATTTCAGAATAAATTGACGTAGTAAATTATTCCTCTAACTAAAATCGCCTAAAAGGTTTTTTTTCTTTTTTTAATGTGCAAACAAATTAAATCATCTTTAAAAAATAATAATAAATAATATAAAATAGTAGGCGAACAAAATTTTCAAATATGATAAGACTCAGCAAAAAAAAAAAAAAAAAAAATAAAAAAAAATAAATAAATAAATAAAAATAAAAATAAAAATAATAATAATACTATACAATTACATTTATTGCAGCTCATAATAAAATAATAAAAATATGTGCAAAGCTTGGTTAAATTTATAGAAAATCTAATTAAATAGAAGGAATTTATTTTTCATGGTTCTATACTCAAAAAATGAAAAAAGAAGACCACTCCTGTGTATGTTTGTGTGCCTGTTAGAGTCATTTTACTCGTAAACTATGGAACGTGGAAAGTTCAAGTTGGGGGAAGTAATAAAATTTATTGACACAGATATTTAGAGATTATTATATATTCACAAATATATTCAGGAAAAATGCAGAAGGGCCAATTAAGTTACTCGAAAAAAAAAGTATAAATCGTCGAAAATGTAGTGCAAAAATATGCCCTACGCCACCCCCCCCCCCCCCCTCAACATTTATTTCCAAATCTACTGAAAACTAAAATCATAAAAAATCTATTATTGAATCATGGAAAATATACTGTTCATTTTTCTGTTATGCAAAAATTTGATTTGTTGGCATTCAGCAAAAGTGATAAGAAACGCACTGGTACTTATTATAGCAGAAGTATAAAAGCATTGTCGATAATGATTTTCGAAAAAAAAATCGTCAGTAATTACACGAGATATTAACCCATACAAGTACGGTCGGTTTGGTAATATATAACGGCAGGGGAGGCTTACTTTATATATAATCGACTTTTAAAGCGTAGATAACAAGTTTGAATCAATATAATTATATAATACAAAGCCCAGTACAAGCCTAAAACAACAAACGTCATATTGTTAAAAAAAAAAAAAAAAAAAAAAAAAAAAAAAACTTAATTAGGAGGAATCGCATAAGTATTTTGGGATGCGAGACTAGTTTTCATTGAATGGATCTCTCAATACTCCTACCGTGTCTTCCAAAGTTAATTAAACAATTGTCTGCAAAAATGCTACGCAAACCAAGGCAACATTGCAGCTTTGCGAATTCATTTCAAAGCGCGCTTAGTTCAATACCACGTTCATTCTTTGTAAAAGATTTTTGTTTTATTTATACTCTAAAAAGAAAAGATTATTACTATGCTGAATTTAATTTTGTGAAATGCCAAATAAAATTTAAATATGCATGTGACATTTTAAATTTAGGAGCCAGAATCATCATCGCCAGGGTCCCCGTTCTTTGCACAGAAGTCATGGCCAGCGAGGGAAAAAATAAAAAATAAATAAATGTAGAATATCCAATAAATCACTCATTGGTGGCTGTAAGTTTATTTATTCAACTGTAGTCATTATAGAGGGAAAAACTCCTTTTTGCAAACGATCTTTTACCGAAATGTCCAAAAAATATTCCATCATTTACTTCAACCAGCCGTACTCATCGACAAAAGAACTCCAGAATCTCTCCCCTTCTCATCTCGAGACTTCCACCTTTAAAAACTAAAAAGAAAATTCTAGAACTTTCTGTAATCTCAAACCATCATCCTTTTATGTAAACAGAATTCTTGTCCAGATACGAGGCTATTTTACACAGACGATAAATTTATTTTAAAAAAAATATTATTTAACCAATTTATAATCGACTCATAATTTCTTAGGCAGACGATTTTTATAAATAATTAATTTTAAGAGAAAAAGAAAAGAAATGAATTTATTAATGCACACATCAAAGGTTGACGGCGGAAAAATAAATAAATAGATAAAATAAAATAATGATATTTTTTGAAAGGTATGGTTTTGGAATAAATTTAATAAGATTTTCTTAAAAAGGGTTGATAAAAACATAGAAGAAATCAGTTTTATTTGGAATATTAAGAAATAAAGTTTTAATTAAGAATATTTTTAATTTAGAGCCATCTTTTTAAATTTACGCATACTGGAATAATGTTTTTTAAGGCAAATTAAGAATTTATATCGTCTGCATACAGATTAACAGATTAGATCTAGAAACAAGATTTTAATTTAATAATTTGAAGTAAGTACGGAACATTATTGTAAGAAAATTAAGGTAGTATAAAGGTTAGTTTTGGCGAAAAAAATTTAAATTTGTAATATGCATTAATTTTATCGTCAGTACCAAATTAAGGTAATTAAAAAAAAAAAAAACAGATTAAGTTAATATGAAAAAAAAGAGTTATACAGTACAGCGAAGTTTCATGTTATTTAGGCTTCATATGTCATTGAACTTTTATAGTATAACCGTCCCTACTTTTCTGGTATATACAGATATACCCATACCTATGTTGTATAGTTTTTTAGAAAGTCTTGTTATTCTTTTGACAGCGGTTTTTTAGGTAATTAAGTTAAAAATCTATATACTTATACTGTACGGAGCTTTCTAAGCGTAAGTGATACTCGAACTTGATTATTCATTTATGTTTCTTAAGGATTCTGTAATGTTACTTATAATGTCTGTATAACGATCAAATTTTCAAACTAATTGCAGCAGAAGAATATTTATATGATTATACGAAACAGTATTATTATTAATCTAGGTATAATCTGAGTTATTCGTATTACTGGATAATTAAGATTAATGGATATGGACTAGAGCGGTCGTCAGTGGTCAATTTGACTGAAAACCGTATGAATATATTTCGATTAAAACCAGAAATTTCATTATAAAATAAGTTAAAACGGCATAAAGAAGAAGAAAAAAACGTCAAATTATTTTACATTAATTTTTGTATAACGTTAGAAATTTCAAACAAACTAGCTGGGTAACCCGGCAATGCGCGGGTATCTCAAAAACGCATTAATCTCTAAAAACATGAAATTCCTCAGGTGCCCGGGTATCTCAAAAAGACGTAAAATTCTAAAAACATGAAATTCCTCAAATCTTTCTTTCAGTTGCATTAAAAAAAACCTTGAGCCAGCAGATTCCAGTCTGTAAACCTGCATTATTTTGTAATAGCTGCGTAAGCTGGGTATCTTGAAAAAAAAAAAAACATGGCTCAGCATTTTATGGGGTGTCAGATAAAATTTTTAAAATATCTAAACTAAACAGCCGTTTAGTTCAAAATGTTTCAAACTAAGCGAGTAAACAAATGTATTTTAATTGAGTTGAGTGATATTTGCCTCTGAAGTTTTCTTTTCGATCCATGGAGGTAACTACATTTCGCTGCACTACGGTGCTAATTTATAGAAATTAGCACCAGTTGTATGATTTTTTATATTGCAATATTTATTAAAAACCCTTAACTTTTATTACAAACAAAAAGATTTCGCGTTTAAGTATGGATTTTGGCATAATGACAACATATCTTCTGTGGAATTTATGGGTTGGATGTACATTTTACGAAAATCAAAGCCGGCCAAATCAATGCTTTCATTTTGAAGTCTGCTTCAATGGAAATTAATTTAAAAAAACTATTCAATCAGTTCTTTTAAAATTTCGAATTTTTTTAAATCATGTTTAGATAAAGAACTAAAAAAATTTTTGAGTGCAAATACCCAAAAATCGGCGAGATTTAATGATCACAATCGCTTATATATCATTATACAATCAACTACTCAACCGATTTTTTTCTATCTTTTCCAGATAGTTAGATAAGGTTCAGACATACATTAAAAAAAAAGCAAGTCGATAGTGCAAAAACTTTGGGAAATATAAAATATTTACTGTAAATTTTTTAACAAAAATGAAATTTCAAAAAAAAAAAAATTTCAATCGAAAAAATCAAAAATTAAAAAAAAAATTACACTGACATTATCAGAAAAGAATGAGGATTCAGAATCCGGCATTGTTTTTTGTTAGAATTTCATAGAACTGCCAGGATTGGAATTTAAAAATGCATTTCGAAAAAATTGCGAAAAAAAAAAACGCTGAAAATCGAAGTTTCGTAAAAAAAATCTAAAAAATCACAAATAAAAAAAAATTTGACGGTGAGTGCAAGAAAAAAAACGAAGTATCCGAAAATCTAATTATTTTGTTGCTGGTGTGTTTATAACTGCACCGATGGCAATTTAAAAACGAGAAAACAGAGGGAGAAATTTTCTCCCTCAGGCGATCTTTTTCGGATCGCCATTTCCGTCTAAATTGCAAACATGCAGGGGCAAATCAGTTAAAAATTAACGTGTCTGATTAGTTTTTAATTAATAATTAACGAACTAATTGGAATTTCGGGATGTGAATGGGCAACTGATGATCCCCGGATTTTTTTCCTTCAATTCAAACGCGACGTTTCTCCGTTTCCGGGTTCGGAAGAGATAGCGTCACATACATCATACATACATACATACAGTATACGGTCGAATTTTAATAGTATAGATAGTAACAGAAGAATATTTGTATTATACCAAACGGTATTATTATGATTCTAAGTATAAGATAGTGTTAGATGTTAATCTGAAGATCAAGGGTTTCAAACACAACTGTATAAGACCAAAACTCTCAGTTTTTCTTTTTTCATAAAATATATCGATATATTTTTTCCATTAAGGACTTCTGTTAGTTAAAGGAAAGAAAATTGATGTCTGTTTTTATATGACCATGATTGTAAAAAAAATAGAAAACCAACGATTATAAATGCACAAATAAAGTATAAAAAGGGGAGCAAACAGCTGTTTCGAATCTACGATCGAGATTCTTCTTCAGTGCAAAAACTCAGCGAGCTAGACAAAGCAAAACTGAGCAAAGAGACAGAGAGACGCAGGCTTATATACCAGCTACGGGAGCGATCCCGCCTAAAGGAAAGCAACCGATGAGAATATAGCAGCCAGAACAAGTAGGTGGTCAAGTAGCGACATCTACCGGCGAAAAAACAAAACAAAAACTAAAAAAGGAGAGGGAGAAAAAAAGATTTAAATTAAAGATTTCCAAATGCTGGGAAAATAAGGAGTACTTGATAAATCATAGACTAAGGAGTGAGAATTTTTTATGATGTGGTAAGCTTCCCAAAAATTAAGATCAAGAATGGAAGAACACTTAATGATGATGGTGGCTGTAGAAAAGTTAAATTTATGTTGTGAAGACAAAACAATGTTGGGCAATAGAACAGCATTTAAGCTCTTGATTTTTGACATACCTTTTATGTTCAATTAAACGACATCTAAGAGCACGTTTAGTCTAGCCAATATAAGAAAGATCACATTTTCAAGAAATTTTGTAAATACCCCAGTTATCTGTATAAGATCACCATTGATCACTTAGGTAACAGGGGTAGTTACCAAATTTCTTGCCAATGTGGTCTTTCTTATATTGGCCAGACTAAACGTCCTCTTAGATTTCGCGTAATTGAACATAAAAGGTATGTCAAAAATCAAGAGCTTAAACGCTCTTCTTATTGCTCAACATTGCTGTCTTCACAGCATAAATTTAACTTTTCTTCAGCCACCATCATTCATAAGTGTTCTTCCATTCTTGATCTTAATTTTCGGGGAGCTTACCACATCAACTAAAATTCCAATCCTTAGTCAATGATTTATCAAGTACTCCTTGTTTTCCAACCCTTTTGAAATCTTTAATTTAAATCGTTTTTTCTCCCTCTTTTAGTTTTTGTTTTGTTTGTTCTCCGGTAGATGTAGCTACTTGTCCACCTAGTTGTTCTGGCTGCTATATTCTCATTGGTTGCTTTCCTTTAGGCGGGATCGTTCCAGTAGCGGGTATATAAGCCTGCGTCTGTATGTCTCTTTGCCTAGTTTTGCTTTGTCTAGCTCGCTGATTTTTTGCACTGAAGAAGAATCTTGATAGTAGATTCGAAACAGCTGTTTCCTCGCCTTTTTATACTTTATTTGTGAATTTATAATCGTTGGTTTTTTTTAACACTTTTTCACAAAGGCTTTATTTACTATTTTACAATGACTGTATTTGCAAAAGTTTTTTATCTGTGGCAGAAAGAATAAAGCTATTCACAAGCTGATAAATTTATCCTCTTCTTCCTCTAAAAATAATAATAATAGTAATAGTAAATAAAGCATTTTTACATAAAATGTTATGAGATATTTATGTAAAACTTCCTTAAACATAGTTACTGACAATGGATTAAGTACAATAAAATCTCTCGATATCTTTTTGATGCATAGTCTGTCCAACATATCCAGGTGTCTGCTTCAAATATATTTGTGAAGTGAAGTGAAAAAAAGTAATCGCTAAATAGTGATGTACGCTAATGAGAATTGGGTTTCTATTGAGTTAAATTGTACAATTAACACATAAGGTAAAATATCTTAAAAACTCTTTATCATACTGATTCATCCTAAGTTATGTTTAGATAGATTTCATAAGAAATACACCTTCCTATGTTGCAATTTCTAAAAAAACTCTTACAGATCTACGCCGATCATGACCCTTTAAACTCGAAATCACCCCCAGTTGAAAACCGTACCTTCCGATCAATCTATTTAACTATCTATGTACATATATCATTTTTTTATGGACACGGTAACTTACATAATTATGCAAAATCTTTTACAAAACTTACACATAAAGTTAAGAGGTAAAAAATTTCGGTCAAGTTCATTAATGGGAAATATCAACAGTCGAAGTATGCTTTTGTGAAAACCAAAAAATACCATATCTTCTTAGTTATATTACAAATAAAATGAGTTTTAGTCAAATATTACATCTAAGAAAAGGTCTAAAAGTTTAGGTGTATGACAGATTTCTCGGGTCAATAAAAATGAGCTCAAGGGGTGAAAAAAAAAAGGTTTTATAAAGAAAAAAATTCATAACTTCCTTGAGTCACAAAATATAAAATTCGATTAATATTATTATAAATTATTATTAATATTATCTAGATCATTCATATTAACAATTTTTTGATAGAAGCAATCCTTACATCAATAATAAAAATTAAATTAAATTAAATTAAAAATAAAATAAAATAAAATAAAAATTATAAATATTTAGCTGTGAATAAGAAAAAATCTTCACAACTTTGTCAAAACGCAAGAAATAAAATCGGCTTAGATTTATTTGAAATCTTCTTAATATTATCAACAACTTTTATAGTGAAAAGATTTTAATACGAACAACTCATACAAAAACTATTAACTACATTTTTTATATTGACAATTTTTTTAATCAAGAACAAGTTTGCAAAAATCTGGGTTTACTTTTGATTTTCTTTTCTTTGGCGAAGTCAGTATTAAATTCGTTAATCTACTTCCGCCTGTTGCACGAGACGGCAGGTTATTATTTAAATGCATCATTAAAAATAAAAAATTCTTAAACCAAAGTTAATGATGAAAAAATAATGTATTTCCAACTTTTGAAAAATATTTAAAAAAATCCTTAAAATCCTAATAAAAAACAACTGAATTATTACAAGCATTTCTATAAATCAGGTCAGTGTTTATATTTTATTCAATATTAATATATTATACAGCATTAAAGTAGGCTAAGTAAGAACCAAATAGAATGTTTTCTTATAAAAAATTTCTACAAAAACAAAGCTTGTCTATTGTAATTGTAACATTTTTTTTTCCATTATTTGTGACATTTCTTATTAATGGTAACCTGAATAACAGTGTGATTTATTTATTTCAATGACTAACTAAATGAGCACAATTGTTGCCAATCAGAGTTTTAGCTCAGGATTTATTGCTGTTCTAAACTTACTTCAGTACCTGATTAATTAAAAAGATTTTTGTTATACGACTTTTCTAAGATTTGTTTAGTTCAGTATAAGTAATTTATCACTGTTAACATTGAACGATATTATTTATTTTGGGAAAAGGTCTCTGAATATATATATATATATATATATATATATATTCAATTTAACAAGCAATAACAAGATAAATATTAATAGTAAGAATTAATTAGAGTTTCAAAATAAAATATTAGATTTGAAAAGTATACTTCGCTATTGCAATACATACATAAATCTTACATAATAATGATATTTATATTTTAAGTGTATGCATATATATAAAAATATATCAGATATCAACATATATAATATTTTAGATGTGTTTCATTTTTAAATAAACGAGGTGGAACCCGTCGAAATTCGACGAAAGAAAATGTTTAACATAAAATGTTTAGAAGAAAATGTTTAACATTCGACGAAAGAAAATGTTTAAGAAGGAACTGCTGTATTGAATTGTAATAAATTTATAAAATTACTTACAGTAAAAAATGCATCTTATATTGGTCAGTCTATCTCTCAAACAAATATTATAAAAAATACATCTTATATTGATCAGTTTAACTCTAAAACAAATATTATTTTAAGCTAAGAGTAACAAAATACAATGAAACTCAGTTGTCCAATTTTTTAAAATTAAACTTTAATCGCATATAAAATCAGTAAAATATAAGAAAGATCTGTTATTATTGATGAATTTATCAATTGCGTCTCTTATGTTTGGTATAAATGCGGATGAAAATAACAAAATTTATTCCAAATTGACACGGTCCTGGAATTTCACGCGAAATTAAAGCCCGTCGTAATTTTCATCCTCTCAAAATTTAAACATGTACTTCTCATATCCGTATTCACCATGATTAAAAAAATGTTATTTTAATTTGATCATTTTAAAATCACTATAACTCAAAACTTGAAGTTATTTAACTGATGAATAAAAACGTGATAAAACCGAAATCACGGAATTTTATAACAGACGATAATTTTTGCAATTTAATTTCTATTTTTTCTCCAATTTTAAGAGAAAATAGAGTGATTATATTGCCACAACTACAAAATTGGTTCTAAAACTTATAAAAAAATTAATAGCTAAAAAACAAATTGAGGTACAGCTTTCAAACAAATTGCATTTAAAAGTACATTTTTTTCTCTATACGACGGGGTAAAAATCGGAAATATGCTATGTTCAGAAGTAGAAAATTTGAAGTAACAAAATATGCAAAATTGGAATTGCAGGGGAAAGTGTTGCCATTCGCAAAATGACGTATGCGTTACGCACAGATACGTTTGGCCTTTATAATATAGATAAATGAGAATTCTAAAAATATCATTTCAATAAATATGCAACTGTATAAAATTCCCATATTCTCATTATAGGAGAGAGTAGCCGAATTTGAATCTTTTCACATATTTTCAGGTTTAACTCATTAATTTTTGGAATATCGGAAGAATATCACTACATGTGATCAATTATTTCATTCACTAACTAAATAAATGTTTTGAAAAGTTTCTTTTTGTAAATCTTAAATTTTATTTTAGTTCTAAAAATTCGTCAAGCATGATCCAAATTCAAAGGCTGGTCGCATACACTGTAAAAAAAATCTGTAACCTTAGTAATCTAAATTAACCGAAATCTCTTATGCTTACTAAAATTTTATGTGTACACTTTACAAGAAAATGATGTCAATCTACAAAACTTGTAAGCAAAACTAAAACCATCTGTAACTTTACAAAAGAATTTACTAAAATTTTGGTAACTTTACTAAAATTTTATCTATAATGCTCGTTATCGTCACTTAAAAAGTTCTTGGAATACGATTTCCCAAAAAAATTCTTAGTAACCTTAAAATTTGTTTGATTCAAAGTGCAAATCTGTATCTGTTACATGAATTTTTATTGTTGCCGTTACATAAAAAGTTCTTGGAATACAATTCTACTAGAAATTTTTTTGTAATGTTCCAAATTTTTTTTTACAGTGTAAGTTAGACCTCTAGTCTCCTAAATTGAGGTAATTAATGTGTAGATTAAGGTGCTAATTAAGATGTAGAGAATGCAACTTATTTTTTAAAGCAAAGTTTATCATTAATGAAGCAGTCAAATACAACAGCAACGAAATATAACGGAATCAAATATCACGGATTGAAAATAATTGTTTTAAATCATAATTTATTCAAAATATAAATCAAAGTTATAATTGATTAAGAACGGGTATTATGGAATTGATTAGCAATTACTTGAATAAGATGTAAGAAGTGACGCAAGGTTCATTCATCACTTAATTTGTTAATTTTTTATTCTAGCGCACACAACATGGAACTATATTTGAAATAGTGTTATATCATTAAAATGCACTGAAACCTATTTTTCTCATAGATCATAAAAAAAGTTATTTTGGTGCATTTGTGTAGTATGACTATATTGATATCTATTCTATGTAATGTAAAAACTATGTCCCCATTTATTTCATTGATGAATATAAATTTTATTATGTTTGAACCATTTAAACTGCAATCATACTATTTCTTTCATTGACTGTAATTTAATGGAATTTTTTAGGGCTATCCATATCAGTAACTATTCATACTCAATGGAAACATGTAATGTTCAATCTTTACAATCCATTTCAATAATATACTGGGTGATCCAAAAGTCAGGACGAACTTTAAGAATGACTAATTCAAAAACGAATGAAGATACAAAGATACGGTTTGCGCCGAACAGATGGAGAAGAAACCGGGTTTTGTGTAACAATGAAAAAAAATAGTTTTGTTGGCGACCAACAAATGGCGCTATAGTGTTTTATTGCACCAAAAAAAGATTTACAAATGAAAAAATGTTGACAACTTACAAGTCAGCTTAATTACAGTTAATTAGTACTGCAGTAAATGTTTAGTGTACTGTCCACCATTCATAAGAGCAGCTGTGAGACTAGGCATCATACCAATCACATGATTTAGTAGCATTTCTTGCGTTACGGCTGACACATTTTGGCAAATGGCATCTTTAAGCACTGCTAGTGATGCCGTTGGTCGCCTGTAGAACTATATTTTTTATTGAAACACAAAGCCCGGTTTCTTTACCATACGTATGGTACAACCCGTATCTTTGTATCCTGATTTGTTTTTGAATTATTCATTTTTAAAGTTCAGCCTGACTTTTGGATCACCCGGTACATATCTTTTAAATATTTATCAATTGCATGCCATCTAAATATATTTACACTAGCCAGTGTATGTTCCGACAGAGAAAACGAATTCATCAAATTTTTTAATAGTATTAAAAAGTGTTTAAAAAATCTGCTACTTTGAGAAAAAACATCCGCTACGATTAATCAAACGCAAAACATTAGGCATTTTTATCTAAACAATTTAAACAGTTTTGAATTCAAAGGATAACCCTTCTTACCCCCTTCAGTCCACGGATTCTAGAAATTTCCCTTCTCTTCCAAAAATGCTGTATTTTATGCTTTTTAATGCAAAAAAATTGTTCTCCTTCTCCCGACACGGAACCGCAACACTCCCACGCCATCTTAGAAATGCAATTCTTAGAATTTAAAACTGCAGATCAAATACTATGTACACATAAAAAATTCAAAGAAAATAAATACAAATGCATACAAAATAAAAAGAAATAACAAGCAAAATTCATTGCATATTTTTATGAAATGTTTCTATAGGCCTGAACCATACTAAAAAACTGATTCAAATAAAAATTATTAATAAAAATTATTCAAATAAAAATTATTAATATTAATTAATTAAAATTTTCAGTAATTTGTTAGATATATTAATCCATTATAAAATATTAAAAAAAAAAAAACAACAGTGTTTGCATGTAATCTTCGAAATTGATTATTTTCTTTTCAAATTTATGATCGTATATCTAGTCCAATTTAAGCAGCCAAAATTGGTCAAATTAAGGAAACTGAGCTATTTTTTAAAACAGATAATCTCAAGCGTAAGAACAAAATCGAAAGAAAACAAATCTGGGTGAGAAATATTCAAAATTAACACATGGATATAAATATGCATATGAAAACGCAACACTTACCCTATTTTATAAATATTCTCTTACATTGAATAAAAAAAAATTAGATCAAAACAGAAAAATTTAGATCTAATTTTAGGGTTTTTTTAATTGCATGGAAGAAGCCTGTTGAAGGCGAACCAACAAGGTGAAAAATGTCCAGGACAGGGATCTAATTAGGAGCCCTTGGAATAGCGCTCCAAGTGCTCTACCATTTAAGCTATGAGGACGATGCCGATCTTGGCACTTTTTACACCTATATATTGCTAAGGCTGTACTGCAGCACAAGATAAAATATTCTTCATAAGCATCCAGTCCCCAGACACAAACAACCCATCATCAGTGAACGCATATACAATTTAATTAATTTTTCATACATCCTAAACCTACTTCATCTAGTGCTACAGTACAATCATACCAATATATGGGTGGAGAAAATACCCAGGTGGCCATCGCTGTCGTATCTTGAAAGATAGAGCACTTCCATGGTCTCCGGGTACGATCCCTGGCTTTGACATTTTTCGCCCTGCTGGTTTCTACTTTTGGTTAGTAAGTGATATTAAAAATTAAAATTAAATATTATCTTGTTTTCAAAATTTTTAATTACTGATTCCGTAACTCCTATATAAAAATAGTACTGTTCAGAAAACCGGAAATTTTGAACATTTCTAAAACATGTATAAAAAAAAGGATTTCCTAGCTAAAATTTATCTGGGCAAACATTATATTTGTGTTCAATATCCCCCTCTCACTCCCCCAAAATAGAACATAAATACATCAAATATCATCTCTATTGTAGAATTTCACTGCTGCATCCTTCTTCTACCTCAGATTCCTGAATTTAAATTCGACGAGTAACAATTGTACACACTATCTATTTCGATCATCTCTTAAAATATTTAAGTGATTTGAAATATTAACCTAATTGGATTTTGGGTACAGATCCAAAGTGGTTTTAAAGAAATGTTACCTTTTATTTAAAAATTAAATAAACGGTAATTTTTTATGATTTGTTAAAATACGGTAGTGCTACAGTATAAACAGTGTTACAAAATAGGCTTCTACTATAGTAAAGCAATATTTGTAGTATTTACGAAATTATTGCCCTTTGAATGTGAACGCAGAGCATGAGAAAATAAGAGATAGTAAGATATACGGATAAAAGAAAAGCACACATGCACCCGTTCTTTAATCATAGGTATAAATCCACTAATCGCACTCTTACTGTAGGGGGAACTGGGGCACATTGATACAGCTTTTTTCTAAGAATTTTTTCGGTGTTCAGAATGCAGAAATTTCAAGTTATTTTTCCATGTGGTGTCAGCAAAACTTGTGTAGTGTGTTATAAAAATGTACAATCGTTGTTTTATATATTATTTTTGCATGCAATTTTAAAAAAATCAAAAAAAGTCATTTGTGTGAGGTGTATCATCGGGGCAGATTGATACACCTCATGGGACATTTTGATACGTCTGGGAAAATGGAGACAAAATAACACCAATGCATATTTTTCATAGAAAAATAGTTAGCAAATCATTATATATTTATTTATAGAAATTCAAATCGCCCATAATTTATTTGTAAGCAATATTAAAGCAATCAAAATGAAATGTATAATGACCTCATGTTCTGGCTGTTCCTTGCCTGATTGTTGGCGGTGGTAACTTTGTCATATCTGGCACTTCAGCCCCAGCATTATCTTCTTTCTTAAGAAAGGTAAAAAAAAAATCACCAGGTTTTCTGTTTATAAATCGGTTTATAAACAGAAAATAAAGGATAATTATAAAAATTCTGCTTTAATATAATTATCCGGTGCTGTTCTGCAACTTGTATCTCTTACTTAACATTTTTCATGTCCAAAATACTTTTTACTCTGGAGAATAGATATAAATTTGAGATTTTCCAGGCTGCCGTCCTTTTCTTTTGTTAATTCTACTAGTACTAGATGTTGGATAAGTTCGTACGGCTTCTGCTTGCAAAAATATGATAAAATGTTATAGTATAAAGAAATTAGAGTTATTTCACTGCAATAAAAACTGATATTAGAATTTTTTGGCGAAAACCAATTGGATTAAGGAGTGTATGGTAAAAAAATAATAAAAGGTAATGAAAAAATGAACTAAAAAATGATTTAAGTTGTATTAATATGCCCCGACATAGACTGTATCAATGTGACACATACAGCCATTTTGAATAAAATGAGTCTCAAATCCAACACATCATAATTTAGCTAACAATAAAGAATGAGTAACTGATGAAGAGTAGCTTTACTTGCCTGGGGGCCCCACCAGTGGCCGAGAGGTTCGGACCTCTCAACTGGTAGACGGCAGGTGCTGGGTTCGAACCCAATCGCGGCTGTCGGCCTAACCGTTCGGAGTTTTCCGTGGTTTTCTTCGAACCTTGCGTAAATACGGGTTAGGTTCCCTTAGAAAGACCCCCACGGAGGGCACTCCCCCTGGTCCTATATCCCATTAGCGTAGATAATCGGACGACAAAACTCAACCAACCAACCAACCTTACTTGCTTGGGAAAGTATTATTTTCGGTTGAAAATACCGGAACAGTTGTATAATACCATTTCAATTGTTCAACTCAAATTTACTTTTGACCTACAAAAACAATTTATCACCCGTCCCATTGCATCAAATTACCGAAACATTCCAAGACTTTCTTTATGCAGTTGAGTGCACTAGCATCACCTTTTGGAGCTGTTGTGAACCTTCCTGTAATGACCCTGCGTGCAGTACAGGGGTGTATCAATGTGCCCCAAGTATCAATGCGCCTCACTTCCCCCTATGTGTGCCATATGCTTTAAAATACAACGATAGTCTAAAAATTGTCATACTTTTTTCTTTAGTAATGCTGTAAGTGCGTTTTTCTTGTATATAATTATTAAATTTTAGTATCATTAATTATTTATAAAATAAAATTTTCAGCAAGTCGTGGAAATTAGCGTTTAAATGGATCAACTAAATAATTTTCTTAAAAAAATTAAAGATTATTTATTTGGTGGACCACCTTTTTTTTCGCTAAAATTAACATAACACTCACTGTTCCAGTAATATATAAAATTAATTAATTATTTTTCGGAAAAGTTATGTTTCGCCACTATAAATAAATAGCTGAAAATGTTAAGGGACTTTAATTATTTAAAATTGTGTTGCAGTTTACAGTTATCTCATTAAAAATGCATGTAAGAAAAGAGCTAATTTTATGGCCAGAAAATTAATCAAAGTAGTTTGTAAAAAGCATATAAAATTCTACAATATAGGAGATAAAAATTTTAAAAATAATTATAAAACTTCTAATTTGCTTCTTAAATTTTGAACTGACGATAAAAATATTAGCCTCGCTAAATAAACTAATTAACTATGTTTCGAAAACTTACACACATGTGTTATCATTGCTGACGCTCAAGCTGAAATAATTAATTTTCATTTACCATATTTGTCGAAACTCATTTCAAATGAATTTATTTTAGAACAAGCAAACCATTTGGCAATAAATGTTTATTATTATTATTATTATTAACATTTTAATTTTGTAGATTGCGCTATTGGAAACCGGATGACATTTACTTCTACCTTAACCCTTCATTGCACATTTTTTTGAGTTTTATGAAAAAAATAATCTGAAACGTATATAATTGTCTAATAATGAGGAAAATAGTAAAATAAATTAAATTTCAAATTTTCAGCTTAAATTTTATATACTATGGCGTGTACCCTGTATTACAACTAATGATTTAAATATTGTATTTTTATATTTTGCAATTAAATGAGCTTAAAGTAATTAATATTATCTGCTTAACACCTTGCAATTTCTTTTTAATAATATTTTTAAGTAAAAATAAAAAAATAAATTTTGCCTTAATAATTTGATCGATTTTTTTTTTCGAAGAACAAATTCAAGATTTTTCTCAAATGCAGTCATCTGACATGGACAAAATAAATCTCATTCCGTTTTTTGGACTCTTCTTGATCAATTGCAGCGTTCATATTGGCCAAACGCATTGCACATAATGAGAATTGTAGTATTTTTAGGTATATGCCAAACGTGCCATACGGTGCAGTTGTTGGGTTCTTTTTATTAAACTTCTGCTACAGATCATTACTTTAATTAATTGCAACTTCTGCTCAGCAAATTGACTTAGTTATTATGGATCAATAAATATTCTTCGGCTTTATTAAAGAATACAATGAGATTTGGGTCAAATTTCCAATCACATGAATCTTGTTGTTGATTTAATTAATTAAATTAGGTGCTTATATAAAAAAATGAATTAATTAAATTAAGACTACACCAGTTAACATTAAGAAATCACTAAAATAAATAAACTAAAAGACAAATTAAAACGATAAAAAGGATAAACACAAATATTATTTAAGATTCTTTAAAATTTAATGAATATAAGTAAATAAGAAAAAACACAACAGGATTCTCAATCTGACCCAGTCTCAAGTACTAAACCTTGATCTGCAGTAGAACCCAACACTTATCAACGTTGATTCCTGAGATATTAAACCCATACTAATAATCTAAAAATACAAGATTCAATCTAACATTACAAAAGAGAAAAGAAAGACCCTGAAATCCTTCTTATTTTCAAGAAGGCAAAGAAAGATATAATTTTGAAAAAATTAAAACACTAGAAATAATAAAAATAAACACCCCAGAAATCAACAATGATATTTTGGCCAATTTCGTATAGTGATTAGTATTACAAAAATATAGTCTTGTAAATTAGTTTATGTAGAGATGGATATAATCCTTATAAAATTACTTTAGATTTATAAGTAAGAAATCAAATGTAATATTTACTTTTCTTACAAACATTTAGAAGAATCCCTACAATTTCAAAAATTATCACATGATTGTACTAAACCAATCCTGTATTTAGAAATTTAAAACTTTAATTAAAAAACTATTTTATTCAAGACTAAATGAAACTAGGATTTAACTTTGAGTTAAATTATCACTTAAAAACTTAATTTCACCTCAACATTTTAATAGTGAAAAGAAAACTAATAAGAAGGTATATATTCATCATCTCTAGTCAAGTCTAACATGGATTTCTAAATAAAACAACATGAAGTATACATTTTCTTCCTCTTTTTTTTTTTTTTTTTTTTTTTTTTTTTTTTTTTTTTTCTTTTTTAAATTCTATTAAACAGAGTGAGAGTATAAGACATGTTGAAATGGTATGTATCAATAACAACTTGTTTTCACATAAAAAAAATCCCTTTTATTTAATTAAATAATACCCACTCTCACTTCGATGAAAATACAATGTATGTTGAAGTGAGATTTACTAACAACTATTTCTTTTCCATATTAGATCGACGGTAATTAAATTGAATACATTTAGTGATGGACAAGAGCATTTGTAAATGAATATCATTCTTAGGGATGTATAACATCCGATAATAGGTACACTTATTTACAAAAACATAACAACTTATTATGCACTATACTCAATTACTTAACAACACATTAAGAGTAGCTTACCTCCGAGCTCTAAGTAGTATATATTTCAGTGTCACAATAATTCTAGATAGTCTTGGGAATAGTCGATACTACAGCTAACCAGTTCTTTAAAATCACTATTCTGATCTCTTTTCAAAAATAGCGACACTGGCTTGACACATAAGACTAGTTCCAAGCATACAGGTGAGTAATGATTCCTATATACATTCTATGGTTTTTCTGGAGTACCCGCGTCTGCCAGTCGATAAGTAGATTTCGGCTGCATAGCACAAATACCACTTGCCTCGACTTCTTATTCCTCCGAGAGGGCACGGGGCTGAAATCAATTCGCTGAGACTTGAGTCATCCTTGCAAACTTATAATACGTGATTTTTTCTTCGACCATATCCCATCTATACAACGCAATTGCTATTTTCACCTCAGAGTTGCAGTCTTTCTTTGGGCATTAGCTAACAGTTATAGTTTGGACTTAACTTCATGTCAGAAAAAGGGAGGACAGCGACGTATTACGAACTAACAGGTTTCTCTTCACCCGACTCCTTCTATTATAATGGGCTAGGGGGCCACATTCTCCAATCTTTGAGCTCTGCTTATTTCGCTCCGTCGACTTTCACGTCTTCTCAAGTTCTGTTTTTTCTGCCGAAAACTCCCCTCACCCCGATAGAAATAAAAAAAAGCGGGGGGGGTGAAGGACGGGACTATTTCTTTTCACCTCCTCATCGTAAGACTGCTAGCAGGGAACTACTTCATCTCCAAACCGAATTACACGCTCCTCTGCAATCAAAAAAGGGGCACCAAATACCAGGAAGACTACTGCTTCCCCCTTTCTCTCCCGCTACTAGGGTCCATCTCACTGGTCAATGCAACAGTCACCCTTTCTCATGACCAAATATGGTCCCCTCCTCTCAATCACGTGGTCAGATAGCAGGGACAGCTGTTTCTAAATTTTGCACCTGCTTGCACACCAGTGCCCGCCGATAACCGTGAATTGGCACTTTTATCTCAGATCGGTCATAAAATAACTTTAAGGGTCTGGGAAATATCTACTCCGCCTCAAATGACAGTCAACGTTTGTCATGGGTTATAAAATTTTAGGGTACTATTCATTCACGTACGCAAGCAATAAACTATGCGTGTGGGCCAATTTTTACAAGGCTGAATATATGCCCTTTACAAGCAAGCCAGAAGCTACCCTTCTTTGAAAAAATCAACAAAGGACCACTTTACTCAAATAGTACAATTATTCCAGGACAGTAAAAGCATTCGTACGAACGGGTGTTATTTACGCTAGATAAGGGAATGGGAAGCTTTCACTTTCTTTCACACCAATGCCTATACACTCGTGAGAACGATCATAAAATAGATAGAAAAAAGGAAATGTCCAGGGTTTTCGCTACTAAGAAAAAAAAAATAATTTTAAATATGAGATACATAAAGCATTATAAAAAACCGTATTAAAAATATCTTAACAAGAGTTCTTTTTAAATTTGGAATATTAAAATAATTTATACAAAAAAAATATTACTTAAAAAAACATAACAAGAGCTCCCCCTCGTTGAAAAAAAAATAAACATTATTAGTTTTGAACAAAAACAAGAATTTTATTTTTTTAGCTAAATGACCACATAAGGTCAGTTAAAGAAAGTCTTAAAAAAAATTTAAAATTAAATCCAAAATGAAAGAAAAGATTAAATGAAAAAAACAATGCAGTACCCCGGTTGAATAGTAGAATAAAGATAATCGCCTAGAACAGATCAGACGACGATCCGAAAAGTTGATAACCTCACCCTACTAAGCTACCACACCAACTCTGCACACCGGAAATGCTAAGTTGAAGCTTGGGCAAAACATCTAGAAGTTAAACATATACTAGGGCCTAAGATGCTATTAAAATCTACACTACATACCTGGCATACTTAATTAAATCTCCACATCTGCTATACCGTCAAGAATACCAACACACTGGGATATCCCTATCTGCTAACACCTCTGTAAAAAAAAAAATCCCTAAAAAAAAATTCCACAAGTAGAATGCAAGGAAGAGTTGTCCAGTGAATAAAAAAAAATAAAATTTTTTTTAAAAATTTTGAATCCTGTGAGCAGGATAGAGCCAAAGGACCGAAACAATCAATTTCTGAAAAAATACAATAGATATACTACTTGCCAGCTGTAGGTATCACAGATATATACATATAATAGCACGATAACATTTTGTATACACATAAACAAAATAAAAATAGCAATAACCTTTCAGTACATATATAGGGTACACATAAAAAAAATAGTACTAATATCTGTTTATATTCAGTGACATAACATGTGCATATAAACAAAAAAAAACAGTCCAATGACTTGTATCGGTGACACAGTATCACATAAGTGTATGGGCATTTTATATCACAGCATTATAATTATATAGGTTACCTTGTGTAGCCTAGACTGATAATTGTCTGCCTTAGTTATTATCAATGGGTAAATATTCCATATACTAATAGTAACTAAAAAAATTCATAAAATGCTACACATAATACTTAAAATGAACTGATAATTTCACAAGAGAGTTCGCCAATTTCATTGACAAGTACCACTATTTTTTTTAAAATACCCAATTTACACAAACAATGGGTATATTGTTAGAAAAATCACATGAAATAACAAAACAGACTATATAAACAAAATATATACATATATAATACACATAAACCAGATAATATATCTGTGGGCTGTGGGGTGTACACTACCTGTATCTTAAATCCCCACTTCCCAAATAGAGAACTACTATCAAAAATATCCAAAAAAAATACAAAGTTAAAAGAAATGCAAAAAAAAAAAATTAAAAATAAAAATAAAAGATGAACTACATTCCTAACAGTACCTATACTATATACAAAAAGGGGGCAGTAGGAATACGCAAGCATCACATGTACTGCTACCAAATCTCTACTCCAAAATTTTCTGACCCTAAATCTCTCTAAGTCCCCAAAATTAGCGCTCAAACCCGCTAAAAAATAAAAAAAAAGAATACATATAGGGGGCGGAGCACTTACACGGTCCTAATCTATTGAAATAATCCATAAATCACCGAGAGAAAATACGGAACTGGCGGAAATCCACATTAAATAACAGCGGAACCAAATCAAAACAAATGATATCGAGGCTCGAAAATTACTTAAATTTTAGCTAACTCGCGCATAAAACCTTCCTAAAATAACTAAAATCACAAGTATTTATATACAATCTAAAAAAAATAAAGTTAAACCGCCCTAAAATTTATAATTCGGTCGCGAATCCCTTTTTCGAAACGCATACTCAGTTCTCGGAATCGAATACGATTTGTTTTGCCTAGATAAACAGACGCCATTACGATCTCGCGAACGACTCACGCGCTCCGAATCATTAGGCGTTCCTACCTGCCTTACTCCCTCACAGCTATCAGCGCTCGCTACTACTGCCATATTTTCCCGTGCTTCTGAGAGCAACCCACCAACCGTTTCCTCGCTACGCTCTTGTCGTCTGCTCGTAGATTGCACTGCAGGTTGGCTGGTTCCTTGACATGGAATGGGAGGGGGAAATCTATTTATGAATCGATTCCTTTTCCTTCGCGTAGTGAAATCGAATTGAGAATGATTCGAATCATTCGTAGTTGATATAAGAGTTTGGCGTTTGTTTTGGTCCACAATATCGTCTCCATTTTGCTCCTTTACACCTGAAATATGCCTATCTTTAAATAAAGTGAGGCGGTCTACATGGACAACTTGAGTTTTAGAAGGATTAGCAATTAATGCATCTTAAAATTAACTTCACTGAGCTTCTCAATTATAGTAAATGGTCCGTTATTTAATTTTGACAATTTTTTTGTATTGCCAGCAGTGATGGATGGGTTAAATAACCACACTCTATCGCCTACCTTTAAATCCTTAACGATTGCAGTTTTTTCTCTGTACCTTTCCTGGCTTTCAGACACCTTAACTAAATTATCATACACCTCAGCATATACCTTTTGGAGTGCGGGTATTAATAATTCACAAAAAGATGGGGCGTCGTTATAGCTAAACCTCGGCGACTGCGAAAATAGATTATATGGTAGATTTAAGTTTCTGCCATATAAAACTGCCGCGGGAGTTAATTTAGTCGAAGAATGCACAGCCGAACGCATCGCTAACAGGGCAAATTTTAGTTTAGTATCCCAGTCTGACTGGTTCTCATTTACAATGTGACTGAGTGCGTTTTTTAAAGTTTTATTCTGCCGTTCAATCTGTCCATTCGAGGCCGGATGAAAGGCAGATGTAGTTATATGTTTAATACCAAACATTTTATATACATGCTCAATCGCTTCCGATATTAAATTTCTTCCATTATCTGTCGCAATATACACAGGAGCGCCATAACGTGAAATGAAATCGGCAAGTGTATCTGCGATAACATCAGACGTGGTAGAGCTAACAGCATAGGCCTCTGGCCATTTAGTAAACGAGTCTATATACGTAACAATATGGGTGTTACCAGAAAACGTGACCGGTAATGGGCCAATTAGGTCTAGGTGAACTTTGTTCATGGGAAATTCAGGTGTAGGCATCCGTTGAAGGGGTGCCTGCTGATCTGGTTTATACGCTCTCTTCTGCTGGCAACTAATACAAGACTCTACTAGATGCTTGACATCGGCCGACATTCCGGGCCAGTAAAAGTGCTCCCGGATGCGGTCAATCGTTTTCTTAAACCCTTGATGACAAGCCGCTAGAGAATCGTGTGTTAGAGCGAACACTTGCTCAATCATATCCCTAGGAACTACTAACTTAATAGGATTATTTATTACACTTGAATCTCTGGTGTCCTCACATACAAGAATATCATCTCTAAAAAAAACTTCATGTATTTAGGTGCTATATCTATTTTTTTGTCTAATTTTCTAGCTATTTCACAGCATTTCTTATCAATTTTTTGTAATTCACTAATTTTCTCAAATAAATTTGAATGCGGTATAAAAGTAGTTTCTTTTTCTATCTGTATACAAAAATTACTGCTGCTAATCTCAGGTGTTTCATCAATTTTTGCAAATCGAGAGAGAAAGTCTGCTACACTATTGCACTTGCCTTTTATATATTTAATGGTAAAGTCAAAATCAGATAGAGTACATACCCATTTGGCTATACGTGAAGTGGGGTCATGAATTTTTAACATAAAAGTAAGGGGGGCATGGTCTGTAAAAATGGTAAAATGGGTGTTAGCTAGGTAGCACTTAAAATGGCTAGTTGCCCAAACTAGGGCGAGAAGTTCTCTCTCAGTGGCAGAATATCTCGTTTCTGCACCTTTGAGTCGCCTACTAGCAAACGCCACTGGATGAATTTTATTCTCTTCATCCAACTGTGACAGAACTGCACCCAACGCTTCTCCACTCGCATCTGTATATAGATAAAATTCTTTAGTAAAATCAGGCAATACTAGGCACGGTTTAGATATTAAAGCCTTTTTTAAATCTTCAAATTCCTCCTGGGCTTCTTTTGTCCAGGCAAAATGTCCAGTTTCCTTAGTCAAATCGATTAAATTTAATGCCCTTTTTGTGAAATCAGGTATGAAACGCCTATAGAATGATAGGGTTCCAATAAAAGACCTGACACCTTTACGATTAGTAGGTGGTTGCAATTTTTCTATTATCTCAATATTTTTATTAACCGGGGATACTTGCCCGCTATTAATTTCAAAGCCAAGATACTGTATTTTATTTGAAAGAAAGTTACATTTACTGGGCTTAAGTTTCAGTTTATGTTGTCTTAGTCTATCAAATACTAATTTAAGTTTTTCAAAATGGGATTCTACATCAGAAGAAGCAATGACAATATCATCTATATACACTAAAATTCCTAGATTTCCTAAATCTCCAAAAATGGCATTCATTAGCCTCTGAAAACTATTGCCTGAATTGGACAACCCAAAACAATTTCTATTCCACTCAAAAAGACCTTTATGCGTGATAATAGCAGTTTTATGCCTGTCTTCGGGTCTTATGACCTGTTGAAAAAAGCCACTAGTTAAATCTAGTGTTGAAAAAAATTTAGCTCCACTTAACGCATCAATAGAGTCAGTAATGTTTGGGATAGGATATGCATCTTTGACAAGATTCTTGTTAAGTTTACAAAAATCAACAGCTAACCTATAAGAACCATCTGCTTTTTCTACAAGAATAACTGGTGAAGCAAATTCAGACATAGACGGGGAAATAATTTCAGCTTGCAGTAAAATATTAAGTTGATCTTCCATTTCCTGGCGTAATTTATATGGGACTCTATAAGCTTTGGATTTTACAGGTTTATCAGAGGTTAAATTTACAACATGGGGTATGGTATTACAGCCTGGTAAGTCTAGGACAGAAGCTGCAAACACATCTTTATTTTGGTCTAAAAATTCTTGCATTTTAGATTTTAAGGGGGGGTCTAGATGGCTTAAATCAATATCAGAGCTCCAAGTGAGATCAGCGTGATCAAAGTCAGCTATTGGAGTGGTTAAATTTACATTACAAGTTATATTATTATTATTTAAGGGTATATTAGATTTATCTACACATTTCTGAATTTTAGCAACATAAGTATTTTTTCCTAGCTTAACAGTTTTATTCGAAAAATTAGCAAGCGAAACAAAAAGGCCATGTTCTGGAGTACAAATGGCTCGAGAAATAAGAAGCCCTTGGCTTAAATTCTTCGCTAAAGGTTCTAATATTAGTACATCATTATCTTTTATAAAATTATTCCTATTACATTTAACTTCAGCTATTAATTTTGACTGGGGGGGGAACAGAAATTCTCTCGCATAAAATAGCTAAGGAAGTACTTTCACTATTCCTGTTATTATTATTATCAACAATGCCTAACTCATTTGTCTGATTTGCTCTATTTACTAACTCATTTTCATTATCCTCAGATATGTAAACATTTTCATGAACATAGATTGAATTTTCCTGTACAATTTGACTCGCTGATTGCTGGCTAAGGTCTAAAGGCACATTATTCTCATTAATTTCACACTCATTAGTACTTGAGTTACTCCCTGGTATACTTTGCAAACAAAAAACCTGAGCAATTTCACTTTCTGACTCTTTCGCATTAAATGTTATGCTTGAGTTTACCCTTTCCTCCATAATGGGATACATATTACCCTGAACCGTCTCATTTTCACTACCCAGATTCCCAAATTTTTCTTGTACACATTCCTTACTCTTTTTGTTTACACTTTTCCTAGGAGTACTCTTATTACTACACTTACTTCTCTGTTCACTATCAGAACTTTGCCTGCCTTTAGATTGCACATTACAAGTATTTACATAATTATTCTCTAAACCTATACTATTTACACTGATACTATTTACAACATTTTTTTCACTAGAATTTTTCACAGGTGAAACATTTGACATATGACTCTCTACTATTTGCTTACACTGCGTTTCAGTAGGAACATCTAAGACCACATTGTTATTTTTACAATTAATTACAGCCTGATATTTACTTAAAAAGGGCATCCCCAAAATTACACTAAACTCATCGGCCAACTTACCGTGGACAATAAAAAACTCAGACTGACATAATAAATTATTAAATTTAAAATTTAAGGAAATTTTATGGTTTAAAAGCACTCTCTCGCCAGTCACCGTTAAAATAGGGGTATTGCACTCTACAATTTCATAAGAATCTACATCATTAAGTATTGTATTACTTAAAATATTTATAGCAGATCCTGTATCACACAGCGCATTAAAAAACACATTATTTACATTTATGAAGACAGTAGGTAAATGATAAGACTGGGGTGAAAACATACTAAAAATAATTGGGAGGTCTAGAGGCCTTGATGGAGACGATTCGACCAAATCGATACCAGCCCTTACCTGTTTAAAGAATTGTTTTGATTATTCCCTTCACTAATTGAGCTTTGAACATTCTCGCTTTCTATATTTACACCATTATTATTATTTCTATCCCCTCTACCTCTGTAATTATTATATCCTCCTCTGCGATTTTGGTGGGACTGAGAATAACTACCCCTACCTCTTCCTCTAAAATTCTGAAAGTTCCCTCTATTAGCATTTTGGTTTTGTGGGCAAAATCTGGCTATGTGCCCTGTTTGAGAACACACGTAACAGATTAATTCTCTATACTGAGGCCTCTCAGTAGTGTGAAAGTCTCTTTGCTGATTGCTACCCTCTAAAAATCTCTCTAATTTACTAGTAAGAGCTTCTACTTGCTCCCGCAGTTTACTAACCTCCTGCTCTGACTGATTAGGGTGACTTGGCTGGATAGCAGCACATGCAACACTTTGCTGGGCAATTTGGGGGAAAAAAGGGTTGATATTCTCTACCTGCATGTTATAGAAAGGATTAACACTCTTTAATGCTTTTTCCTCAAGGAGGGCAAATTCTAAAATTTCAACAGGTGTCTTAGGGCACCTAGTTATAACTCCTCTTCTTATCTCAGGAACTAAATTACTTAATAACATAGAATGCAGTAGAGCTTCCCTGCTTTTATCAGCAACATTCTGTTCTACACCTTTGACTACTAATGCTTTAAGGGACAAATCATATGCTCTGTCATAAAATTCCTGAACAGGCATATGGGGATTTTGTTTAAAATTCAAAAATTGGGTCAAAGCAATATCAGGGGCTAGCTCTTGCGTATATCTCTCTTTAAGTACTTTAATTATTTCTACAGTTTCCTTAGTGCGGTGCAATTTATATATCCTAGCAGCATTCCCACTTAATCTACTTAGTAGGGCAAATTTTTTCTCATCCTCTGACCAATTAAAGAACTCGGACAACTGCTCATATTTTTCCAAAAATTCAGTAAATGAGCAAGAGTTGCCTTCGCCACTAAAAGGGGGAATAAGACTGATATTTTCGATTAAAGCACTCTTTTTCTGAATAAGAGCGAGCTCCTTGAAATGCTGGTTTTCTGTCATTTTTAGGCAAAACTTCACACCGAATTAAAAATAAAATAATAGAAAATAAAGTAATTTAACTGCTACTTAATTCTCAGATGCCCAAGAAAGAGAGAAAAAAAATAAATAAAAAATACATAAATACATAACTTATATTGGCATATAATTTACTCAGTAAGCCCAAACACTCATTTAAATGTAAATATAACAGTAAAAATTTCAAATTAAATAGTTTTTTGAAAACCCGGTAAAATTGCCTAACTAAAAAAAAAGCATTTGAAATTATTAAGCTATGTACACCCCTATTGCTTATGCATAACATACACTAAAATAATCAAACATAATACACAATAAAATCACAAAACACATATATTTTCATTTCGTTTCACTCTTAATATAGTAAATATATATCAAAATTCAGGCTATTGTTGTAATAAATAGGCTCTACTTCATAGTACTATTTTTATACTTATTGTGCCACAATAATCAGGCTTTTCACACACGGCACCATTTATGGTGTTGGGTTCTTTTTATTAAACTTCTGCTACAGATCATTACTTTAATTAATTGCAACTTCTGCTCAGCAAATTGACTTAGTTATTATGGATCAATAAATATTCTTCGGCTTTATTAAAGAATACAATGAGATTTGGGTCAAATTTCCAATCACATGAATCTTGTTGTTGATTTAATTAATTAAATTAGGTGCTTATATAAAAAAATGAATTAATTAAATTAAGACTACACCAGTTAACATTAAGAAATCACTAAAATAAATAAACTAAAAGACAAATTAAAACGATAAAAAGGATAAACACAAATATTATTTAAGATTCTTTAAAATTTAATGAATATAAGTAAATAAGAAAAAACACAACAGGATTCTCAATCTGACCCAGTCTCAAGTACTAAACCTTGATCTGCAGTAGAACCCAACACTTATCAACGTTGATTCCTGAGATATTAAACCCATACTAATAATCTAAAAATACAAGATTCAATCTAACATTACAAAAGAGAAAAGAAAGACCCTGAAATCCTTCTTATTTTCAAGAAGGCAAAGAAAGATATAATTTTGAAAAAATTAAAACACTAGAAATAATAAAAATAAACACCCCAGAAATCAACAATGATATTTTGGCCAATTTCGTATAGTGATTAGTATTACAAAAATATAGTCTTGTAAATTAGTTTATGTAGAGATGGATATAATCCTTATAAAATTACTTTAGATTTATAAGTAAGAAATCAAATGTAATATTTACTTTTCTTACAAACATTTAGAAGAATCCCTACAATTTCAAAAATTATCACATGATTGTACTAAACCAATCCTGTATTTAGAAATTTAAAACTTTAATTAAAAAACTATTTTATTCAAGACTAAATGAAACTAGGATTTAACTTTGAGTTAAATTATCACTTAAAAACTTAATTTCACCTCAACATTTTAATAGTGAAAAGAAAACTAATAAGAAGGTATATATTCATCATCTCTAGTCAAGTCTAACATGGATTTCTAAATAAAACAACATGAAGTATACATTTTCTTCCTCTTTTTTTTTTTTTTTTTTTTTTTTTTTTTTTTTTTTTTTTCTTTTTTAAATTCTATTAAACAGAGTGAGAGTATAAGACATGTTGAAATGGTATGTATCAATAACAACTTGTTTTCACATAAAAAAAATCCCTTTTATTTAATTAAATAATACCCACTCTCACTTCGATGAAAATACAATGTATGTTGAAGTGAGATTTACTAACAACTATTTCTTTTCCATATTAGATCGACGGTAATTAAATTGAATACATTTAGTGATGGACAAGAGCATTTGTAAATGAATATCATTCTTAGGGATGTATAACATCCGATAATAGGTACACTTATTTACAAAAACATAACAACTTATTATGCACTATACTCAATTACTTAACAACACATTAAGAGTAGCTTACCTCCGAGCTCTAAGTAGTATATATTTCAGTGTCACAATAATTCTAGATAGTCTTGGGAATAGTCGATACTACAGCTAACCAGTTCTTTAAAATCACTATTCTGATCTCTTTTCAAAAATAGCGACACTGGCTTGACACATAAGACTAGTTCCAAGCATACAGGTGAGTAATGATTCCTATATACATTCTATGGTTTTTCTGGAGTACCCGCGTCTGCCAGTCGATAAGTAGATTTCGGCTGCATAGCACAAATACCACTTGCCTCGACTTCTTATTCCTCCGAGAGGGCACGGGGCTGAAATCAATTCGCTGAGACTTGAGTCATCCTTGCAAACTTATAATACGTGATTTTTTCTTCGACCATATCCCATCTATACAACGCAATTGCTATTTTCACCTCAGAGTTGCAGTCTTTCTTTGGGCATTAGCTAACAGTTATAGTTTGGACTTAACTTCATGTCAGAAAAAGGGAGGACAGCGACGTATTACGAACTAACAGGTTTCTCTTCACCCGACTCCTTCTATTATAATGGGCTAGGGGGCCACATTCTCCAATCTTTGAGCTCTGCTTATTTCGCTCCGTCGACTTTCACGTCTTCTCAAGTTCTGTTTTTTCTGCCGAAAACTCCCCTCACCCCGATAGAAATAAAAAAAGCGGGGGGGGGTGAAGGACGGGACTATTTCTTTTCACCTCCTCATCGTAAGACTGCTAGCAGGGAACTACTTCATCTCCAAACCGAATTACACGCTCCTCTGCAATCAAAAAAGGGGCACCAAATACCAGGAAGACTACTGCTTCCCCCTTTCTCTCCCGCTACTAGGGTCCATCTCACTGGTCAATGCAACAGTCACCCTTTCTCATGACCAAATATGGTCCCCTCCTCTCAATCACGTGGTCAGATAGCAGGGACAGCTGTTTCTAAATTTTGCACCTGCTTGCACACCAGTGCCCGCCGATAACCGTGAATTGGCACTTTTATCTCAGATCGGTCATAAAATAACTTTAAGGGTCTGGGAAATATCTACTCCGCCTCAAATGACAGTCAACGTTTGTCATGGGTTATAAAATTTTAGGGTACTATTCATTCACGTACGCAAGCAATAAACTATGCGTGTGGGCCAATTTTTACAAGGCTGAATATATGCCCTTTACAAGCAAGCCAGAAGCTACCCTTCTTCGAAAAAATCAACAAAGGACCACTTTACTCAAATAGTACAATTATTCCAGGACAGTAAAAGCATTCGTACGAACGGGTGTTATTTACGCTAGATAAGGGAATGGGAAGCTTTCACTTTCTTTCACACCAATGCCTATACACTCGTGAGAACGATCATAAAATAGATAGAAAAAAGGAAATGTCCAGGGTTTTCGCTACTAAGAAAAAAAAAATAATTTTAAATATGAGATACATAAAGCATTATAAAAAACCGTATTAAAAATATCTTAACAAGAGTTCTTTTTAAATTTGGAATATTAAAATAATTTATACAAAAAAAATATTACTAAAAAAAAACATTGCAGTGAAGGATTATAAATATTTTAACTATGCCTCGCTTTATATACGTGAAATCGTTTTGTGATACAGCTTATATAAAACACTTGAGTTTAATAGTACAATGATTTATGTTCGTCGTGACATAATATATTTTAGCAAATTTCCTTTTTATTTATTTCAATGCACATAATATTTCATGAACTTGTGTAACTCAGGATTTAATATCATTACTGACTAGGGAGCTGCAAGAAGTGTAAGTCGCTGATTTTGACGAAAGTGGAATCGTTGGAAAGATCTCATCGTGAGCATAAAAAACTCAATGGAACTACCCGTCGCAAATCAGCCATTTTCGAGATATCCGACAATTTATGTCACGTAGCTAGTGCACACTTAATGGGGGACCGCAAACAATTTTAGTCTCGATTTTAACGGAAGTCGTATCGTTGAAAAGATATCATCGTGAGGATTAAAAAACTCAATGGAATCTCCCGTCGGAAGTGAGACGTTTTCGAGATATCCGACAATTTGTGTCACTTTGCTAATATACACTGCTGGGAAACTGCATTAAGTGAGATAAATTGTCGGATATCTCGAAAACGGCTCATTCCAGATGGGTAGTTCCATTGAGTTTTTTACTTCTCTAAATGATATCTTTGCAACGACACCATTTTCATCAAAATCGAGAAAACAATTTTTTTGCGGTCCCCCATTAAGTGTGCACTAGAACAGTATGCATTAACTACGTGACATGAATTATAGGATATCTCGAAAACGGCTCGTTTACGACGGGTAGTTCTATTGAGTTTTTTCTCCCACATGGTGATACCTTTTTAACGATACCACTTTCGTTAAAATCGAGGCTAAAAATTTTCTGTGGTCCCCCATTAAGTATGTACTAGTTACGTGTCATAAATTGCCGGATATCTCGAAAACGGCTGATTTGCGACGGGTAGTTCCATTGAGTTTTTTACTGCTCTCGATGAGATCTTTCTAACGATACAACTTTCGTCAAAATCGGTGACTTGCACTTCTTGCAGTTCCCTAGTGAGTACATTTTTATATGGAAAATAATTTGTCGTAATTTTTTAGTTGCTTAATCATACTTTAAAATACCATTGAAAAATTCTGTTGTATAAAATTTAACAAATCGTATAGCAATAATAATATCCAAAAGTATCATAAATTCTACGAAACATGATACATTAACGAAACATTATAAAGTAAAAAGAAACGTAAAGAAAGATAAAACTGAGATCCTTTTGGCCGTTGCAAGTGACAATTGATTAAATTTTGACTTCATGGTATTTCGTATTTTTTACACAGACCGTGATTTCCTGTTTTACACTTTCGACTATAAATTAAATATGCTTTTAAACTCAATTTGTATGAAAACTTTATGTTATTTTACTGTTTTTTATGGTTTTCAAAACAATTTTTGACTATAACTTTTTTTAAAATTTATTTGTATAGCGCGTAACCCATAATTTTTAAGCATCTAAATAGTTTAGAAATTGATACCATCTAATGTTGTATGATAAAACAAAAGCTTGCTAAATAAATAAATAAACAAAAAAAATAATAGTTAACACAAAGTATGTAGTTAAACTTGTAAATGATCTGCAAATTCTCCTTAAATGTCAATTTAATTTATAAATTTTAATAGGGAATATTTTTCGAAATATTATTTAATTATTAATTTAGTTTTCTAACATATTCTATTAATTAGGAAATATGATTTGAAATGTATATTTTTAATTAATTTATAGTTTAAGATTAAAGAGTTAAAAAGCTTTAAAATGTATTAAACTAAAGTATATGCCAATTGCAGCATTTCAAAATAATTTTGTTTTACTGAAAACCATTATTGTTTATTTTGGTACAAAATAAATGTAATATTACAATAAGAGAAAATATGACCGAAAGAAGGCAATTTTGGTTAAACAACCGATTTAGATTTGGAAGTACTTGTTAAATTTTGTTATTATATTAGAATTAGTGACAAAACATTGTGATACATTTCGGGTGAATATCATTCTAAAACAGAAAATAAATAAACAATGAATAATATCCCGTGTGTCATATTAACTTCTATAAATTTGCCAGATGTTAAGGAAAAAAATAAATTTAGCCCAGCATTCTTTTCCGACTCTGAAATCTATGAAAATTTGTAATAGCAGAAAAATGGCTCATTTTCTAGTAGATAATGAGCATGAGTTGAATAACAGGGGAAAATTGTGTTTCAATTTATGCAGAAACCAAAAGTTTTTAAAACATATTGATGGCATAAATGTATACACGGGGTTTCCTAAAGATAAAAAAAAATATGCTATTTCCTTAACTATTGTCACTAGACACATACTTTAAATTGTAAAATTTCATGGTGCAAAATATGACTATGTTACAACTGCATGAGGTTGAAAGGGGGGTTATGTTTGAGAAGAAAAAATCCACTGGCCTCGCAGAAGAAATTAGAAAATATTTTCTTGTCCAATCCTGAATTAAACACAAAAAAACATCTTGGTATCTGCAGAACTCGCAAAGATATTAAAATCTAAAAATTGTGATTTACATTATTTGCTCATTCCTCTGATTACCAAGTTATTGATTTATTTTGAACGCAAAATAGTGATAAATAGCAAATTGTACATTGATAAAAGTCAATTTCAGACAGTCCCCCTCCTTTCGACACGCACACACAAAATACAAGCTTATAGATTTTCATTAAACTGCTTTCAAAATATGCTGGAAGTTTGGTCTAGAAGTCTGCATGGATGGAAACATGAAGTTCCTGTCCCGAGTCTACCCAAAGAAAAAAGTTCCTCCCGGCAGGATAAAAGGTAGGTTAATATTAGCCCAAGCCCGACCTGGACAGACCGAATTTCTACAAAACACAGTTTTTATGTCGATATGATTAAAAAGTCTTTAGTATGGAGCAATTGTGATCAAAAATACTTATTTTAGGTTTTATTTTTTTTATGTTTTCAATTTTCAGTTTTAAGAAAGCACCAAGTGCTATGATATTATATATTTTTTTTAATGAATCTCTACTTGTATGTAATTTTTTCCCTTATAATTTAATATCATAATCCATATTGCATGTATAGAAAACGTTAAAAAACGCTATACAACAAAAGTTTCTAAGACGGAACCACGTGGGAAAAAATGCGTTATAGACAGGTTCCATTTTTAGGAGGTTTAAATGTAATCTATTCTTTATAAAGATATTATGTTCATCTTGCATGAATCAACATATATTTTCCCGTTTAAAACATGATTTCGTAATTTGCAGGCTATTTTTATACTAGTTTTACTGTATTATTTTTTTTGTTGTTGTTGTTGTTTCTAAATCAATTATTTTAAAAAAATAATTTTAAAGTTTAATTATAAAATAATGGCGATTTAAAAATATATGCATTTTTGCTAAACAAGTTTAGGCTGAGATAATTTTTATTGATTTTTACACAGGTCAGGTGAGTTATATACAATGATTTTAATGCGGGTTGGGTCGAGATCGCTATGGTAAATATCGTCGCGTGTAGACCTATGAAGAAGGAAAGCAGTTCTTAGTCGGTATGAAAATATATTTTACACTCGGCTCAGCGTAAGTAAAGTCGGGGACTGGCACAGCCTCAGAATACATACTTTTTCAACTCCTAGAACAATATAAAACCTGAAGTTGTGAAGACTAAAATTCTTAAAAAAATTCTAAAGGCTGTTCCTAAATCCAAAAGGGAAACTTTATGATATATCTTTTAATTTATTTTTGTTCGGAAATCCATCGAACTAGCATGTGTTTTTGTTCAAAAACGAATTTAATTAACTGTTCTAATTGAACGGTTTTTCACCTTTTTTGTAAACGCAATAGATTTTTCAAAATGTTTTTCAAAATGGGCGTTATGAACTCAATTTTCACGGGAAAGAAGGGTAAAAATTCAAGCAGCGGTAAAAAATGATGTTTGTTACGTGATACAAATCACTTATAACTCAATAGATAATTTACTTATCAGGAGACGAAAAACATAATTCGATTTTAAATCACTTCCATAGCCATATTTTCCAGTTTTATATCTTCTTGCTAAAAAAAAATTAAATGTATCAAAACGATCTGCGCTTATTGAATAGAGCAGAAGAACAGCCTGTCGCGTCGGCTGGTTCAGTGGATTTCGAAACACAAAATTAATTTAGGCGATTCATATTCAATAATTTCCAAAACGGGCATCTTCTTATTTCTTTTTAATTAGAAGAAATATTTACATCTTCTATACACATTATACATAACTGTACATCTTATTTACACATATGTTACAATTATTTACATGAAATTCGATATACTTTAGAATTATTCTTCTATCAAGACTGTCATAACACCATCGCGTATTAATTCTTTTCTCTCTCTGAAAACATAAACAAAACAAAAAATATCTTGAGCCCAGGGGAGGGGTTGCCACGCGTAACTAAGATCAGGATTCATCGCCCTTTTGGCGTTAAAACATGATTCCCCACACACTCCCCACCTGGACTCATGAGAGTACATAATGATAAATCAATAAAACTAAATTCTTACAATAAACATTAATTTAAATCATAACTCAAATCATAAAACAGAAAAAAATTTCAATCTTCAGATACTGACATATAAAGCATTAAACAATAAAATAATATCATGAATAATATGAATAAAAATGACACTTCAATAACATGTAGCTACATGAACCTATCTGGCCAGATTTTTACCTGAATAAAATAAACTAAATATATATACATAATATAAACAAATTAAATACTATTATTAATATCTCAATAATCCTTTCAATTTAAAATAAAGCATAATTATACACAAATGAAAAACAATTTTTTTTTTTTTCAAAATGGATAAATTAACAATTGCAAATTACACATAAAAAAAAACATATTTCAACTATGAATTTATAATAAGAAATAAATCACATTTATATATTCAAACAATAGTAGAAAAAAAAGTAATTAATTTAAATTTCAAATACTGAAATCAATTAACATTCAACATCTAGTTCAAAAGGATACAACAGTTGTACTGGTTTTCTTAGCAGGCCTTTCGCAGTCTTTACCATGCAAGCTCGAATGAGCTGATCTCTGCCAAGAATCACTTCTTGAACTACTCCTAAGTCCCACAACAGTTTAGATTTAGCATTACCGTCCACTAAGACAACATCTCCAATCTTTAGATTTTTGTGTCTCTCAGGAGTTTTAAATTGATGGATCGATCTTAAGTTCAGCAAGTATTGTTCCTTCCATTTAGTCCACAGTTGTTTCAACAAGGTGGTTTGATATCTTTTTCTTCTTAATAATGTCTCTCGGGTAGAGATTTTATTCTCTAATTCGGCAAAATGTAGTGGAAAACTAATATTTTCTCTTCCGAGTTGAAGAAAGTGAGCTGGTGTAAGTGGCTCTGGCTCGCCAAAATCACTTGTTGTATACGTAAGCGGTCTCATGTTTATTACGGCTTCTATTTCTGTCAAAATTGTAGCCAATTCTTCAAATGTGATGAGAGCTCTTCCCAAAATTTTTCTTAGGGGTTCTTTTACACTTTTTACGAGTCGTTCGTAAAATCCTCCCCACCATGGGGCACGCTCGATGATAAATTTCCATATAATGCCTTTGTTTGATATGAAGTCTTGAAGTTCTTGATCTTTAATGATTTTTTCAAATTGTTGTAGTTCTTTGTCGGCAGCTTTAAAACTTAATGCATTATCAGAAAAAATTATTTTACAGTTTCCACGTCTTGAAATAAATCTACGAAAACTCAATATAAAGGACTTTGTAGTCATATCCCTGACTGCTTCCAAATGTATTGCTCTTGTTGCGGCACAGGTGAACAGTACAATGTAGGATTTTGACGTCTCTTTACTATCTGTTTTGATGATTATTGGGCCGGCAAAATCCAATCCTATAACGGTAAACGCAGGGGATTGTGAGATCCTTTCTTTCGGAAGTTGCCCAGTTAGCTGGTCAGCTGCCCTTGCATTGTATCTTCTACAAATTAGACATTTTCTTAGATTCTTTCTGATAGATTGTCTTCCTTGTGGAATCCAAAATTTCTTCCGGATTTGTGCAAGCGTTAAAGAAACTCCACTATGCAGCAAATTTCTATGTTCTTGCATAATTAGCAATTTTGTTAATTTTTCATTCTTCGGCAATATGATTGGGTTGGTCTCATTCGAATCAAAGGAGCCTTCGTTAAGTCTGGTTTTTATTCGCAAAATTTTATTTTCATCCAAATATGGACACAGGGAATAAATTCGTGATGTTTTCTTAATAGAGTTTCCTTTTTCTAATGACTCAATTTCTTCCTTATAATTCTTCATTTGTACTTCTTTGATTAATAATTCTTCAGCTTCTTTCAATTCTTCAGCAGATAATGTATCTTTACGCTTGATTGAATTTCTTAAATTGAAAATAAATCTTCTAACTCTTGCCAATGATCTAACTGCCTTCAGGAAGGAACTGAAGCGCTCAATTTCTATAAGTGGCTTCTGATGTTCTGATGAACAAACATTTTGGAAAATCACATTTCTTTTAGCTTCTAGTTGTTTCATATCTTCATCTATTTCTCTGTCTTCTTTGGGCCATAATTTTGAATCTTTAACTAACCATGGAGGCCCTGACCACCACAGATCATCCTTTTCGAGGCCGAAAAGTGAGAGTCCCCTTGTGAGTCGATCAGCAGGATTTGAGCTACCAGGACAATGTCGCCAGTTCTTCGGATCTGTTAAACTTTGTATTTCTGATGTTCGGTTGCTTACGAATGGCTTCCAAGTACTTGACGAACTTTTGATCCAGTGAAGCACGATATTTGAATCGCTCCAATAATGTACTTTGTCTTCACTTATTTTGAGAACAGACATTACCCGCTTTCCAAGTCTAGCTCCAATCAGAGCACCCACAATTCGAGGCGGGGCAAGGTTAACTTCTTTATGGGAGCTAGCCTGCTTTTTGATGTAACAAAACTTGTCTTTATACTATTATTGTTGTTATATCTCAGATATATAACACTTCCATAGGCCTTAATACTTGCATCACTAAAACAGTGAATTTCTACATTGTCGTAAATGTCTATTTCCTGAAAATAATATCTTGGAATTTTTATTTTACTAATGTATGGAATCTGTGCACACCAGTTATCCCATTTTTTCTCTAAATGTTCTGGCAAATTCAGGGTCAAAAATTCTTCCAGCTGCTCGAATTATGGTTCTTTTGGTCTTATGTTGACAATGAACAAATTCTAATAGACCTTGATTATCTAATCTAAAAATGTCTTCTTCAGTGTCCCATATTAACCCTAAAATTTTAAATGGGGTTGTGTCAGTTGATGTATCAGCGCAAACATTCATACCTAAAGATTTTAATTTTTTCTTTAAAATGGTAGAATTACTTTGCCATTTACGTAAAAACATATTTGCTTGCTGAAAAATAGATAAAGATTCCTTTGAAATTTTTAAAGCTTCATTAACCGTATGTGCTCCTAACAATAAATCGTCCACATACATGGAAGAGTCAATTTTAGAGCAAGTTTCCGGATATAAAGTTGCATACCTCTTCAAATGATGTTTAATTACAGCTCCTAACAGAAATGGACTCGAAGTGACGCCAAATAATACACGACACATTTTCATAATTATAAAATTAATTGGGGAATTTTTATCTTGAGGGAGTTCTTCGATCCACAGGAAACGCGTTATATCTCTGTCACTTTCAGCAAGACTTATCTGTAAGAAAGCCTTTTCAATGTCTGCCACTACGGCAATTTTATTGCTTCGAAATTGCAAAATTAAATCAAATAAATCTGAGTTCAAATTGGGACCTGGGAAGAGTACATCATTTAGAGAAGGTTCAGAAGAAGCGTGAGATGAGGCATCAAAAACAATGCGTAGTTTGGTTGTTTGTTTATCCCTTCGAATTACAGGGTGGTGTGGTAAATA
Organism: Maratus speculifer; assembly: GCA_964019185.1. Lineage (NCBI taxonomy): Eukaryota > Metazoa > Arthropoda > Arachnida > Araneae > Salticidae > Maratus > Maratus speculifer. The sequence goes on from OZ025294.1 coordinate 171,606,666, forward strand.
ATAGGTCAAATTACCATTCGATGAATTTATTTCTTGCGGTTCAACAATTTCTACTATTCCTAAAGCCTTATATTCATCAATAATTTCTTTATATTCCTTAAATAATGCAGGATTATTTACAAATCGTTTAATTAGACTATTAAACCTCTTTTTGGCAACATCATAATTATTCGGAAGATCAACATTGTCATATTTCATAGGTAGTTTAACTTCGTACCTATTGTTCTTAAACTGAATAGAATTTTCAAATTGTTCTAATATTTGATTATTACACAAATCTTTATTTGTATTATCTTCCTGAATCCCTAACCCTTCTATAGTCCAAAATTTTTCAAGTTGAATTGACATTTTATCAACTTCATTATTATCCCAAATAGATATATACATTGCACCCACTAAATTATTTTCATTAACTTCATCTGAAAACTTCCCATGAAGTGTCCAACCTAGTTTAGTTTCATTCAAAACAAGAGTTGGTGAAATACGTTTATATTTTCCTGTCATAATTGACCAATAGTAGTCGCTTCCAATCAACAAATCTATTTTATTCTCCCCATCACTTAATTCATTTGAAACATCTGACAACTGTATACCTATTTCTTTTATTTTTTCATTTAACTCTGAACTTGGGGCACGTATTATATCTGAACAAATTTTCTCTGTTTCTAATGCTTCCAGAGAAATTACATTGTCAGAAAATTTATCCTTTAAGAAAATCTTAACTCTGTTATGATTATTAACAATAGGTTTCGTACCAGCAAATGTATGGATTTTTAATGATTCCTGTCCTGTCACCTCTAAATTTAAATGCCTTGACAAATTCTTTCCGACAAACGTACGCTGCGACGCACTGTCTAGCAAGATACGAACATTAATATTTTTATCTTTCCCAATCATTATTCCCTTTAAAGTTTGAAAATAAACATATTCATCTGGCTTACAACTAAGTGAAGAAACAGTTATTTTTTCATACTGCGTATTTTGCTTTCCCCCTATTTCATCCCCTTCAGTTGAAACAAGGTCAATTTTATTTTCCTTTGATGATCTTTCTTTTACCTTTTTATTACAAAGAGAATTTTGATGAGCTTTAGAATTACAAAGAGTGCAACGAATATTAGAAATTTTACAAAATTTACTCTTATGAAATCGTTTGTAGCATCGAAAGCATTTCGCTTGTTTCGATAAAGATTGTTTTCTTTCTTCCAAATTTAAGTTACACAAATTTGCTTCATGTTTCTGAGAACAAAAAGGACAAAGGTTTTCTGTAATTGTATTTAATGTAAATGCTGAAGGATTTTTATTTTTCCCTTGAAGAAAATGTTTAGAAGGATTTTGTTTAAATTTATTTTCATGAGATTTAATCTCAAAACTGACAGATGTAACATTAACAACCTTTTCCCGCGCTTCGATTTCGCGCTTAAGGAACAATAATAAATCATTTACGCAAACATCTTTTTTCTCGCACTGTTCTCTATGAAATTGCAATAAAAGGTCATTAGGTATACATTTATAAATAATAGGTAACAATAAACAACCATATTGGTCTGATTTCACATCCAATGATTCTAAACTTCTTATTTGTATCGCTATTTCATCATACAATTTTCTTAATGAATAAATATCATTTGATCTTCGCACTGCTTCTAAATTTAATAATTTATTTGTGTGCGCAGATATTAAAACTTCTCTTTTTCCAAAACGATCCTTTAATATATTTACTGCCGTTGCGTAATTTTCACCAGTTAATGGAAGCCCGTTAATAGCAGCAGCTGCTGATCCCGAAATCAATGATTTCAAATAAGTAAATTTTTCTATCGCTTGAAGGGCTTCATTTTCGTGAACAGCGACTTTAAACTGCGGCCAAAATTCTTGGAATTCGCAAATGTCGCCGGTGAATTTGTTTAAAGAAATTCGCGGCAATTTAGTGTTACACTTTAACTGAATATCTGATATGGGGGGCGTAACTACTTTTGGTTCACTTGTAATATCAGAAGTTTTCTTTAAATTATGCAAAAATCTATTTGCTCTCGATTTACATGTAATAATAGACTCTTTATATTCTAAACAAGCTTCAATTTCGGTTTCTAAATTAGAAGTTTCAATTTCAGATTGTATTAAATCGTCTAGGTTTTCTAGAGAAATCTTATGTTCCAGCAATGTTGCTAAACAATCCTCCACAATTTCCGGTTTCAAATCACTTTCTTTCAAAATTTCATTATCAATTTTTTTTTATCAATTTTGTTATTGTGGATCTAATTGATCCGCGTTTAGTAATATTTCTTTTCAAATTTTCACCGGTACTCATTTTGTATAGTACTGTTTCTTCCAAATCATAAATTCAAAGAAATAACAATAAAAAACTTACCCGTTTAATATATGCAATCGTCTTAATCATATTCTCATTCTATTATTTCCCGGCGAATGTTGCACCATTGTCGCGTCGGCTGGTTCAGTGGATTTCGAAACACAAAATTAATTTAGGCGATTCATATTCAATAATTTCCAAAACGGGCATCTTCTTATTTCTTTTCAATTAGAAGAAATATTTACATCTTCTATACACATTATACATAACTGTACATCTTATTTACACATATGTTACAATTATTTACATGAAATTCGATATACTTTAGAATTATTCTTCTATCAAGACTGTCATAACACCATCGCGTATTAATTCTTTTCTCTCTCTGAAAACATAAACAAAACAAAAAATATCTTGAGCCCAGGGGAGGGGTTGCCACGCGTAACTAAGATCAGGATTCATCGCCCTTTTGGCGTTAAAACATGATTCCCCACACAGCCTTAATCGGCATGTTAGAAAAAGGTCTTATTATGAATCAGCTGACACACATTTAAATAGAACTAAAAGAAAGCGTAAAGGGTAAAATTATACAGAATCAGAAGTTTAAACTACAAGAACGAGCTAATTATTCACCTTCAATTTTTTAAAGCACTTTAACGTTTTATTAAAAACCAATCTTTGTTTTAAATTTTTCTGCAGAATGGTTTTTTCACCATTTATTAAAATTATCATGAGTCAATAAATGTTAAAGAAAAATGGTGCAAATGTAGAGCATGATACTTCAAACTGAAGTGGATTAGAACATGTTTTTATAAGATATGGAGGAAATAGCATTTATCGTGAATTAATAGAGAAATACAAAATAATTCGATTAATTAGCTGATTGAAATTAATAAAAGCTGGCAGTGCGTTTTTCTTTGTTTTAACACTTTTAAACTTATTTAATTTAAAAAGTGATAGATGATGTGTTTAATTATTATATAAGCTATTATATGAAGCTATCGAAAGTTTTTAAACAAACTGACGGAAATGAACAAAATGGATTCTTACTTCGTTATGCATAAATTCTAGTAACTTTCTTAGGTATCTAATTTAACGGTATGTAAAACTGAAAAAAAAAGAAGTTAGCATTTAATAATCAATACCTCACGCACTTTTTATTCTTGCATATTTTTTTTAATAAAAATAATTTAGAGTTTGTAAGTGAAAAAAAGATATTTCGTCTGTACATAATGCTTAAAAAATAATTACAAAAATACAGACAATTTAATTTAATAATTAAACAAAACAGAAAAATTATTTTAAAAATAAAACATTAAACGTTTCAAACTTATTCAAACCTCCTGATCATTAAAAAAAATAACATAAAATCACAAGATATAATAAAATTCAACTTATAGTTGAAGCCATGTGCTAGAAATAATTAAACACGGCGGTAGGTAATTAAGTTAGACTAAGATTGTATATTCTGGTGTAGGGAACTTGATTCATTTAGAGGGTATTTGCTATTCTGGTATGTCATGCCTAAAGGAAAACACGGCTTTTGTATACATTACTTGCTGTTTGATCTCATGACATTGGCTAACTGAAAATTTGATAAATGATCAGTTTCTATAGCGTACTTTGCTAATTACTGCCTTTCGCTATTGCAGTAATGAACAAGTTGGAAATTGCACGTAAAGCGTAGCAAATGAGGTGCGTTCGTTGATAACGAAGTTTTAAAATATTCAGATCTTGCTGATATAGTAGAGCGTACTTTGGATACAGTATAGTGATCGAAATCTTTGTGTTCCTGTAAATATGCAGGGAGTAATTTTTATTATACTTCATTAACGTATATCTTATTCATAAAATGTGAAGTAGTTTAATATAATTAAAACACCCTCCAAACAATGTTTCCCCGTATAACATTATTTAGTGGAATACATTTGTGCGGCCCTGTAATTTAATAATAAATATTCTTTGCATCACAGATTGTACAAAATGTATTTTTAGTACATATTTCATAGATTCATGTCGATTCTGTTATATTCAAATGTGTGTAACACCATTAATATGCATTTAAAATTTTTTCCCAATTGACCGTAATGTAAAGGAATACTTTTGATTGTCCCTGTAATTGATCAATGCATCCGATTTTCATAACATTTGAAATGACTCGACAAAATTATGTAATAAATATACATTTTAAATTTCAAACGATTAAAATGCATTTGAAACTTTTTTCCCCATTGACCGTAATGTAATGGAATGCTTTTGATTGTCCCTGTAATTGATCTATCCATCCGATTTTCATAAAATTTGAAATGACTCGACAAAATTATGTAATAATTATGTATTTTAAATTTCAAACGATTCGGTTGGGCAGTTTTTGCGTTGTTATATGCGGACGGACAGACAGACAGACGGACAGACAGACGGACAGACAGACAGACGGAGAGACGGTCGGACTGAGTGACAACAATAGGTGCTACGTATTTACATAATTACGAACGCACCTAAAAACTGCTCGAGATTGAAAAAAAAAGTTTTTTTAATGATTTGAAATACAATGGATGTCTTTCAAGAAGGTGTAACAGAATTTTTACTGAAATTATGCATTCCGATACACTGACGCAATCACCTTTTCAACGGAATAATATCAAAGAATCCACATCCATATCTTATTATAAAAGCCTATCAGAAAAAAATCGCGCATATTTTTATATCTTTTAATATATTTACATATTTTATGCCACAAAAACCTTTGCAAAGATCCCTTTCTAATTTTAAATACAAGTACCCGATTTCTCAATGGATAAAAGTAATATATGGAATTCCATGCAAACAGTACGATGCAATATATATTGGAGAAAATAGCCGTACCTTGGATTTATTAAGAAGAACGCAAGATTGCCTTTAAGGCTGTTCTCAACTGTTCTGCTAAACAAGCGCAAAACATTTCGGCACATTTAATAATTCATTTTTCAACGCATAAAATATCAAATTGCGAACCTGACTATGGAAGCAGTATAGAATCTAACTCAGTTTTCTATTTTTTTATCAATAAATTGAGCTATAAGCTTTTTGATGACGTGTCAAGGTGATTTTCACCCCAGTTTAGACTGATTTTTATTCTCTCGCGTGGAAAATCAGTTCAAAATGCCCACTTTGACCTTATTTTCTGAAAACTCTATTCTGTCTGTTAAATAACAGGAAATTGTGTGCGATTAGAAAGATTTTGAATAACAACACCTGCTAGTATAATGCATTTCTGAAAAAAAAAAAATAAAATAAAACTTATGTTATGAAATTGTCTTTTTTGATTTAAGAAAGCCTTAAATCAGGACATGGAAATTCTAAAATTATAACTCACGTTATAGAAACTGATGACTTTCTAAATTTTGAGCAAGCCAAGGTCATGAAATCAAACTGCAATATAAACAAAAGCCGTGTTTTCCTGGAGGCATGGTATACTAAAATAGCCAAATACCAATACAATGAATGAAGCTTCCTTTCACCAGAATATACCATCTTAATTTAACTCAATTACCTGTATCCTATTTTAATTATTTCTGGCACATGTCTTCAATTAAAAGTTCAATTATGTTATATCTATTGATTTTGTACTATTTATGTTAATGACGAGGAGATTTGAATAAGTTAAACGTTTAATGATTTTTTTAAAATAATTTTTATTTCATTTTTAACTATTAAATTGTCTGTATTTTTTTTATTGTTTTTAATACTTTGAATTCGTTTGAAAAAAAGTGTATGTTTTGAAATATGTTTGCATATATTTAAATAAATATACACTAATTATATAAAAAAAGGATATTAATATTTCAATGTTTATAATAATAGATTAAGTATAATTGCTTCTTTAAAATTTTTATTAACGTTTAACAAATCCCAATGGCATGTGTCGAATGCTAATTTACTTTTTGCTTCAGGCATGCATTTATTTTTTATCTCAAGATTAAACATTTTACAGTTCATTTTTTTCCATGTTTTTCAAGCCAAATAATTTTGTTTAATTCTTATTTTTATAGTTAACTGTGCACGCCTTTAATTTTGCATTTAATTAAAAAAAAGAAAAAAAAAAGAAAAAATAAAGAATACTGCCCAGTTAAACTGATGGCATTGAGCTCACAGGCTACAAATACTAATTGTACATTAAAGCCTTATATTTTCAAGGGTTAATTCCGTTCGAAAAAAAAATTAAGAAGGGGAAACAGCTCTCCCCTTTCCTCTTTTTTTATACTTAATCATTGAACCTCCTATACTATCAAAGACATGCTTTATCATATAAAAAATCTATATCCAAAATTCAGAGCAAATTAGATAATTCTTAATAAAAACCCATTTAGCATTTATATAATTTAAAAGGAGTTATCCCCTTCTTTTATACTTAACCATTAAACTTCCAAAACGATTCAGAGATTTGAACGAAATCTGAAAATTCTGCTTGAAAAACCTATTTATATAAATTAAGAGGGGGGGGAGGCATTAGAACCCCTGTTGCCCCTATTTATACTTATTCAATGAACACCTAATAGCAGTCACGGAATCGCCTCATCAGAATGATCCTAATCTAAATTTTGAACGAAAACTTAATTCTGCATGAAAATCCCATTTATATCAACTAACGGGGGGGGGGCATTAGAACCCCTGTTCCCCCTATTTATACTTATTCAATGAACACCTAATAACAGCCACGGAATCGCCTCATCAGAATGATCCTAATCTAAATTTTGAACGAAAACTTAATTCTGCATGAAAATCCCATTTATATCAACTAACGGGGGGGGGATTAGAACCCCTGTTCCCCCTATTTATACTTATTCAATGAACACCTAATAACAGTCACGGAATCGCCTCATCAGAATGATCCTAATCTAAATTTTGAAAACTTAATTCTGCATGAAAATCCCATTTATATCAAATAACGGGGGGCATGAGCCCCCCGTTCCCCCTCTTATACATATCGAATGAACTCCAAAAACTAATTAGGGAAGCGCCTTATCAGGATATACCTATATAAAAAATTTCAAGTGGATCCGATATTTTTATCATGAGTTATCGCGTTACGCACATACGCACATACATACAGAACGGACGGGCACATAAGCTCTCAGGCTATGATAGCCTGTGAGCTAAAAAACGGGAAAAAATCCTACTTTTTAACTAGATATATTTTTTTAATTAATACATATAACCCATGAGAGAAAATAATTGCATTTCGTAAAATATTATGCCTACTACTAAAGGCTTTTAAAAGAAGCAATTACAAATTTTAAGATTAAATTTTTTTCCTATTTACTTCATCACACTGATTTAAAAATGTGCAATACAAATTACATTAATTGCATTACAGCACTAACTGATAATTCTTTATATTAGTTTTATATTGCTTGTAAATTGTATCACGATACATTTGAATTTTAAAAAGAAATTTAATGTTTTAAATATTCAACATTATTTGCAATTATTGTTCTAATTGGATTCTATTTTAAAATCAGAAGGTATTTTCTTATCGTTTAAAAATTATTCATAGATAAGGGAGTAGCACTTTTAAGATAAACATAAATTGACTAAAACTTTTTCATTTTATATTTTAATTATAATAGAAAATTACAAAAGATTTCAGTTAAATAATTCATACTTTAATGATAGAAAAAAATTATATCGTAGAGGGGAAAATACTTCTTTCGTTTTAAATAGTGAAAATAGTGAAAAATAATAAAATTTTAAAAATAAATTATTGCTCTAAAATGAACAGAGCAGCATACTATTCCAAATTCAATTTTGCAAAATGCGCTCATAATCAAACAGCATTACCTCTATTGAAAAATTTCGATCTATTTTCATGTATGAAGTGACTGATATATAAAGTAAATAAAATAAATTTTCCATAAGGCCGCAATAAATTAAATTGTCTTTTTCCAATATCTTCAGTGTTTTACCGCTGATATGGAAAATCTTCAATACGACATTTAAACGAATGCTAATAATATATGTCATTGGTATTCTATAATTCGCTGGATAGACAAGTATGATATATAATTTTTTGAATGAATTTAAAATAGCCAGGAATTCTTTTTTTAGTCGAATCTTATTATATCGACATTCATGTTTAGGGATTCAGCTGAATGTAAAGTTCGTCTAACTAACAAGGAGTGGGCCAACTTTGATAATCACAGATTTTGATAATTTTTATATATATTGTATGGTAGAGGCCCCTTAGTCTCAGGTTGAAAGGATTTTATGCAACGCTCCTTAGTCCTCGAGAAAAAGGGGGGGGGGTGTCTAATATTATAATAAAACATAAGTACACAAATTGTAATGCAGTCCTTACGTTGGCTTTTTTTTCCTTTTTTAGTTTGTAATTATACTTGTAATTATACTTTACTAAACTCATTTTCAATTTAAAATTGTATATCAATCATAATTTTAACGCATTTTTTTTATCAATACGTTCAACAACGTTGTTGTTGTTGTTTTTTATCAAATAGATCGGGTCTTTAAAACATTTCATTTGTCGAATTCGACGGGTTTCAACTCGTATATATATATATATATATATATATATATATATATATATATATATATATATATATATATATATATATATACATATATATATATATATATATATATATATGTATTATTAGTTGTTTTAAAAATGCGTGAAAATAAAAGTATTTCAAATTGTACAATGTAGTAAATATGTCTACATGACTGATTTTAAATTTCAATCTACTTCAATTGATAATTTCTGAGAGCTGTAATAAACTGAGTCATATTTTATTGTCAAGGGAAATACCTCATCCAAATATCAGGTAATATTTGATTGCATTTGTTGGATTTTATGGCAGATGAATATAGCACGAACTCCCATTTTATAAAATGAACAGAATATCAGGATTGCTTTCTCTCATTGATTTTTGACGATCTATTTGCATGCGAGGAATGAATCATGTATAATGTAAAAAGGAATAAATTTCCCAAAGGAGTGAAGGCAAATAAATTGTGTATTTGTAATATTTGTGAGAAGCCTGAATTTTTGTGATGGGAAACCTAGAGACTAGTTTAAAAAAATACTAACATATACTTTGAAAAGAGAACAATAACGTGATTAGGTAGGTCAGTTTTAAAATTACAATAAATAAAGTTAGAATCTGGAACTTTTTAAAACTTTTAAAATATGTACTTGATATTGTAATTAAACTTATATATTTATAAATAAATGAAAGTAAATAAGTATGCCTGATTATAAAACTTAATTTACTTCAGTTATGCCTACGTGTATTTATAATTATATATATATATATATATATATATATATATATATATATATATATATATATATATATATATATATAAACAGATTTTATTTTTCTTTTTTAAAAAGGTAAATGCCTAGAAGGTGATCAGTCATAATTTACATTGCTATAATTTGAAAAAATGTAAAGGCACATTTACAATGCAAGGCAGCTTTTGCAGATTTTTTTTCTGCATTTTTTTTTCAAATCTAGGGGATCAGTCGCTGAACAAAAACTTGAAATTTATTTTCAACAAACTAAAAACTTTTTGTCATAAAAGGAAATTATAAAACAGTCCCTATTAAAAATACTTCTTTACAACAGGTTAAAAATAAAAAAAAATTAGCAGTCATTTCTAATATTTTCCATTTGTCGTTGTTAAAAAAATCAAACTTTTCAGGGTTTGGTCCTTACGTAGTAGCGTATTTATTAGCATAGAAAAAGAAATGCATATCATGTTTTTGATAAGCTGTAACATACACAGGAAGGGCGTGTCTTTTTATCCCCTTTTTATTAAGATTTCCATATTAGGCACCATCTTGGAATTTGATAGGCCAATATATGTGAGGGGGGGGGTATATATAAAATGTGTCCCGGAATTCACGGCGAGACTGTAAAAGAATGAGATAAAGAAGCAATTTTCATGTAGCAGTCTGCGTTCGGAAATGAACAATTTTGCCAAAAAACAAGAAGTGTAGAGGAAATGAAAACAAGCGTTATCTCCATACTTAATAAATGCAGAAAGTGCTAAAATATGCCACCAACAACATCGATACATTCCTGGCAGCATTTAGCAAGTGATTCGCGTACCATTTTGAAGATTGCATATGTATCATAACTGAAATCTTGTTTTAAAACGTGTTATGCGTTTTCTAAAAAAAATCGCGTGTATACATTCTTTTCTTTCAAAATAGCGAAATTTAGTTAACATTTTCTAGGAGTATTGAAAAGTGTTGCGTAATGTATTATTGAGAAATGAGTTTTATTTTTCTTGATATTTATCTTACCTAGAAATCCCTATGTTTAATAAAGGAAAAGTCGGGAGATTCTGCTAGTTAATGCATAATAATTATACACTTTTTTTAAAAATAAATCATTACAAATTGATTTAAAATAATATCGATTTAAAATAATAGCTTTATCTTTCAAAGTTATGTAATCGAAAACTTTCTGTTAATGCTTTTGTTTATGTTGCAAAATGTAATTAATAGAAACACAATAATGTATTTCATAATTGATAAATAACTATTGAGTCTCTCAGGTCATAACCTAAATATAACAATACACAGATAGAGACATCGTCATATACAATCGTGACATTTCCGGTACGAACTAATCGAAAAAACGAATAAAAAGACTACATTGTTACAGAGAAATTAGAAATACAGAAAAATATTCTGACACGTTACATTTTGGAAAAATATATTTTTTAATTTGTATGTTAAATTTTGGAAAAAATATTATAAATATTTTGTTTTTGTAAATAAATATCTTGTATACATACATTTGTAACATAAATATTTTGTTTTTATAGGTCAATAAAAATTTTTATTGTTTGCGACGTCACGAGAATAGTGACTTTTAATCTTGATGCATTATAACTTGACTAGCTGCCTGTGGCAACCAGATTGGTCTCCATTAAAAGTATCTACGCATTCCATCATGTTATTTTTACTCTTAGTTTAATTTACTTCTTCAATCATTATCCCGATCGGAAGATTCCGACCAGAGAAATTAAGAACTGTTTGCAATCATGGTAGCATTTCATAATTCATTATTTCACAATTTAATAATGAAAAATCGTGCTTTTTTTGCATTAACTTCGTTTCTGAGTTCATAAATCTGACAATAAAGAAACGTGAATTCAAACTGTAAATAACACCGCAATTTTACCTAGTATGATGAACATAACAAAACTATCACGTCTGTTAGAATTTGAAAATAGAGTTAGTTTAAAAATTACTTACTAACCATGCATGTCTTCATTTGCGGGTTGCATCTGTGCGATGCTTGGAGCTCTTGAATTAAAATCAAACTCATATGTTAAGATAAACTTATTCTAAGTTCAAATTAATCTAAAAGTCCATATATTATTAAAAATGTCGTTTAATTCCATGTAAAAGCCACATCAATCATTACATTCAGAGAACTCAATCGTTCTCATGCACTTATCAAAGTTCTTCGAATAATAACAATAAAATCAGACGATATTTTCATTTTCTTAATTTACGCACAGCGCGTTCTATTAGTTTCACTTCATTTCATTTTACAACATCCTCCCCCCTTTGAAACTTGGAGAGAGTTTCAAATACATAACAATTATTATTAAAAAGATCCAACCACTTTGGAGCTTTTACACATCTTCCAGAAAAGGTATATTTCTTAAGTATGACACTATCAGGAGAAAACACATTTTCATGATAATCATGCTCACTGGAACTAGTTTTCTCTTCAACCGACGGTTTGGATGCAATTTCAATCATTTCATTCGAATATATTTCCAAAGGAAAGATGCGCTGCACCGGACGTAAAATCGTGCCGTGCTGAGTTTTCAACTTAACAGCACAAACCTTACCATCTCGTCCTGGAATTAAATGAATCACCTTTGCTAAATGCCAAAATAAACGTTTTTGTTATCATCCCCAACTAAGACTACTTCTCCCCCCTCGCGGTTCACGTGTATGTTTTTCAGTATGTTTTTGAACTAATTCGCTGAGGTATTCTTTTCTAAAACGTTGCCTAAAATCTGTAAGAAGTTTAGCTCTGTAATTCAATCTTCTCCTTAAACTTTGAGAATCTAATTCGATAATATCCGAATTGCTGAAACTTCGGTTTTCAGTAAGAAACATAGGGGGTGTGAGAGGTACTAGCTCCAGTGGGTCCTCTGAGATATAGGTTAGAGGTCTGCAGTTAATCACAGATTCACAATCACATATAAGTGTATTCAATTCTTTATAAGTCAATACAGATCCACCTAAAGTACGTACTAACAATTCCTTTACAAAACGAACTAACCTTTCCCACCAGCCTCCCCACCAAGCTGCGGTGGGAGGTATAAATTTCCAAACAATTTTATGCGTCATGGTTTCTTTTAAAATTTTATCCCAATTTAATTTCGAAAGTTCATTGGAAGCCCCTCTAAAGTTTGTTCCGTTATCACAATAAATAGTGCTGGGCCTACCGCGTCTAGCTATAAAACGTCTAAGTGCTAGCAGGAAAGCATCAGAAAATAGCGAATTGACTAGTTCAAGGTGAACTGCGCGATAAACGGCACAAGTAAACAATTCTATCCAAACTTTCTTGCCATTTTTTAGAAATAAAGGCCCGGCAAAGTCTACTCCAATAATTTCAAAGACAGCACAATCTGTTACGCGATCTGGTGGCAAAGGTGTTGGTTCGCTTGACAAAGACTTTACCTTAAAACGTTTACATGCAATACAGTCGTACAATACATTTTTAATTGTTCTTCTAGCTCGAATTATTCAAAATCTTTCTTTTATTAAAGATTGCATTGTTCTTATCCCTGCATGACAATTTTTTTGGTGTACTGATCTAATCAATAATTTAGTAAATTCACATTTACCTGGCAACAATATTGGATACAAAAATGATTTTCGGTCATTTCTTTCAGTTATTTTAGTTTTTACTCTTAAAATGCCATTATCATCTGTGAATGTTACAATATCATTTAATGACCTTTCATTATACAAATAACAGCTCGGAACTAAACGGATTAGATATTTTTCAGAATTTTCAATTTCATTTTGAGTAAGATTAGAATCTTTACACTTATTAGAAATATTTCTACAATTATTTACAAATCTCAAAATCCAAGCAAATATTCTTATCATCTTATCATAATTAGATATATTATCTAAGAGTAAAAGGGGTGCGTCTTTAGCTAGATCAATATTCGTAATTTCGAACTTTTTTCTTTCAAAATCAACATCTTTTGGCTGACAGTCAATCGCGCCAATTGGCCAACATTCAGGATTTTCTTTTAACCACTTAAGACCTTCCCACCATCGCGAACTAAGCATTTTCTGTGGAGAACATCCACGTGAAAGTACAGGGTGGTCATAAAAAAACTTTGCCGATATATGGAGGTCTAGCGGCCAGTCCGTTCAACCGATCGAGGTGAAATTTCAGATATAGCTATTCAGAGGTATGAGCTCGAGATTCTGTGAACGGCAACAAAATGACGCTCACGATTACGGTTATAGTTGCAGAAACTCGAAATTTTCCAATGGCAACACTCTTTTTTTCATCGCAAAATGCTATGCGCATGTGAAAACCCTAAAGAGCGTTGGAACGGTATGGTTATTGCAATAAACGGACGCGTTATGCTCTCACAAAATCAGCTCTACGAACGACCCCCGAAAAACACGACCAAGGGGCACGAAGAAAATTTGAATATGACAGAGGCAAAATACCAATCACGGAACATCGTTTGCCAGGTAACCAGCGTACAAAAAGGATAGACAGTAGGGTGGGATTGTTAGTTCTTCATTCGGAGCGCGCAAATGCCAACAAAATGATTTCGCTATGGTGAGTTGGTAAGACTATTATTAAAATGCTGCGAACCTGGCACGTTTACCGTCGAAACCATCGCCAAATATGTGGCCTATGCATTTCACAAGCTCTTCGTGATTTAGTAATGAAATTCGAAGAAATTATCTGCACCTGTGATAGTCCGCGATCCGGACGACCAACTGTTCCTGAAGATACTGTTATGGAAGTGCATCACATAGTGACCAGAGGACGCATGCAAACTACAAAAGGTGCATCTCGTGTATTTGTTGTATCCAAATTTAATGGTTTTAACATTACTGCGCTCTTTAATACGCATGTTTCCTTACCGATACCAACGCGCCCAGATGTTGAAAGTGAGAGATCATCAACAACATGTAGACTTTGTTAATGAATTTGTTATCCAATATGATGGAGATAACAATCGGCCTCTTCGCATATTATGCACGTACAAGGCAAATTTCACCTTAACTGGTAATGTCAATGGCTTCCGCGATCCCCCGATCTCACTCCTATGGATTTTAGACTCTGGGGATATCTAAAATCTAGAGTGTACATGTGCAATCCGCAAACTTTGCCGAATATGAAAGATTCCATCAGACGTAAGATTGCAAACATCCCTCATGCGATGTAACGTTCGGCTGTATTGTCCACAATCGCCACCATGCAATGTGCATTTGCCTGTGATGGAACCCATGTGAAAAATTTGTAATCAAAATAAAAGTTTTCTTTTCTTCGATCGGTGTTGTAATCAGAGATTAGTGTACTGACTCTGTGTCATATGCAAATTTACGCCTTACGCCCTAATCGTGTTTTTATGGTAGGGGGGGGGATTCACAGAACAGTTTTTTGTGTGTGCGTAACGTGTCCGTTTCTTGCGATACACGTACGGTTCCAACGCTGTTTAGGGTTTTCGCATGCGCTGAGCCTTTTCCGATAAAAAAAATGTGTGTTGCCATTGGAAAATTTCGAGTTTCTGTAACTATAACCGTAACCGTGAGCGCGATTTTGTTGCCGTTCACAGAATATCGAGCTCATACCTTTGAATAGCTATATCTGAAATTTCACCTCGATCGATTGAGCGGATTGGCCGCTAGAGCTCCATACATCGGCAAGGTTTTTTTATGACCACCTTGTATATCAGCTATATTCAAATTTCCTGGAACGTGCTTCCATGACTCTATATTGGACATCTGCCGAATTTCTTTTACTCTTTTGCTCACGAAAACCGACCAATTTCCATGTTCCTTTATCCACCAAATTGCGGTAGTAGAATCTGACCAGAATGTGATTTTTAGACGTGACATATTTATTGCCTTGACGATAGAACTCGCAAGTCGAGTACCTATACAACAAGCCATTAACTCTAAACGCGGCATGCTCAAAGTTTTTAGAAGAGCAACCCTAGACTTCGCTCTAACAAGCGTAACCATGACTTCAGAATCAATTATTGATCTAGCAAAGACACATGCTGCATATGCCCCTTTACTCGCATCAACAAAAACATGAAGTTCAGATGAAGCATTAATTTTTAAGTATCGAGGTATAGCTACTTCTTTTAAAACATCAATATTCTTCAACCATTTCAGAAAAGCACTCACGATGTTACAAGGTAATTCTCGATCCCATGGAATTTTCTGTTTCCACGAGTCTTGTAGCAATAATTTTGGAAGCAATGTAGCAGGAGAGAATACGCCGATTGGATCAAAAATCTTTTGAACAATGCTCAAAATTAATCTCTCAGTAATTTTCCTTTCACACGTTAATGTTTCTAAATCTAATCAACATTTCAAAGAATCATTATCTAAATTCCAAATAATCCCCAAAACTGATGTATCCCCAGAATGTTTATCAACATTCTTGCAAGCTACATTGCTTTCAAAACAACGCAAATTGAAACACCCTTTAGACATTAATAACTTTGCGTTTTCAATAAACATTTCAGCTTCATTAATGTTAAAAACACATTATACACAATTATCTGCATAAAATGAACATTTTAATTTTTCAGCAGTTTCCTTATATTCAAGAGGACTATTTTCTAAAAGATGCATTATAGATGCACTTAATAAATAAGAGCTAGAAGAGACACCAAAGACAACTCTACAATGTCTATAAAACAATTGTCCTTCATTACATGGGAAATAGAATCTAAGAAAATCTCTATCTTTAGGCATAACAGATAACATTAAATAAGACTTTTCTATATCTGCAGTTATACCGATAGGATACATTCTAAAACGATCAAGAATATCAAGTATTAATTCTATAAGATTAATGCCTTTAAACTAACATTCATTTAACGAGGGTTTCCCTTTCTCAGAAGCAGATGCATCAGATACAGGGCGTATTTTTGTGGTTTCCTTATCTAACCTGATAATGGGCCTATGCGGTAAATAATGACATTTATTACTTAATTCATTTTACGCAACACGTTCAATAATATTCATTTTTTCCCAATTCTTAAATACTTCCTGATATTCATCAAAAAATCCCCCACATTTCAATTTATTAATCATTTTTTCATATCTCTTCCAAGCTAAAACTTTATTATCGGGCAAGTTCTTAAAATTACACTTCCATGGAAGCCCTACTTCATATCTGTCATCGGGAAGAATTTTCATTTTTTCCTTAAAATCGTTTAAATCAAAGTTTTCCCGTTTTTCAAAACTCTGAATGGGGTCAGAAATTCCTATGATTTCAAGTTCCCATAATTCATTCAAAGGAATATTTCTAACGTGCATAGGCAATGTTGTCAAAACGTTATGTTTCTTGCCACACGTTTGTTTCCCCATTACTGTCCAACCGAGCTTGGTTTCTATGGCAGTCAAATCGCAATATAATTGAATTAAATTTCCTGTCAATAATTTTCCTATCATATCAGCCCCCACCAAAAGATCAATTTCAGATTTCTTACAAAAATCATCAGATAGATTTATTTTATTTCTTTTTAATTCTTTTAAGATTCTATAATCTTTAATTTTAGGTACAAATCCGCAAATCTTTTTTTCGGAAAATGCTTCAAAACAAAACGCATTATTTCCATCTAATTCACTGATTTCTACAGAAAACACATCATGTTTTTTAGGTTTCGTTTCATCCCCCCCGAACAGCGCGTGAATAACTATTTCTTCTCTTATAAAATGCATTTTTAGTGATTTCGTTATTCTCTCGCTTACGTAACTACTTTGGCTCGCTGAATCCAGCAGTGCGCGTACGACTTTTTGGCGACCTTGCAATCGAATGCGCACACCAAGCATTTGCATATACACAACTTTATTTCTACTACAATTAGAAAGAGAATTTTCAGATTTCAAAGTATCAACTTGATTATTATTTATATTTTGTTCTGGACCCATTATTTTAAAATGAGGTTTATGGCAATGATTACATTTTAATTTATTTTTAATATTACAATTCTTACTCAGATGACCAGCTTTTTGCAAGCAAGTGAAACAAACCCCCTTTTTCAACAAAATTTTTTGTTTTTCAGTTGAAGACATTTTTTTAGCCCCAAAACATTTATTAGAGGGGTGAAACCTATCACAGAATATGCAATTCTGTGATAGGATTTTACCTTTATTTTCTATACTCACCAATGCAGATGCAGTGGTTAGATCAGGTTTGCTAATAATTTCAGATGAAATGTTTTATTTTCTAACAACAGAATCAAAGCCTTTTCTTGCTAAAGATACTATTTCATCTCCTTGAACTTCTTGGCGTAGAAAGTTCATCAGTTTTTCTAAAGTTCTGGAATTCTCACTGGAATATGTATCATGATTTCAGCTTCTTTCCCAGGTCAGGAGAACTTCTTCAGGCAAGCAGCTCTCAACCAAGGGCATGAGAAAGTCTCCATACTTCTCTTGAGTTCTTCCCAAACTTTCTAAGGCACGAAGTTTACTTTCTAACTCATCGTATAAAGAGACTAAGTCAACTTTCATTTTCGGCGCCGTGGCATTTTTCATTACGAGGGTTAACAATTCCCTGACGTAAATTCGCACAAGAAGATCATCTCGTCCAAACCTTTGTTTTAATTGATCGATAGCCTTCGGATAATTTTCCGCGCTAGCTGGATAACTTGATATTAAACGCTCCGCTTTTGATTTTGGTTCCATACATTGGAATAGGTACTGCATTTTATCTTCAGCGGCAATAGAATCGTCTTCGTGTATTTTCTTGAACTGGATCCAAAAAGATAAAAATTCCTTTGGTTCGCCGTTAATTTTTTTCAGCTCGATCTCCGGTAATTTAAACTTCCGTTTTACTCCTTCGTCAGGAGATGAAGAAAACTGCATATTTTCATCAATACGTGCACATATTTCTACATATTTTTCTCGATATTCTTCTGCACCTTCAAAATCTTCCGTAAACATTTTTTCGTCCTTATCATGTAACAATATTTCCGAAATTTGACTTTGACAAGTGTCCATCCGTTGAAATTTATCAAACAGTTGAGTTTTCAAAATAGAAAGTTCTTTAATGCCACATGTTTCTTTAGCTAATTCAGTTTCAATTTTCTTAAACGTGAGAGTAAAAGGAGCTCTCAGTCCTTTTCTCTGAGTTTTGAAACTACTCAGATTCATTTTTTCATATAAATTAATTAAAATTCAAAACTCCAGTCCCGCCGAGGGTACCAGTTTCGTTAGAATTCGAAAATAGGGTTAGTTTAAAAATTACTTACTAACCATGCATGTCTTCATTTACGGGTTGCATCTACGCGATGCTTGGAGCTCTTGATTTAAAATAAAACTCATATGTTAAGATAAACTTATTCTAAGTTCAATTTAATCTAAAAGTCCATATATTATAAAAAATGTCGTCTAATTCCATGTAAAAGCCACATCCATCATTACATTCAGAGAACTCAATCGTTCTCATGCACTTATTCTTCGAACAATCTATATATTTAAAACACTTGGCTGTTTTTTTAGTCATCAGCCCTGGGCTTTCTACTGGCCCGATTTTGATAATTATTTTTTTAAATGAAAGCTGTTCATGTGTAGATGTGCCCATTCTGGCTAATTTTTGATTTATTTCCATTTTTATATTTTATTTTTAATTTTAAAAGCTTTTTTGTGACATTTCTTCAAAACAGTGGCAACAGGTTAAGCTTTTTCCACTATAATGAAAATTTATTTTGCTTTATTACTTTCCATCAATCAGGAGAATGTAATTGATGTCATATTAGAATAAAAAGAATAAAATCTGTGATTTGCCGATGTTTCAATTTTGCATAATATCAAAAAATAATTTAAATCATTTAGTTGTATTAATTTATTATTTAAAATAAAAATAAATAAAACGTTTTCTACATTTCAATAACAAACACAAATTTTTTATTCTTTTCACTAACAAAGATTTTTTTTCTTTTCGTTGTCATGACAATAAAACTAATTTTGACAAGTTCATGGAGACTACAAACTAATAAATAAATTAAATTTATTGGAAGTGCTGTAAATGTATAGCTGGTTGGATATGCAATTTAGTAACTCCCTGTTTCTATTATAATTGAAATGTTTTGTTGATATTATAATTACGAGGTGGAACCCATCGAAATTCGACGAAAGAAAATCTTTAAGAACAGTTTCATTGACTTATAATAAATCTACAAAATTAGTTACAGTGAAAAGTACATTTTATATTAGTCAGTCTAACTCTAAAACAAATATTATTTTAAGACAATATTAACAAAATACTATAAAATATAATTATCTAAATTATTAAACGAAATAAAACCGAAATTCACTGGATTTTTTAACAGACTATATTTTTGAAATAGCATACGCATTGTAATTTCTTTCTTTCTTTCTTTTTTTTTTTTTTTTTCAATTTTAAAAGAAAATGCAGTAATTCTGTCGCCACAATTACAAAATTGGTACTAAACAAAGAACAAAACAAAACATAGTTTAAAAATGCATTAAGATTTCGACTCTTTGGTCATAATTTAAAATATTTAAATTGTTTAAAAATATTTGTTTAAAAATAATTGTTTAAAAATTAAGACCAGAAGAATCTGAATTTTCGGAATTTTTGCTTAAAATAGGTAATGGAGAAAATTCTTGCATGAATGACGAATTCCCTGGAGACTCAAATAAAGTATGCTTACTACCGTCTATTATAGCAAAAAATGACATCGTATCCCAAATTTTTGGAAAAGGGTTTTCATCTTCAGTTAGTATCACTAAATTTGCTAAAGTTTCAATTTTAGCTCTAAAAAAAGGAACATTGCAATGAAATTAAATATAAAGTTATAAACCTTATACCTGACACATTCAAAACATACATGAGTATAAATAATTTAATAACTGAAATGAAAAAAAATTCTCCAATTCCCAACAGAATTTTTAAATAGCTTAGAATTTAGTGAATTGCCTCCACACATTCTCACAATTAAAATCGGAGCAATTGTAATATTACTAGGAAATTTAAGTCCTCGCGAAGGTCTTTTAAATGGGACCAGGTTAATTGTAAGAAACATGTACGATAATTTTTTGGATCTAGCAGTTACTACTGACAACAGAGTTGGAGAAAGAGTTTTGATTCCAAAACCGATTTAATGCCATCAGATGCAACTCTTCCCTTTTCATTTAAAATACGCCAATTTCCAATTCGAGTTGCGTTTTGTGTAACAATTAATGAAGCAGAAGGGCAAACAGTGGATTTTATGTGGGTATTTATTTACCTGAGCGAGTATTTAGCCACGGCCACTTATATGTCGCGATATTTCGAATACGTTTATTTAAAAATTTGAAAGTGCAAACAGTTCCAAAAAGCAACACAACAACTAATGTCGTAGATAAGGAACTGGAAAAGAAAAATAAAACTTATCATTAAACCAATATGAAAACTGATTTCCTATTTATTATAGATAAAACTGAATAAAATTTATATTTTCTTCTAAATCCACTTTTCTTTTATGTCATTCATTTTTATTATTTCTAATCTTTAAATGTAACATACTTATCTAATATATATTTTTTTCCGTCGAATTTCGACGGGTGCAGCTAGTAACAATAAAATCAGACGATATTTTCATTTTCTTAATTTACGCATAGCGCGTTCTATTAGTTTCACTTCATTTCATTTTACAACAACGTCATTATCTACAATGATGTCATAAGAATATTGTCCATTTATTGTTGAAAAACTTGCTTTACGAACCTTCATGATTATTTTTTTCCCGTTCGTTATTGAATGAATCTTTTACGGCTTATTTATTTTTTAGGAATGCGATATTAAACTATGAATGCCAATTTAAATTCAGTGGGTGTTATCTCAAAATATGCATACTTTTTTAAAAGTGTAAATTAGAAACAATGCTTTTATGTTGCAATAAATTATTTTGGTTTAGGTTATTATTAATAACATTAATTTTTTATGTATGTGATTGTACATATGAAAAAATAAAAAGGTTGCGAGAAAAGATTTTGTCAAATTTCTTTTCTCGCCAAGTACTCACTTTCTTTTGCCAATTACCTATGCTGGACAAATACATTTAGTATTGTATTTTAAATGAGATGAATGAATCTGATATACATATTTTTTAATCTGTGTTATAAATAAAAGTTATGTATTTTAAATGAAATAAGTTATAGTTTTATGTTTCAAATGAAACTGGTATATGACATAAAATTTGGCAAACCTGCACTCGGCTAGCATAAAAGCACCAAAATGGCAATCATGCATATAAAAATATGAAGTGGGGAGACCTGGGATAATATAGATTGGCGACTTATAACCTGCACTGGCTGGCATGAAAATGGCTGCTTTGCATATAAAGAATAAAGTGAGTAAGCCCGGACGTATTGACAGTCACATGACTTAGGCTTTTATTATATAGAGGATTGGCTCCAAATTTTCTCATTACAATTATATAGTAAATATATTTTGATTTGAATGCATGGTATTTAAGCATGAAATACGCATATAAAGTACTTTCGAAAAATCTTGCCTGATATATATTTTTTCATTGATAAATGTAAAATAAAATTTTCATGATTGTGCCAACGTGACGAAAATTTCATTGATTTCTCAAATGTTAATTAAGCACATTAGCCTTGGTGTCTAATTGATTACTTCACCATAATTGTACATATTGTTTACATGTTAAAAATTGATTTTTTTTAATATAAAACTAAAATATGCATATGATGAATAACTGGTTCCATACAGAATTAAGAAAAATAGAGTATTTCAGGAAAAATAAAATTATTAAAAATAGCAGCATAGTTTTTTTTTAATGGAGTGATTTTAGAACATTAACGCATTTGTCTTTAACACAAATAATTAAACATTTGTTTCCAACTAATATAACATAATAAAACTGAGACTTCATCGTAAAACACAAATCATACTTACATCTATATCTGTCTTAATTTATAAATTAATACAAGTAAATTAATACAAGTAAATTACAAGTAAATTAATTATAAATTAATACAACTCCGCTGTGTCATTACTTTTAAAAGATATTGAATGTTTGTTATTAAAGCTTCAGAGAATCTAAACTTAAAGTGTCAGGTAATTTTTTATTATTTTCGATGATTAGTATATAAACATGTTTAAATATTTTAGAGTACAAGTGAACCAGAAAAAGCTATTTGTATATTGATGATTCATTCTATAACTGTTTCAGTAAACATCTTTTTCTAACAAAAATAGATCCTTTATTTTTTCATCATATTTGACATTTTATAAACATCAGATAACGAATGTGTCGTTAAAATCCCAGGGGCTCATGCATTGTTCAAGCCGTGACTTTAACTTTTCGCTTCAGTTTTTCCAATTGTCGACGGAATGGATATTATTATCATTTATTTCAAATTACAAACAAAAGCCACAATTTCTTCCGATCATTAAAGGATGCGAATTTACATTAGTATAAATTAGAATTTACACTGCAAAAGCATTTTAAAATAGGAAAACATAACATAACCACCAAACGAAAATAAATAATAATATCTACCATGTTATTAACGATTCCGAGAAGAGTTTTTTTTTAAAAATAAAACTCAAAAAACAATATACAGAGTTACTGTAAAAGAATCATTCCCTTTCAAATCCCGATTTATTCAAATCTACTATACTTACAAATATCTTTTAAATATGAAAATAACAATAAAATATCCAAGTTTGTATTCCAGCTGGCGCAGCAACACTGTTTCATGTTTGTACTCCAGTTGGTGTGGCAGCACTAGTTCAATGTCCGTAACGAGTTCAATTTTCAGTCTCCCCGAAATGGCGACAAAGCGAGAAAAGATTTCCTGCGGCGTAGAATATGCGAAATGTTCGCCTATCATAGCAGATCAAAGTACTTTCAGAAGGCAGTGCGGAAAAAAACTGCCTTGTATCACGCTACAAAATGTATGGATTAAATTAAATTACCGCCTGGACGTGTATCGTGTGACCTAGGGGGCACACATAGAACATTTGTAGAGTGAACATAAAACATGGATATATTGTGGTTATTTTTATATATCAATCATACTTGTAAGTATAATACTTTTGAATGAATCGGGTTTTGAATGTGAATGATTCTTTTATAGTAATTCGGCATTTTCGAGATTTCAAGAATTATTTATGTAAAAAAGTTTATCTTGCTGCCATTTATTTTTGAAAACGTCTTCGAGTAATCTTTACAGTGAATTCATTCGATACACAGACTATAATATAGGTATTTAGGTATAATACTGCTACCAGTTTTCAAGTAAATATTTTTATGTTTAAGAAAACACAATACATTTACCGCATTCTTCTTTTAATTTAAAATCCATTTCATGTATATATCCTGCTACGTAGGTGAAAATAACTCATTGAGAATAAATAAATCATCCTCTAAATCAAGAAAACTCATTAATACATAAAAGAGTTACTGGGAAACATTTTCGAAAATCAGTGGCAACGGAAAAAAATTGTTTTTAAAAAGATCCTTTGAAACTTTTTAGATCAGAAATACTGATCTAAAATTTCATTGGTAATTACGTACTCGATTTAAACGGGAAAAAATTCCATGTAAGTATAATTTCAACACACATGTTTTTTTAAATATACTTTTTAAAACAATTGTATTATGAAATAAATTGAACAGGGCGTTCTACTCGTTAAAGTAAGCATAAAACAGTGTTGTGTAATATTATACGTTTTTTATAAAATAGCTAAATCATTTGCATTTTAGAGTATTTAAAAAAAAAGAAAGCATTAAAAGAATCATTAAGACGCAAACCTGCAATTAGAAACATGCAACGAATCGCAATTTTTAAATGCCTCTCCAATTTATAAACATAATTACTGGATAATATACAATTTAAATCATGTAACAGATATTTTTCGCCACATTTTTTAAATCTCTCAGTGTAATAAGCAATGAACATGCTAAAATTTTTGTTTGTTATCCGATATTAAGAGAAAAGATGATAGGACATGTTTTATAAACATTTTTATTACAAAAACTAAACAATGCATTATTGAAAATATTAACATAAAGTTTAGAAAACAAATAATACAATAAAGCACAAACATATTATCTGTAATATCAATATCTGTTTATTTACGGGCATATTAAACGTAAAACGGTGACTGAAGTACCCTGAAAAATGTTTTTATAAATTCTTTTTATATTTTTCTCAATAATATTTTATTAAAAGTCATTGTTTATTTACAAATTATGCTGAAAAAAAAATTAAGGAAGAAAAGAAACAGTATGTAATATTAAATATTGCAATGCAAAAAATCTAACACGTGATTATTAGCTGATTATATTCTTAAACATTCCATTTTAATTTTTAAAATATATCTTTTTTTTTAAGTTCGTTACTTTCGACTACATCTTCAACGAAATGTTCATTGTTATAATAATTTATAAATAATTTCTTAATAAATATATTCTGAAATATGTTTTCTAAACAAAGATGTTCGAAAAATTGCTGTTCTGCTTTTATTTTTTTTCAGTTTTGACGATATAATATAACACAATATTCGTCAAAGTATTTGGGTCAGTCCATTAAAAGTGCTCCAGCACTGGTCGTTCAACCATTTAAAAAGTTCTGTTTTTTTTTTTTTTTTTTTTTTTTTTTTTTGTACAATTATTCTAACATGATGCAAACTAAAAATGACTATTATTTAAGTTTTGCTAATTTTTTTGTTTCATCAAATGCAGAGTTCGTTTTCGATTACTAATGTATACAAAATTGTAAATAATCTCATCTTGTATTTTTTCAATTCAGATGGCGTTTATAGCAATTTTATCAAAATAAAACGAGCTAAAAGTCTGGGAATAGAATAATTTCTCAAAAATAAATTCATACTGGTGAAATTTTATCACAAAATTTAAGATTTTTCCTGATATTTGTCCGTTTAAAAGAGGAAGTTTTTCATGCAAGGAAAATTGTCAACATAACACAATTTATTTTACAAATAGGTTGAACATAATTGTACTCATACACCAAGTCCCAAAACTGGGAGTTGATTTTTCTTTTCGAGAAGAATTCCAAAATTTATCGAAAATTCCAAAAATCGCATTTTTTAGGCTTTGATATTTCTAGTGGAGAACGGGACAAAAATCTGAAATTCTGGCCTTTGATAGTATTTTATTGTAAGATTATGCACACAAAATTTTAAGATAGAGATTTGGCTACATGCTGTGATATAGAAAGTATAATATGTGTAAACAAAACTGCCAAACTTTTACTGTAATCATAGGTAAGTTCTTATCGTAGAGTGTCGTTTAGTTTTTATCATTATTATTATCTCTGAATATTATTAAAGGAAAATGAAGCCTTTTCCAAAGCTTAGCAATTAGTATTTTTTAAAATGTACCTAAAGCCCGAGATTTTGTATAATTTCAAAAATTCTAATAACTAAAAGAAATGTCAATAATTTTACACATAAAAATATCGGAGTGTATAACATGAGTTATACACTCTATATACACTCTATTATAGATAATATAACATGAGTAAAAAAATAGAAAAAGAATGGGGAAAGACAAAATTTGTTAATGTTAGTATACTTTTTGAAATATGATGAAGTGTGTCAAAACACATTTTTGCTCGTTGATATGAAAACCACATTTCAGTACTGCATGACAGTCCCTAGAACTCGATCCTTCTATAAGTATGTTCCTGTAAATGAAATATTTATATGACGTTACCATACATCAACCTCAAGTAATTTACACGAAATAAAGATATCTGTGATGTAACACATATTCTATTTTATATATTTCTATTAATTTTTCAAATGTTAGTTCCGCCCCCCCCTCATTTAAAATTTAATTTTAAAAGAAAAGCATTTTTAATATGTATTTTTATTGTGTGTTCGTTCCAGAAACACTTCGTTCCAGAAAAAAAAGTAAAACATGAACTTGGGTCTCTCTACGATATTGCGATACGATCCGGCCAATCTCAAAAGGCGGCTTTATTCCCACACCCTTCCCATCACAGAACTATGGTCTAGTTCTGTAATGGGAAAGTGTGAGAGAAAAGCCGCCCTTTTGAGATTGGCCGGATCGTATTGCAATATTGTAGAGAGACCCAAGTTCATGTTTTACTTTTTTTCTGGAACGAAGTGTTTAAGGCATTATTTTGATGAAGAAAACTCAATTCACAAAAGTCTGTACTAATTTGGCTTTATTTGGCTGAAGACTTGAAATATGAGCATTTTCAAACATCCAGAATACAGCATATTTATTCAAATGTGCACTCGTACTAGAAAGAACGTCTTGAGTTCTCAACGACCACAATTTGTACATGATGAATTGTCAGCGACAAAAAACACAAATCTAAATATATTTTCACATAAGCATGTAGCACGCTAACATAACTGTACTCGAAAGTAATTAAGAATTATTAGTCACCCTTGACCACAACGAGCGTGCGTGTTTATTACACCATGTCAAAACATAAACTGACAAAATTTTCACATTTCACAAACGCCAAAAAATTCTTTTGGCACAGAATAGATTCCCAATCCGAGCAAAAAAATGTACAGGTAAAAAGGACCGTTACATGATAAGCAAGGGGGAAATTTTAAAAATGAGTGTTGTCAAGAATATAGCATTTATCGCGCGAGGCGAGAACGTACAACACTCGGCAACCCTAACGAAATTACACAACAGGTAACAAATTAAGTTCTTTATACAAGACAAAATGAAATGATTGGGAAATAAAAATAGCAGTTACTTAAAACAGTCGTTTGATATTTAATCAACTGAAGAACAAGAAAATAAAATCTAGAAATGGAATGATATTTTAAAACTAATTTGTTACTTGTTTTTTATTTATTTATTATTATTATTTTAAATGCACTTGGAGGCGAACACACAATAAAAATACGTATTAAAAATGCTTTTCTTTTAAAATTAAATTTTAAATGAGGGAGGGGGAACTAACATTTGAAAAATTAATAGAAATATATAAAATAGAATATGTGTTACATCACAATATCAAAAGGCCTTTAAATGTCTATACTGCAGAAAAATGACATTGTTGCATGGGTGTATGATAAGAAATGGTATCTTACAATTATTAATGAGGTGACGCTTGAACATAGGGAATTCAAAGTTCATTTTATGAGAAACCAGGGTCAAGAAATTTATTCAAGTAACCAAGAGATGACAAGAAGTGAGTGTCTTCAAATAAAATTTTGAGAAATATTATACCTACGGAGCTGACAACAGTAACTGATTAAACTCGTAATATCTTTCGTAAATTGTGTGAAGATATTTCTTAGCACTTTCTTGAGCATATATATTATCATAGTGAATTAAACGTTTGTTATTAAATTGTTTTCAACAAACGATATTTTCTGTGTAAATATTGTAATAAAATAGACAAATCTCATTTCGTCTAAAGTACTCGTAGCATTTCCAAACATCTTGTCCTCACCGCATCTTAGCTTGTATTCAAATTTCTATCTTGAAGTACTTTGAACAAATTACTACTAAAAAATACTATCAAAAGTCTGAATTTCAGATTTTTATCTTGCGTCCCGCCAGAGATATCAAATTCTAGGATAATTATTGAAACTTTTGTCCAATTTTGGTGTTTTTTTCGCAAAGAGAAATCCTCTTTCTGATCTGAGTCTTCGCGTGTGAGTACAGATACTCTCAACTAACCTGTAAAAAAAATGTGTCATGTTGACAGATTTCCTTGCTTAAAAATCTCTTTGTAAGCGAACAGATTTTGCAAAAATATCTTAAACATTATGCTAATATTTGTCCAGTCAGGTTTTATTGTAAGGAAATATCCTATAACCAAACTTTTAGTTCCTTTATTTCTGAATAAGTAGCTGCAAACCTCATTTGAATTGAACAAAAAAAAAGGATTTACAACACCGTAAAACCTTCAATGCAAAACAATTTCTTTATACGATGAAATGAAGATGGGCACTATGCACAAACAGAAAATGGTAAAATTATAATAATAGTCATTTAAAATTCCATCGTTGCACAAAAAGTTTCAGATATTTTAAAAATAGCTAAACGACAAAAGAATATTTTCTGGACCACTTGAAATTAAGTTTAAAGGTGTAAATAGGGATATCTTTTAAATTTTGGTGGTTTCTCAGTGCTTTTCATTTTTTACTTCATTTGAAGGATCATTCAGAAGAACGGAAATCTTACCTTAAAATCCCTTCTCAATTCTTTCCATACTTGAGATTATCATTTTGTCAATAACTACAAACATTAACAGAAAAAAAAGCTCTTGAGAGAGAAAATCGCTCTTCAAGGAGAATTTTTGAAGGAAAAGGTAAAACCTACCTTCGAACTCATTGCGATAAACATTTAAGACAGTTTACCTATTTACAAGCCAGATATACAAGGTTGATAACTAAATTTTATTTTTAGTTCGAGTTTTAAAAGTAAGTTATTACCAGATTTTACTTAGTCTATTATAGTCGAAGTTGTAAATCATTACTTAAATAGGAATTCATTCGAAACCAAGCAGGTAAGTACACTGTAATCGAATGTACGTTACATTCCCGGTACGTTAAACCTTTATATGTATATTTAAATGCCAGTGTGTATTTCACACTAGTGATATTTTCTGTGTTGCACATGTCAATCTACGTAGTAAGCGTAATTAAAATTAGTAATAGAATCTAAGGGAGTTCTTTTGTACAAGACCTCTCCATTCTGTCATATTTCAGTTTTATCTTTAACCTAGTCAGTACTGTCCTTCTGTCGTTCTTGACTACTAAATTTTATTTTAAATATAGTCTATGTCATCTCAATACATCACTAATGTTATCTCAATGTCAAGGTTTCTCATTAATGTGGTAACCCTAATGTTCCGCCACATAATATATGTACACAAATACTTCAAATAATTTTTACATTTAGAGAAAAATGATTCTACCTCACATTATCTATATTATAAAGGCCAAACATATCTGTGTGTAACACATACGTCATTTTGCGAATGGCAACACTTTCCCCTGTAATTTCGGTTTTGCAATTTTCGCTACTACAAAATTTTTCATTTCTATATATAACACATTTTAAATTTTTACACAGTCGGATAGAGAAAAAAAAATGTATTTTTAAATGCAATTTGTTTGAAAGCTGCATCTCAATTTCTTTTTTAGATATTAATTTTTTATAGTTTTTAATACCAATTTTGTAATTATGGCAACAGAATCATTCCATTTTCTCTTAAAAATGGAAAAAAAGATAGAAATTAAAATGCGCATCACTTTTATATGGGATTTCAGTTTTGCAATTTTCCCTACTGCAAATTTTACACTTTTAAGCATCGTACATTTTAAATTTTTACATCATCGGACAGAGAAAAAAATGTACTTTTAAATGCAATTTGTTTGAAATCTGTATACAAAATTAAATTTTGTGGTATTAATTTTTTGAACAATTTTTAGTACTAATTTCGTAATTGTGGCAACAGAAACACTCCATTTTCTATTAAAAATGAAAAAAAAAGAAAGAAAAAAAAGAAAAGATAAAAGATAAAAAAAAATTAAAATGAGTATACTATTTTAAAAAGTATCGTCAGTTATAAAATCCGGTGAATTTCGGTTTAATTTCGTTTAATAATTTGAATAATTGAGTTTTATAATATTTTGTTAATTTTAGCTTAAAATAATATTTGTTTGAGAGTTAGACTGACCAATGTAAGATGAATTTTTTTCTGTAACTAATTTTGTAGATTTATTATAAATCAATGAAGCAGTTCTTTTTTAAAGATTTTCTTTCGTCGATTTTCGACGGGTTCCACCTCGTACACATAATGTATCTTTTTCTTATAATCTGATAGCAATGCATTATTTCCATGTTCATCTGAATATATTAAACTGAGTTCGATATCACAGTATTAGGGTGTCTTAACACGTAACATTCAATCACATCGTATTTAGTATCGACTTAAATGCAAGCTGTTAAGTTATCTGAAATGAATAATTCAGTTATTTATTTGCATGTTAAACCCCTAAGATATACATTTCTGTTTATCTATAGCAACTTTATAAGTATGTTAAGATCCACGTGATTGCACATGGGACGATAGATTCTTATAAATGATTATTAATGTAATAGATACAAAATGTATATTGTATTTCGAATTTGTTAAGATCAAATGTAATTATTAAAGAAAAGAGTCGTTTCAAATTTCCATATGACATGTATATCGAATAATAAAATATTCCAATTCGGTTAGAATAAGCATTTATGAAATGTTCCATAATATTGTTTTTTACGTAGGTTAAGCGCATGTTAAACCTTTCCTAAAGATTAAAAATTGGAATTAAAATTTTTCATGAATGTTAATTCTTATTTAATATATACTAGTTTACCTTTTTTTAATACTTACGATATTTTTATTCTTTATACAACAAACTTGTTTAAAAATTTCAAGCTATTTTATTATTAATAATTTATTATAAATCAATTCAAGAGTATTTAAAAGACATTTCTGACCTTATGAAAGATTAAAATTTTAAAAGATAATTCTTCTTCATTAAAATTACAAATGTAATTTCAAAATGACACAAATTAAATTGAACTATAATATCACATTTATTTATTTATGTACTTGATATCAGTAAGTTTTTGCAAAATTTTCTAGTTATTGAGTACAGTAATAAAACGAAAAGAACAAATAATATATTCCAATAATATGTAAAATATTAATGAATGTTTTCTTTTATCTAAATATCCATTGATTTATCCGTTACCAAGTCATCTTATTTTGGGATATCTCAAAATCAGTTTATAATAAAAATAGAAGTAAAAAAGCATTTCAGTAATAAAAATACAGATGTATTTATTTACCTACTTTAGATTGAAAACTGATTATTATAGTAAAATTATATAACCGAAATTCTATGTGTATATGTATATTCGAAACCACTTGATTTTTTAAAACTTTTCAACATATATGAAAAGTGTTTATAAATTCAGTTTGTAATCACATATAATTTTCTTTGCTGAACAGGAAATGATAATATCCAATAACATGTATCCATTTCATGGCAAATGAACTATATTTAAGCGAATTAGAGTACGGACAGACCGACAGACAAACCGAATCCATAAAAACTTTTCAATTATGGAAAGTGTTACGTAATTTCAGTAATATGTAGTTCAGTATAAATCAGAATCAGTTTTTTTTTAAATCAATTTTCGCATCCTTAAATGCATTTGAATTGTAATAATTACTAATTGTCATAATATGCAGTATAGTTTTAGTAACAGTACTTTCTTTTTGTATTAAAACTATTTTGTGCAGTATAATAAATATTATCATAGAGCGAAATGACGCTTAGAAACCAGTAAAATATTCCCAGGACTAATACAAATGAATGAAAAAAAATATGTTTACATTAAGTGAAAAGAATAAATAAAATTATTACCTAGGACAATAAAAATGGATGATTCTAACAATAGCAAAGTTATTATTTATATTATAAAAATGTAAAATTTTATAAATTTCAAAAATCTATATTATATTTTTTTTATAAATCCAATATCATTAAAACGTGTCGTGATAAAAAGTAGAGAAATGAAAATTATTAGTATGTATTTCATTTAATAAAATGTATTTTAAAATTAATTACTTTTGGTGTCAAAGATAGAGGAAAAGGAAATTACTCTAATTTATGTCAGTTACACATATACTTATTTAATTGCTACAGTAGTTAAGCTAGAATATCTTTGTTAGACTTAAAACAGATTTGTTAAATGATATGGAGCTTATTTTAAGCTAAATTAAGAATACATTACACATTTAAACCAATGATGTATTTATTTGAATTTTTCTATAAAATTTTATCATTTATAAATGCAAGAGACTAAATAAGAAAAAAATAATGCTAATATTTTATTGATGTCTTTGTATTTTATTTTATTTAGTGAGATAAATCAGAATAAATACATGAATAGATATTTAAGAAATAAGTAAAAATTTTGTTATTCACGTAAAAGTAATAAAATAATCAACAGTTATTTTTTTTATTTTATAATTCAGTAAGAGGAAGAAAAGATCCAGGCTGATTTGGTCTACAGGTGCACACAGATTTCGAAGTACTCATTTCACAAACAAAAATTGAATCATAATTAGACATTAATACAGTTTAACTATTTCATCTCGCCGCTTTTAATGATTTTTTAATTTTCTTTTTATGTGAGAGCTGGTTTTAGTATAGTCATGTTAAGGCGGTATTTAAAAAAGTTTTCTATGCGCAACAACTCGAAATTTTCTAATACATTTTCAGATTCATTTTTAAAGAAAAAGCATTGAAACTTGATAACATTTTTTTAAAAAGGGAATTAAGCGACCTATGGTGTTTTTATTGTTCCTCAATTAATTAAAACTTGATTTGTAAACAATTATTTTCAAAGTAGAACTATATTTTTCTTTTCCAACACAATCAATTTTGGAGTCTGTGCTCAAAATGTCCACTTTGATATCATTTTTTGAAATATATTCTACCTCTATCAAAACATTGATTATTACGGTGCACTATGTAATTTCTGAATAAGAAAATCTGCTAATTGGATGCGTCAGAGAACAGAAATGAATTTAAAAATGAGTGAGAAACTAAGCAGTTTCGACTTGAGTACATCGTTAATTCTTCCAGCACTATCGCTTCCGGGAATGTGGTTCAAGATTGCTCATGTTGGCAGCATTTTTTGAAATATATTCTGCCTCTATAGAAAAATTGACTATTACATAACATTATGTTTTTTAAAACAATTTGACTGTAGTGATTTAAATTTCGTATTTAAATTACTTATCTTGATTTTATTTGCTTAAAACTACTCGTTCACTCGAGTTGTTTCAACTATTGACGAGAATCTGATTTTTAAATCATGAGATGAATGGATTTCATCTCAACTCTAGTTTTCGTGTGGCTGATGTTTTAAAAGAGTGAATTATAAACCAGGAGGCGGCTTCACAAATTATAATCTCCTGAAGTTGACTGCTGAAACTCCAGTATTAATTAAAATTCGATTCACATATTAAAATGCAACTGTTCAACCAGAACATATCTTAATCGAAAACACCCAAAAACCCGATTTCTGTGGTTGACTAGTAGACGTTTCATTGTGTTTCATGCTTCTGGTTTTCATATTTTTATATCTATGGATGATGGAAAAAACAATAATAAACATATCGATAAATATCTAAAATAGGGTTTTCTAGTATTTTCTTGCAAGATATATTTTCTGATAATTTCATTTTGATAAGTTAATCGACTTCTGTCTAGCCCTGTAATTTCACCCGTCATTGAGATTCTAATAGCAGCCGCCTCGCTTTGCATCATTAATATTAGTTTCTTCTTTGTGGAATTTAAATACTTTTTAAGTTTTCAATACGCTGCTACTTTTGTTTACATAATGATATTGAAAATTAAATTATAAAATATGACATTTCTATAAAATTAAGATAAAATAAGTCTTTAAAAAATTAAAGAAATATTTTTATTAGAATTGCATGTCATCATTAATAATTTTCTTTTGATGTTTTATTAATGTGTTAGAGAAATGATATAAATATTTATATTGAAGTTCTTTGGTATTTTGCATTATACTGTCCTTGGTTCATAGATGAATCAATTGCTATCAGATTAGAAGATTTCTTCCGAGGATTTTTTTTTTTTTTTTTTTTTTTTTTTTTTTTTTTTTTTTTTTTTTTTTACGAAGTACATATTTCAATGATGTGTTTAATACACGTCTTTGTCATTCTAAAGAAATTTGAATTGTATGCATATTTAAGTATCAAGATTATTTAGAAAATAATGATGAATAATCTGTATATTTAAAAGGACTAATTGGTTTGGTAATATTTCAGATATTCCCTTCTAAAGTTTGAAAGTTGCTGTTTGAACTAGAAAAAGAAGCGAACCGTACTTTGTTGAAAATGTTGATCGAACAATTGCAAAAATTTTCCTTTCTATTTTTGATTTTACTATTTTTAATTTTTAACTATAATGAAGTCTGTGCACAAGGTGGAAGCCTAGTCGGATCCTTAAGTAAGGTAGTAGATGACTTAGGAGGAATAGTAGGAGGTTTAAAATGATATATTTGAACAGTCTTTTTTCCTGTTGTCTATATGTAAGTATTATTTTGTAAAGTTTTAATTATCAATATATAGTAACTTTCCATGGATGTAAAGAATGTATCTTTTTAAAATATTATTATTTAAATAATTGCAAGCTTTGTTGATCGTACAAAAACTAAATACGCTTTTTGATAATATAATAAAGCTATTAATATACTTATATATATGAAGTACAAACGGAAATTTCGTGTTTTCCGCTTACTTCTTCAGTTTTACTGAAGGGATTTAGATGAAACTTGCACCATTCAAGGTTTTATTTAAGGAAATGTTTTCGTACATTGTGCATTGTTCTATGTATATTAATTATAAAATTATGATGGAAAGTTCTTCTATTTTGGATAAAAGGGTTACTTTTTGGCATAAGTTTTTCATTTGGCGCGGCATATTAAGCTATCTTTATTAAATAATTGAAATGTTTACATTAATTAGAAATGAAAAAAAAAATAAAAATGTTTCTTAAAAAAAAAAAAAAAAAAAAAAATACTGATTTTTTTAATACACAAATGAGAAAAAAAATCAATCAGAAAGAATATAAAATAATACTATTTAATTTAAGTAGTAAAATGAAATAGTGTCACAGCCTGTTTTGCTGTTGTCTACATGAAAGTATTATTTTCCAAAGTGTTAATTATCTAATTGTAGTAACTCTTTATAGATGTAAAGTTGCATTGACTTAAATTATTACTGCGTGTATAATTTTAAGCTTCTTTGATTGTAAAAGAAAATAAATACGGTATTTGCTAATATAACAAAGCTACTAATTTAACAAAATATGTTTTGAATAGTTTGCAATAACTGGAAAGGCTTTCAAGATAAGGTTTGCATTTTATTTGCAGAGTATAGCAAAATAAATTACAAAATTCTGAAATTTATTTCGTGACACAGTTTTATACAAAATAGTTTACCATTAATATAAAAATGGTGTTAATCATTTTTTCTCACCCGTCATACATAGTATAGGGTAAGTATTGCAATCTTTTAGAAAATAAAAAAAATAACGGATTTACACGTTTTAGTAACTGGAGACTCCAAAAAAATAGCGGATTTACACGATTTAAATACTAAAGACTCCGAAAAAGTTTTTTTGAAAAAAAAAAAAAAATGCTGTCAGTCTGTTTGTGTGTGCAGTAGTATGTGTGTAGTAGTATGTGTATCTGTCTGTCCGTTCGTCTGCCTGACTGTTAATGTTGCATCTCTTGAACAAATTGAGATAGAAACTAAAAATTTAGCGTGTACTTAGTGTGTAATAATGGAAAAAAGCTTACTGAATATCAGTATCCTCGATTAATTGGACTTATCCTTTCGAACTCTCGAAATATTTGTTCTATATAAAAAATTACGATTTTTTAAGTAGTGGCTGTAAAAAACAATGAAAAGTATGGATTTTGCAATAAGAATGAAATCGGTCAGATTATTAGTTTACGAGATATTTATAATCCAATTATATACACACTTCAATTTTTCATAACCCTGTATTTCATTCAAATTTCAATTTAAATGTATGTTTTATTTGGAAATGAGATACTTCATCCGAGTCAGTAAATTATTGGTTAATAGGTTTATTATTTTTGGAGTTATGAGGAGGCTTCTTTTACTACTCAATTATTACATCGACAAAAAAAAACTATCGCCAAACTATAAGATTAAATGCCAATAATGGCTTATCGTATCTGTCACATGCACTTGACATTAAATACGTTACATGTGTTTGTATATATCAGAACTGATTTTAATTTGACGTTTTATTTTTTACTTTTACTAACCTTTTACTAAATTATTTGTTCTTTCGTCTTTTAAAGTAAAAATTATGCCAATGTGTATAATTTATCAGTAGTTTGGATAATAATATAATTTGGTCAAAATGCTTCGATGGGATAATCAGGTAGCACCCGCAATTAAGTAATGGAGCATTACAATTCATTAAAAATATTTAAATATACAGTGAGCAAAAAAAGTATTTGCACGCAGACGATTTTTTGCATAAGTAACCATAAAAAGCAAATTTGATGCTGTTCTCTTAATTATTCATTTATTTAAATAAGAAGACAATAAAAATAACTGCCCATTTTCCTTAAACAATAATATTACGCATTTTAAAACATAAATTAATCTTTTTTCATACCTAAAAATTATTAGCACACGAAGCATTGACTGTTTAAAATGGCATTATGCAAATGTTTAGCATATCAGTCCTGCAATACATTAGCCCCGAACTTTAAAGTCTCGTATTATATTAATTGGATCAGGGATTCTGGGCAATTTTTGTTCTAATAGTGCCGAAAACATGTGAACTGTCTGTTGCTACCCATGAAAAGATTATATTTCTTAACAACTCTGGATTAAGTCATCGAGGAATAAGTAAAAAAAATAAATCTAAACTTTCTAGTGTTCGTTATGTAAATAAGAAGAAAAAAGAAACTGGTTCGACAATAAATAAGCTGCGAACGGAGCGCCCAAGAATAATACAAGGGAAGGAGAGCCATCATAAAAGAATCTTAAAAAAACCCTTTTCTAAGTGCTCGAGAATTGGCTGTTGAGGTCACGTCTCCGTCGGGAACAGTAGTTACACCACAATCAATAGTAATATTCTTCATGGTGCAAATATTCAAGGAAGAGCCCCTCGAAAAAAAAACATTTATTAGTGAAACAAATAGGGGGAAAGGACTTGAATTTGCAAAAGCAAATCACTTATCAGCAAACCACTAGAGTTTTGGAAAACAGTTATTTTTTTCGAAGAAAGCAAGTTCAATATTTTTGGCTCAGATGATAAGAAAACTGTAAGGCGAAAGCCAAATACTCCTTTTTGAATTAAAAGCTTGAAACCAACTGTAAAACCTGGCGGTGGTCATGTAATGATTTGAGGATGCATGTCTTTTAACGGAGTTGGCGAAATGTCCTTTATTGAAGGCAATATGAATGCTAAACAATATATTAATATATTGCGACATCATTTATCTAATAGTGCTCTGAAATTAGGAATTCCTAATTCATATTATTTCCAACAGGATAACGATCCGAAACACACTGCATATATTACGAGGTTATAGTTGCTTTATAATATAAAAAATAAATTGAAAACGCCACCAAAATCATCAGACCTTAATCCGATTGAAAATTTATGGCATATTTTGGATGTGAAAATAAGTAAAAAGAAATTTTCTAACAAATCAGAACTTAAGCAGGCTCTTAGGAAAGAATGGCTACAAATCAGCTGCGAAACATGTCACAAATTAATAAAATCAATGCCCAGACGATTACAAACTTTAATTGAAGCAAAGGGCATTGCATACTAAATATTAGCACCGTTTTTAACTTATAAATAATTCCTCTAGTTCTATTTTTATTGCTAGCGTGTAAATATTTTTTTGGCAATACAAATGCAACTTTTTTATGTTTTCATATTTAAAATATAATTATTAAGTCAATTATTAAATAAGTTTATTTGTTTTGTAAAAGTGTTGGTATTTTTAATTCTTAGTTGATTTTTATTTATTTATACTTGTGCTGCAACAAATTTACTTGGTGTGCAAATACTTTTTTTGCTACATTTATATTTTGCTTTGGAACTGCAATGTATTTTATAAATAGTTTACACGTGTTTTATTTTCCTGCTTTATATTATGCATATCCATGATGGATGAGTATTACGGTGGCCTCCAACGATTAGGTTAGTTAGGGAAAATTAAATAGCAATGAAAATTTGCTTCTCCATTTAATCTTGCTTCTGAGCCTACGTGTATTAACAATTTATCTAACGCAACACATAAATAACATAAAAATGCTTCCTAAATATTTAGCTTATTAATGCCCTTTAGAAGTTCTATAAGGAAGTTCTATAGCGTTGAATAAAATCTCATAAATTATTTGTATTTTTGTTTAGAACATAGTCAATAATTTATCAAAGAAAATATTTCTCAAACAATAAAATAATTCTTCACATTTTTGTTTGGGGGTCCAGGGCTGATAATTTTCCGAAAATGAGATTTTTTGTTATTGGCTTTTTTAAAAAACTGAGTTTTTACCGTTAAATACCATGATCCGCATGTTTGTATCGTCATTTAGATCAAGAGATATAACACATTTTGACTTGAGAAGCGATGCATCAGCTTCCCTCTTCCGATACCATTAACTTTATTTATCTGAGAATGAGTTTTTTCACGATTTGTCAACTTTAAAAGGATATATCTAATTTTCCTTACAAGATATATGCATTACATTTTTACAAATTTTTTATGCTATATTTCCAACAAATTGTCCTCAGGTTTTTTTTTATTTTGAGTGATAATTGTGAAAATATGCTATTTAATGCCAAACGCACTCATACAAAAAATTCATTTTCTTACTTAAAAATTTTTAATGAATATCTTAATTAATATTAAAAAAATTCTTGACAGTGATAAAAAAAAATAACAGTGACACATTTTCTGTTTACAAAAATGTAAAAAGTTTGTAAATAGAGTAAGTATTTCCAGAGTTATCAAAAATTAAATATGTTTAAATTTTTAAAATTAATTTTTTTTAATATTTAAAAAAAATCAGATT
Source organism: Maratus speculifer (assembly GCA_964019185.1). NCBI lineage: Eukaryota > Metazoa > Arthropoda > Arachnida > Araneae > Salticidae > Maratus > Maratus speculifer. The sequence continues at coordinate 171,645,920 of OZ025294.1, forward strand.
TTTTTAATATTTTTTATTATTATTATATTAAAATGTACTTCAGAAAAAAAATTCATAAAAAAAACCTATATAAATTAAAAAAAAAATAGAATTTGGGTCCCGAGCCCCATTAAGGTTGCTTTTCTTCTAACCTCGCAACCAGCGAACGTAAGACAATGTTTCAGTACATGCTCTGATGGAATTTCATATTATTATCTATCTATTGGCAAAAATCTTTAAATTTTATCAATTATTTTTGAAAGGAAATACGATTTTTCAGTTAAACTTTGCGTTCTTCTGTTTCGAATATCGGTACTTTAATGCTAATTTCGATAAAAGAATACTTTTAATTTACATTTTTTATGACAAAAATGTGTTCTTTATAAAATATTTATACATCTAAATTTAGATTGGCACTTGAATCGGGGACTTAAATCACCCAACCGGAACGCTAACCAAATTTGGCATAGGCTGTTTGCTCCGGAGGAAAACCCCTTTTCACCACCAGCTAAACCACAACTCGGTCAACCAACTCAGAAAAACCAATCAAAAATTAATTAAAATATATGCAACATAACCAAAGTGAACTTTCTCTCAAAAACAAAACAATATTACAGTCTTAGTTGTTTTATTGACACTTTATCAAGGAAACATTTTAATATTTTTACTTCTTTTTTCAGCTGAGACATTGCATGCGAAAATGTACATACATAAAACCGCGCCTCCCCTTCACACACATACATAAATACATATATACAAATATATATGTCGCACAGGAACAAATAAATCCTAAATTCATAAATATAGTTCAAAAATGTAAGAGTAAGACACACAAAAGAAATCATTATAGAAAAGCTAACACAGAAAAGTGATATTTTTGCATTAATTTATCCGTGTTGTTTTATGTTAATTTTTTTTAAACATAAGTTATAAATACAAAAAATGAGAAACTCTCAGTGAAACTACAATTCCGAGACTCGTATTTAAAGCAGTGTCAGATTATTATGCAGTTCATAAGTATACAATGTCTTTAAATGAAAATTATGAATATTTTCAAACTTTAAACAGAAGATATCAGCCATAATACTTGGATTTAAACGTTTTCGAAACTGTCTTATATTCAAAAGAAACTGTGTCATTTTTAATGATTAAATTATTTGATTGTCATTTTCATAACTTTTTTTAGTTAATCTTATCTTCCTGTTGCAGCGCACAATCCTTTTCGTTATGAAGTTCCAGTGGCAGAGAGTGTTACTTAATAAAATAGCAGTACTTAAAATAAGTTTTCTAACAATTTGATTTTTTAAGTACCGTTAAGGTAGATACTAATAAAAACAAAAATATATGATTTTAAATATGTTTCTTTTTCTTAAATGTATTATTGATTTGACTTTAACCCAGTGACATTAATAACTCACCCCCTTTTTTTTTTTATATAATATTTTTAAAATTAGACATAATATTGGTGCAGCTTTTTAATACCAAGTATCAATAAAAGAATGTCCCAGATTTAAACTTTCATAGTATGAATCATACTCGTTGTAGAGTGTTGGTTCAAGATAACAAATAAGGAGTAACGCAAAGTTTTTGACATGCGAGAATAATACACATTTCATTTATTAGTTTGCAATGGCCAGATACGCAAATGACAAATACTGAGCATAAAATTCCAGAGTTCTTCAATTACTCCGGAATTGTCTGGATTTAAACAAAATGTGGGAAGAATTGGATTTTAGGTTGTATATGTGAGGTGTAACTAAAGATTCAGCTGCTAAACATTTGTAAGAAAAACTAGGCTAAATTACCTTAAATTTGATAGCTAATTTTTGTAAATAGTTTATGCTAAACTGTTATGAATCAGGAAGACATTTTTATGTATCTGAGTATATAGTGCCAGAAAAGAAAAAAACCTTGACACTTGTGATTTTAGACGTTTTGTTAAATATCTAGAAATATACAAGAGGAATTATTCTGAAACTCCAGATGTGTAAACAAAATAGTAGAGGTCATATATTTTTCCATGATTTTTAAGAGCTGACAAAAAGCAGCCGAGTTTTGTAATAAAACCAATCGCTGACGAAGGTGCAGCCTGTTTTTGTTGTTTATATTTTTTATTGTTGAATTTTTAGCTCTGAAAGGAGTTTTTGTATTGTGAGGGTAGGGTGGACTAGTTCCTGCTAAGTTAATTGTTTTGATTGTTTATTTGAAAGTTATGTGTTTTACTGCAGCGGTTTGGCGCAATTCACATGAATGTGTTATGTTTTTTGTTGACCATTGTACATATTGTGTATATATTATATATATATATATGTATGTAATACCATTATATATATATATATATATATATATATATATATATATAAGTGAAACGTTGTAAAAATCTCCGTGTAAATAATGGAAGCTGTAAACATATTGGAACACTTTCTCAGAACACAGTGTAGTTTAAGAAAGATCGTGACATTTTATGAAAGTTGACACATCCTGTCAACTTATATGCATTTACTGACCACCGTGGCAGAGATCAATACCGATTCTAATAACAATACATGTACTCCTTGGGATTCGATCATTGTTTTGATGATTAAAGAGCATGAGTAAATCAAGAGAATGGGCTAACGTCCAGGAATTTTCCTTGGGAAAAAACACAGTCATTTGGAGTTCAAAGTAATGTTATTTTCCAAACGTAAAAAAAAAAGAAAAAAAAAATTGATGTAAAAATCAGCTAAGGAATCAGGATGGAGCTGGAAATGTTGTTTTAAAATCATAAATCTTAAGACAAAAATTTAGAAAATTCTACACGACTCTTAAACGTCGGCGAACAGGTTTTAAAGCGCAAAGAAAAAAAATCATGCAGAAAATACGTAGATTTTGCAAAAAAAAAAATAAATAAATAAATAAAAATAAAAATAAATAAATAAAAAATTAAAAAAAGCCCAGAAACACAGGATTTCAGTATATCCCACGAATTAATGGAATATGGAAATGGCTCCCAGGGCGGGCAAACAACCAATCGAAAAGTGCCAGGGAACGAAAACGATAGTCTTCCTTATCTTTTGATGTCAGGATTATTATGTAACACGATTGTGACGACACATAAGCGCGCAGATTGGCAATGCATGCTGGGATATGGAATAATTAAAATAAAAATGTTATCAAACATCTCAAAGCGAAAGAATGAAATAAATTAATGGGTTTTTTTATGAAAAGTGTTGTTTTTTAGAGATTAAGATTTAAGAACAAGAAATATAAGAATGCGTTGATAAAAATTTAGGAAGGGATTAAAATTAAGAGATTACGAGTTTGAAATAAATAATGATTTATAGACACGTTTTAAATTTAAGAAATTAGATAGGAATAAAAGTGGATATTATTGAAAAATAAGGAAGTAAATAAAACGCCATAATATTAAATAATTTAAAGGGGTGTTTTCAATCTAAGTAAAAAAAACATACAACACACACGCATAATTATATATGAAGTTATAAAATTAAAAAAAAACAGTTCCGAAGTTTCAATAGAGAACATGGAATCTATCTCTGCAAATATCTCTGTAAATTTATAACACTTGAAATTTATCATATGAAAATTACATCTAAAAAATAACTCAATTATTATCTTGTAAAAGAATATATATTTGATAGTTTAAAAACTAATATAATTGTATATTTTTCTGCAAGCGAAAGATTTTTAGCAGCATAAAGTGTAAAATAAGATAAAAGGTGGAACTACAACCATTATAAAAATCTTCCCTGAAGGAATACATGATGTCACATATTTTTCTATCAAAAAAGTTATATTCACATCTTTAAAAAAGATGTAGCATTAAAATTGTTATCATTTTTGTTATATTTATCAAATGTATGAATAACTAAAATTACGTTTTTCTAACAAAACTTCATTTTTTATTTGTAGGTTTAAAGAAAAATTACGGATTGCAGAAGTATTCTCTTCATTGGCATCTTCTCTTATACGGAACACAAAGTTATTCAGATTTTCATGAACCGTTATCATTGCCGTAAAAGGACTTTTCTGAAACAATTTCTACTGTATTATTCGTTCCAAAAATAAAAATGTGGCAGATTTATTGAAAATTACATTCTTTTGAAATATGCATGAAAAAGAAAATTTTTAAATTCTTGAACAATTTGAAAAATGGTTGTTGTTTTCGGTCGAAAATAAGTATATCTGAAACATACCTGAATTTTTGTGGTGTCGAAAGGTACTTTATTTTTTGTCTGATTGGTTTAGAAATATTAATGTTTAATCCATGGTATACGTAATATATGACTCTGTTATTGCATAAGCTACGTTTTGATCATTAGAAAAATAATATTTTGCGGGAATTTTTCCCGCTTTTGTCAACAAAAAGATACAGTAATCTACAATTTTTCCTTTACTTTCAATAGAAACGGAATACTTATATTGCAAGGATTACAAAAACATTAAAAACATTATAAACTATAATAAATAAATAAATATAAATACATATAAAAATAAATAAATAAATAAAATCTCAAAAATAAAATGAGATGCGACTTTCAAACAAATTATATTCAAAAGCGTACGCATTTTTATTAAATATGATGGTACAAAATTTGAAAATGCTCAATGTTTAAAAACTTAAAAATTTGCATAACCGAAAATTGTAAAAATGAAATTTCATTTAACATTTGAAAATATTGCCATTCAAAGACAAGATATTCGTTATGCACAGAAATGTTTGTCCTTTATAATATAAATAGGAGGATATAACTTTATAAGAAATTAAAAGATCTCGGAAAAGAAGAAACACTATCACCTCATTATTTTGTTTTAAAAAATAACAATAAATCCTATAGGAGGAAAATATTATTATAAATAATAATCTCTTTGATGAGTTTCGATTCGTTGCTTTTTATCTAAAAATAAAAACCTAAATCATTCGACTGTTATAAAGAGATTACGGACTGACCGCTTTGCTTTTAGTATGCTAGGATGCCATCAGGAATTAAATACATTTTTTCTAATGAAACTGTATAAACATCCGTAAGTCCATGTTTTTATAACGATCATTCAAAAGAATTTAATGTTAGAGAGACGAGTTAGATTCAAATAAGTTTATATTAAGAGGTAACTTAAATTGAAATTTTATTGACAGCGCAATATCTGATTTTAAACAATTAAACAACGCAAGATATTATTTTATTGAGAAACATAAAAATGCTGAATCATGAAGGTACAGTCAATCAGGGTAACTTTGACATATCAGAGTAACTTTGGGCCAAAAGAGAAAAAAGATTAAATCTGCTACATCACTTGAGATAAAGGCAAAGTTTTGGTCTCAAAATAGTACTAGTGTGAGTTTGGCAGCTCATTGAAAATAATTCATTAAGGTTCCATCATCGCAGAAAGAATCAAATTTTTGCAAACGTAGTACAAAGTTACCCTGATTGACTGTAGTTATTTCCAGTAAAGTTCTCCAGCTATGAAGTCTGGATTCAAAAAAGTAATTCCAGTATTATTCAATAAAAAATAACAATGCTATAAAACTCATCATTTGTTTTTTACTTTAGCACTCACATATTATCCATTCCCGTATGACAGATCAGCACATATGATTCTTCATCGTTATTACATTTACAATTGTTAATTTACAACCACATAAAAATTTATTAAATCTATTAGATTTTTAAATCATCAGATTTTAAGAATTTTACCTTTTATATAAACATTTGATGTTTGTTTGTTTTTCTTTATGACGGCTAAATATCTATACGAGGGATAAAGGCACTAAGGGGAAAGTTGCCTTCCGTGGGGGGTCTTTCTAAGGAAAATCTAAGGAAAGCAATTTAAGCAAGGAAATCCAGGGTTTAAAGAGAGCACGAAAAACTCCGAACGGTTAGGCCGACAGTCGCGATTGAGTTTGAACCCAACACCTACCGTCTACTAGTCTGAAGGTCAGAACCAATCAGCCACTGGTGGGGCTTATAAACAATTGAATAAACAATTTTATATTACTTGAGAGAGGTGTAACAAAAAGTTAAAGACAAATATTATTAACATGTTTCGATTCCAATCTAATAAGAACCATATTCCTAATCATTTGTTTTTAATATTTTGTTACACATCTCTCAAGTAATATAAAATTGTTTATTTAAAAAATTTCCAACCACGTTAACAAAATTCTAACATGTTTTTATTAAAAGCAGAGCATTATTGGATATGGTAAATAGTATAGAAACAAACTAAAAAATGGCAAAATATTAATTTTATATTTAAAAATTAAGCGCCTAACATTAGATTGACATATTTAAACTATGTTTGATAGACTTTTTATTTTTGGTTGTATTTGTGGTAATATATAATATAGTTTGGTTGTATGGCATGGTTTATTTTTGGTTATATATTATATCGCAAGGATGAATAGGTAATATAAATATTCTAATCCCGTCATGTTATATCCGCTGGATTGAATATGAGATATATATTCTAATCATATATGAATATCTATAAAAATCATAAACATATCTATAATATATTACATTTATCAATTATAAGTAATTGATTATGTAATTGTCTTCAAAAATTCTACTGCTTAATATTAACTATAGGGTTGCAACAATGAAAGAAAAAGAGTTACATAGTATTACAGATGCGATTGCTAGCGTGCTGCATTTACCTGACTCAAATCTCAAACATCAGCAGATGTTAGATATAAATGATGGTACTTACACATTATCGGGGCCCTGCTATATATAACGCCAAAAATGGTTGTCAACTTTGTTTATCATTGTCAATTTCAAATCCTGATCAATGTGGTAATTTAATGTGCATTTAATGAGTACACCTGTTAAAAATAATAAATAGTTTCAAAGTAAATTTTGCAAATAAGTAATTTAGTATACATTTATGAAATAAATAACATCACATTTGAGGCTTTTATTAATAAACTATATTAATAGGTGTAGTTTGATATTCATTCTTTTGTTATGATCATCAAAATGAAAACAATGCAAATGTTATAGGTACTGTTACCGGGTACCAGTGTTATATATATTTAAATATAGATTGATAGATACACACATACATATGTATATAAGTTGCGTGTGTGTAAGTCTGTATATTTAATAAGCAATATGCTTTGTAAATCTTCAAAAAAAAATGTTACATACATGTATAGTACCAAATGCTGCATTAAAGCTTACAAAATAAATAGAATGAGGAACGTTTTTCCTTGAAATAGCACTCAATCCCCCCTCACAGAACCAGAATAAAAAAAATATGACAAGTCAAAAAACATATACGTTTTCAATAGAAAAATTTTCGTCTTCTTCGATAGTGGGTTATTCTTCAAAATAAGCCGATCATTCTAAGAAAGCATAAAATATATATTACTGACAGCGAGTTTCAGCTCTGAGTTGCAAAATAAAGTCTTAAACACTTGATGGTTACATATGCCACTGGACCCCCCATTTATATGACAATATGAAATGAATGCCTCACATGGATTATGATAAAAGACGCAAAATTATGTTTGTTGTAAAAAAAATTGCACTCTATTAACTCAAACAGGTTCCCACATTTAAAAATATAACAAATTCTAAATAAAGCAAAATTCATCTTTCTGTAATTAATCTAAATTAGTTCCAGGTCTCTTGCCAATTAACTCTGCTCATCATCATAAAACCTTCCTTAACCAGGCTTTAGGCAGCATGAGTTATTCACTGACGTCGGACAGCAAAATATCAGTAATGAATAAAGTCGGATAAATCTGATAAATTTTAAATAAATTAAGAGTAATAATTTTTTGTAACATAGATTACTTTTAAAATAAAATAAATCTTATATATTTTCTGCGTAAGTTCTATAGAAGCTATTGACTTTTAATGATGTTAATTTAAGTAACTTTATGAATGTTGGAAAACCAATGAATAAGGTGATTAATATTAAATGGGAAACTATTGCATTTATCATAAACTAAAATCGTTACTTTCTTTCTATTACAATTTTTAAATCAATATGATCAGCCATCGATCGATAATCCTGTGTTTTCTTTAACCGCTTCCCTGATTTACCCGTAAGTCATAAGGGCAACGTGTTTTTCCAATCATGATTTTCCCGTACGACGTATGGGTATCCATGTTCCAATCATGATTTATTTATATTTCCAGTAAATTTTGCTTTATTTAATTAGAGCATTTGCTTTTATTTTTGCTGAATTTGGGAAAAAATTCTGTTTTAGAAAACCGGTGATAAAAGATTTAAAGTTCTGCAAAATACAGGGGAAAAAAAAGTATTATTTAAAAGTCTTTTATTTTTTAACATTCATTAGTTAAGTGGTTAATATCGGTGATTAAGGATACAATTCTGGAGACATTTCGTTAAAATCAGCATTAAAATTTCTAACAATTAATTCATCAATATATAAGACAGAAAGTGAACACAAGCTGTATTGATATTTAGCCACGTTGTTACGCCAAAAAATGTAAAAAAGTCTAAATAAGGAAGAATCTATCTTCCAGTAATTCATCCAAATTCATTCCAAGTATTTTGCCATAAAACGCAGTACATCATCACAAAACCGTCCTCAACCCTTTGAGCTCTGGTGGGTAAATTTCTTTAAAATTCCAAATGCCACATTGGCACCAGTATTTTGCAAAGAAAAAATTATGTTTACCATACGCATGAAAACATGCATTAAACTTTTTTGAAATAAATTTGATCGAATATGCCGGTGCAGTTGTAACATTTCGGAATTAAAATTAAGTGGTAGAAAATTCAACCCCAGAGACCAACGGGTTAACCAGACTTTAGACAGTATGAGCATAGCTGCCAATCTTCGGTTTTTTATTTTATTTTATTTTTAATTAAGAAACCAGAAAAAGGTTTTAGTTAAACGTGTCTCACGTTAAATGAGATAGTTGTTTGAAATTTACTTAAATTCGTTAATTAAATAAATTTCTGGGTTTAAGTATAATTGTTTGATTTTTGAAAAACCGGAGTTGACAAGTACATATGAGTCATTCACAGGACATTTAAAAAAGCTATCAATAACGAATAAAGTCATCAGAATCAGATTCCTTTTAAATACAATTTAGAGAAATATTGTTTTTGTGAGGAGGATTACATTTAAAATAAAATATTTCCTTTTGAAATAGATTTCTTCTGTATAAATCGTAAAATAAATGAATAACGATATATTGACTCTTAATTATATTAATGTAAATGCGTTTATGAAGTTACAAGACCAGTGAACTGAACAAGTTGATTAATATTAAATGGGAAATTATAATATTTATCATAAATTAGAATCTGTTGTTTGATTTTATTATAATATTTAAATCAATAAAATCAGCCATCAATTGATTATTATTTGTTTTCTTCAATACCAGCAATTCTGGATATATTACTTGAGAAATTTAGTTAAAATCCTCATTAAAATTTTAAACAACTAAGTAATTAACATATAAGGGGAAATTGGGGCACATATGAACAGTTCACATTAATGAAGCTTTTTCTCATAAATGGATTAATTTTTATAAACAAAAACTACTGAATATAGTAAACAGAACTTTATTTTATGCATTGTAATTTTTAAAAAATGATCTGTGTAGGTCTTCTTACTTTTGTAATACTTTTATAAATTCAAAAAATTGTTCACATGTGCCCCACCAGCGGGGCAGTTGGAGAACACGTGGGGCACATGTGAACACAGAAGAAAATATCATTTAACATGCTTTTTATTCTATTATTTATTTGCGTCATAATCATTAGTTAAATTATGTGTTAAATTTACCCTAAAGAAAATAAAATACCTTACATTTTCTAGTATCTGGGGGATATATTTAAGCACAATATTATAAAAGGAAAATAAATAGATTTTGGAAGGATAGAGTAATAGATGATTAATTATTGTTGGAAGAAAATAAAAAAATAAATAAATACATTTAATAAATATAGTAATAAAGATTTTTAATTTTGCCTGGGGGCTTTTTGTTTCGAGGAAATTTTAGGGAGGGAGCATTTAGATAACATTTATCGGAAATATGACGACGAAATACGAAGGATTTTTACCCCCTGTGTTTGCGTCATTTACTTCTGAATTAATAATAAAGAATGGATTTTTAAAGATTGAAAAAAATAATCGATTATAAGCTGCCCCCTTCCCCCCACACACAAATTTCTTTTTCTTTTGAAAGAGGTGGGGGGAGGATTTTGCTTACAATAGGTATTTTACGGTAGGTATGAGTTTAAAAATTTTAATTTCTTAAGATATTACCGATATCTATTTCCATTTAAAGCATCATATAATTACATAGTTATTTTAGAGATGAAAGTAACCCATCATTGCAAGTTTGGAAGAAATGAAATAGAAAAATTTGCAGAGCTATTTAACGTATTACGTTCTTATTAACAATGCATAAAAACATCGTTTTAAAACATTTTGTAAAGTATTACATAACATCATTGTATTTTAGAAAACATTAAATTAATTTAAATTACAATTAATCATAATCGAGTTTGTTGCTGTTTATGTGCTTGTTGAAAGATGTTTTTATGGACATTTCAATACCAAATCTAATGTTTTATAACGAAAAGTCTTTTTTTTTCAGGAAAATTGCAAATATTAGAGTTGACACTATTTTGAATGAAATTAACGGAAAGGAACAGAATCCCACAATGATTATTGTGGCACTTACGAGCTGTTCATATCTACCCCGACAAGTCTGTTCACAAGTGCCCCAGATGGTCACTAGAGTTGAATTGATATATGATTAAAATTTTTCAATTTTAAAATATTTTTTTTATAAAAAAATATTTATCAGTTATCAAATTATTTGTTAAAACATGAAAAGTCAAATAAATGAATGTATAAATAAAGTTATTCGCTTATTAATTTGTAAATGGGATTTTACTTTTGAGAGCTATAAACAGCGTTTTGACTACTGAGTACGAAAAAAATGTTAAAGAAAAATGTCAAAAATGTCCAAAATGTTTTTACATTTTGTCTACAGAGGCTGTCATTGTTGCTTATTTTTATCAAATAGAAGAAACGTAGAAAAATACGACTAACTAGTGAAAATGTGTGATGTTCACATCCATCCCCATATTCACATGTGCTCCAGTCTCCCCTAAGCGAGAAAGAGAATATATGTTGTATTGATACTCAGTCACGTTGCCACATCGAAAAATATAAAAAAAAAATAAATAAGGCAGAATATATCTTCCAGTAATTAATCGAAAATCATTCCACGTTCGTTTCCAATAAATGCCGGCATACTATTAATAATAAATAAAGTCAGCAAAATAATTAATACTAATAAAATTAAGATGAATATTTTTTTATCAAAGTAGTTTACTTTTAATATAACTCCTTTTGAAACAGGCTTTACTTGTATAAATAAAAAAGATGTACCGATATATTGAGTGATAATTAAATTAAGGGGGCTCAGGGGCTTGATCGATGCGGAAAAAAACGTAAACAGAGCTCTCGCTTCGAGTTCATATAAAAACAGAAGTATTTAATGTAACTCATATAAACTTTCTGATATTTTTAAGGTATGTTTGTAGTCTTATAAAATTATAAAATGAAGTACTTCAATGTAATATAATAAAAAATATAGAAAAAATTATGTGACACAATTTTTGAAAAACAAATTATGTGTTATAACCCCACCCGCAAGATATCTTAAGATTGAATCAACATAAGAACTTAATTTTTGCCTTAATATGATCAGGAAACTTTACTCTATAGAATGAATTAAGGATATAACTATCACACAAAAAAAACCTTATTAAAAACTCTCAAATTTAAAAATTAAAAACCCCCCTAAAAAATACAATTTTTTTCATTAAAAATACTCAAAATATTAAACTATCTAAAATATATTAATTCATTCTATAGATAATGATGTTATATGCATGTAAAAATAATTTAAACCATTCCATCAAATAGTTTTTTATATCTTACGGTTAGTCATAAAAAATCAAGTTTTGAGAAAACACGACTTAAAGTTGAAATTATATGAGTGCGGCTATGAAAGTGTTGATACATAAATGCTTATAACTTCGTTAAAAATGCCAATATTTTTATGCGTTTTTTTGCACTGAGTTAAGAATCAATTGAATAATAAAACTAGATCATATAAAAAATCGACTTTTTGAAAAGTTTTGAAACCTTGACCCCCCCTAAGACAAATAAGTTTATAATTGTTGGAAGATCAGTGAACAAACAATTTAATATTAAATGAAAACTTATATTTATCGTAAATTGATACATGTACTTTGTTTCTATTGCAATATTTAAATCAATGCTATCAGCCACCATTCGATTATTATTTGTTTTCTTTAATACCAGTGATTCAAATACATATTTTGAGAAACTTCGTTAAAATCACCATTGAAATTTCAAACAACCAAGTCATCAATATATAAGCCAGAAAATAAGCAGCTATATTATCACTGTACAGAAATTCTTTAAATAAATCCGTTAACAGCGATAGATTATTAACTGGTAGCCATTTCAACCCTATTGATATTTAAGTATATAATATATGTTGTAATAACATAATTATTGTAAAGAGAAAATGGCATAATTTAAAAAACAATTTAGTTAAAATCCGAATCATTCAAAATCAATTCCATTGTTTTAAAGAGTGCCCCTTTTAAACTATTAATCAAAAAACTAATAATTAAATTTTCAAAATCAAAAATTTAACTAGAATGAATGCTACTTCTTTATAAATTTTCCGAAACTTCAGAACTATTGGATATAATTTAGAAACAATCATTGTCTTTTTTACTTGTATTTTAACATATTAAATCATCTTTATGTAAATATCCAAATTTCCTAATAAACTTATTTTCTGTACCAGTGCTTCTCAACATTTTTCTGTCACGTACCCCTTTCTTAGGTTTTTCAATTTGGTGTACAGCGAATTTTTATAAACACACTCCCCTTCTCCCCATGTAAACAGATAGGACATGACTGAAACATGTATCTTTTCAGTAATAATATTCTTATCACAACCATTTAAAAAATTATTTCAAATTACAATGTCATCTCTAACATTTTAATACTTTGTCATCCATTTTTGAGACTTCATTGATCAATTATGTGATTTTCGTCATTACCGACATTATTTTTACGTACTCCCATTTGACCATTTGGTGCATCACGGGATCGTGCACCCCAGATTGGATACCCCTATCGACATTACTTCAGATAAACCTATATTTTATAAAAGTTTTTCTTAAATTTTTGAATTGTAAATAACTATGGAAATGACAGATTCCTATTGTGTGAAAAAAGAATCTTTGTTTGCTTTAAAAAGGCCAAATATTTTAGGTAGATTTCGTATGAAATACCACCTATTGCGATCGCTCCTATGTTGGAATTTCTGAAATATTTTTGCAGATCTACATCGATCATGATCCTCAGATCCCAAAACTGCACCATTAGTAAAAAAATATCTGTCTATCTATCCATATAACTTTTTTTATGGACACGATAACTTCTTTAATTCTGCTAAAATCTCTTCCAAACTGATATGATACATAAAATCTAGGGCATAAAATCTCGGTCAAGTTCGTTAATAAGCACAGTTGGATAAAGGGGATGGAAATAGTTAGGGGTTTTGTGAAAACCGAAAAACCCCCATAACACCTTAATTAAAATAGACATCGAATAAGTTTAAAGTTTATGTTATTTCTAAAAAATGGGCCAAAAGTTTATGCTTAACAGATTTTTGATAAAATTTAAAATGGTCTCAAGGGGCGAAATAAATAGGGTTTTTGGGAATTTAAAATTCATAATTTTGTCTATTCTCAAGATATGAAATCTATTTAATTTTTCCAGTGATGCTCTTAAATAAATAAATAAATAAATAAAAACGAAAAAAAGAGGGGTGGAAGAAAAAAATACAGAACTTGAGAAGTCAATTCTTAAGATATCAAAACCATTTAAATTTATTATACATCAGCTCAATAATACCTACCACTATTAAACTAATAAGTTTTTGATAGGGCCAATTCTTATAGCAAAAAATAATTAAACAATAATAGGAGTTGAAAAAAAAAAACTCAAATCCAAACTGTTTATATTCTGATTCATTTTTAAATTCATTTTTCTCTCAAACACATCCAATTAGCAGGTTCTCTTATTTAGGTACTATATAACGTGATGTATTGGTCAGTTTTGGGATAAACACAGAATAATTTTTTTTAAAATGTTGTCAAATGACATTTTGAACAGAATTTCCCGAGGCGATCGTGATTGAAAATTTAGAAAGTATTTAAATAACTGCTTATTTTCTGACTCTTTTTAAAATCTATTTTTGCTCTCAAACGCTTTCAATTGACAGCTTCTTTTATTTAGGAGCTGTATAATGTGCTGTATTGGTCTGTTTTTTGACAAAAACACAATTTATTTAAAGAAAAACTGTCAAATTGGGCTTGTGTGCCGAAGTTGCAATGATTCTTATAAAAGCAGCTCTTACAGAAAAATAAAATTAAAAATTCTTAAAAAATGGTCAAATAAATTCGTTAAACTGGGTTTAAATCTAATCATATTTTATTTATTTATTTATTTTATATATTTATTTATTTTGTTGTTGCTGCTGTTGAAATGAGATCTTATCTTCGAAATCTACCTCCGTTTATAGGCCAAGCAGGCCAAGCTGACAGGGATTTTTTTAAAAACGAGACTTATTTTCTAAATTTAACAGATATTTTTGATTACCAATACCGATAATTTTCTCATCTCCTGTTACGATATGCCATTCAGTATCTTTTAAAAACTGAACATATAATGATAAATTTACATTTTAAATCCATATATTATTCAATTTCATGAGAAGCTTCTGCATAAGTGTAAAACTACCCACAGTTTTAACATGTTTTCAAAAATTAAGGAAAAAGAACAAAAATAGCAATTACACAAAATGTTTTAAATAAATTTTAATAAAATTTACCGCAATATACAACTCATAGGAAGGTACAAAATAACATTAAAAGAAACTACCAGACGTTTGAAGTGTTTTAGAAACAAACACAAAAAAAAAATAATTTTGTCAGTTTGGTATAGAAAAAGTAATTAATAAGTATGATCACCCGCAGAAAAAATACAGCACATACAGCTATGTGTGAAACTTTCAATTGTGTGATCAATAAGTTCGCTGCAAATTACACAAATTAAATCACACGAATTTAAATTCGTTTTTCGCTACGCTTGAAGTACGCCATTTGCGACTAAATGACAATTCAGTTGGACATTTTTATAGATATTTTAACAGTAAACACCTTACGATTTCGTAATGAATAATGACACAGCCACCCTCTATCTGTTTGCACACTATTTTATTATTTTTTATGCGTTCATAATTATATAAATACGTATCACTTATAAAAGTCGTTCAATTAGTTCATATGTCCATCTGTTCGTTCGTCTGTCCGTCCATCGGTCCCACATAACAGAGCAAAAACTACCCAAAAAAGTCGACTGAAATTTAAAATATATAATTGTTGCATAATTTGGTGGAGTCATTTCAAATTTTATGAAAATCGGATGCATACTCTAATTGCAGGGACAATCAAAATTATTCCATTACATTAAGATCAATGGAAAAAAATAGTTCCAAGTATGTTTAATGATGTTACATTCTTTCGAACATAATAGAAGTGATATGAATTTATAAAATATGTATTAACATATACATTCCTTATATGTTACTTGTTTGTACATATATATCTGTACAATCTGTGGTATAAAGAAAATTTTTTATTAAATTATAGGGCCACACAATTGTATTCCGCTAAACAATGCTATATGGGGAAATATTGTTTGAGGCGCGTTTTAATTATATTAAATTATTTTATTAAATTACTATACGTTGCTGAAGTTACTACAAGTTACTTCCTGAATTATAGAAAACAGCCAATATTTACGGGAACACACAAAAGATTTCGACCACTATACAATGTTAAAAATAAAGGTGACGAACCGGTTGCATTTGACGCCCAGGGGTGAAACAGTTAAATCACTTCGCTCCAGCGAGCTTGAAAAATGTGTTTGGGGTACCATTGGGTGTTTCACGCTAATTAGGGTGGCGCAATGCATACCGTTGGAAGATTTTTCACCCCTTAGTCATTTGCGCATGCTCTGTAACGTGTATCCTTGCACTTCAACTCGCTGTCACTGGTGGATCAACACAGCAATTTTTTCCTACGATGACTATCACCACTATACGCTATCCCAATTTTGTTTAGAACTTCGGATGGCTAACTTTTGGCGAGCTTTTTTATATAAAGCAACCTTTGAACTTCAGGACATATGAACATTTCAGGGAGACATTAATGGTGAGCTTGATGGCCGAGTAGATAGGGCGCTGATCTTGTAATCAAAACGTTCTGCGTTCGAATCCATCGAGGGCCGAAAGTCGGTTAGTATATTTTTTAATTTTTTATCATTGGGCACTCTGGATTAAGGGTACCATCTTTACACCCTAATTAAAGGTGCTATTTTGGCTCCTTTAGGGGTGTCACCAGTGAGACAAGCCTTTCACCCTTAAAAGGTTCAATGTGTCACCATTAGTTTTAACAGTGTACTGTATCTGATGTACTGTACACTATAAGAGAACTGAATATTTTAAAACTTCGTTATCGTACGAACACCCCGCATTTAGTACCCTTGATGTGCAATTTCCAAATTGTTTTACCTGCAACCTACAATTGTTTAAGAATTAAATAGCTGCGAACCTTATAGACTGCATGTTGCATAAAAATGTAATAAATATTTAAAATATTTTTTTCTTGTTTAGTCAACTAATAGCATTAAAAATGTACAAGTTGATAACGAGAATTATTTTACGAAAAAATATAATGCTTAATTTGCACATTTTAGTATAAATTATTAACTGTGATATCAGAAATTATTACCATAATTTCTTATCTATACAAATCTTAAATTAAATTTAACGGGTATCTTAAAATGGACTAACTGATTTTAAAATTCAATACCTTGCAAATGATGAATACTGAAAAAAAAATCTTGCAGGAGAGTTTTGTAAAATAAGAATTATTATTATTATTATTATTATTATTATTATTATTATTATTATTATTATTATTATTATTATTATTATTACAGCAAGTGACTGCTTTAGTTCCTAATAATAGTGATAGTATGATTCAAGAAATTCAAGTGCAATTTTTAGGACTCTCTTTTCTGGGAGCATTCATTAAGGAGAAAAAAGGATGTTGAATATATGGAGTTAGTCCCCGTGACCTGTAAGTCTTAAAACAGTCTTAATACAGACTTTAAAATTAATGTCAGATTCTTTGAGTGGGAAATATAATATAAAAATAAAAACATTTTACATTTATTTACTTATATAGGTGTCACAAACATAAAAATCTTAAATATGTTGACATTTTTCGGTTTAATAGTAAAAACCACATTCATAAGACATATACAATCAATAGAAAACTGATTCTCTACTGAATTTTCAACTGATTGTAAATGTGTTATGAATACGGTTTTTACTATTAAACCGAAACATGTCAACATATTTAAGATTTTTATTTTTGTGACACCTATTTAAGTAAGTAAATGTAAATTTTTATAATGTATAACATGTTAAATTATAGGGCCACACAATTGTATTCCGCTAAACAATGCTATACGGGGAAATATTGTTTGAGGCGCGTTTTAATTATATTAAATTATTTTATTAAATTAATATACGTTGCTGAAGTTACTACAAGTTACTGCCTGAATTATAGAAAACAGCCAATATTTACGGGAACACACAAAAGATTTCGACCACTATACACTGTTAAAAATAAAGGTGACGAACCGGTTGCATTTGACGCCCAGGGGTGAAACAGTTAAATCACTTCGCTCCAGCGAGCTTGAAAAATGTGTTTGGGGTACCATTGGGTGTTTCACGCTAATTAGGGTGGCGCAATGCATACCGTTGGAAGATTTTTCACCCCTTAGTCATTTGCGCATGCTCTGTAACGTGTATCCTTGCACTTCAACTCGCTGTCACTGGTGGATCAACACAGCAATTTTTTCCTACGATGACTATCACCACTATACGCTATCCCAATTTTGTTTAGAACTTCGGATGGCTAATTTTTGGCGAGCTTTTTTATATAAAGCAACCTTTGAACTTCAGGACATATGAACATTTCAGGGAGACATTAATGGTGAGCTTGATGGCTGAGTAGATAGGGCGCTGATCTTGTAATCAAAACGTTCTGCGTTCGAATCCATCGAGGGCCGAAAGTCGGTTAGTATATTTTTTAATTTTTTATCATTGGGCACTCTGGATTAAGGGTACCATCTTTACACCCTAATTAAAGGTGCTTTTTTGGCTCCTTTAGGGGTGTCACCAGTGAGACAAGCCTTTCACCCTTAAAAGGTTCAATGTGTCACCATTAGTTTTAACAGTGTACTGTATCTGATGTACTGTACACTATAAGAGAACTGAATATTTTAAAACTTCGTTATCGTACGAACACCCCGCATTTAGTACACTTGATGTGCAATTTCCAAATTGTTTTACCTGCAACCTACAATTGTTTAAGAATTAAATAGCTGCGAACCTTATAGACTGCATGTTGCATAAAAATGTAATAAATATTTAAAATATTTTTTTCTTGTTTAGTCAACTAATAGCATTAAAAATGTACAAGTTGATAACGAGAATTATTTTACGAAAAAATATAATGCTTAATTAGTAACATTTAACATTTTACATGTAACAGTATAACATTTTAGTATAAATTATTAACTGTGATATCAGAAATTATTATCATAATTTCTTATCTATACAAATCTTAAATTAAATTTAACGGGTATCTTAAAATGGACTAACTGATTTTAAAATTCAATACCTTGCAAATGATGAATACTGAAAAAAAAAATCTTGCAGGAGAGTTTTGTAAAATAAGAATTATTATTATTATTATTATTATTATTATTATTATTATTATTATTATTATTATTATTATTATTATTATTATTATTATTATTATTATTATTATTATTATTATTATTATTATTACAGCAAGTGACTGCTTTAGTTCCTAATAATAGTGATAGTATGATTCAAGAAATTCAAGTGCAATTTTTAGGACTCTCTTTTCTGGGAGCATTCATTAAGGAGAAAAAAGGATGTTGAATATATGGAGTTAGTCCCCGTGACCTGTAAGTCTTAAAACAGTCTTAATACAGACTTTAAAATTAATGTCAGATTCTTTGAGTGGGAAATATAATATAAAAATAAAAACATTTTACATTTATTTACTTATATAGGTGTCACAAACATAAAAATCTTAAATATGTTGACATTTTTCGGTTTAATAGTAAAAACCACATTCATAAGACATATACAATCAATAGAAAACTGATTCTCTACTGAATTTTCAACTGATTGTAAATGTGTTATGAATACGGTTTTTACTATTCAACCGAAACATGTCAACATATTTAAGATTTTTATTTTTGTGACACCTATTTAAGTAAGTAAATGTAAATTTTTATTTTTATGCAAAGAATAGGTGATGTAATTTTGTTAAGACGAAAACTAACAACAATTTTTGACAGTGAACGTTAATAGCTAAAAAACGCTGAATTTAGTAGCTTTTTTTAAACTATTCTCTAAATAAATAAAATTTGTTTTACTTTTATTTAAGAATTTTTGCTATGATTGCGAAAACAAGGTTCAAGAAGAAAAAAATCTTCATGCAATCGTTCTTAATCATCATTTCTTAACTTATCATTGTAAGAATAGTACATTTGGAAATATCCTCAAATAAAATTTGATAAGATAGAAATTTCAATGGAATTATATCTAGTGAAATCGATGAGGTTTTTTCTTATTTTACAAAAGTTGTTTTTGGTAAATTACTGACATTTTTAACAATCATTTGAAAGAAATAATCTACTTTCGTAATTTTTTTAATCTCTTAATTATTTTATACTTTATCTTTTTAAATCAGGAAGAGCAATAAAAAGTCTTAAGAAAGTTTTAAATTTGGAAATTCAAATCTCGTTTTGACATTATTTGGTTCTCAGTTTAATATATACAATCCTATTTTAATCCCCTTGACGTGCATATTGACAAAAGCAATTTTTGTATTTCATCATTGTCAGTAATTTTTGTGAATCTTTAAAGATGAAATTTCCACTTCTTTATTACATTAGGCTGAAATATATTTAAAACAATACCAATGTGCATCTCGATCAAATTATAATTGCAAATTGTATTTTAGCGAAACGTTTTTAAACTTATTATTGTTTGAATTTAATTTTTTTTTCGTTTTACAATAACCATTTGTTAAAATAAAGGTATATTATTATTTTTTTGTTTATTATAGCAGATAAATAAAGAATAAAATAAAGAGAATAATATATACAAGTCTGATTTTTTTTTGTATTTAAAATATTTGTATTTGTATAACAATGTATCAAGAGCAAATAAAATTAAACATTATTTTTTTTCTCTTTATGAGTGTCATAGTCTTTTACTAACTTAGATTTTATAAAAATTACCATCTAATTTTGCAATTGCAATGACTTTGTACTCGATTTGATTGGAAAAAAGATGAATACAAAAGAAAAGCAAAAAGAAAAAGTATAAAATTTTTGTAGTATAAAAAAATATGCAGTATAAATTTTTTTAACGTGTCTAGATTTTACAAACGATGCTGGGGTTATTTTGAAATTTAAGAGCCATATAGATCGAAAAATATATAGAAAAGTATATAATAAGAGATATTTTGACACGTTACTGTAAACATGAAATAACTTGCATATTTTATTAAACCACTAAATCATTGTGCTTATTTTCTTTACCAAATGATAAATATTTAAAAAGTATATATGAAATGAAATTAATTTACGAATTTACAATGAATCGTACTTTTTATGTATGCATACTATTAAAAAAAATCTTATTCATTGGTGTATTTATTTTGCTAAACATTTATAATATGCTTTTTCGAGTGTCATTTAATCTTCTTGTAATTAATAAATAATTCAAAATTTGCATTTGTATTTAGACATTCAGAGAAAAGTGATACGCCATATTTTCAATCATTTTATACAGAACCTAATAATCTCCCCTACTTTTTTTACTAGTCAGATGTGGCAATCCTAAAACCTTCTTCTATTTTATTGACAGTTATATTTCCAGAAAAATGCAGCATGGCGCCCATTACGTGGTTTACATCAAAACACAGTCGGAAAACATTTAATTCAACTTCTAATTGAATCTGAAGTTTCATAAAAATTGTTTGTTGAATTTGTTTTTGAGATAGAGTTATTGTAAAATCTTTAAAAATATGTGCTGAATAGCCACACCTGTCGGGTGATGTGCACAAAAACTAATCAAAATCAATTTTTATCAGGTACTAATTGAATCTGCAGTCTGTTGAAGATCAATGTATTAGTTCTCGTAAGTACAGATTTTACGATATCGCGAAAAATGCAGCATTGCACGCTACCTGAAAGGCGACTTACACCAAAAACTAAACAACTCTAATCTGTATCAGGTAGTATATAAATCTGAATCTTTAGGAAAATTTGTTCATTAGTTCTTGAGATAAAGCTATTGTAAAACTCATGAATGATGCAGCATGGAAACGCCACCTGTTGAGCGATGTGCATTAAAACGTAGTCAGTACCAAAGTGTATGAGGGACTAACTGACTCTTAAGTTTTATGTAAATCTGTGCATTAGGCCTTGAAATTGTGGAAATTGTGGATGGTGTAGCATGGTTGCACCACCTGTTAAGTGATGTACAATTAAATCTAATCAATTCCCGTTTATATCTAGGTCTGCTTGGATCTACAGTTTTGTAAAATTCCGCGCAGTAGTTTATGAGATAGAACGCGCACAATATTTTAGTCACATGCATTTAGTCACGTGACAGTGTGACAGATTGACAGACAAACTCAGAAATATTTTCTAAATATCATCAAATTCTGTTAAAAACCTTCTAAAACATATAAATCCATCGAAAACTGAAAGTCGATTTTTTTCACGAAACAAATAATTTCTACTTGTTAAATATAGAAGAAAGTAAAAATACGTATATAAGTTTAGAAAAAATAATGATTTAAAAATCACACATGTAATTTCAAAATAACGTATTAAATTGTAAAATAAGTCACAATTATCTCTCGCTCTCTTTTTTTTTTTTTTTTTTTTTTTTACTTTTGGAACATTTGTCTATGTGTTATAACAAAACGTTTGAAATTCAAAAGAAATACAGCGGAGAGGAAACTGGGACAAATTTTCAAATTTATGGCAATTTCGTTTTTGTCTATTTTTTTTCATTATCTATTTTTATATCTACAGGATATTATTATATTTGCTCTTCAAACTGGTATAGTTATTTTTATAAAAACTAAGCATAGTTTAAAAAAATGATTATGTCTAATCACGTGACGTTGGAAAATGTACCCCGTATGTGGATTAACCTATCTCAGAAGCAACTGATGGGTTGCGCATGTGCTCCATTAGCTGATACCCTTACCTACCTCACACTGTCGGTGGAACGCGTATGCGTAAACTTGTCTACTTAGGAAAAATTCAGTCTTGAAATTTTCTGAAGATACCATGTATATCATTTTTCTGAAACAAACATAGAGCGTCGCGACAATTAGTTAACTATTAAAAAATAACTTTTACGATTGTTGACGAAATTTTAATTTTTGCATTTTAGGCCTGGTTTTGGAGTCAAATAAACCACTTTACGGAGCTCTAAATTTATAGAAAAATAAATAATAAATAAAAGAAAATATAAGTTTCAGTCGAAAGGATATTTAGTTTTTGCAGACAGTTTAGTACTTAATATTCGATTAATGGGTAATTCTCCTTTTTATTTCAATGACTGTATGTCACTATGAAGTGCATACTCATTTTACTATATCCAGAACTTACATTTATTTCTGTAGTTAACCTAGTTCACCAGTTATTCAAAGAGTTTCTAATAATCCGCTAGAATTAAATTTTAATATTGTTGATGTTACTTTTCGAACTTATTACAAAATAATGTAACATTAGAGAAACATAATATTACACTATTTATCACACAGAAAATTTTCCAGTTTGCACCATAAAAATTTTCGCACTAATTTAACCTTATCTTTGTTTTGTAGTATTTTCATCCATTAGATTTTCACACAGTTTATAATTTGCTTGAATCTTAAAAAACAAAATATTGAAAAATCAGATTGTTAAGATAACTATTTAACTGATAATGTTTCGTACTTGAAGAATGCTTATAAATAAAGAGACACAATATTGAGCACTAAAATAGCTACTATTATAACTATTTGTTCCGTAAAAATTAAGCCGACGATGTTATAACCTTTAGCAAAAAGGAGCATATAATTACCATTAAAAAAACCATTAGTGCAATCATTTTTTTTAATGGTAAAAGTGATTCTATGGAAAACCATTTAATCGTTAAGTTTATGGTGATTCTTATGAAAAATCATATAAACGTTAAGTGCATGATAATTCTTTATGGTACTATTTGTTCAAAAATAATAACTATAGTTGTGATATCTTTTGGGAATATGTAGAACCAAGCTTATTAATGTATTTCGACTTTGGGAAGAACTGGGATTCGATCCACGGACCGCAGGTGGGGAGGCAAATGTCTTAACCAAACGGCCATATGGATGAGCCTTGGATGATGAGCCTTGATTTTAAAATGTTATATGAATAAAGCGTTTCGGTAAATCATCATTATTGGTCTTTCTAAGTTAATGTTTGATGAAAGAAGGGAGTTTTGAAGGAGTATTTTTTTATATAAATTGTTCTATAGGCATGTATTTATAAATTAATGTATTATTTTAATGAATGGAATAAATATCTTATCGAATATTATTTAGTTATAAAATCCAATTAATTAAAGGAAAAACTGTTTTCTATTTATTAAAATTAATTTTAAAAATAGAAAGTCGATAACAAATAGTGTTTAATTAGAATAAGAAATCATTTGATAACTAAATATACAATATCTTTTTAATGATTATATTAATGTAACATATTAATTGAATTACTTATGAGCATTTTTTAATTTTAAAGTAAAAAATATATTAATATATTTTTAGATTTGTTCTACAGAAATTTCAAATCTTTCTTTTAAAGTTAAATACTGAAAAGATTAATAGATTTTTAAATATTTTTTATAAATTGTAAAATGATTTTTAATCTTTTCAATAATTATTAACGTTTCAATAAAATAAAAAAACTTTGTTGTTGCGTATAAAATTAATATAAAATTTAATGATAAGTTGAATTAACTTATGAACTTTTTTTCTTTCAACGATTAGGCCTATAATAAATTATATTTTTATTGAGCTAATTCAAAAATTATTTTGATGATTCAAATACTTTTGTTTGTCCCTTTCAAAATATACTCAAAAAATTTTCTTAAATAAATATAGGCTATTTTTGACATTTTTTTAAGCATGTGTGCGGGAAACATTACAAAAAATCAATTATCGAATTAAAATTTATAATTTTTTTTAAGATGATTAAACATGTCATTTGTAAACAAAATCACGTGATAAATCTTTGCAGAAATTAAAAAAAAAATGTATATTACAATTTAAAGTTAATTTAAAAAGTGGGGTTCTTAAAACTATTATAACTCAAATTATTATTTGTAGAATTACTTTTTTTTACAGTTAAATGAACTGAAACACCTAAATTTTAATTTTGATTCAGCCTTTATAAAAATATTAATTTTTTAAATAAAATTAAAAATATTTAAGAAAAAAGTTTGAAAAAAAAATTGATGCAACGTATTTTTAAAAAATCATATTTTCAAATTTTTTTTTTCAAATTTGGAAATTAAATTAGAATTAATGTAAAATAATCAAAAGAGAAATGTTATTTCTAATTTGAAAGCATTTATCTTTAACGGTGCATGTGTTATAAAAATTTAAATCTGAGAAATTGTGAAAAAAATCATGAAGAAAAACGCATTGTCACATGAAAACAATAGATTTTAAAAACAAACCAAAACTAAAAAATATATATATATTGTATCTTCTAATTATGATAGAAACATGATTCAAACGTCAATATAAGCTTAAAAAATGAAACTTAATGTAGTTTTTTTTTATGTATTACAAATTTCTTTAATCGTGCTTTTAGAATTTTATAGAAAATATGTCATAAATTATATAGTTTTACCATAGGATCATTTTATTTTTACTATAGGATATTTCATTTATAACGCATACCGCTCACATATGTGAAATACATATGGACAAAATAATAACACTATTATTTCATATGTTATAATACTTTGAGATCGACCGAAAATTTATTTTCGTTTTCTGCGAAAATGCTATGATCAAAATTCGATTGCACCGAAAACTACTATCTATATGCCGAAAATCTTGTTTCTTCTATTAGTTATTATAACATCACTCATTGTTTTCATCTGGTTTTTTGCTATAAAAACGTTTCACTGTTTTTAATTTATAGTCAATCAGTCAAGATTATGACTGAATTATGACCGCAGTTATGACACAGTGACAATTACTTATGATAGTTCATAATCCAGTCAAGACTGACTCAAGATGTGAGTGTAAATTATAAAGCAATCAATGTCTATATGAGTAAATTTTGAAGACGTTTTTCATGTTCCCATTAAATAAAACTGCAAATTTAAAAGTAGTCTAGAAACTTTTTAGTTTGAAAGCGCAAAAGTGTTTTGAAAGTACCATATAGTTTGGCAATATATGGTACAAACAGTAATTATCATAGGATTTTACAATGCTTCATGCTACAGTATAGTTTTATGTTATAGTTACAAAAAACATTATATTAAAAACTATCAAAACGTATCGTATATTTTAAGATTTTACTATGCATCATAATTTGAAATACCATACAAATTTATGGTAAAAACAATTATCGTATGATTTTACCATACATCAGGCTATGAAACATAATAGAATTTATGGCAAATTTCATTTCCCTATAATTTACCGTACACGATGCTCTGGAATACCATATATTATATGGTACATGTCATTATCCCATAAGTTTACCATACACATTGCTCTGGAATATCACAGAGGGGTGAATGTTTACGATATAAATACAATATGTCAACATATAATGACATGAATTTTTTATAATTTTCCCTATAAACCGCATGTTTCCATGAAAATCCTATGTCAATTATTGCTAAGGCAAATAACTTGAAAATTGTTATTGACCAGTTTCTTAATTGTCAGTGAGATAAACAGGAGTTAAATGAAAAATAAAGACAAAAAATGCATATTTTAAATGAGTAACATTTTTATTAATTCTGCAATATTTTTTTATTTTTTAAAGGAATAAAATAGAAGAAAACGTTTCATAAAAGTTCTTCTACGGCACAGAAATCTGTTCACCAAGAGTTGCAAAACTTTGTGAGCTTTATCAGGGAAGATATAGGCAAGAAGAGAACGTTTATGAGGAAATTGAAGTGACGGTTTCGACATTCTTTAGTATTTCTTTAATCCTATAAATAAAAATAAAGTTCCATTATCAAAATGTAATTTTACATATTCTTACATTTAATAAATATAACAAAAATATAACAATTTTAAAACAACTTTTTTTAGAATAACATATATAATTTATACAGCGGCATGTGCCATTTACCTAGAACTTTTTTTTTTGTCTTTTTTTTGGCATTTTATTATGTCAAATATTTATTATCCAGCAAAAAAAGAAATATAAAAATATTTTTAAAAAGGTCAAAAATGCATGCCTTTATAACATAGTAATTAAGTATTTTTATAAAAGTATTTTGATACGATAAAAATTAGATTTTGTAAATTTTTAGTCGTATCTATAATTAAGAATTGGGCGTCAGCCCAGTGCTTATTTATGCCCACTGTCATTACTCAGTGTTAAATGAACATAGATCAATTTTTTTAAAACTTTTCTTTCCACATTTCTGTCTCTGTCACAATTGTGTATGTCACAATTTTTTCATTCTTTGCAAATGCTAATAATGATAGTATAATATATTTAAAAAAAATAGGGTGCCTATTGTAAGTTCTTAAATTATTATGTTTGTTTCTAGCATTATAGAAATACATTAAAAATTGTAAATCTTAATGTTAAAACCGTTTGAATATTCTAAACATAGGTTATGTGCCAGGTACATAGAACCATAAGTTATGCTTGGTAATATGAGATCATACAAATGTATTGGGATTTAGAAAGTTGATGAACTTTATACGAAATTAATTTTTGCAACTTAATGAAAATGAACTCAAAAATCGAACTGATCATCTTTTGATATAAATTACGTACATTCTACAAAAGTAACTACATATGTTTACAACAATCGGACACAATTCACCAAGATAATCTTATAGGCCTCTGAACATCTCAACACAATACATCGAGTGTAATGAAATTTTCTTAAATGGTGCATACAAAACGCTTGTAATTTAGGTCAGAATGTTTTGATTGCAACTACCGTCCTATGCTTTAAACCTTATGATATATAATAACAATGATAAAAAGTAAATTTAAATAAGATTGAAACAACAAAGAAAGCTGAGCCTCCATAGGCACTGTGTTAAAGATACATCAATGATTAATTTAGAGAATAAATTGCATTTAAAATGACATATTTTTGCTGTGGTGAGTTTTTGTCTGAACGCTGCGTTTAAAATATTTCAACTGTTTGAAAATATACTTTAAGTCTTTTTATTTTATTATGTAGCAGATTCTGTGACAACAAATACTTACCATAAGGATAAATGAACGTTTCGTAAAGTAAGATGTGCTACTGAAATTTGCTAATTAGAATGAAAAATTATTGAACATTGTCTAAAAATAATCCAGACTCTTCTTTTGACCATAGAGAAAGTTTGAAAATGTTAAAATCCAACCCAATCATTAGAAAAGATTATGGATGGTATCTTTTGTTTAAAGTTTGAAAACATTTATAATTTTCATTTAAATGTCTTGTAATCTTATTGTTTGTATAACAATCTGGATAAGCTTAATCATCTATTTTTAAACATTTTCTTGTATTTATAATTTATTTTCCTATTTATGAATAACTCAACACAATATTAAAACACAAACTATATGAACATATAAGTGTAGAAAACCATCGTTTAGAAATGCAGAAATAATGTATGAAAAAGAAGCCAAATAATAGACAAAGGTAAAATATTCTTCCACATTTTACACTAAAATGTAATACATCTATAATAGTTTAACCTATGCTTTCTATGTTAGATAAAACAACAAGGAAAGCCTTTGTGCAAAAAATGCATAAAAGCAGAAAACAAAAGTTTAGAAGGTCACAAATAATGTGTGAAAAAGTAGCAAACAGCCGTTCCGAATCTACTATCGAGATTTTTCATCACTGCAAGACACATCGTGCTAGAAATCGTGCAGCTCCCATTTTGCTCATTCCTTATTTTATTCATTTTATTTATTTAAAGAGTCCTAGATTTGATACGGTACAGAAAATGATTACTTACATATTCATTTATAACATTTCCTATTTTATTGCTTAATATTATTGTAACCAGTACTCAGACAACCTGTCACAAACTCATCAGTATTCAGGCGAAATTTCGTTAAGTAATTCCAAGAAATTATTTTATTATATTTTATTTATTTATTTTTTAATTAAAGACAAAGATTTTTTAACTGAAAATTTATTCAAACTCAATATATAAAAATATATCTAAAATATAGAAAAGGGTACGAAAAACTTTATATAAAATTAGTGTAAATGAATAATGTTAACTCTAAAAAGGATAAGTTATTGGATGGGAACATTTATAAACGTGCGCATATTTTTTTACAAAGTGTCTTTCGCAAAAATAACACTGTTATGACTTATTCAAAAAAAAAAACATTTTTTAATGGCTTAATTGGAGCAACCTGTTGTACGTAAACTATCGACGAATTTTTCAAATTTTTCATATGACTGACGAAAGCTGAAATATTTTCCCATTAGCAATTAAGAAGTTTCGTGATTTATCCCGCAACCGCTGGATGCATTTTGAGATTTTTCTTTATTTTTATTGCAGCAAATAGAAAATTTCTGAAACATATTTCTACAATCGATCAACGAATTTTTGGATTTCATTTAATCGATTTTTCAGTTTGTAATTGACTGTTACTAATTATAAGATTAAAAATATCTTAATTTTTTTACATATCTTATTCTTACATTTTTGAGTAATTTCTTATTGTGTGACGGAATAACATTTTGTAAACCACAACTTTAACTAGTTACTTTAAACTGGAAACATTTTTCAGTTAAGAAACTATACAAGTTTAAAACTAATATGAATCTTAAATGCGATATATAAGCAATACAAAATTTTAATTCAGAGCAACCTATTTGCATAAATATCATTTGTCGTGGCGAAATGAGTGAAAGTTTTTTAGATATTATTTTCTAAAAATGACTAAACTAATAAATTTTAATAAGTGTTTTATTTTCCAGAATGACAGCGATTACATAACATAACTATGCACATTTGATAGCTTCTTCTGAAACTTATCGAGCACGATTAAATACTATTACTTCATGGAATACAACACTTCATATTACATGCATTATTATCAAGAATATGACTTTAAGACTATTGTAAACTACTAAATATTACATTAAATGTACTCATTTATTTAAAAAATGCAAAATAGGCAACAATTATGCATTATCTTTTCAAGTATTCTTCAAGAATACTATTTGCACACAACTACAAACATTTTACTTTTCAGCCATTGTTGTTATTATGGGCTATTTGCAGTAGCAATTAAAATAAAAATTTTAAATTTTAAATATTAAAAAGAAATCACAGAATATATTTCAAAACATAATTTTTAAAATTTGCAAAAAATAAAACAATTGATCGAAGAAAATTGGTAAAAAGTTATACTTAGAAGTACACATAGAAATTATTATATGCAATGTGCTGTGCATACATAAAAAAAAATCATTATGATAGAGAAAAGAAATTCTTAAAAGTCTTCCGCTGAAAAACAAAGATTTCCGTGGAAGTAAGTATGCGTGGATAGAAGTAAAACTTCTTATGTTCTATTAAAAATTCACTTTAAGCATTGCTCTCTTTGCATTTTATTATTTCAGGATTAGGAAATGGTTATTTAACGACAAAAGTTTATGACAAGCAGCCGAATTCATTTTATCGCGCCGAAAATACTTTCACTTCAGAAATTTTGGAAAATTCAGGAAAAAATGTGCGGTTCTTGGTGGATCTCGTTATTTGGACAATCTTGTTAATCGGCGTCCGGATAATTAGCACTCTACTGATCTTGGTCAAAGGAAAACTCGATACGTCACTACTGATTTGCCCCTTGAAGGGTAATGTAATGTGTTTTACCTCGGTTAATTTTAATGAACATTCATACTAGAATTTTTGAATGAAATTCTATTTTTAAAACTTTGACGGGAAAAAAGGACGCAACATTTTCTTTTCCCATTTTAAAAGAAAATTAAAAATATTCTGATGAATTCAACGAGTAAACAAAATTACTACCCTCCTGAGAGGCTTAATGAATCGGGCATATTTTAAGTTCACCAGTAATGACTATGGCAGTGCTTTCTGGATTCAGGATTTTCAAGTTTGGTGCTGAATTAAAAATATAGTTAACAATAACTCGATATTAACTGTTAGTAAAATTTAACTTTCGAACTGCTTTCAAATTTTTTAAACGTATTATTATTTTTTTCCGTAAACTGTGCAACATAAAGGGGATGTTTTGAAAATGTTTTCTAATTTCTCTTGGGATGAAAAAATGTAAATTTCATTTTTTTAATTTCGTACTTACTCTAAAAATTTTGCTATTTTTATGAATTTAACAGATTTTTATTATGAATTTTATTTTTTTCCACCTGTATGTATTTTATAAAATTTAAAGTAATGTGGCTAGCTTAAATCATTGATTTTTTTAATTAGAATCTTTGAAATTTTTTTCATTATTTAGTAATGGTTGATGATATAATGTATATTTTTTGTGGATGAGGGGCTGTATCCAGAATCCATTGACTAGAGTCCATTACAATATTGCACGTACAACTTTATTTGGATACAGCTAACCATCGTTTTGCTTCATTTTGGAAATAAAAAGACTTTAATCTTATTCTATCGATGATAATTTTCAGAATTTTCAAGCTATGTTTTTATGACTTTCACAAAAGCTGTTCTATACGTTTAGCTAATAAATTATGCAAATTATACATTGATTGATTTTACGCATGCGCACTGAAACCTTATTTAGTGAACCTGTTTATTTTTAATAGAATTAATATTTTTTTTTAATTTTGATTACAGGGTGATGTATACAATGTTGTTTGTCACATTTTCTGAAATAAGCATTGTTTTTTATTAAAAACTTATAACAAGTTATAACGAAAAATATTCGCAAAATTATGCACCGTTTTTATAAAAATCTTAATTTCTATACGAGTATACATGCTATCCTCATAAAAATGACGACGTTTTATTAAAAAAGCTACTTAATCATAATCTGCTTTTTGAACGCCTTTGCTGCATTAGTTTTGGCAGGATCATGCAAAAGATATTTGTTTTTTTCATTTTGTTGACAGTCCCCTATGGGATTTTAGGGGGAATTTTCGCGAAAATCTATGTACTACACTATTTTGTTTACATACCTGGAGTTTTAGAATAATTCATCCCGTATATTTCTTGATATTCAACATATCATCTAAAATCGCAAGTGTCAAGATTTTGTTCTGACACTGTACACTAAAAGAATATGCATAGTATTATAAATTTAAACATTTCAATCTTTTTTTTTTTTTTCAATAACCGTGCTGCGTCATCATTGAACTTCATAAAGTAAGGTAGCAAATAAGGATTAGTTGCGTCATTCCGTCTATTTATTATTTATTTATTTACAGTTTTTTTTTTTTTGTCTTTTTCATATATTTATTATTTTTATCTAATGATCCTTAAAGTAAAAATTCGTATACTTTTAGAAGTATACAGTAATGGCCGATTATGACTTAAAACTATGCTAAATATCGAGAATGTACTTATACACTCTTTCGGTAAATCACTTTGTAAAATAGTACAATACATTAGCAGTGATTAATTAGTAATGATGAATTTAATCAGTGAAAATTAATTAGTTGCATCAGAATGTCATGACTTTTATACAATGTATAAATCTATATAACGCATATCTAAATCAGCAGTAAAGCTGAAATTTAAACCTAAATAATAAAAAAACTGCACAATAGATCTATAATTCAATAAATAAATTGAAATAATGAGCGATAGTGATCCCGCCACAAATGACAATGAATAAATTAGTACCTGTTTTTCACAAAGCGTCACAATATTTTATTGACACTTACTTGTTGCAGTTATATCTTTTCTCTGGGTCTGTAGAGTCAGTAACTGGTAGCACGCATTATGAATGAATCAAAGTCGTAATATTCTTATTGCACATCAATTGAATGAGCGAACTAATGGGCAAGCACAGCTTATCACCTCAAGCACAGACTTGTGCACAGAAGAAAAGTTTTAATTGACAATTGCAATTACTTAATAAAATTTTATTAACAAACCATTGTACGATAACAAATCTGTGGCAAAATATTGTGCATAAAAAAGAATGGTGTAATTTTAAGCAATAGTTCGTTCTTACGGACTGTCAAACGAAAATGCGTAGCGTTTTAAATATATAGGCAATACAAATAATTAACTTTGGTTTTAATCATCGCTATATTTATCTGTAAATAGTTATTTATACTATAACATTAAATGCTCTTCAGAATGATATTAGAAATAATGGGATTTATGAATTTGAAAAAAAAATGAAAAATATTATGTCTAACTAACCACTCAACTAAAATTACATAAAACCTATTGTGGTTTATTAATTTATGTTTATTATAGTTATTGCAATTTTACCAAGTTAACATTCAGCAAAAGCATAAATGGTACATCGCGTGTTTAATAAATAAATAAATAAATAATAATAATAGTAATAATAATAATAATAATAATAATAATAATAATAATAATAATTTGATTTATTTTCCTATTAATATTATTTTTAAAGTTAATTTTCAATTAAAACACGAAAAGGTAGTCAATGCTTCAATAAGTATTTCCATACTTTTTAGAAAATTAAAATTAATTTTTATTTAAACCGAAGATTTCGTTTATTTTTTTTCAGGTTGATGTTGTTACAATTCTTGATTTTGGCTGATTTGTAAACTGCATATTGTGTTTATGTGTTATATAAGACGCATGGTAAGTATATCATCAGACTAAAAATGTCAATATCTAACTGAACAATCATTTATTCCACAAACTATGGCTATTTCGCTTTTACTAATTAAAGTAAGACTAACATTATTGATACATTAAAGAAAAAAAAATTTATGTAATTCTCAAAAAGAATTATTGTAATTTTATAATATTGCACTTTCTACAGTCTGGAATATCGAACATATTACAAAACTATCCAGATTACTGCAAACTATTCAAAGCGAATTAAGAATAATTAGTAGCTTTAAAATCATTTTAAAAATATAATTATTCTTTTAACAATCAACGAAGTTTGAAGAAATTCATTTATTAATATTCGAAATAACTGTATTCTTTACATTCATGGAAATAAGCTATATTTTCATATTTTTTTTAAACTATCAATAATAATACTTACATTTACCAATCAGTAGGAAACATCTCTTGAAATATTTCATTTTAAACACCTGCTAATCCTCCTCCTATATCGGCTACTGCAGACCCAATACCATCTACAGGCGTTTCTCCTTGCGCAGAAACTTCGTTATAACTGAACATTAGAAATAATAGAATCAAGAAAAGAAACGTAAATTTTTGCAAATTTTCCATCAACATTTTCAACAAAATATGCTTTAAAGCTATTCTCGTTTCTAACAATAACTTTCAAAAGTTAGAAATGAATATCTGAAATGCTACCGAATTCTTCAGTCCTTTTAAATATACAGATGATTCATCCTTATATCTTTTTTATCTATGATATGCAATAATAATAATACATAAAATAAAACTTTCAATATAATGACAAACACATTTATTAAAATATGTAATGAGACCTTCGTTAAAAAATATTACACCGCGAATTTTATTTCTAATACTCTTTTTAAAGACTCATTGTGTATGATTAATCAAATGGAATTAAATAATTATTAGATTGCACTTTATTTGGCAGTGAAAGAAATTGTCTTATCAGACAACAATTGTTTTAATTAAAAATTTAAAGGCAGAATAATAAAAAATTCCAAAATGATCCAACATAAATCAAGAGATTAATTGTCGTTTATATTAATTAATTTTCAAAATATAATTATTAAACGTGACATAAAATTTCTGAAAATATTAATACTTTACGTGTTTTGAATAATAAATGTTTACTATAATTCAAATTTATGAAATTTGTTTTTCAATCCCATTGTGTAAAATGTATGTAGTATTTTATTGAATACTTAAGAAATATTTATTATTAAATCTTTATTATTAAATCTGACATAAAATATCTATAAATTTTTGTGCTGTAGATGTTTTTAATAAAAATATTTTTTTATTATAATTCAAATATGTGGATTTTGTTTTTTCTATTCCATTGTATAAAAAATAAGCAATATTTTGTTGAATGTATTTAATTTCTTCAAACACGAAAACGATATATATTTCAATAACTTAATACAAATTCTTAACCCATGAAAGGCAAACTGTTATTTTTATAAATTGTTTTTGTCGGATTACTTTTGAATTGTTCCAATGAAATTGTGAGTTAAATGTAGCTGTGATGGCAATTTTAGGTGATTCTAGACCAGAACATTGTGTGTGCCATGTTTGGTCCACCACTGAAATGCAGATATTATTTAACTATAAAAGTTTATTTGAATAAATAATAACAAAATAAGAACTAACTAATAAGACTTAACATTCCAAAGAATGTCATGAAAGTTTGCAATTAGTTAAACGGTTGAATAAGTTAAATTCTGTTGTAAAGAAATGCATTTCTATGTTGAAACGCTTGAGTAGAAAAAAATAAATAGTAGAAACCTCTGGTGCGAAGAAAAATCGTTCATAACTGTCTTTGTTTTGTATTTTGGAACTCAATCGGATTATCCAAACTCTCCAAAGGAAATTTTCGTGTGCTTTTAAACTTATTAATATGTACTAATGCTTGACAAACATCAATATATGTAATGTTTAACAAGTAATTTTTGCCCAGTGTATTCCTCTACGCTCCATAGAATAGCCTCAATTTTATTATTAAAACTACACTTTATGTCAAACTGATCCACATACCATAAAAATATATTAATGCAATTTAACGGCAATTTTTACTATTCATTTTTAACTATAAGTAGAGTTATTCGTATAATTCCTATAGTAAATAATTTCAAAAACCCAGGTAATAAGTGACACAATCGTCAGTTTGAGAAAATGACCTATACATTTTACAGTTTTAAATATCTAAAAATTATAAAAAAAGAATACTGCCCAGTTAAACTGAAGGCATTGAGCTCACAGGCTACAAATACTAATTGCACATTAAAGCTTTATATTTTCAAGGGTTAATTCCGTTCGAAAAGAAACAAATTAAGAAGGGGAAACAGCTCTCCCCTTTTCTCTTTTTTTATACTTAATCATTGAACCTCCTATACTACCAAAGACATGCTTTATCATATAAAAAATCTATATCCAAAATTCAGAGCAAATTAGATAATTCTTAATAAAAACCCATTTAGCATTTATATAATTTAAAAAGAGTTATCCCCCTCTTTTATACTTAACCATTAAACTTCCAAAACTATTCAGAGATTTGAACGAAATCTGACAATTCTGCTTGAAAAACCCATTTATATAAATTAAGGGGGGGGGACATTAGAACCCCTGTTCCCCTTATTTATACTTATTCAATGAACACCTAATAACAGTCACGGAATCGCCTCATCAGAATGATCCTAATCTAAATTTTGAACGAAAATTAATTCTGCATGAAAATCCCATTTATATCAACTAACGGGGGGGGGGGCATTAGAGCCCCTGTTCCCCTTATTTATACTTATTCAATGAACACCTAATAACAGTCACGGAATCGCCTCATCAGAATGATCCTAATCTAAATTTTGAACGAAAACTTAATTCTGCATGAAAATCCCATTTATATCAACTAACGGGGGGGGGCATTAGAACCCCTGTTCCCCCTATTTATACTTATTCAATGAACACCTAATAACAGTCACGGAATCGCCTCATCAGAATGATCCTAATCTAAATTTTGAACGAAAACTTAATTCTGCATTAAAATCCCATTTATATCAACTAACGGGGGTGGGGGGGGGGGCATTAGAACCCCTGTTCCCCCTATTTATACTTATTCAATGAACAACTAATAACAGTCATTGAATCGCCTCATCAGAATGATCCTAATCTAAATTTTGAACGAAAACTTAATTCTGCATGAAAATCCCATTTATATCAACTAACGGGGGGGGGGCATTAGAACCCCTGTTCCCCCTACTTATACTTATTCAATGAACACCTAATAACAGTCACGGAATCG
The DNA here is from genome assembly GCA_964019185.1 of Maratus speculifer. Taxonomy (NCBI): domain Eukaryota; kingdom Metazoa; phylum Arthropoda; class Arachnida; order Araneae; family Salticidae; genus Maratus; species Maratus speculifer. Next base: position 171,682,515 of record OZ025294.1, read on the forward strand.
CCTCATCAGAATGATCCTAATCTAAATTTTGAAAACTTAATTCTGCATGAAAATCCCATTTATATCAACTAACAGGGGGGGGGGCATTAGAACCCCTGTTCCCCCTATTTATACTTAATCAATGAACACCTAATAACAGTCACGGAATCGCCTCATCAGAATGATCCTAATCTAAATTTTGAAAACTTAATTCTGCATGAAAATCCCATCTATATCAACTAACGGGGGGCATGAGCCCCCCGTTCCCCCTCTTATACATATCGAATGAACTCCAAAAACTAATCAGGGAAGCGCCTTGTCAGGATATACCTACATACAAAATTTCAAGTGGATCGGATATTTTTATCATGAGTTATCGCGTTACGTACGAACATACATACAGAACGGACAGGCACATAAGCTCTCAGGCTATGAAAGCCTGTGAGCTAATAACTTAATCCTGTAAATCCTTATTCATCCTTATTCCATTTAACCATTAAAATTCTGGTGAGTATTTGTTTCTTTTAACTAGAAATTTAAAATGTAGCAGATGACCATTGGTTAATTTCAGTCATGTGATTAACTCTGTTTTTTGTTTCATACTACTTGTATCATCTGACCTCTGCTCTTATTAAATAAAAATGCTTATTGCTGATAATTTTTATACTTGTAGTTGAATCATGAAATGAATACTTCTCATTTCTTAAATATTGATACAATGTGATTCATGAAGATCGAAAAATAGGTTATTTTCTTAAACATTGCCCCCAGATTTCCATATTTCCAATTTCAAAGTTTCATAAAAAAAAAAAAAAAAAAAAAAAAAAATGTGCAAAATATGACGACATAAATTGCGATACCAGTGGCCGAGAGGTTCAGACCCCTCAACTGGTAGACGGCACTCCCCACCTGGGCCTATATCCCTAGTGAAGATAATCGGCCGACAAAAATAAACCAAACCAAGCGATACCATGGGGGTCTATTAGAAACATTAAGAAAATTAAATTTTTATACGGCAGTGTAGTTTCCATTTAGGAAAATTTCCCTATCCATTCTTTAATTAAATGCAAAGAATTTCATCTCCATATGTACAAATGTCAGATATATCAATTCCAAAATTCATGGTTTAGACACTTGAACAAACCATACCTCAGCGTGATGAATCATTGAAAATTTCTGAGTGCAAGATAGAAATCATCCACAAACTGTATGGTATTCAATATCGATTTAAGATAGTGCCTCTCCTTTGGACATAAAATAGGAGGATATAAATTTTACGTTAAACTTGCTTTTAAACTATGCTGTTGATTTTTATTAGAGGTCTCCTCTGACTGAAATATACAAGCCCAGGCACATCCACAGCAAAAAATTTAAATCTCAACATGAGCCTAGACAAAATTAGAAAACAAATATAAATGTTTTATTTATAATGTAGCGTGAATGACAAAAGTTCGTTTTGAACTTTTTGCATCAATTGGTTCATGAAACAAAATCCTAAAACTATACAATTATCTTGTTTGTAGATGAAAGCACAAGAAATCCGGACAGAAGAATTTGACATTTAATAATATGCGCCAAGAAGTTTCTCTTATCAAATTGTACCACTGTGTTATAGTATTGCGGCTTCCGGATAATCTATTCCTTCAAAAGGTTTACAGACAGCTTGTACGGAAAGCATTTTTTTCAGTTGGAATCTAGTGTCAACTCCAGCGACAAATATGAATCCAGGAAGAATATTAACTATTGGAAATCCTAGATTTAGTATACACTATATTGCCATTGATTATGGGACACTTGCGATTTTAGACATTTTACTAAATATCTAGAAAAATACATGAGGAATCATCTCGAAACTCTTAGTGTATAAATATAATAGCATACGTCATACATCTCCGTGAAGATTTTTTACGGAAACGCCGTAGGGGACCGTCAACAAATTAAAAAAGAATGAATATCTTTTGAATAACCCTGTCAAAACTAATGTAGCAAAAGCGCTCAAACTCTAGATTATGATTGAATGGCTTATTGTAATACACTATGTTCATTTTTATGCAAATAGCATGCACACTCGCAGAGTAATTAAGGTTTTTATAAAAATGATCCCAAATTTGTCCAAGTTTTTCCATTATAATTTTCAGAGTTCTTAATATAAAATAATATTTTTTTTCAGAAAATATGACAAACAACATTGCACACAGTACCCTGTAATCAGAATTAAAAAATAATAAAAATTGTATGAAAAATGAGTAGGTTTACTATATAATTTTTTACTGCGCATGCGTCAAAGATATCAAAATTTCATATGCATATTATGTTAGCTAAATGTATAGAGCAACTTTTATAAAAGTCTCAAAATCATAGCTTGAAAATTCTGAAAGTAATTGTCTATATAAAAAGGACAAAATCCGTTGTTTCCAAAATGAAGCAAAAAAATGAGGGATTTTATCCAAATGCAGTAGTACATCCCATATTGTGTATTCTATATTGACACTAATCAATGAATATATGGATACAACCCCTCTTGTTTTTGCTTCATTTTGAGAATAACGGATTTTCGACTTATTCAATTGACGATTATTGTCAGAATTTTCAAGTTATGATTTTGTGACTTTCACAAAAGTTGCTCTATACATTTAGCTAACATATTATGCAAATGAAATTTTGATATCGTTGACGCATGCGCAGTAAAAAATTATTTAGTAAACCAACTCATTTTTTATACAATTTTCATTATTTTTTAATTCTGATTACAGGGTACTGCGTGCATTGTTGTTTGTCATATTTTCTGAAAAAAAAATAATATTTTATATTAAGAACTCTGAAAATTATAAGGAAAAAACTTGGAAAAATTTGGGATCATTTGTATAAAAACCTTAATTACTCTGCGAGTATGCATGCTATTTGCATAAAAATGAACAAGGCTTATTACAATAAGGCATTCAATCACAGTCTAGAGTTTGAGCGCTTTTGCTACATTAGTTTTGACAGGGTTATTCAAAAGATATTCATTCTTTTTTAATTTGTTGACGATCCCCTTTGGAGTTTCGGGAAAAAATCTTCACGTATGTGTATGACTTATACTATTATATTTATATACTAAGAGTTTCGAGATGATTCCTTATGTATTTTTCTAGATATTTAGTAAAATGTCTATAATCGCAAGTGTCCCATAATCAATGGCAATATAGTGTAGTCGGCATGGGAAAAAGTTACAAGAGACTGCGTGTCTTTTTCAAGTTAGTTTTCCGGCCCTTTCCTATCAGAATCATCTGTTTTTGATCAAATAAGGAATAGCGAATCCAGTGAGGGTGATTTAGTGGAACATTGATATATTATTGATATACTTTCATTGAATATACAGAATGTGACACAGAAGTACTGACTTGCAAAATAAAATCAATTCATGAAACCTCTTGGGATGAAAGCGTTGTGAAGAATGAGAAGTTGTTGAATGAAAACTCTTTTTCGATGAAACAAAAGCTGTTTTATAAAAACCGAGACCTTATTTTAAACATAATTTATTTTATTTTGTAGAATGCTGTAATACCTGTGATAGCATTCAATTTAATAATAAAACCAATATATTTTTAAAAAATCTTGTAGAACAGCTAAATTAACTAACTTATTTTTTAATTGATTTTTTTTTCTAAATCATACTATTTTTTTTTAAATATAAATGTTTTAGCTTCAGTTTTTTTTTTACCACGAAAAACTGTGCAAGTATTTCTACATGTATAGACGACTACTCTTGGTACATTTTTTTTCTAAGTGTATAGCAAGAATTCCAGGAAATTCAACAAACACATAAATTTAAATATATATATATATATATAACTATAAACTTGAATTTAAAATCCATGCCGAGAAATATTAAATATATCATAGAAAACAAGAAAAAAAATTTAAGCTGTATCGGAATTATGAAAAATGGCTTTAGCATTTATAGAGCAATCAAGTTATGAAAATAGGAAGTTAGAGAAAAATAAGTTTAAAATTTTCACTTGCACTAATTATATGTTTTAACTTCCTGAATAAATTCCATAGACATTTTTGTCGAAAACATACATTAAAATACATATTAACACCCACTTATAATTTTTTTTATATAATAAGTTCAATAATGTTTTAAAATCATTAATCACAAAAAAATAATAGAAATGAGAAAATTGTCTCATTGCTTGTCAATTATAAAACATATTTCTTACAAATAGTATATATCATGCGAGAACATGATTACGTTCATCCACAGTTAGAATAAAAAATTAAAAACAGCCATTTTTCATATTTTAACAGCCAATTACCTATTATTTTCACTGTATTTATTTTTTGCAATAATTTTGCATGTATTTATTTCACGTCTTCTGTGGTATATGCGCCTGTAATCTTTTCACATGGACATATTAACTTGAATTATTATGCTTTATTCATAAATTGATTTTTAATCATAGAGGAAATAAAATAAACTGTTTTGGCGTTAGATTTGTTCACTTGTAGTGTAGTTTAGCCAGGATTACTGAGACTGCTAGTTTTCATTTGAAATTCTAACTAATCGCTCATAAAATCTTTAACAGTCTCTTTATTATAAATCATGCGCCTTTGAAATAAATAAGAAATTCTCTTGTGAGACAGTTTAGTAATTATGTAGTATTACAGTCTGGAATTGTCAATGATAAATTAGGCTCTTAAAATGTTTCATTCTGATGATTTCATTTTTAGCTCTTACCGAACACACTGAAATGTGTTTTTTAAAATTTTTCAACGCATTTAAAACATTTTTATGGAATCATTTTGTCTATCCCTCTGTTCGTCTGCCCACGTTCTAATTACCGTGGATATAATTGGATTTTCACACAATTGATATACGCTATTGACAATTTGCAAGGCATGTTTGGTACTGTATATTAAGGGTGCAGTAATAATAGATCATTTACAGGAGCGCTCAAAAACATCGTCTTATATATTATGGTAAAAGGGAAAATATCAATTGTAGCATATTTTAATGACATTATGCTAATTCAACGGTATTGGAATACATATAAATCACTTACTTTCATTAGTAGAAGAAATGCCATAAAATAAGGCATTCGTAGCATTTATTGTTGATTTAAAGGACAACATAAACGAATGGTTTACAGTTCTCTTTTTGAGCAATAACTACTGAAAGTGCGTTTTCAATTTGGATATAAGCATTTAGATTTAAACAAATTTTGCATGTTACTCGTTGCATATAAATTCTATACTTCGTATGCACAGCTGCGTAAAAGGATTCGCGTATCATTCTCTTTATTAGTGGAATTTAATAAATTGGTATTTGTTATTGTGATAGGTACTGCACTAAATTTTTGAATGCATGTTGTTTCTAGATACAAATTTATGTATCCATATATAAGGCTCCTGAAAGAAATTTTCTGTTTTTTACTTGCTGAAGCTGCATTTTCAGATGTGCTAAAGTGTTTTAATGACATCTGTGAGTATCACAATAAAAATGATTCATGTACTTATTTTGTATGAAATAAGAATAAGTTTTACAATAAAAAATATTATTAATGTGCAAGAGAAATAGAAATACTAGTATGAAAGAATGATTAAAAAAAGTAGTATTTTAGTATTTTAAATGTAACTTAAGGTATTTGGCATTAAATCTTATTTTTACTTTATGAAAAAAAATATTGTAATTTCGAAATAACTTCAACATTTAATCTGCTGACTTTTAATGTTTTTATTTTAACTAAAATATGTCAAATCACGCTTCTTCTTATCTCGTCTCCTGTCACAAACAGTCGCAATTTCAGAAAATCCCCCCTCCCTCCTTCCAAGTGGATGGGTCCAAACTGTAATTGGGATTTCCAACACAAGTGTGGAAGGATAAATTAATGACAATTTTAGTTGGCATTCATGACAAAAAATGATATTTAGCGCGTTTCTTTACATCACCAGTTAAGAACCCGAATGTTCGCGATTTCAAGGGAGTACGTAACAGGACTGTTCGGGGTACGTGAAAATAATTTTAGTAATGGAGGAGATCACGAAACTATTTTAAATAAAAATCTATTAAAAATTGGTATCTTTAGATTACAAAGTTTTCGTGCGTAAATTCAATATTCTGCATTGCAATATTCTGCATTGGAGGGAAAATTCCCATATATATCTGTACACTATAAAAAAAATTATGTAAATCTACAAAACTAATTTCTTTAATGCTAAAAAATATGTAATTTAAAAAAAAACTACTAAAATTACAGGAATTTTACTAAAATTTACATGAACTATTGTTTTTGCCGTTACATTAAAAGTTCTAGGAGTCTCAGTTTCTATAAAACCTTTTAAGAACTTTACAGATTTTATTTCAATACATGGTAATTCGGTAAAGTTGCTAAAGAGTTTGATACAAAAATAGCTTTTCATTATTAATAAATCACTGTAGACACGTGCGTACACTGAATATATATATATATATATATATATATATATATATATATATATATATATATATATATATATATATTGTCAGAGAACGGAAATGTATTGATATTTTAATTGAATCTCTTTTTTACATGCTTTCTTTTCGGATTTTTATAACTTTTATAACGCAAAGAATTTTATATCTTTCATTATTGGTGGAATCGTGTTACTGACCCGTAAAAAAATTCACATGACGTATCGATTTTAAGAGCGTTTTTACATTTGTAGTTACAACTAGATTAAAATTTTAATGTAATGAAACAACAAAATTAAAGTCGCTGATTAAATTGTCGCTTTATCCACGAGTATTACTTTAGCCATATGACAGTCTGTAATCTCCTTCTAAAAGCTGATATACGTTATTATGATTAGAAACATCAATATTGATGCATAGGAACATATGATTCAGATTAATTAATATATTAATTATTCCTATATTTTAATCTATATTCACGTAAACGATCACATTAAATCATTTTTGTACATGATATTTTTTTATATAAAATCGTTTCTTACTATGATAATCTATTAAAATATGCATGTTTATGTACAAAAAATAAGTATTTTAATTAATTTTTCATTTTTATATTTATATTTTTATATTTATCTAAAATTTTTATTAAAAATTTGAGATGAAATTATTAATTTTTACTTTATATTTAATATACGTATAACAATTTAAAGTGCGTAAAAACACAAAACGATACATAATTCATAGATGTTTGTTCTAATTATGTTATAATATATCCTTCGAAAAATATATCGTTAGAAAAATGACAAAGATTAGTTTCAACAATAATTACACCTACATTCAACAGATATGAAATATCACATACATTTTGTATCTACAAAATCAATATTTATTCATTGGAATAAGGTATCACATGTTCAATGACATGTATTTGAACTTACTTATAACATTCTATAAATGGACAGAAAGGTATATTTTAGGAGTTTATTACGCAAATAAACAACTGAATTATTCATTTCAGATAACTTAACAGATTCCATTTAAGCCGAAACTAAATATGACATGATTAAATGTTACGAGTTAAGACTGTTTAATGCTCTGATATTGAACTGAGTTTATTGTATTTGAATGAATATGCCATTGATACATTAGAAGAGATTATAAGAAACAGATGCATAACTTACATAACGTAAGAAAGAATTGCTTTTTTTTCTAAAATATAAAAACAATTTGAAGCATTTCTATGTATAGAATGTGTATCGGAGCCTTCTCGATCTTGACGTAAATGAAAAGACATGGCATGCAATGGAGAATAAAAACGGTTCATTAATGTCGAATGAGGGATGAGGTAGGATATAAAATCAGCAAGGATCAATCCAAACGCTTAAGCTCTAAAATAGTGAAATGAGGTGGAATTAATGCCAAGAGTTCAGGTCGATTCTATGTCAAACTAAAAATAAGATTGCTACGCATACTGACATTAATAGCTCTAAAAACTCCAGCCGTATTATCTAACTATCTCTATCTCTCCATATACGTGCATACAGGGTGGTCATAAAAAAAACTTTGCCGATATATGGAGCTCTAGCGGCCAGTCCGTTCAACCGATCGAGGTGAAATTTCAGATATAGCTATTCAGAGGTAGCGTTGCAAAGGTTAGAAAAAACCCGGTTTAAACCCGGGAATAAACCGGGTTTTTAGGAATAAACCTGGAAAAAACCCGGGATTTTTTGGAATAATTCGGTTTTTTGGGAATAAACCTGGGAATAAACCTGGTCTATTGGAAATAAACCCGGGAATAAACAGACTTTTTGCAACTCTATTCAGAGGTATGAGCTCGAGATTCTGTGAACGGCAACAAAATGGCGCTCTCGGTTACGGTTATAGTTACAAAAACTCGAAATTGTCCAATGGCAACATCCATTTTTTCATCGCAAAATGCTCAGCACATGTGAAAACCTTAAAGAGCGTTCGAACGGTATGGTTACTACAATGAACTGAAGCGTTATGCTCGCACAAAATCAGCTCTACAAACGGCCACAAAAAAAAAAAAAAAAAAAAAAAAAAAAAAAAAAAAAAGTCCTTCCGGCAATGCCGGGAGGAAGAGGTAGCTTTCATATACTTATATATTTATTTATTTATTTTAAAGTAAGTTACACAGTTCAAAAATACTAATCTCAAATTAGTGGAAATAATCTTATAAAATTAGTGATTTTATAAGATTGAATACTAGTTTTTGTCAAGACTGAATATTAATAGGAGTTTTTAGAAATTAATCATCTTTTATTCAATCTGGTTTTATTTTAAGCGATTTATAGAGTCACCAAATTCCACGATATCATAAAGTATATGCCATTTTAAAGCAACATTGTGGATCGTTCAGATCAGATCGTTTCAAAATGTCAGCCATAAGCAAAATTCAAAGTGCTATAACTCAATCATTTTTTAAGATATATACAAACTAAAAAGTGTTCTGGAATCTTGTTTTAAATTCTAACACGTAAAAGAAAAATATTTTTCAACTTTTAATTTTTTCGCTTTAATTTTAAATTTTAAATTTTTTTAAAAATTTAAAATGGCCACCATTTTGAAACAAAATGTTGTATGATGCTGGCCAACGAACTCAGTCGAGACATTTGTATGTACTATGTACATACCAAGTTTCATTGAAATCGGTTCATAAATACGCGTGTTATCACGTGACAAAAATCAGATCGTTTCAAAATGTCAGCCATAAGAAAAATTTAAAGTGCTATAACTCAATCATTTTGAAAGATATAGACAAAATAAAAATTGTTCTGGAATCTTTGTTTTTAGGTCTAACACGTAAAAGAAAAATATTTTTCAAATTTTGATTTTTTCGCATTTAATTTTAAATTTTAAATTTTTTAAAAATTTTAAAATGGCCACCATTTTGAAACAAAATTGCGGATGATGCTGGCCAACGAACTCGATCGAGACATTTGTATGTACTATGTACATACCAAATTTCATTCAAATCGGTTCATAAATACGCGTGTTATCACGTGACAAAAATCAGATCGTTTCAAAATGTCAGCCATAAGAAAAATTCAAAGTGCTATAACTCAATCATTTTTTAAGATATAGACAAAATAAAAAGTGTTCTGGAATCTTTGTTTTAAGTTCTAACACGTAAAAGAAAAATATTTTTCAACTTTTAATTGTTTCGCATTTAATTTTAAATTTTAAATTTTTTTAAAAATTTAAAATGGGCGCCACTTTGAAACAAAATGGCGGATGATGCTGACCAACGAACTCGGTCGAGACATTTGTATGTACTATGTACATACCAAGTTTCATTCAAATCGGTTCATAAATACGTTAGTTATCGCATGACAAAAATCAGATAGATATATATATATATATATATATATATATATATGTCAACATTTGAACGGAGGGTGGTTTTGGGGTCTGGGGGTCATGATCGATGAAAATATACCAAAATTTTCCGGAAGTGCTTTCCTCCGGACGGCTGCAATAGGTAGTTTTTTACTTTTTGTAATGAAAGCTACCTAAAAGGCACGATTAAGGCGCAAGTAGAAAATTTAAATAGGACGGAGACGAAATATCAATCACAGAACGTCGTTTGCCAGATAGTCAGCGTAGAAAACGAATAAAAAGTGGAGTGGAAATGTTAGTTCTTCAGTCGGACTCGCAGATGCCAACAAAATGACTTCGTTCGTGGTGAGTTGGTAGAACTATTATCAAAATGAGATGGATGCTTCGAAAATCTGGACCGTTTACCGTCGAAACCATCTCCAAATACGTGGCCTATGCATTTCACAACCTCTTCGTGATTTAGTAATGAAATTCGAAGGAAAAGTCCGCGATCCGGACGACCAACTGTTCCTGATGATACTGTTATTAAAGTGCATCACATAGTGACCAGAGGACGCATGCAAACTACAAAAGGTGCATCTCGTGTATTTGATATACCGAAATCAATGGTCTTAAAGATACTGCGCTCTGTAATCCGCATGTTTCCTTACCGGTACCAGCGCACCTAGAAGTGAGAGATCATCAACAACATTAAGACTTTGTTAATGAATTTCTTATCCAATATGATGGAGATAACGATTGGCCTCTTCGCATATTATGAACGGACAAGGCACATTTCACCTTAATTGGTAACATCAATGGCCTCCGCGATCCTCCGATCTTACTTCTATGGATTTCAGAATCTAGGGATATCTAAAATCTAGAGTGTACATGTGCAATCCGCAAACTTTGCCGGATTTTAAAGATTCTGTCAAACGTGAGATTGCAAACATCCTTCATGCGATGTAACGTTCGGCTGTATTGTCTACAGTTGCTATCATGCAATGTGTAATTGCCAGTGATGGCACCCATGTGGAAAATGTGTAATCAAATAAAAGTTTTCTTTTCTCCGATCTGCGTTGTAATCAGAGATTAGTATACTGACTCTGTGTCACATGCAAATTTCCTCCATACGCCCCAATCGCGTTCTTTTATGGGGGAGGGGAATTCGCCGAACAGTTTTTTTGTGCGTGCATAACGTCTCCATGTTTTGCGATACACGTGCGGTTCCAATGCTCTTTAGAATTTTCGCATGCGCTGATTTTGCGATGAAAAGAAAAGGTTTTTGTTATTGAAAAATTTTGAATTTCTGTAACTATAACCGTAACCATGAGCACCATTTTGTTGCCGTTCACAGAATCTAGATCTCATACCTCTATATATAGCTATATCTGAAATTTGACCTCGATCGGTTGAACGGACTGGCCGCTGGAGCTCCATATATCGGCAAAGATTTTTTTATGACCACTCTGTATATGTATATATACATGTGTGTGTGTGTGTTTAGTAAAATATATTTTATGTATGTATACATCATTATAGTAAACATATGTAACTTGAAAGGAATCCCGTGGATATACCATTTTCTTAAATATACTTTTATTAAAATACATAATATAACATTCTATGTAAAATGCCGCTTCCGAACTCAATAAATAGCAAGAATCACTAGCTGTCAGCATGTAATAAAATACAAACTCCTCATTCCAAAGCATTTACGTAGATCCCACACTATTGACTTAAAAAGATTCGGGTGGTAATGTTAAGTCTGTGGGCGCTTTCTTTCCAAATATCTCTCTCAAATTGTAATATTTACACAGGATTGCAAAGGACGATCTATAACCGGGCTAGTTTTTACTGTTTCAATTTTGCTTTCAGATTTAAAATAAATATATAAATAAATACTTTAACTTTCAAATTCTGTTAGAACCGGCTCTGAAATTTAAACTATCATAATACAAAAAATGTATCACCAAATTTTAAAAAGTAAAAACTAGCCCAGTTGTAGATCATCTTCAGTTGTCCTGTTAAAAAAATCACGTAAAATTATTAAAATTTGAGCGAAATATGAAAAAAAAACACACCCATTGACTTAACATTATCATCCGGGTTTTTTTTCAGTCAATAATGTAGAATCTTAAGTTCAAGTATATATTTCTTAAAAGGTAGGATACAAATTAAAACCAAGACTACTTTCTTCTACCCACATATTTGTATCAGTTGAATACTAGAACTTTGCTAACATGTTATTCTGAAAAATAACGGCGATGTTCTCACCCGGGAGATTAAAAAAAAAAAAAAAAAAAAAAAAAAAAAAATCTAAACTGAATGGCTTTTTCTTTCAAGCATCAGCTCTAAAGCTGTTTTCAACAGCTCTGCTCAACAAGCGCAAAACATTTTGAAGAATTTAGAAATAATTGTGTAACGAATATACATGAAAGTAGAAGGCTTACTATGGTAGGGATTTGGAATCGGACTGTATATTTGTATATATTTTTGATAAATAAATTAATGTTTAGAAAAATAAAAAATATTGTTTGCTATCTATGTCAAAGATATTCTCCAATTTATGTTCACTAGTATTAACAAATATTAAAAATTGTTTCTAGCTTAATTGTTTCTTTTAAAATTTTTGCTTTAAAATATATATATCTGGAAACACAATTACCGGTACAATTCCTTCTACATTTTCCTCTCTTCTTCATTTTTAAAATATTTTACATCTATAAAAATACAGCTACGTCCGTAAACATGCTTTCGTCAAAAGCAGCGGTTCCCAATCTCTGGATGCATGTGAAAATAATATCGGTTAAATGGAATAAATATACTGGCGAAAGTCACAAAAACGCTTAATAAAGTCACAAAAATAATAGGAATGACGATGCAATTTATGCCAATTTGCATACATGGGTATGATGAGAAGAAGATTACCAATGAGAAAACGAATATTTGCGTTATCTAGATAAATATAGGAGGTGAGGGTATCGTGTTTATAAGAGACAGGGGTAATCAAGAATGAAAAGCTTGAGAAAGGAGCTAATTAAAATTTGAAAAAAAAAAAACAATTATTTTTTGTATAACCCTGTCAAAACTACTCTATTTAAAGAGTTCAATTGTCAAATTATGATTAAGTGGCTTATTGTTATACGTTGTGTTCAATTTTATAAGAATAGCATGTATACTTGCAAAAAAATTAATGTTTTCATAAAAATAGTCTCAACTTTTGTCAAGTTTTCGGCTTGTAATTTGCAGAGCTCTTAATACAAAAATAATGTTCCATTCAGAAAACATGGCAAACAACATTGTACACAATACTCTGTAATCAGAATTAAAAAATAACAAAAATTGTATGAGCAGGTTTACTTAACAATGTTTCACTATGTAATCGTGAATGCAATCGAAATATAATGTGCATAATGTGTAAGAATAAGCTTAAAATTAGCTTAGAATAAGCTAGTTGCTCCCAAAATTAAGCGAAAATATGAGAGGGGATCCATATATCCGTAGATCGATATAGCATGCATGGTGTTACACGTACTATCGTATTTGGATACAACTCTCATTTTTTTGCTTCTTTTTGGGAAAACGTATTTTGAGCTTATTCTAATTTTCAGAATTTCCAAGCTATTTTTTAGAGACTTGTACTAATGTTGCTCTATACATTTACCAAACGCATTATTCACATTATGTTTTGAATGCATTCACGCATGTAAAATAAAACTTTATTTAGTACATGCTCTAATTTTTCATACAATTTTTTGTAATTCTTAACTTGAGATAATAGGTTCTTATGTACAAGGATGTTTGTCATATTTACGACAAAGAACAGTTTTTTATATTATGAAATCTACAAATTATACGCAAAAAACTTGGCAAAATTTGAGATTGTTTTTTTACGAAAACTCTTATTTCTCTATCAGCATACATGCTATTCTCGTACAAATGAACACAATTTATTAGAATAAGCCACTTAATCATAATCTGCAGATTCAACGCTTTTGCTACGTTAGTTTTGAATGGGTTATCCAAAAGATGTAAGCCCCTTTTCAATTTGTTGCTACATTAGTTTTATGGAAGGGTTATTCAAAAGATGTTCGCTCCTTTTCAATTTGTTGCTTCATTAGTTTTGAAAGGGTTATTCAAAAGATGTTCGCCCATTTTCAATTTGATGACGATTTCCTATAGTGTTTCAGAAAAAAAAATTTCGAAGAAATATATAACCCATGCTATTCTGTTTACAAACCTGAAGTTTCAGGATAATTCCTTATATATTTTTCTAGATATTTTAGAAAACATCGAAAATTGCAAGTGATTGGTCACCTTTGGTCATATGGTATATAAAGATGGGAAACCGAACCTGAGCAGTAGGAGTCAAAATCAAACTCGAACCCTTAATAAATAATATATTATCCTGTTTCTGATCGTTCAAGAGAGAAACTAATAGCAAAAGCCTTAAAACATGTCTCTTTATTCCAAAAATTCAATTTTATATATTTATAAAAACTCAATTTTAAATATTTTGTCAAATGTTTTATGATATACCTATTGGATTTTTCTGGATCTGAGGATTTGGTTTTATTTCATATTCATGAACGGCGATTTGATAAAATGGACACCTACTAGACAGAAAATAAAAAATAAAGAAAAATAGTAATATTTGGGATCATACTGTCATATAAAATGCACGAAATTGTCTGTCGTTATAGCATATGAAAATGTTGATACGCTGTTAAAAAATTCTATAAAAACCTCAAAAATGTGGAATTCTTTGTGAATTTACGCCAGTTCTCAGTTAAAAAGATTTGATCAAGTTTATCTCGCATCAATTTACCGACATTTTCCTTATATTATATCTAAAGCCCTGTAGGGATTTCGTCTTTATTTAAAGATATTTTTATCTTTCTTAAAACTTATAATTCAAAATACACACTTATAAAATTATTTTGCAATCTTATCAAAAATATATAAAAAAAATAGTTTGAAAACTGTTTTTTCTTATTTTTTGTTTTTAAGTTAAATTAATTTAGAAAGGGAAAAAACACGTCCTCGATGTAAGCGGGGATTTTTAGAGATTTTTCTCCGCTAAATGATAAAACACATATTTTGAGCAAAAAAAGAAAAGCTCCTATAGCTCAGTCAGCAGGCTGTTCTTTCACAATCAGAAAGTCTTGGGTTCAAACCCAAGAAGGTTTAAAAATAAATTATGTTAAAAATGTCTGCAATTCAAAATTGCTCGTAAATTCAAACTCGCTGAAGATGAGTGATTTACCGATTTCGAAAAGTAAACTTATTTTTATAAAATATAAACTTGCAGTCTTGTGTATTTTTTAAGATGCTAATTTACAGAGTGTATCATAAATTTATTGAATAACTTCTCTGTTATTTAAATATTTTTGGTTTTTCTGTTCTCTGTAATTTTACGTAAGACTTATCGTATATTCTCTATAGTTTCACAGAAAAAGTTTTCACAAAATATTGTACAGTACAATATGCTTATTCATTTGTGTAAAAAAATCATGTATATTCATGGCGATATAGCGTTTTTTTTATTATTTAATCAAAAAATCGCTGCGTTATACTGATATATGCATTTATAAAAATTGCTGCATATTTGTTTATACAATACATGTATTCCAAACACATTTAATCCAATAATATTCGCTCCCACCAAATATCCACATCTTTTTTTCGAACTATATATTTAACTCCTGGAAAAATCTTCTAAAACCAGAAAAAAATAAATGGAATTTCCAGTTGAAGTCTGAATATTAGCATAATTTCTGTAATAAAAATTAGGTACTTATTAAAAAGTTTTTTGAAATGTTAAAGAATCCTTAAAGGGTTAACGCAAACATAAGAAATTTTGATAAGTTGTACTATAAGTAATATAGTACATTTTCAATATAAATATATTAAACATTTAAAAAAAATATGAACGATCTATGAACGAGTAAAAGGATGAAATTATGAACGATTATGAAAGATCTTTTATTTGCGCATGTGAGTAGGATAACAACAATTTTTTTTCTTTTTTAGATAGGATTTAACTCTCAATTGATATAGAAAATCTAGTCAAATATTGTGCAAATTCAGAAACATACAATCTAGAGAGCGAGTTCATTTCTAGTTTTGCTTTCTAAAAGCTGTTGTAAGATATAAAACTTTCCATGAATTATCACTTCTTATTACCTGAAAATCAACAAAAAAGTTAGTTTTTAATAAATATCAACAAGAAGATTTGGAACGAATGGTTCAATTTTTATATGTAATTTTTTTGAAATGGACTCGTTTTGTGATTTTCAAGAAAGGCCATATAAAAAAGGCATCAATAAAATATCAAAAATTAAAATAAAAATTAAAAACAACAACTTATGGAAACTCGTTATGGTTTATTAGAGTACAATTAAAAATCAGTTCCCTCTGTTGCCTATACCTTTCTTATTTTTTAATACTTCACTATCATTGTCATATGAGTTGATCTGTAGCGTGTACTATAAAACACTAAAAAAATTTACCTTTTAATCGGCTCATATTTAATCGATTGTGTGATATATTTATATTGAAATGACACGATATTATTTCCACTAAATTTTGACAGATTTTCTGACAAAACAATAGACGATATAAACAAAAAATATGCAAGTATGGTTTAAATATTAAAAAAACGATGTATCTTCTTGAATATACATCCTATTCTTACACAAATAAATACACATATTTAACAATATCAACATATTCGTATGCTAACAAAATGGATTGGTAATTTATGGGACTTAAGATCGACCATTTAGAGCATTTTATTTTACTGTATATTCTGAAATATTATTATTTTACCTTGAATTTCTGTTGCCTCTCCGATTCTGCTTCTGATCAAATTTCTTCAATAAATATGAACTCAAGCATATTCTTCCTAGTCCTAATGTTCCAGAAAACTCCGTCAAGTATAATGCTAAATATTCTAGAAAATGTCAAAAATTGAAATTGTCTGATGATTAATGACTGTATAGTGTATGTATAATTAAATGATTTTTTTAAATAACTATGAATGTCTGAGCAACTAGATAGAGCTGGTCGTCGAATTTGTTAAAAATGACGATATACGTTGGTGGATAGACTATGCTTTGTAGACTTAAAGTCACGGTACATGTTCGGAACATTTTGGGAAAGACATTTGGAACTCGCTTTCCTCCTTCCAAAACCAACCAATGCCTAGAAACTGCATTGTTGTAGATGCAAGTCTAACCACTAGAAGGTGTAGAGGAATGTTACTTAAGATGGCCGATTAACTGCACGAGGGATATAGGCCCTAGAGGGAATGCCCTCTGTGATGGGTGTCTCTCTAAGGGAACGTAGCCCTAACTCAAAGTTGCTCAAGATTCAAAGAAATCCGAAACTCCGAACGGTCAGGCCGGCGGACGCGATTGGGTTCGAACCCAGCAGCTCTTGTCTACCAGCTTTGTGAATCGCTGCAAGGACCAATGAACTGCCTAATATCAAATATGAGTTCACGCTGTGAGAGTTGCGGTGGCATTATTCTCTATATTAAACCAGTTATATGTTCATTATTGTAAACTTTCCTTTATTCTTCTGACACTGATGAGTCTCACGTTTTATTATATGTGTGTATTATATTTGTTCAATCTTTACTTTTGTATCAATCTATCAGATGCATATTTTCAGTAAAATCTTTCCAATAGCTTAGGAGATAATTAACCAAAATTTCAAAATTGTCTTAGTTTAAACTTGAGTGTATTTTTAAAATATAATTATTATTTTGATAATTTTATCTCTTTATCCTTTTAATTTAATTCTAGGATTATTCATTCTAGATTCCCTCAGCTATTTAAAAAAAATCCGTTGTTTCTTAAAATTCCTATTTTTCTTCGATGAAAAAAAAAAAAAAAAAAAAAAAAAAAAAAGATGTATAGTAATTTTCTTCACCGTTATCTTCATCATCTTAAAACTCTTATTTTTCTTTTATTGTAAATGCTATTTAAAAGCACACTACATTCATTATGTTATATAATTTCTCACAAAAAGAAAAAAAAAATGTTAAAAATAAGGCATTTTCCTGAATATTATGAGCGTTATGAATAACTTTTCAATTTGCTTTATGCTCATATCATATCAGTTAAAATCCCCAATAATTTTTATGAGAGTTTGGATTAGATATTAAAATAAAACAGTGTATATAATTTAATGTATTAGAACACGAATTTTTAGAAAAAAAATATTTTCTAAATTTTGATTAAATTTTCAGAATTATTGCATAATATGTATGGAATTAACTATCTTTAAATTTTTCAATTTTATTTAGTTTTAAAAATTTATGAACAGTTTTATTTGTTCATAGGATATTTGTTTATTTATTCATAGAATATTAGTTATTTTTGTTTTGTGTGTTTGTGCAGATACAAACTTGCGTATAAAATATAGGCGATTTTAATTGATATCGAATACCTGTAAGTTATTTTAAAATGTTGTTCACAAAGCTTAAAATATTTAGGGAAATTTTTATTTTTTAATTTTTTTGTATTTTTTGCGTGATGCATACATAAAATAATGGATTATTTCTGTCTTATAATAGTATTTATAGCAAAAATAAATAAATAAATAAATATAAATATAAATATAAATAAATGAATAAATAAATAAACAAAAAAAATGAATTTCAAATTGCCTTCTTCTTTTAAGGGAGGGTCCAGACACATTTTAAAATATCTTTTATTTATTAAATTAATTTTTTTTTAAATTTTTTATAATAGGTAAATCACATGATAAAACTTCTCATATTTTTCAAAAACTACGTAAAATTTATTTAAAAAGTAGGATAATTTAAAATCAATATAACTCAATATACTGCTTGTAGGATTTCAATTTTTTTACAATTACATAAACAGAAATATCTAAATATTAATTTTGATTCGGAATTTTTAAAAAATTATTATTTAAAAAATATTTAAATTAAAAAAAAATAATGTAACTAATTAAAAAACCCTATTTTCAAAAGTAAATCTCTCTCTCTCTCCTGTCTCTCTGTATATATATATATATATATATATATATATATATATATGGAGAGAGAGAGAGAGATATTTATATATATAGTAATTATATATAGTCAGTATATATATATATAATTATACATATATATACATACTGACTTTATGTAAAGAGACTTTGTCAAATGGTGACAGAGACCCTGCTGTAAAGTAATCGCTGTGAAAAATAGTGAAAAGTCACCATGTGACTTTAATGGGACATTATTTGGTAATTTATTATAATGGAACGTTCACAATGACTTTGAAATTGAGTCTTCAGATGAAAGGTCACACGGGAATCTCAATGAAACGCACTTGTAAAGTCACCTGGTGACTCGCCACAAAGCAGCAGTTACAATTACCTGTCAGTGGAGTCACATATAGTAGTCATATGAGACTCATAAAAGAGACGTATGGAATTTCCTATTTTTTGTTTCGCCGTAATAACTGTGACTCTTATGACCATGTGTGACCGGAACGAGATGTTATATGGATTAGCTGTTCTGCAGGGATAGTAATTATTCGAATTATATTACTTCCTTTTGAATATTCGCGTAAAAATTATTACTTGAAAATCCCTTGGAAATTGGCATTTTGGGACTCGTCCTTAAATTTTGCACACCAGTGCATATATATATATATATATATATATAAATAGATAGATAGATACATATTAAATTAGCTAAATCAAAAGTGAAACAATAAAAAAGACATGTTCCAAGTTTGAAGCTTTTATCTTTAACCGTTCTTGAGTTATAATAATTTAAATCCGAGAAATTGGGAAAAACCTATCATGAAGAAAAACGCATTTTCACAAAATGTCATTTCCATGACAACTGTTGCTTTAAGATAGATTTTAAAAACAAACCAAAACGAAAATATTTATATTTCTTCTTTTAATTAAGATAGAAAAATGATTTAAACGTCATTTTTAACATAAAAAACAGAAAACTTTTTTTTTTACACTTTAATTTTTTTTGTGTGAACTTTTTTAAAAATTTTTTTTGTGTGTTACACACAAGGTTGCCACCGGTCTAATGTTATTTTTGCCAAGAAGATAATATTCTCTACTCTGTGTTAATGTATAAAGCCAGTCCATTTTTTAAATCATAACACCTATGCGGTATATTTTATACACAGTACATAGGCATTACGCTTATAATTTTAATTACTGAAAAAAATTGCTTGAAATAACTATAAATTTCAATTACTTGTAACCTGCCAAATAGTCTTTTTGCATGTTTTAGAACGACAACTGTACATGCTTAAAATGACTTGATTTCTATTTACTTTTTTAAAGCAAAATAACTTAAATTTAAAATAATTTTTTTAAAAGAAAGAATTAAAGTACGACTATGACACATCCCTGTATTGATCGCTGTGACTATAACATGTTAATAAAAATAAAGTCTCTTGCTTGTTTCATACAAAACAATGTTTCGCGCGAATCGTGCACTCTGTAAATCAACACAATCTACAATTTTGCGAAAATTAGCTTCAAAGTTTCATGTTGCTCATACTAAAACATTTCATAATTAATAGCTTAGATTTGATGGAAAACAATCAAAGTCTCAACTGAATAAACACGTTCAGATTATCTTTTTATGTGCTAGCACAAATGGTCTCATAAATTACGAGAATTCATTTCTCTAAAAATGTTTCTCGATTTCTTTGAAGTAGTTTTTTTTCTCATGCCTTGAAAGAAAAGTTTTAGAATTTTATAAATTTAGCCATTTTTTTTAAATTTCGAAGCTAAGGTATACTGTATATACTGTTTCGTGTAATACGTATAACCACCTCAGCCAAATATAAAATCCAAAATCCGCATCCCATATAATACGTAATCTAATTCTCCACAAAATATTTAATAAAGAGATCTAATTAAGATAGCAATATTGTTTTCTTTATCTATCAAGCAGAATCTTTGTTACGTGTTCAATAGTGTTTACAAATTTCATTACACATAAAAATTATTTACAAAAATGAAAATTTTATGAATTTGAAATATAATATACAAAAGCCATAAAAAACATACTTTTAGGATTTGTCATTATTAATAATTATCTTACATATTTTTCAATCAAATACGTACTTATGTAACGTGCTTTATCAAAATACTTTATCTTGTCATCCTTAAAAATGTTGCGATTCATGTATTATAATTATTTATCACAAACATCAAAATATAAAGCTGAGTCACCAGCTTACTTAAAAGGACTGACAAAATACACAAAAATTCAGATATAATTTTAAAATTTGTTGTTAGAGACAATAACAGTAGCTCACCATACTTTATTGAAAATGCTGATCGAACAGCTACAAAACGTTTGGGTTCTATTCCTCATCTTACAATTTTTAATGCTTTGTTATAAGGAAGTCTCTGCACAAGGTCTGGTAGGCGGTTTGAGTAGCGCAGTAGAGGATTTAGGAAGTGGAGTACAAGGTTTAGACTAAAATATATCAAGATAAGTTCGCTCCTGAATTTTGTATGTAAGTATTATTTAATATGTAAGTATAAGTATGTATATATGTATGGAAATATAGTTATTTTTCATGAGCATGAACATTATATATATATATATTGTTAAAAATAAATCCGCAATTTCACGGTAAAAGCCAGACCTTTTTGTTCAGTAAGTAGATTTTCTGTTTTTAGAAATAAAAGAAAGAAGGAAAAATTCCGTTTGAAAAGGCTGTAATTTTCCTTTGTAAAGTTTGTATAAAGTTAGTATTATAAAGTTGTTATAAAGTTTGTAAGAAATATAATAATCTGTAATACTAGTGACAAAAAGCAACACGATGCAAGTCTGACAAAAGAAACAGGATTATTTTGTTGATATTGTTTTTCATTTCTGTGTAGAAACACGTCAGCTTTATTAGCATTGAAAGTAAATTTGAGGCAGATAATGGAATGTCCCCGTTTTTTCCTTCCATCTCCATCCATTTCGTTGTTTGTATTAATTATGATATTTTTTTTCAATTTTTAACAGAAAAACTTTTTCTGCAAATTTCAGGAATATATATCCGTGAATTTCAGATTTGTTTTAATATTGTACTTTAAATATGATTCACTAAATGTTTTCAGTTTTGTCGATTGTACAAAATCATATACGGTGGTTGAAAATAAAGCAAGATACTATACGAAACAAATAACTTTTAGTTAATTGATGTTAGTTGAAAGGCTATTGGAATATTACTTTCATTACACATGCTAATGCGATTTTTAAAATTCCAACATTTTTTTTCCAAACAGGTATTTTAATTACCTTTTCATTTATAGACATTTACAAACAGATTTTAGCCAATGTTATATTAGGGCAAAATAATAGCCATAAGTTGTTAATTAAAATTTTAATGTTCGATTTGAGAATCTCATATGGCATTCAATAGGTTTAACAGTTTAAACACTTCAGAAAAGAACCTGGGAAAAAATGGGCAGCCGGGATGCCAAAAATCTTTTATTTAAACTGTGTGGAACATTACACAATAGTTTTAAAACCTTTCACAGAAAAGCCAGTAAACTCCCTGTAAAACACTTGAAAAGGTTCTATTGATAACAAACATACTACTGTTATTTCAGAAGAAGCTTACCTATTTTCCATGAAATGTTTCAGAAGTGTTCAGTAAGGTTTCTGTTATGTTTCAGAAATGTTACGTATAAATAATCCCAAAATCAATATAGATAAATGAATCGTATAGTTTCCCAAGAACAATTTTGGATTTCTTTATACAATTCAGGACTGTTTCATAGCTTAGTTTTTACTGGACTTTATTGTATTATCTCATTTATTTATTTATTTTCATTTACATTCATTAGATTCGATTCAAATACATACTAGTCTATATTTAAATATTTAAAAATATTATTTTTTTAAATAGTTGAGGATGTTTATTAATAAATTATTAAATTAATTAAATTTAGTATTATTTAATTTAAATTCTCAAACATACACACATACCATGTGTTGGGATAGTTTTTTAATGTTATTTTTTATAGATTCAGTATAATTAAATACAGAATTCCCTTTCAACAGTATAGACTAGATAAAAATGGTGCTATTTTCAAATCGACATCCCTTCCTCGGTCTTTAGAAATGTTTCTATATTTAAAAAGGTACATCATTGCAAATGTTTATATTTTAATTATAATTTTAAGGAAACGTGCACACAAACACAAATCCAGGCATATTTTCATATCAAAAATTCAAAGCATAACTAAAATTTCTGCACTGATTATTATTACCAATAGTACCAGTAATACGAAAAAAATAACGAAAACTATAGCATAAATACAGATTAATATTAAAACCCCATAAATACATAATTATTAAATAGAATTTCATGAAAAAAAAGATACTATTCTAACACTAAAAAAAAAAAAAAAAAAAAAAAAAAAAAAATATGTGTGGCACTCGGGGACTGCCGCGGTAAAGCTATTGCATAGCATTTTTTATCAACTTATGGAAAAATACCGCGTCAATATCTGCTGAAGTCTATCGAAGGACACCGCGCCGAAGTCTGCCAAACTCAAACGTCGTACGCCGGAGTGTTAGGATTTTTTCTCGTTACGGAATTCCTAGATTCGGTCGCCGCGCTCAAAGCCCGCGATAATAGCTATGCAATAGCTTAATAAATTGCCAAACAAAATTTGGTCGAGCTACGAAAATTAGGACGCGAGTTATAAGCATTTTAAATTTTTCGACCCTCACGGTGGGGGGGGGGGGGGTTTCCTGTCACCAAAAATTAACTGTCTCATAAAAAATTACCAAACAAAATTTGGCCGCGCTAAGAAAATTAGATCGCGAGTTATAAGCATTTTAAATTTTTCGACCCTCACCGTGGGGGTCTCCTGTCCCAAGAAATTAACAATATCTCATAATAAATTACCAAACAAAATTTCGCCGCGCTACGAAAATTAGATCGCGAGTTATAAGCTTTTTAATTTTTTTTTACCCTTACCGTGGGGGGTCTCCTGTCACCAAAAACTAACACTGACTCATAATAAATTACCAAACAAAATTTGGCCGCGCTACGAAAATTAGATCGCGAGTTATAAGCATTTTAAGTTTTTCTACCTAAACCGTGGAGGTCTCCTGTCACCAAAAATTAACACTGTCTCATTATAAATTACCAAACAAAATTTGGCCGAGCTACGAAAATTAGATCGCGAGTTATAAGCCTTTTAAATTTTTCAACCCTCACCGTGGGGGGTCTCCTGACACCAAAAATTAACAGTCTCATATTAAATTACCAAACAAAATTTGGCCGCGCTACGAAAATTAGATCGCGAGTTATAAGCATTTTAAATTTTTCGATCCTCACCGTGGGGGGTCTAATGGCCCCAAAAATTAACACTGTCTCATAATAAATTACCAAACAAAATTTGGCCGCCCTATGAAAATTAGATCGCGAGTTATAAGCATTTTAAATTTTTCGACCCTCACCGTGGGGGGGGGGGGGTCTAATGTCCCCAAAAATTAACAGTCTCATATTAAATTACCAAACAAAATTTGGCCGCGCTAAAAAAATTAGATCGCGAGTTATAAGCATTTTAAATTTTTCGACCCTCACCATGGGGGATCTAATGTCCCATAAATAAACACTGTCTCATAATAAATTACCAAACAAAATTTGGCCGCCCTATGAAAATTAGATCGCGAGTTATAAGCATTTTAAATTTTTCGACCCTCACCGTGGGGGTTCTAATTTTCCCAAAAATTAACACTGCCTCATAATAAATTACCAAACAAAATTTGGCCGCGCTAAAAAAATTAGATCGCGAGTTATAACATTTTAAATTTTTCGACATTAACCGTGGGGGTTCTCCTGTCATAAAAATTAACAGTCTCATATTAAATTACCAAACAAAATTTCGCCGCGCTACGAAAATTAGATAGCGAGTTATAAGCATTTTAAATTTTTCGACCCTCACCGTGGGGGGGACTCCTGTCATCAAAAATTAACAGTCTCATATTAAATTACCAAACAAAATTTGGCCGCGCTACGAAAATTAGATCGTGAGTTATAAGCATTTTAAAGTTTTCGACCCTCACCGTGGGGGTTCTAATGTCCCCAAAAATTAACACTGCCTCATAATAAATTACCAAACAAAATTTGGCCGCGCTACGAAAATTAGATCGCGAGTTCTAAGCATTTTAAATATTTCGACCCTCACCGTGGGGGGGGTCTAATGTCCCCAAAAATTAATACTGTCTCATAATAAATTACCAAACAAAATTTGGCCGCGCTTCGAAAATTGGATCGCGAGTTATAAGCATTTTAAATTTTTCGACACTCACCGTGGGGTGTGTCCTGTCACCAAAAATTAACAGTCTCATATTAAATTACCAAACAAAATTTGCCCGCGCTACCAAAATTATATCGTGAGTTATAAGCATTTTAAATCGTTCGACCCTCACCGTGGGAGGTCTAATGTCCCCAAAAATTAACACTGTCTCATAATAAATTACCAAACAAAATTTGGCCGCGCTACGAAAATTAGATCGCGAGTTATAAGCATTTAAAATTTTTCGACCCTCACCGTGGGGGGGTCTCCTGTCACCAAAATTTAACTGTCTCATATTAAATTACCAAACAAAATTTGGCCGCGCTACGAAAATTAGATCATGAGTTATAAGCATTTTAAATTTTTCGACCCTCACCGTGGGGGGTCTAATGTCCCCAAAAATTAACACTGCCTCATAATAATTTACCAAACAAAATTTGGCCGCGCGAAAAAAATTAGATCGCGAGTTATAAGCATTTAAAATTTTTCGACCCTCACCGTGGGGTGTCTTCTGTCACCAACAATTAACAATGTCTGATAATAAATTACCAAACATGTTTGGCCGCGCTACGAAAATTAGATCGCGAGTTATAAGCATTTTAAATTTTTCGATCCTCACGGTGGGGGGCCTCCTGTCACCAAAATAAATAAGACCACCAAAATAAACACTGTCTCATATTAAATTACCAAACAAAATTTGTCCGCGCTATGAAAATTAGATCATAAGAAACATAAGTTTGAGACTTGATATCCTAATATCTGAAAAATACCACGTAAATGTCTGCCGAAGTCTACCGAAGGATACCGTCCCGAAGTTTTCCGAACGGAAACGACGTTAGCCGAGTGTTAGGTTTTTTCGTTACGGATGTGTTAGGATTTTTCGCATTACGGAATTTTTGGATTCGGTCACCGCCCTCAAAGCCCGCGATAAAAGCTATGCAATAGCTTAAAAAAAAAAAAAATACTAATATTAGCGTATTAAAAAAATAGCGGAAAAAAATGCAGTATTATATTTTATATCACTTGCCATTTTGCTTATTATACTTTCTTCTGATTTATATTCTTTTAGATGGAATTAAGATGGATTCTTTTAGATGGAATCGATATTTTTACGGTCATAGTCCTATATATGATATTAAAAAAATTGTTACATTAAAAAAGACAAATAAACCATCCTTTATATATATATATATATATTACAAATTTAAAATTTTTTCGCCAAAACTAACCTTTATACTATCTTAATTTTCTTATAATAATATTCCGTACTTACTTCAAATTATTAAATTAAAATCTTGTTTCTAAATCTAATCTGTTAATCCTTATGCAGACGATATAAATTCTTAATTTGCCTTAAAAAACATTATTCCAGTATGCGTAAATTTAAAAAGATGGCTCTAAATTAAAAATATTCTTAATTAAAACTTTATTTCTTAATATTCCAAATAAAACTGATTTCTTCTATGTTTTTATCAACCCTTTTTAAGAAAGTCTTATTAAATTTATTCCAAAATCATACCTTTCAAAAAATATCATTATTTTATTTTATCTATTTATTTACTTTTCCTACGTCAACCTTTGATGTGTGCATATTAATAAATTCATTTCTTTTCTTTTTCTCTTAAAATTAATCATTTATAAAAATCGTCTGCCTAAGATATTTAAAATTCTGAGTCAATTATAAATTGGTTAAATAATATTTTTTTTAAAAATAAATTTATCGTTTGTGGAAAATAATCTCGTAGCTGGACAAGAATTCTGTTTACATAAAAGAATGATGGTTTGAGGTTACAGAATGTTCCAGAACTTTCTTTTTAGTTTAAAAAGGTGGAAGTCTCGAGATGAAAAAGAAGATTTATTGGGTTGCGTCTTTGATGAGGACAGCTCGCTGAAATAATGATGGAATTTTTGCAAAAGGAGCTTTTCCTTCCTCATTATTACGAATTTAATAAATGAACTAGCAGGGGAGACCGAGCTTATCTCGGTCAAAATTAACTTTGTGTTCAACTCGATATAGTATTTTCACTGTATAATTAACCTTGCATTATTACTGTAAAACATGTTTATAATAGTATTATTTAGAAAAACAATCAATAAGAAAACTATGTTTTTATGCGCATGTTTATAAATTTTACTTTATTTTAAAATTTACAACGAAAGGACATCAATCGAAATCACTTTTTTAGCTCGACTCTGATTGGTTTAACCATGCATCTCAAATCCTCTTAAGAATGTATAAAAAAAATCTTTACATTCTGAAAGACAATATTTTTTGCTAGATATAGCCAAAGTTGGAGGCATTCCTTCATTTGGCTCCAAATACGTGTTTTGGTTTTCGTAATTTTTATAGTCGATTATTTGGCCATATGTCGCCAATATTTTGTCAAATATCACCAAGTTATTGGCTTTTGCCATATTCTCGTGACCCTGACCCGTATTACCCAAAATGAGCCACTAATCAAATTTGATCAAGCATGTGACATAGCTCAATCGTCTTCAGGTAATCAAAAACAGTAGAATATAAAATTGAATCAAAATCGTTTAAGCCATTTTTTAGGTAAAATTAGCTTGGCAGCATTCAGCAATGAAGCGAAATGACCCACTAATATAATTTTGTTTAACATGCGACTCAGCCCAATAGTCTTCTCGTGACAAAAAACGAGTTTGTTTCAAAATTTAGGTAAAATTGATTGAGTCGTTGTTATATATAATTAGAATGACCCTAGCGCATTAAGACCCAAAATGACTCACTAATCGAATTTTCGCGAGCATGTGTCCAAGCCAAATGGTTTTCTCTATCAAAGTATAGTCAATACATAGTCAATAAGTAATACAAAGTATAGTCAAAATGGTGAGTACCATTTTCTATATAAAATTAGCATGACCCATCATGACCAACAAATGACCCTTATAATCGAAATCTCTTGAACGTGTGGCCTAGCTCATTAGTTTTAGCATGCCGAAAAACATTAGATACAAAATTTAGATAAAATCGATTGAGCCGTTTTTTAGATATAGTTAGTTTGACCCTGACACCTTATGATCAAAAATGACCCATTGATCGAATTTTCTCAAAAATCTGTCATAACCCAATGATTTTCTTGTGCCCGAAAACGATAAAATACAAAACTTAGTCAAAATTGCGCGAAACGTTGTCTAGATAAAATTAGAATGATCCCAAAGTGGCCCACTAATCGAAATTTCTCGAACATGTGACCTACCCCAATGATTTTCTCATGCCAAAAATATGTTGTATGCAAAATTTCGTTAAAATCGACCCACCCATTCTTTAGATATAGCTAGACCTTGACCCATTAGGACCCACAAATGACCCTATAATCGAAAGCTCTCGAATATGTGACTTAGTCCATTAGTTTTCTCGTTTCTAAAAATTGTTACATACAGAATTTTGTTAAAATTGATCCTGCCGTTCTTTAATTATATATAGCTTGACCCAGACCCTTTATGATCCAAAATGACCCATTAATCGAAATTTTTCGAACATATAACCTAGTCCAATGAGTTTATCGTGCCAAAAAAATATTGCATACAAAATTTCATTAAAATCGATCCACCAGTTCTTTAGATATAGCTTGACCATGACCCATTATGACCCATCATGACCCACAAATACCCTCATAGTCGAAATCTCTCAAACATGTGATTTAGCCCATTAGTTTTCTCATGTCAAAAAACTGTTACATACAAAATTTCGTTATAATCCATCACGCCGTTCTTTAAATATAAATAGCTTGACCCAGACTCTTAATGACCCAAAATGACCCATTAATCGAAATTTTTCGAACATGTAACCTAGTCCAATGATTTTATCGTGCCAAAAAATGTTGCATACAAAATTTCGTTAAAATCGATCCACCTTTTCTTTAGATATAGCTTGACCATGACCCATTATGACCCATTATGACCCACAAATGACCCTCATAGTCGAAATCTCTCAAACATGTGATTTAGCCCATTAGTTTTCTCATGTCAAAAAACTGTTACATACAAAATTTCGTTATAATCCATCACGCCGTTCTTTAAATATAAATAGCTTGACCCAGACCCTTAATGACCCAATATGACCCATTAAATTTTTTTCTCGAGCATGTAACCTAGCCCAATGTTTTTCTCGTGCCCAAAAACCATAGAATGCAATTTTTAGTCGAAATTGCGTGAGAAAATCTCTAGATAAAAATAGCATGACCCACAATGACCCCAAAAATGACCCACTAACCGAATTTTCTCGAACATGTTACCTAACCCAATGGTCTTCTGGTAATCCAAAACGATAAAATGTAAAATTTGGTCGAAATCGTTAGAGCCGTTTTTTAGATAAAAATGGCTTGACCCATAATGACCCAAAAATGACCCAATAATTGAAATTTTTCGAACATGTGACCCAGCCCAATAGTTTTCTCGTGCCAAAAAACGATTGGTTACAAAATTTCCTTAAAATCGATCCAGCCGTTCTCTAGATATAAATAGCTTGATCTTGACCCATTATGACCCAAAATGACCCAATAATCGAATTTTCTCGAACATGTGACCTAGCCCAATGGTCTTCTCGTGCCCGAAAATGGTAAAATCCAAATTTTTGCGAAAATCGTTAGAGCCGTTTTTGAGATAAAATTTACCACACACACACACACACACACACACACACACACAATTTTTGCTCGCATTATAGTATAAGATTTACAGCAGCCCATGACTAATTATTGGATCTTCTACATTTATTTATTTATTTTGTTTTTTCCCTCGCTTGCCATGACTGTGTGTTTCTTTTTAACCAGTGGAAATAATTCGAGTTCTCCTTAAATCGTCATATATATATATATATATATATATATATATATATATATATATATATATATATATATATAATCTAAAACTAAAACTGACCAAATTATCAAATAGGGAATTGTATGACTTCTACCACTTTTTAGGTGCGTTCGTAATTATATAATACGTAGCACCTATAGTTGTCGTTCAGTCCGTCCGTCTGTCCGTCCGTCTGTCCGTCCGTCCGTCTGTCCGTCCGTCCGTCTGTCCGCATATAACAACGCAAAAACTACCCAACCGAATCGTTTGAAATTTAAAATACATAAATATTAGATATTTTTGTCGAGTCATTTCAAATTTTATGAGAATCGGATGGATAGATCAATTACAGGGACGATCAAAAGTATTCCATTACATTACGGTCAATGGGGAAAAAAGTTTCAAATGCATTTTAATCGTTTGAAATTTAAAATACGCAATTATTACATAATTCTGTCGTGTTATTTCAAATTTTTTGATAATCGTGTGCATAGATCAATTACAGGGGCAATCAAAAGTATTCAATTACATTATGGTCAATGGGGAAAAAGTTTCAAATATATTCTATACGTTTGAAATTTAAAATACATAATTATTACATAATTTTTTCGAGTTATTTCAAATTTTATGAAACTCGGACGAATAGATCAATTACAGGGACAATCAAAAGTATTCCATTACATTACAGTCAATGGGAAAAAATGTTTCAAATGCATTTTAATCGTTTGAAATTTAAAATACGCAATTATTACATAATTCTGTCGAGTTATTTCAAATTTTTTGATTATCGTGTGCATAGATCAATTACAGGGACAATCAAAAGTATTCAATTACATTATGGTCAATGGGGAAAAAGTTTCAAATATATTCTATACGTTTGAAATTTAAAATACATAATTATTGCATAATATTTTCGAGTTATTACAAATTTTATGAAAATCGGATGCATAGATCAATTACAGGGACAATCAAAAGTATTCCATTACATTACGGTCAATGGGGAAAAATGTTTCAAATGCATTTTAATCGTGTTACACTCATGCGAACTTAATAAAATTTATATGCAACTATAAAGTACATATTATAATATACATCTTACATAATTTGTGGTGCAAAGAACATTTGTTATTGATTTACAAGGCCACACAAAAGTATTCCATTACATAATGGTATAGGGAGAACATTGTTTGATGAGCGTTTTAATTGTAGTTCACTATTTACAATGTTATGAGATTGATATATGAACGTAATATTTTTAAAACTTCGTTATCGTTCGAACGCACCTAATTTGCTACGCTTCACGTGCAATTTCCAACTTGTTTCCATCAGAGCACAGATAAGTTCAGCCATTCTTCGAGAGACAAAGGGCTTAAATGATTAGAACTTACTTTATGTATAATCGGTCTTTGAATAAAAGCATTTAAAAAAAACATAGTCATCATACTAAATTATTATGAACGATTAAGATTGAGTTCATTTTTATTAATTCAATTTCAAAATGGTTAAAGATATTTTAACATGCGTTTTATAATGTTAAATATTATGTTGTTTCTTTTCATAATTAATTTATTAAAAATTATGTTAAATCTATGTTCAGTTTTTATTTAACTTGAAACTATGTCCAGTTCAAAATTTCTATTCTAACTTTAAAGTTTTTTGAATATTCGATCGGAATTAAATTTTACATACTTACGTAAATCCGATAGCAATGTAATATTATTTATGATTTTCGTTGTTGACCATTTGTACTTATTTCGTAGGACAACAAAAAATTTCGGATTGATTACCGCCAACAATTTTAAGAAAAAGTTTTTGATTAGGTAACACAAACCTGTGATGGTTATGTTTTTCATTCTTTGTAATTAATTTACATGTATTTTTTGCACTTAATCCAGGCATTACCTCCAACTTAACCTTCATATCAGAATTTTTTCGCTTATTATAAATTTCAAAGTTTAAAAATAATAAAAATCTGTTACTTTAAATTAAAGGATTAATCAATAATCGATTTTTATGTACATTTTAGCAGTAAATCTGAAAATGTTCTCCATTTTTACTCCCCATGTTAGACTTTTTTCAAATCGTAACTTTCAAAGTTAATTTAATTTTATTTAATTCAGTAATGCCTTTTTTTTGTTGGATTACCCTGAGATTCTTACAGCTAAATATCTCAGATATTCGATGAAGATAGAAGATGGGTGTCGATTTGAATTTTACATTTTTTATCTTTGAAATTTACGATTTGGAAACCTTTTGGTGCAATGGTTTCAAATAAACTGATTTTTCTGATTCAACTGTACAAAAAAAAAAAAAAAAAAAAAAAAAAACATAAGAATAGATTATCAAAGTTATAAACGCAAAAATCACATTCATTTTAAAGTGTCAGTCTTCCACTAATTTTTTAGTAGATTTCATATGAAATAGCACCTATTACGGTCGCTCCTATGTTGGAATTGTTTAAATATTTTTGTATATCTACGCCGATCATGGACCTTAGATCCCAAAAGTACCACCAGTAAAAACGTTTATACATATGTATATTACTTTTTTATGTATACGATAACTTCTATAATTCTGCTCAAATCTCCTCCAAACTGATACATACAATCAAGTGGTATAAAATCTCGGTCAAGTTCATTAATGGTAAAATCGGATCAAAGAGGTGGAAAAATTTGGTGGAGATTTTTGTAAAAACAGAATAAACCCCATAACTTCTTAATGAAAAGAGATATCGAATCAGTTTAAAGTTTATATTATTTCTAAAAAATGGGCCAAAAGTTTATTTAAGAGATATATTTGATAAAATATCTAAAACGGCGAAAAAATAGGATTTTTGAAAAAAAAAAAAAATAATTTCATCAATTCTAAAAATATCAAATCCAAGTATTTTTTTTAATGTTATTAATGTTATCTAAAAATTCTGTATTTACAAATTTTGATAACACCATCTTTTACTGCAAAAAATAAATAAATAAATAAAAATAAATAAATAAATAAAAGAAAAAATAAAAGAAAATTTAAAAGAAAAAAAAAGAGGGGGAAAGAAAAAATCCATAATTTCGTCAATCATTAAGATATCAAATACGGTTAAATTTATTTTACATCTTCTCAATAATATCTATAACTTTTATACTGATAAGAATTTTATAGGTCCAAACCTTATAGCAAAAATAAATTAAACAAACATTGGGGTTTAAGAAAAAAAATCTTAAATCCAAACTACTTATATTATGACTCATTTTTAAATTAATTTCTGATTTTAAACGCATCCAAATGGCAGGTTCTCTTATATGGGAATTATAGTTTCAGCTAGGTGAGGAGGTCTACCAAATGACTTAAGCACAACAAGCCCCAACTATTAATAATGAGCTAATGAATTATAATGTTTTATAATGAAAATTTAATAATGAATTATGTAATGTGACGAATTGGTCAGTGTTTTGATAAAGACAGAAAATATTTTTAAAAAATGCTGTAAAAATAGGCATTTCAAACGGAATTGATCGTAAATGAAAATTGAGGAAGTATTCAAATAGCAAATTGCTTATTTTCTGATCCCTTTTTAAGTTTAACTTTGCTCTCAAACGCATTCAATAGAAAATTTCTGTTTTTTAAGAAGTGAATAATGTGCCTTATTGGTCGATGTTTTCATAAAGTCAGAATATATTTTTTAAAAATGCTGTCAATGTGGACATTTCAGCCGAATTTCGCTTAAGAATATTCTGATAAAACCAGCTCTTACAGAAAAATAAATTTAAAAATTCTTCAAAAGTGGGCAAATAGTTGTTAAGCTGGGTTTACCTCTAATCATATATATATATATTTTGTTGTTGTTGAAATGATCACTTAACTTCATAATCTACCTGCACTTATAGTCCAAGCCGACAGAGATGTTTTACATTTTATTACGTTGTTCCAAAAGATTCTTAACTTTTCGTAACCCAATTAAATGTCAAAACAGCGAGATTTTATAGAAGTATATATTTTATAGAAGTGCTATTTTGTTCGTCGAATCTTATAACGCCTTCCTTGAAAAAAAAAAATGTTCAAAAGCACTCACCGAGGTGTTTTTTAGTAGTTATTATTATCATTATTATTAATTTCATTTTTTGGCGAAGAGAACTTTCAGGAGAAAAAAATAAATAGTAATCAGGCTGAGCAATGTCCAAAGAATAGGGAGGATGCATCAAAATGTCTCAATCGAACGCAAGGGATATTTTTTCCGGTCAAGGATTGTTCGAGAAGCTTCTTTTGGAATTCATGTGCTCTTTTTTAATTCAACTAGCACTGCTTTCTTAAAATAAAATCTTTTACTGGCAGTTGATTACATTTGCAAAGAAAAAAAATATTACAAAACGTGTTTTTAAAAACATTGGGGCGAACAGAACATCAAAAAAAGTTCCAGTGGACCAATCCATTTACTGTTGCCAAGCAACTTCGTAGATCGCGTTTTCAGCATAAAAAAGATCTTTTTTTGTAAGGATTGGACCCCGCGGACGAAAATTGGATATTTTGCAACAACTAGGAACGCAAATAATCTTCATCTTATCAAGATAAATGTCCCATGCCTGTATCTAAAGCCGGACTCTTACAGAAGAGAGTTTTGGTCTCTAATTGACGAAATTTGGTCTACTACGAGCGACTTCCATATAACCAGACCATTATATCTGAAAATTACTAAAGGAAATTAAACAACGTCAAGGTAGCAATACCCCCCCCCCTCCAAAAAAGGTGTTATTATCCAGGATGACGATTCCATTACAAATGTAACTTTGACTGTGAGAAACAAAATTCTTGCTTTCCATTGAAACATTCTAACCCATACTCCTTGCTCTCCGGACATTGCTCCACCCGATTACAATTTGTTTCTTCTTGTCAGTCAGTTTTAATCATAGAATAAGGAAACTGTTTTTATCTTTCTTGTCAAATGCTATTAAATATCCCCTAAAAGACGAAAAAACCGTAAAAAAAAAAAAAAAGGACACTGATAACGATGTTATTAGAGCCAGGTATTCGTGGTCGAGAGATGATAACATACGATATCGTAAGTGATGAAGGACCTCGAAAATAGATAAAAAGCTGTCTGTATGTATATATGTAACATAATATAATATATACAATATGTAATATATAAACATACATATATATGTATGCTTAGCCCCCAAAGAAAACTTGTGTTTTTAAGTAAAATTTAATAAACTCTTTAAATCTTCTAAATTCAAATCATTCTTTAAATTAATAAATTCTTTAAATATATCTGTTACTGATGCATTTAAAAATAAAGAACAATTTTTCGAATC
Organism: Maratus speculifer; assembly: GCA_964019185.1. Taxonomy (NCBI): domain Eukaryota; kingdom Metazoa; phylum Arthropoda; class Arachnida; order Araneae; family Salticidae; genus Maratus; species Maratus speculifer. Next base: position 171,717,720 of record OZ025294.1, read on the forward strand.
GTTGGTGACTGGGACGAAGTTATTATACATTTTTCTTATGTTTTAAATTATATTTTCATAGAATAAGCTCATGTGTATACTTTTAGTACATGTTTCTGTTTTATATAGTGCCATTCAGCATAGAAACGCATCTATTTCCGAGTATAAACTATCGCTATCAAAGACATGCTATCCTATAGACATGCACCTATTGAGAGGTTTCATTGAATTAATTAAGTATGATAGAATTTAATAGGAAGAAAAATATTTTATTTATATTTTTTTCAGTTCTGATTCGATTTTCATAAAAATTGAAATAATGACTCAACAAAATTCTGCAACGTTTATGTATATCAAATTTGAAAACAATCGGTGTCTTGGCTTATGAAATATTATCTATGTACAGATAGACGGATCAGATGACGGTTATGTTCTACGTCTTTATATAATTACAAACGCATCTTAAAAAATCAAAATAACAGTTTAAAGACTTTAAAAAATGAGCAAAAGCAAAAAGGTTTTTTTCACTAACATTGTTGAACAATATAGTTTTTTAAGTTTTTGCCTATATCAATTGTTTCTTTTTAAATCTGTGATATTTCGAATGATTCCAGCAGAAGTTTCTCTGCCGATAAAAATGTAATACATGAGCTGTTTCTCATTGACACTGTAATTCGTTACTGTAAAAATTACTATAAACATAGGAATTTATTAGAAAATGTCCCCCTAGTCTTGACCGTTTTAAGCTGTTTAAAATTATCTTTGCGCCAAGAAGCTATAGTTATTAATTATAAATAAAATTATCACTTTTAAATAGAATAGCCTCTTTAACTATTTAATAAATTTGTATTTAAATCTTAAAAATGAAACAATGTGTTACCTACTTTTATCTAAAGTATGTACATGCAAATTATAGATTATTTAAATGTGCAATATGTGGTTTAAAATTAATATCGCTTAGAATAAATTTACGAGATTTGGAATCTTTTGTATCAATGTGCTTTCCTAAACATCGCTAGATTATTGTGTTATAAAAAATGCATTGTTGAAGTTTCCATAAAATCAATGTCTCTTTTTTTGGTATGGCAATAGACATTTATCAGCGCAAAAAGGAAATAACTTCTAAAACTGGCTGTTTGTAAAAACTCTTCGAAGTGGTACATATTGTAGAATAAATTATGAAAGATGTTGAAAAAAATAGTAGTAGAATTAAATTTGATAAGTTTGAAATAGAATTAAATTTATTTGGTTTAGAAATGTTTCCAACATTCATAAAATGTATAAATTACTAAAATTATGTTTTTGTAATGCAATTTTCTTTTTTATTTATAGGGCTAAAGAAAATTACCTTTGCAGAAGAAATATTTATGTCCTTTACGTTATCTTCTAAACAACACAGTTTTCGGCTTTTGGTAAACAAATCTGCGAGCAGTAGATGAACTGCTGTGCAATATTTTTTCAGTGTATTTTTGTTCAGAAAATAAAAATGTAAACAATTTGTGGAAAATTGTTATTATTTAAAATACGAAGAAACAAATTTTGAAATGAACTTTTAATGGCTGTGTATTTTATAGCCAGTATTACAAAAAAGTACACACATAATCTTGTAACTGACAAGTAAAAAACAGGAGAATTAATAAACAATCATTATAAAGTTAATATTTTTAAAGGATCTTTAAAAACTGTTGAGCGGCTACAGAAACCGGTCACAACAGTTAAAAATAATCAGAGATACATAAAGATGTATCAAACTGACGATAACATCATATAAATTCTGAATATATTTCTGCTGTAAAGCATTTTTGCATAAATTAAATATGAAATTTTTTAACCACCTTTTAATATTATAATGACATGCAAGTAACATTATTTGATCATAAATGATAATTTTACTATTATTCATTTTATTATTCTTTGTGTAATTTTCCACAATTAAAGCAGCAAATTGTTTTTCAAAAACACTAATAATAATTCCTTGATGCTCATTCCATTTTATTTTTAGGATATGAATTACTGTATTCAAGATAGATAAAATACTATTCTACGTATAATCACCACCACTGTATTTTTGCAGTGCATTGTTAAAAATATAAAAAAAAAGATAAACATTAAATCCTTCAACAGAAACTGCGAAAGCATTATAAACACAAATTTAAAGTAATATATATTTAATGAAACATATGATTTTTAAGCTCTTCCGAAACTTTTTTTTTTCGTAAAGAATATAGAGCTTGGTTTGTTTATAAACGTCCAGATTGTAATTATTCGAATATAATTTCTTTGACTGAAAATGAAGTTTATCTTTCATTCTAATTATTATATAGCAATTACTTGCTATAATTTCTACTTCATTAAATCTCAATCAGAGAAATAATACTCTATGATTTTAAATCTAAAAATTTTAAATAATTAAACAAGTTCTTTTTTTTTTTTTTTTTTTTTTTTTCAGAAATCTAAATCTATATTTTTTACATTTGTTCCTTTTTTTTGTTGTTGTTTTCAGTACATATGCAAAATTTAATGTAAATAAATAACAAAAATAATCATACCGATTTTAAGTGTGCTGTTTTCTCAAGAAAGACAATTTGTTAAAATATTTTAAATTTAAATTACCAAATATTATTGGCTTGTTATTAGGTAATTACATAATTTTTTATCATGATATTATAATCCCCCGTAGTCAACAATACGTTTAAGAAGATTTAACATGTGTCAGTCCTAATCTATTTATTAAATGCCATATAATTTTGTTGATATAATTCTCATAAGAGCTTCTAAAATCTTTTTCTTAATAGAAGAATATTAAAAAATTAAAAATTACGAGAAAATATAGTTTCAGTCAATGTTATTCGTATTTCCAATGGACTATTAATTTTGAATTTCTTATAAAAGCTTCTTGCTTTACGTACTGACACAGTATATAAATCAAGACTTCCTCATTGCTATTGAAATTTTTTTGTTTCTATTTTTTTTTCTTATCAGGTAAGTAATTTAAAGATTCTTTCGCAATAAAACAAGTTGATAACAATGGATGATATTTAATTTCAATATATTTTGATAAGAGTTTCAAATATCTACCATTCTAAGAGTATCAGCTAAATGCATTTAGTATATAATTTGCAAGATAAACAACATCTAAATAATGTACTTGAAATTGAAGCAAATTTGCAGACAACAGTTATAAATAAAAATATTACTCTGCAGATTGTAATGTTATTTTGATTTAAAAAGTACCGTTACTTTCGAATGAGCTGCTGACTCTTCTTGAATTTTAATTCCAAAATATTTTACCAAAATTAGTTATGAAATGTTAAAATATGAAATCTTTCCTATAATGTATTTTTCATAATAGATTTTGACTTAACTATAAATTTAGATACTTTATTTTTATTTTTATTTGTGTGTGTGTTTTCCAGTAATCCACTTTTAAGAGCTAACTACATATTTCATTAAGTAACTCATTCAAGACTTTCTAAATGTACAAATTCCTATCGTTATTTAATCAAAGCTTATTTAATTATTAAGAATTTTTTTCATTGCTGTATCTCTGTCTATTTCTATCTACTTTTTTATCGACATATATGTATACGCGTTGGTCAATTCATAACAAAATATTGTAATGAATTATTTTGTAATAAAATGAAAAATAAAATAATTCGTATGCCGGCTTTCTCTTTCATATCCCTCAAACTTCGATCACTAACGCACACTTTTACACCAGAAATCCAGAACAGATGCTATAAAACAGATTCTATTATAACTTAAAAAATGTATTAAAGAAAACCAAATTTAGGATCACCAATAAGTCTGTGTAATCAGTCACAGTTTTAGTAACGGTAAAACTTTAAAATTTTCCATATTTTTATGTGTTATTTCTGATTGTCAGTTTAAGTGAGGCATGTCAAACTCGTTTCTACAAAGGGTCACATTAATTATTGCTCGGGGAGCTATGAGTTACACATTCTACCGATTTAAAAAGGTGAAATATAACCTTAAAAAAATTGTTACATACAAAGTAGAAGAATATTAATGAAATATTTACCTTAAGTTTGAATTATTATTTATGTATGTATACATATATATTAAATCTTGTTTAATATAAAAAAACAAAACATTCTTCGTGATTTTCGTCTCTCAAAGCTACTAAATGAGACTACATTTGTTCTATTGCGAATAAGTTTATTATATATATTTGCCGAAGAATCTTGATCTTACAGTAGTTTTATTATTTTGTATAGTTAAAAATAGAAAGTGTCGTGTAAAAAGTGTGCTATACAGTACAGACAAAATATATATGATTTCTCATACTACTTTCGGAAACTGTTGCCTGATATTTATTACAGAAATTATTAAAAAAAAATCCCCACGTTCATGTATCTTTTTTTCCATAGTAGAATAATACAGATAAATGAAAGTTTAAAAAGTAGTGCTAAATTCACCTTGAGTTAAATAATTATAATTCATATAAAAAGAACAAACAAATGGGCTACAAATACTTTTATATTTTAATGTAGTCTGTCTCTTTATATGAAGTCAAAATTCTAATACACAATTAACAATTTCAACTTCTAACATTAAAAGACAAATAAATGACTGAAATGGATTTTTCCTCTACTTTAAATTTAATTATGTTTCTTTAGTTCATTTTAATTTATTTTTAAATGTAGTAGGTTATTTTTTAGAATATCAACTTCGATGATTTTTTCTTACTTTATTTTATTAAAAAGGACTCGGTAACCTATGAACATCTTAACAAACATTTTTGTCATAATAATACAGGACACATTGAAAAAAATGATTCGATCAAACGATTGTTTGATCCATTTTGCAAAATTTAATTTTAAAGAAATGAATCTTATGGTACAGTTAATTATTTAATCTATTTTTTGTAATCTTAGAAGCGTGCTGTATAGTTTCAAATATCATATTAAACATGAGTTAATTAGTTTGTGAGAAAAAAAATAAAATGAGCAAATAAGGAATAAAATTATAGTTAATACAGAATTGTTTTACACTTTTATGTGTAAAATAATCTTTTTACTTTACTGTAAATCCGATACGTTGTTTTATCGAATAAATCATTTTGAAAAACCAGAAAAAAAATCGAGTCAATTGAAAATTACACATAAATGTTTATGAATTATGAACATTCTAACTTATCGAAAAAACACAGACTGAGAAAATCGCTTTTAATATTTCTTCAAAAATTTCTATTCTAAATCTACAACGTATCTTCCTGGTTGAATACGTATAAAATATATGTATTCAGCTGCAGTTGCAATGTAAACAGTGAAAATGATGTGGAATTGAAAGGGACAATGAATTAATAAAATAGCAATTAACTATAATTATAATACTCGAATCTTTTCGAAACTTTATCAGAATATACTAAGGATAATCAGGTTTAATTTAAATAAAAAAATTAAGAAATCGATATTTTCGTTATTTTTCGTCTAAAAAAAGGTACCGAGTCTCCCTAATGGGAAATAAATTATTAATGTGTAAATTATTCTGCCAAAACTGTAAATTATATATGAATCTAGTTAATGCAATCTAATAACATGCTAGCGGTGCGACATTATCCGTTACATTTAGAAAGAAATCTAAAAGAAATCTAAAGAAATCTAGAAATTATATATAGAAACGTTTGCTTTATTTAATGAAAAATGTTTTGTAATTACATAAAAAATAATTTATTTGGTCTGTATTCGCAATTTCTGAATAAAAAAGTAATTCATAAAACGTGCGCTAAGAATGAAAATGTGATAATAAACTAGATTCGTAGTTTATCGATTCTAAAATTGTTTAATCATGTGTAATGTAAAATTTTGTAACATGAAGAGTTTCAGTGGTGCCATGAAAACACTACATTATATAGAAATGTATTATAATTGTCTCTAAATAATCATTTTATAACACTCATCGTGACATCAAATTTTTAAACAGCAAACTTTATTGAATTATAAATGAAATCTTTTATAAATAAGTCAAAAATATTAGTCAATGTGATTATACTATACGTAGGATATTTTCTAGAAGCTCCTCATTTATTTTTAAGTTTGAATCTCAAACGCAAATAAAAGGAACTAGCTGAGTATCTATTATACCTGTAATTTCATAATTTGTAAAGTTATAGGTCTCAAATACTAATATCATGCATATCAAAACTCCTAAAAGTCCCAGCTTCATCATAAATCCCTCCCCCAAAACTACCTATATTTACACTCTTTTACTTATTGGACATTTACAGTGGTTTAATAGCAAAGCATTCGTCAACAATTCTGAAATTTCCGTCAATTTTTATATGAACTGTATTATTTTCAATGTGCTTGGTAAATGCAACTTGTCCGTCAAAAAATTTGTAGAAGTTTTGCCATGTATTTGGAAATCTTTTTTACATTTCGTAAGAGAGATCGGTAGAGCATGTCAATATTAGATTAATTGAAATTCTTTAACATAGTTCTTCTTCACACTTGATTCGCTTTTTTAGCAAAATAACAAAATAAATAAAAACTATCTTTATATTTTTTTTATAAACAATCTCAATAGTACTATGAAGGTAAATTTTGTTACAAATGCTGTGCAAATCTAACATGAAAATTTTCTACAGGAAAAATGATTATCACAAAACAAAGCAGTGGAGCCTGATATAGTATGTCTCAGAAGTTGAAGCACAAGCATAAAATGTCAATTTTCAACTAATTATAAAAAGTAGAATGAATATTTTTTTTTTTTTTGCATTTTCAGATTTCATCACATAAAGGATATCAAAAGTAAAAAAAAATAATAAATTACATAATTGTAAAAAATATAATAAAAAATGTAAAAAAAGTCTGTCTCAAAAGTTTATGCTCAATGTCAAAAACAAACAGATTTACAATTTTTTTAAACTTCTACTTGCAAATTATTTTTATTATTTATTGATTATTATTATTATTATTTATTGATTTTAGATTAGTTCAAATAAACGTGCGTCGATCGAAATTATTAGTTTATATAGGGTTTCTGGAGTATGTAGGGTTTCTGGTACTCTTTGCCACAAAGAGTACCAAGCTTTCTCAATGGCTCCTTGGCGTTCTTCAATAGAGTCATACTGCTTTCCATTGCTGTAAATTTCGCGGGTACCCCAGACTTTCTCAATTGGGTTTAAGTGTGGACTTAAAGTTAGCCAGTCAAGAACTTTAAAATTTTTCTGAGAAAGCCAATGTTTTGTAGAATATGATACGTGGGTTAAGGTATAGTCTTGTTGAAAAGTCCATTCAGGGCCTCTCCAAATATCACTGAATTGAAGCGAATGCTGTTTCAGCGTGTCTTGACAATTTTTTGAGTCTTGTCTTTCTTCTAGAAAATCCAGAAAGATCTGGCCATTTATTACAAATGACCACAAACCACAACAGATTTACCGCTTTGCTGCCTGTTGAAAAATGCCCTTGATTCCTTTCGTAAATCATGCAATAGGCGTTCCAATCATCAGGGCCATATAAGCTCCAATTTTTCTCATCGCTGATTAAAACAGTAAGCCATTTGTTCTCGAAGGAGACGTGTTTTTTAGCCCAGTTCATTTTTCAGTGTTTGTGAAGAAATTTGAGATTCGGTTTACAAGCCATTTTTTTTAGTAAGGTGAAATCACTCTCTTCAGTCAGTCTATATACAACAGTCTCTTTGAACACCTATACACAAAGATTATTTTTATTTGCTGTATGGATATTTTTTTTCTGGATACTAATCTCTGTATTCTCCGATCAGTCTGAACATTATTTTATGACACATTTTTAAATCCATTTTTGCTCCTGAGAGACCGCGTTTGGCTTTAACTGAGAGGTTCTCTTATTTAAGAGCTGTATAATGCTCCCTCTTTGTCAGTTTTTTGATAAAAGTAGAAGATATTTTTAAAAAAGCTGTCAAAACTGCTCATTTCCAACAAAATTTCCCGAAACGATCGTGAATGAAAATAGTATTCAAATAACAAAGTAATTATTTTCTGACTGATTTATCAATCCATTTTTACTCTCCAACGCATCCAATTGACAGGTTCTCTCATTTGGAACTTTATAATATGCTCAATTAATCTGTTTTTTAATAAAGACAGAATATATTTAAAAAAGCTATCAAATTAGGCATTTTGAACAAAACCTCCCGAAGCGATCGTGACTCAAGAACTGAGGATGTATTCAAATAAGAAAATGCTTAGTTATTTATGATTCATTTTAAAATTCAATTTTGCTTTTAACGTATTCAATTGACAGATTCTTTTGTTTAAGAACTATAAAATGTGCCATATTGGTCGATTTTTACGATAATGTCAGATTGTATATAAAATATATACTGTCAAATTGGGCATTTGAGTCGAATTTCTCTTAAGATGGTTCTCATAAAGCCACTTCTTGCAAGAAGTTGAAATTAAAAACTATTCAAAAGCGGTCAAATAAAGATGTCGAATTAGGTTTATCTCTAATCATAATTTGCTTTTTGTTGGCGAAATGGGAACTTAACTTCGAAATTTAGCTGCGCCTGTAGACCGAACGGACAAGTTTTTTTTTTTTTTTTTTTTTTTTTTTTTTTTTTTTTTTTTTTTTTTTACTTTTTGATTTAGTATTAAAAATCTATAAAAAGTTTTATTTGTATATAAAACAAACTTGCACATAAATTAATGGCGAATTTAATTGATATCGAATATATGATGGCCATTTTAAAATGTTCTTCACAAAACTTAAAATATTTAGGAAAATTTTTCATTTTACTGCATTTTTTTATGTTTTTGCGCGCCGCGTGTATGGTATAATGAATTTAGTCTGTCTTAGAATAGTATTTAAGTGAAATAAATAAATAAATAAAATAAACAAAAAATGAGATTGAGATCCCTTGTGCCTTTAAGCATGCATACATACATACACTGTAAAAAAAAATTCAAGAGGTTACAAAAATTTTTTTAGTAAATTTGTATTCCACAGAATTTTTTAGTAACCATTACAAACTTTTTTTGCAAGCGAAACAAGCATTTCTTTTGTAAACTGAACAAAAGAATTCTTTGTACAACTAACTTAAAAATTTTTAGTATGAGCCACCAAGCAAATTTTAGTAATAGCTCCAAAATTATTTTTAATAACCATTACGTAGGCTCGAAGGGTAAGAGCTTCCTTCGGGCTGCATCCAGACTTCTGGAGCGGAAGATTTTCGGCAAAACCGCAATAGATGGCAGCACCAAACATTGCTACTGCTCTATCAGGATATTCATAGTGGCAGTGGCCAGTATCGAACCCGGGACCTTTCAGCCTGGAGTCCGTTACTATAACCACTATGCTATCAAGGCCACACCAAGTGAGTTTTAGTAATAGCTATTAAAAAAATAAAATTATTAACTCTATTCGTTGCTAACTTTTTTCTAGTAATTCTTACAGATTTTCTTGTAACCGACTAAGATTACTAAAAATTTTTTAGTAATTACAAGGATCACTAAAGTTTTTTTAGTAGATCGACACTTTTTTTTTACAGTGTACATACATACATATATATGTATATATATATATATATATATATATATATATTGTATTTTAGAAATACCTTATTTTCGTGTGTTTTTTACAAGATTGTCCACTGGCGCAAATGCTACTTTTTCAAGAAGATAATGCTTTCTACACTGTGTTTATGAGTAATGTAAGTCCTATTTTTTAAGGTTTTGTTCATTTTACGAAACTGCATTCCACTCTGTCCTCTGTCTGCTTGTAATATAGACTGCATATAAAAATCGTATAAGTCATAGACTTCAAATTTTGTGCAATTACAGCTGAATACCTCGTGTCACACGACAAATCATAGAATTTAAAAAAAGTCTATTATTTTAATTAAACGAATTTTATAAATGCTATGCATTGATTTTTATGATTTAAATTTTCAAGTAGCTTTTCTTTCAAATCTTTTCATGTAGACATCAAAGCTTGGAGGTATAGAATTTCGTTAATAAACAGGTTATTTTTAGTTCAATCCCTGGAGCAGAAACATGAAATTTTCATACTAAAGTGGATTTAATTAAAATAAATTTCATATATATTTTTCAAATTTCAGTGTTTAAACTATTTTTTTATCACTGAAATTCATAAAAAATTTTAGAATTCAATTTTCTTAAATTTTAAATATATTCCAATATATTAATGATTTATTCCGTTAAATTTCATCTAAAAATTTTTTTGTTTTTGTTTTTAGAAATTAAAAATTTTATTTATAGCTCCATTATTTTTTTCGGATTTTCAAAAATTTGGAATTTTGGATTTTATTAAAATAATTTGATTTTAACATTTTTGGCTTGATTAAAATAAATAACTTCAGTTTATAATTATTTTGAAATTTAAATTATTGTAACTACCACCTATGTACGAATTTATCAACCCTAACTATTTGGATCTATAAATGTAAGGACAGGTTATTTTGGAAGAAATATTAAACTAAATCCTCTGTGGGATCAGCGATCACGCTTTATCCTTTTTTTAAATCATAACCTCAACGGTATTTTTTATACAACGTGTATTGCCATTACATTTATTATTTGTAAACTATTAAAAAAATATATAAAGTAACTATAAATATTGTTTATTACCTGGCAAATAATCTTCTTGCGTGTTTTATCACGACAACTGTACAGCGTTATAATAACATGCCTTCTATCTACATTTTTAAAGTAAAAAGATTTAAAAAAATTAAATTTATAAAAAAAATACTTTAAAAAGTGATTAAAGTATGACTACAATGAAAAAAAAAAAAGAGTATTCAAAATCGAGGAAAAAATACCCAATTTTTAATGAGTCATATATTCAATATAGATCCGATCCATATGTACTCAAAATTCGCATGCACTCAATACATGTACTCATTTTTGATTCCATGGCTGTGTTCAAATATGAAATATTAAATATTGCATCTCCCTCACCTTGAACCTACTATTTACAGTAAGAAAACGTGCTTACATTTATTTTTAACTAAAAATTATTAACAAGAAACGTTACATTGATTATTCGCTAAGAAAAATTATCAAAATTATATACAATGTACTCAAATTTAATACTTTTATGAAAAAATATTTTTCAAGCCCTTTTAAGGGTTTTTAAAGTCAAAAACGCTTTATGACTTATGTTGTAATTTATTTTTATTCGGAAATGCATGAAACTAGCTAGTGTTTCTATTATAAAACTATCTAAGAGCAGTTTCTTTTTCTTTTTTTTGCAGACTTAATAGATATTTCAGAAAATACTGTCAAAATAGGCGTTTTGAATCGAATTTTCCGACGAAAGCAAAAAAAGCAGTCAAACTAGGGTCAAAAACGTAAACGTCACATGATCAATTTCGCTTATAACTCAATGTGTAATTTATTAATCACAAAATGGAAAAAAAATGTCCCATTCCAAATATTTTTCTTAATCAGGTCTTCCTATGTTATATCTTTCCTTTGAAAAAAAATTAATTTCCAATTGCGTCAAAACGTTTTGCGCTTGTTGAGCGAAAAGTTTTTTGATTCCATGGTTGTGTTCAAATATGAATCGTTATGTACAGCCCCCCTGCCCATTCACGCTCAAAATAAAGTAAAAATGTGCTGACTCTTCATTTTCGCTCAAAATTACTAACAATAAACTTTAAGTTAGTTATTTATTACGTAGAATAGCAAAATTTGCGAGTACCTAACTCTAAGAGTTTTATGGCAGAGATGACAGCCTTGTGAATCATGCTTTCGCTTTAGAGCATAAGTTTGAACAAGATAATAAGATATTTAAAAATACTGTGCATAATTCAATATTTACATTAATAACCATCATTTATGCAACTATAAGTGAGATCAACCATTACAGGATACAAAGTTATCCTTTTATTTGAGTTTGATAGCATGTGATGTATCAAAATTGAAAATGGTCAAACCACAGGCTCATTTTTAACCCTTTGCGGCGCAGAGAAAATTCATTGTTTAAGGTATTGAAATTAATGACTGACCCCGGAATTTGAAAATAACTATATCTGTAAATAAGAAACAGCTACATTTCACGCATTCAGTAAACCGAAATTTTTGTAACTAAAATTCCGGTGCCAATTAGCGTTTGGGAATTAAAATAAATTGGTTTCACAGATATACCAACGCGCCGCAAGGGGTTAACAAAATTGAAAAGTGTTTATGCATTCGGTGTGTCTGGTCGTCTGACCGTCTATATGCTCTCTGACTCCCGTAAATATACTCGATTTTTTATGAAATGAAAATGAAGATTCTACCAGGATTAGTTTATTTACAACGGTAGTCAAAAGTTTTCCGATACATTACCCCTATGGGAAAAATCGTTTCAAATGAATTAAAAAGGTGTTGCACCTGGTCAAACATATTCAAATTTATATGGATTCGCAAAGAGCACAAAAATATTCATTGTGTAAAATAAGCAAAGAAAATAATAGTTATTAATCATTTACAGGGCTACTCAAAAAAATTCCATCATACAATAATAAGGAGGGATTGTTTTCGACATATTTTAACAGCGTTAAACTATTTCAAGTATCATAAATTTTATGTACGCCGCTGAGACTCAATATTTCACGCATAATATGAAGTGCAAAGAATTTTTATTTGAACTAATTTTTTTTTTAAATACTGGCTGGCAATACACGTACTAGGGAAACTACAGGGCAGTTCAAAATTATCGAAATGTATATTTGGCCATGCACAGTAACATCTTTATTTTATATAAGTAACGAAGTTTTGTTAAAGATTTCATGAAGTGTTGGAAAGTGTTTCATAATCTATATGTAACGTATGATTTTTCTTACTTGTTGATCCAAATCTTGGTTTCAAACTACAAGCACATTTTTAATCCAAATATACTCAATTTCATATAAGTTTAGTTCATCGATTCTTCATTTTTGAGTACTTTACTTTTTTTCAATGTATGACATGCCCCAAGATTAATCTTTGAATTGAAATTTGAATGAAATACAGGGTCATTAAAAATCGAAGAATGTGAAGAACAGGATTAAAAATAAATCAGCAACTAATAATTCGACGGACTTCTATTATTATGCAAAATATGTGTTATTTTATTGTCTTTTATGTTCACTACTTACAATAAAAAAATATTTACCTTTCATCAGAACGACATTTTCGAGAGTCCGAATGAAATAGTTCTGGATAATCGAGGTTACTGATATTAAATAGACTTCGTTCCATTTTTACATACCATGTACATACAAAATTTCAAGTCTCTATCTCAATTTGTTCGAAAGATAGAGCGTTTACAGACACACAGACAGAGACAGACAAACAAACGAACGGACGGCATTTTTTTTTTTTTTTTTTTTTTTTTTTTTAGAAATATGTTTTTCGGAATCTAAAGTATCTGAAACATTTAAATCAATCAAAAAAAAAAAAAAAAAAAATTCGATTTTCAAAACTAGTCCAAGACATACCCAATACTATGGGTGTGAAAACAATTATGATTAAAACTCCCCCAGAATATCGTAAAACATTTTAAGTAAGGTACCCTGGGGTAATAACGCCACGTTAAGGTTCTACCAATTTTCACGGCTTAGTTTTAGATTGTATTTTTCAAAAAAATATAGGATCTGATACAGCAACTCATTTACTATCTATGTAAAATAAAATAAATTAATAGATATGTATTTATAAAATGTAATGGCGTTTTTTCTTAACCAATGCTATTTGGCGTTAATACCCACTTATATGGGTAATAACGCCATGCAAACAAAACTATAAAAAAAGATGGAATAATTGCATGTAGATTGCCCAATTCTAAAAATACAAACTCTACAGCTCTAGAAATTGACAAAATGCAATCTAAGCTTTTGAAAATGTACAATTTTTTGTGACTCTGAAAGAAAAAGAAAGCTGTGGTGGTGGCGGGGGAAGGAGGCAAAAGAATATCATATTCTAAGCTACGTTTTGCTTAAAAATGACCATTTAAATAGAATTATTAGAAACATTGCACGGATTATTTGAATCAGTATTTATATTCCCATGTATGCATTCTATGCGATAGAAAATATTGATTTTTTTGTGAAAGCGAAAGAAAAAGGAGTGAGGGGGAGCTTCAACAGAATATATATCCCTTTGTCTCTCTTTGCTTAAAAAGTCCCGCTTAAATATGATTATAAGAAACATTGCATGGTTTTAATCATTCATAATGTAATATTTTAAGCATGTGAAGTTTTATAATAACTATAGTTATATGTAATAAACATTTTTGTTAAACCTTAACTGCTGTAAGCGTCTCACATACCGCTGAGTTTTTCAAGTTTCAGAGTTTAACTTGCAATTTTTAGTTTAACTATAGATACCGGGAAAATCTTGTTTCATTTGGAGTCCTATTACTATCTGTAGAAACTTTTGAATAGCTGAATTTTATTTATAATAGTCCTGTATGTAAGGTTCAAAACAAAAATAATATTCTAAAAGTTAATTTAACATTTTATTCATCGTTAGATTAAGCGGTCTGACAAGCCGTTCCCAGTAAGTTATGCGACAATTTTTGTCACAGCAATTAAGGGTTAATACTATTATAGTAATCTAGTAAATAGTTTTTAACCCATAGCTCCACACTAATGCGGATTCTCCAAACCTACAGTTAAATTGTTGACGTTTTAAAGGACATGCTTTAATAAATTTTCAATAAATTGAATAAAATTTTTGATTAAAAAATATTATCCTAAAGAGATCTCTTATTCAATTTTATACATAATTCATATGGTTATATATCATTATCTCTATATTAGCAACAAAATTAACTTTTAACTGCTGTTAGCAATCTGACTGAACTCTGTACCCCTGCCCCCCCCCAAAAAAAAAACATTTAACCTGTATTTTCCAGTTTAACTATAGTTACAACTGAAATTCTCTTTAGTTTGGAGTTCTCGCAATATTATTAGAAATATTTGAATAGATTAAATTTAATTAGAATTAATTCTGTACAAAAAGTTTAGCGCAGGAACAGTATTCTACGAATTTTAATCATGGATCGCATTTTAACCTTTAACTAATGTTACCGGTCTCGTAGACCACTATTTTTCTTTTAATTTTTTAGTTTAACTTGTAATTTTCAGTTTAACTGCAAACACTACCGAAATTTTGTTTCATTTTATTTACAAGAGTTAAAAATTATTTTTTACATTAGTAAAAAAAAAAAATACTATTAATATAATAAAAAATAAAATAGAGAGATTATTTTTAAGTATTGGGCACCCCCCTTAATCTTACCATTTCAACAATGATGGTAATACTGTCCCATATTAATATATAAGACCCTTCAGATATAGTTCTGCCACTATTGGGAATCAACCGGGGTGATAACGCCAATCCCTGGTACCCCAGAATACTTATTGTGCAGTAAATCCTGAACTACAAATTACCTCGAGAAGATATCCAAAATCTTCTACAACAATTTGAAAGTACATGAAATACACTACAAATTTATGTAATAAACAAAGTATTTCTGGATAAAAAATATAGTCTTCAGATCAAAAACCTTATATCGCAAATTTTAGATCAAGAGTTAATTTTGGTTGCTTGTAAAAACAATAAGACCTAAAAATGAAACAAATTAACTTGAAGCTGTTTTTTGCTATATGACACAAAACCCTTCTGCGCAGATCACATGGGTGTCATTTACCTGATTATTTCATAATTATGCAAACTATAAGCACTAAGCGTTATTACCCCGCCTGGCGTTATTACCCCAGGTCAGGGTTCGATTTAAGCGGTATCGCATCGCAATTTGCGATTCAAATTTAACTAAAATGCGATCCAAGAAATGCATTAAATCGCAATCATTGCGATGCATATTTCCCACACCCTTTGTTATGTCAAGTACACTTAAAGTTAAAATTTACACGACATACGTTGTGTTTTCACTCTCCCCAAGTATTTATTCACAATGGAAGTACAGCGAGACGCCACTGCTGTGCGCAGTTTTCACAGTAAACACATGATTTGTTCCCGCCCTGACAATTGATTACGGAATCACCGTTACTCGCTAATCACGGCGTTTGCTCATAGATGTTTGACGTGTGTGTTATAGTGGCTCTAAAAGGAACACTCACTTTTACGATCCTTTAACATTTTATTGCTTTAAAAAAATGTAAATTTTCAAGATTTAAAAGTTACGTTAGCTATTTTTTACTTGCTATACAAAAGTTTCTAACTGCTATTCAAAACTGACTTTATATAGCAGTTACTGCTATGCAACTGTCTTTTTCTAAATCGACCCCTTCCCCAGGGTATTTTACTTCATGATTTTTTGATGAATTTTCTTGAGTGTTTCTCATTTAAAATTATTTATTTTTGAATTTCCAACTCTAATCCTTTTTTTGTATTTTGAAGACAATTTTTTACTGTTATGTGTATGGCAGACGATTTATGGTTTAAGAATTTCAGAGGTTTGTGTTTACAATTTTGTATTCACAATTGAAATGGCAACGATTTAGTGTGGTATTCGTTACCTTAGTAACGTAAAAAAAGACCTTATGTTGTTTACCGGAACCTAGATGTTGTTCTCTAGATATTGTAATTTTATAAGATTTCGGCAGTTGTTTAGAAAAACATTAAAAGAAAACATGTAATTTCGCGCGTGTAAAAAGTGTAAATAGAATACTAGTGTTTTTTCGTTTCTGAAACATTTGTGAGTTTTTTTTATGTCTTTGGATTCATTGTTTTTAAGAAGACGTAAAGAATTTTAATGGAACCGCCGTGCATCTCATAGGACCCGGAAGGTAAGAAGAATTTATATTATTATTAATTAGAAATATATTATTCTTACCTGTATTTTTAATTAGAAAATTTTATAACGGGTATATGATGGATAAATAATAATGTTTCATGCGATGCGTTCACGCCATAAACTAAAACTGTTTACAGATCCTCAAAAGGTAGCTGCGGAGTTTCCCGCTGACCATAGTAAAACATTTTATAACTAATAGCTTAGATTTCATAGGAAATTACGAAAGCATCAACTGAAGAAAAACGTTCGGATTTTGTTCATTGTGTACTGGCGCAAAAGTCACAACGTAGATAAAACTCAAGCCATCGTCGTTGTTTGAAAAAAGAATCACGGTGACCCGATATATTCGGATAATTCAGGGAATGTTATGTATCTAAATTTGTCTGAAGCAATTTTTTTCTCATGCCTTGAAAGGAAATTGCTTCGATGTTTACATATTTAACTATTTTCTTTTATTTTGTATCTAAACTGTACACTGTTAAATATAAATTTGCGAATTCCCTGTAAAACTACTGGTTGCAAAGCAGCCAGACAGTTACCGTTCCATTAGTAGATTTTCGGTTTTGGGAATTAAAAAGGAAAACTCCATTTGAAGAATAGGTACCGTTATAAACTTTCATTTTTAAATGAAAATAATTTAAACTTTCAAATTTAGTGAATCAATCAAGCGTCAAAGAAATCGAATTTCCCGAGTGACTCTGATCTACTATATTACTTGTACAATATACTTTAAGCCGTCCTGAACATCGAACTCGAGACTTTTTGACGCGGAACACTTTCTTACTAAATGAGCCATAGCTGTTGATACTGCTGTGCACAAAATATGTCTTTTATGAGTCAGTGGAGAAAAATATGCTGTGCTTTTCAAAGATTTTTTTTTAAATATATTCATTTAAATATTTGTAAACGGCTTATTTTATTTTATTCTAGACCGATGTTTAATACTAATGATTTTTTTAAATGAATTTTAATTTTTCAACTAGTTTAAGTTAAAAAAATAACTTTTTTATTTTTATTTTTTGAATGAATGAATAATAATGTTACAGAGAATTTTTCAAGTTATCGCACACTATTTATTATTTAATTTACTAACTAATTAAAAGATCTTTAAATAAGAAATAAGAGTGAAATAAACCGAAAAAAATAATTTAAAGGTGATTTTTTTAATATTTTCATTATTTTATTCATTTTGTGTAATATGTTTTTATAAAATTAATACATTTTTTGCTACGCATTTACCAATTAAATAATAATATCGAAAATAGTATTCTAACAATTATAACTTCACTACGTATTTTTTTTTTACATTAACAAGCTCCTGGCATCTGGTGAAGGAAACAATTGCAAAATGATTGTTGATGAAAATCCCCACAAACTTTGAGAATATGTCTTTCCCCTTTCTAAGTTATTCTAAGTTTAGAAAAGAAAACACAAAACAGTATATAAAAAAAAAAAAATGAAAAAAGAAAGAGCATATTTTGAACTGCAAGTTTTAAGAAATATAAAAATATCTTTAAATAAAGATATGGAAATCAGTACAGGGAATTTGCTATAAGATAAGAGAAATGTGTACAAAATGATGACCGAGAAATGTCATCTAATGCATTTAACCAGAACTAATATAAATTTATAGAAGGGCTTCGCTATTTTTTATTATATGTTTTAACAAAAAAATTTATCACTGTATAAATTGGGTAGTATAAAGTTGCTAGAAAGTTGGAAGAAATATAGTAATTTTTAATCTCAATGAACAAAAACAATACAGTTGCAATTCAGCAGAACGATACAAGTCTCACAAATAAGCCAGGATTTTTTTGTTGAGTTTTTACATTTCTGTGAAGCAACATGTCAGTTTTGTAAGCATTCAAAATAAATTATCTCCGAGATAACGGAGTATTTCTGTTCTTTCTTTCTATTGCCATCCGTTTCATTATTTTCAGGAAATATGATGGAATTTTCTGATTTTTTACTGAAAATGACCTTTTGTTGTAAGAAGGGAATTTTTCTGTGAAATTCAGGAAAAATATTCCATGAATTTCAGATTTTTTCAACAGTGTACAGTATATAGTGTATTATAGAAAACGTATAACGGTCTTAATCATAATATATGTATTTAAAATCCGCTTTCCATATAAGAAATATTGCAATATTTGAATGAAAATTTAATAAAAAGATCTAATTAAGATAACAGAACTGTTTTCTTTTTCATTCAAGCAAAAACTTTCTAAGTGTTCAATAATGTCGACACATGTCATTACACAATGAAAACTACTTGCAAATTAGCAAAAATGAAAATTTCTATGAAATGAAGCCTACTATTCAAATGCCTTAAAAAACATACTTTTAAAATTTGTCATTATTAATAATTATCTTACATTTTTTTAGTCAAATACATGCTTACATAACGTGCTTTACAAAAAATAGTTGTCATTCTTTAAAAAGTTGCATTTCATGTATTGTAATTATTTATCACACACATCAAAATATATAGCTGAGTCATCTACCTACTTAAAAGGACAATCAAAGTACACAAAAATTCAGATTTTATTTTGAAATTTTTTTTAGAAACAATAACAGCAGCTCACCATATTTTATTGAGAATGCTGATCGAACCGCTGCAAAACGTTTGGGTTCTATTTTTCATCTTACAATTTTTACTGCTAACTTATAATGAAGTCTCTGCTCAAGGATCTGATGGAACAGATAACATACCACAAAATCCGCCTGGCTTATTTTTTGACGATTATGACTAAAGTATATCAAGAAATGTTCGCACCTGAATTTTATATGTAAGTATAAATGTACTAGTAAGAAAACTATATGAAAATATAGTTTTTTTTTTCGTGAACATAAATGTTGTATCCACTTTAAATATGACTTACTGAATGTTTTTAATTTTCATTTAGTGTACAAAATAAAATACGATGGTTAAGAATAAAATAAGACACTACCTGTATTAAAAATATATGCTTTAATTGCTTGCTGTCAGTTAAAATTTTATTGGGATATTATTTGCATTACACATGGTAGAAAATACAATTTACCCACGAGTTCTTTACACACGAGTACATTAAATACTTTTGCATTTATAGACATATTTCCAAATAGTTTTTAGCCAGTAGTTTATTAGTAAAAAAGAATAACCATAATTTATTATTTAAAATTTTATTCTTCGATTTAAGAGTCTCGTGTGTCATGCCATATGTCTAAAGCATATCAAGTATTTAAAAAAAGCTACTAACTCACCTAGAAAAAAACATGCAGCTGTGTTGCTTATTATTACCAAGAATCATTTCTTGAAAGTGACTGGAACTTTACTCAAAAGTTTTAAAAGGTTCCCCAGAAAAGCCAGTAAGCTTAGCTTCCTGTAAAATACCTAAAAGTTTCTGTTGATAACAAAAATATTACAAACATTTCACAGGAAGCTTACTTCTTTTCTATGGAAATTTTCAGAAGTGTTCAGTAAAGTTTCTTTTATTGTTTCAGAAACGTTTAGTATACATAATCTCAGAATCTGAACAAATGAATGAATAATATAATTTCTAAGGAGAATTATCGGATTTCTTCCCACAATGCAGAAATGTTTCATATCTTAGATTTCATTAGATTTTATTGCATTATATTTACTTATTTATTTATTATTAGATTCGATGCCAAGATATACTAATCCATTTTTAATTAATTAAAAATATAGATTTTTTTGTTTATTTTTGTAAATAGTCAAAGTAATTTATTATTATATTATTTTATAAATATCTATCTATCTATCTATCAATTTATCTATCTATATATATATATATATATATATATACTTAAAATTTCTTTATTTAATTTAAATTTTAAAACAGACGTAGATACAATATTTAGAAATATTTTGTTGTGTTATTTTTTTTATTCATGTAATTAAATACAGCATTCCCCTTCAATATAATCGACAAGACAAAAATAATCCTATTTTCAAATCTAACCTCCCCCCCCCCCCTTCTTTGTGAAAATTTTCTATGTTTAAAAAGGCACAACCATTATTTAATATAATAGTGTCATTATTGAAATTTCCAATAATTATTTTTTGCTGCATAAAAGAAAAAACTTTTGGGAGAACTTATTAACTTTGAAATTTATGTTTTCAAGAACGCCTTAGACGATGGTATGAAATCACGATTATTTTCAGTTTCATTGGTTTATAATGCATAACAATCAATTATGAAAGTTAAAATGCATGGCACAACCAAAATTTTATTGTCTGGTGTTCTGTATTTGTATATGTATCTAGTGTTGTCCATATGTATTATTTTATAAAGAATTGAAAATATTTTTTTTTGATTAAGTTGTTTAACAAAAGTTTTGTATTTTTTTATTCTTATATATTTAGTGCAAATTATATATTTGTTATTTATACAGGGTGATTCCAATTTTTTTTTACAATAAAAGAGGGGTGATAGTAGTCCTAAATCGTAAATGTAAAATGAAAAAAAAAATTGTTCTGTAGTATTTAAATTTTTAGAAAATCGTCTGTTTTAAATTTTGAAATATTTCTTTAAAATTATATATCCAGTATTCAACTTACACCAATAATTTATGATATAGGTACAGAATGTAATGAAAAAGATTCCAAATTATGGTTATTATTCATACTTTATAAATCGAAAAAAAAACTGTCTGTGGCAAACTGTTTACAATTTTAACCTAAGTAATATATATATACAGGGTGATTCCAATTTTTTTTACAATAAAAGAGGGCTGATTGTACACATCAAGACAAACAATATTAAACAGGAGACCAAGGGTCCAAAACGTTCTCTTAAGGAGATAGCCGCCATTAAAGTTTAGGGACCAGAATTTCAAATAAACATAAAAAATGGAAAAATCGGTCGATTCATTTGCGGTTTTCACTAAAATTATTCTTTATGTCGGCATTTTCTTGAAATTAAATCATAAAGATAAATTTCAAAAAATGCCGATAGAGGGCGCTTTAGACTTTGGAGTAACGAACAACTATTTTTTGCCGGTATGTTTTGCATCTCATTATATGTTTTCGTAAGTTTACACTCAAACTTAAATTTTGAGCTCAAAATCTGTAGTTGGGAGTGGTTAAGTAACATAAACTGAGCTGTGTTCAGATGGTTCAAATTTCAAATGATTAAAAAAAACGGAAAAATTGGTTGATTGATTTGCGGTTTTCACTAAAACTATTCTTTATTTAAGTATTTTCGTGAAAATAAATTATAAAGATAAATTTCAAAAAATGTCGATAGAGGGCGCTTTAGACTTTGGAGTAACGAACAACTATTTTTTGCCGAATTGTTTGCATCTCTTTAAATGACTTCGGAAGCTTAGACTTAAACTTAAATTTTGAGCTCGAAATCTGAATAGTAGGGAGTGGTTAAGTAGCTCAAATTGAACTGTGTTCAAGGGGGAGGGGGAGGTTCAAATTTAAAGTAATTATAGAAAATGGAAAAATTGGTCGATTCGTTTGCGGTTTAAAATAAAACTATTCTTTAAGTCAGTATCTTCTTTAAAATAATTTTTAAAGATAAATCTCAAAAATTTCCGTCAGAGGGCGCCTTAAACTTCAGAGTAACCAACAATTCATTTTAACCATTATTTTTTGGTTCTAATTAAATGCTTGCAAAAGCATTTTAAATGTTCTTGGAAGCTTAGATTTAAACTTAGCTCAAATCCTGAATCGTTATGAGGAGTTAAGAAGCCCAAACTGAAGTGTGTTCAGGAGTTGAAATTTAACCCTCTTTCCTCCTCGAACACAATTCAATTTTTCGCTACTTAACCACTCCCAACGATTCAGAATTTCAGCCCAAAATTTAAGTCTGTGCATTTGAAAGCATTTAATGAGATTATAAAATAACACTTAAAAATAGTTTTAAGCTACTCCAAAGTCTAAGGCGCCCTCTATCGGCATTTTTTGAAATTTATCTTTAAAAATTATTTTCAAGAAAACACTGATTGATCAAGAAAACTGCTGATTTAAAAATTAGTTTTAGCAAAAACCGCAAAAGAATCGACCAATTTTTTCCGTTTTTTACAATTATTTGAAAGTTGAACCCTCTGAACACAGCTAAGTTTGTCTACTTAACGACTCCCAGCTATTCAAATTTTGAGCTCAAAATTTAAGTTCAAGTCTAAGCTTACGAAAGTATTTAATAAGATGCAAAAAATAACGCCAAAAAAGAGTGTTTCGTTACTCCAAAGTCTAAAGCGCCCTCTATCGGCATTTTATGAAATTTATCTTTATAATTTATTTTCACGAAAATACCTAAATAAAGAATAGTTTTAGTGAAAACCGCAAATCAATCGACCAATTTTTCCGTTTTTTATAATCATTTGAAATTTGAACCCTCTGAACACAGCTCAGTTTGTGTTACTTAATCACTCCCAACTACAGATTTTGAGCTCAAAATTTAAGTTTGAGTCTAAGCTTACGAAAACATTTAATGAGATGCAAAAAATACCGTAAAAAAATAGTTGTTCGTTACTCCAAAGTCTAAAGCGCCCTCTATCGGCATTTTTTGAAAGTTATCTTTATAATTTAATTTCAAGAAAATGCCAACATAAAGAATAATTTTAGTGAAAACCGCAAATCAATCGACCGATTTTTCCGTTTTTCATGTTTATTTGAAATTTTGGTCCCTAAACTTTCATGGCGGCTATTTCCTTAGGAAAACGTTTTGGACCCTTGGTCTCCTATTTAATATTGTTTGTCTTGATGTGTACTATCACCCCTCTTTTATTGTAAAAAAAATTTGGAATCACCCTGTATATCAGATTGATTATAGATTTCAGTTTCTATTGCAATGTTAATTTATAAAAAAAGAATCGTCTACAAATTAAAAAAGATATTACACGGCCATTTCTTAACGTTGAATAAGGGAACTTTTTTTTGTTTTAGTTGACAGATGCAAATAAATATCCGATGTAGGACAGGAAGGTGGGTGGTGGGCGTAAAAAAGTAAATTCGTATTCTTAAGAAATGTTTTATTGACTCAACTAATTTTTAATAAAACAGACTTGTTTACTTTGAAATATTTTTGCAACTATCACTATATATTTATGACTAACGGTTTAGGCCTTAATTAGCCTTAACACATTGTTGAGAGTGAACACCCAGTAGAAATTATGCAGAAACGTTTCCAAAGGATCAAAGAGTACAAAGGGCCTGCACGTATTTAGCGTTATCATTTGAAAATGGAGGGGGGGGGAGGTGCCTGGCACTTGATATCGTAAGGTACTTTACGGGGGAGAGGAGTTTTCTTTTGACACCATTATCATTTTTTTCTCCCACTATAATTTTTCTTTCATTTTTGCTTTACATACTAATAATTTTTTCCTGTTACCTATATTTATGAAAATGTAAAGTTATTAATAAAATTATTAAGTGATAATAAAACTATTTCATTCCAAAAATGCAATAACTCATCTTTCACGGAAACCATTATTCTGTCGCATGTGCATTTAATTCGTCATTAGCGAAACCAGGTCCGAAATGATATTTCTTATATTTATGAACAAAACATGAATACAAATGCTGTCCTCCTGTTTTGTCCATAAGACATTCTGCTGATTTTCCTGGAAACAGCCAATGTGACATCAATGGAAGACAACATTGCTGTTGAATAAGTAATATAAAAAAAGCTATCACAAAATACTTTTAAGAATTTTTTTACAGTGTTTTTTGATATAATCTTTTTTTCAAATATAATAGTGATATTTTATTAATTTCTTCTCTTAATCGAAAATGGTTACTTATGCAGAATACTAAATTGTAAACCTTATCTGTATACCATTGCAAACTTATGAAAAAAAGCGAAAGAAAAAGATTAAAAAAAAAGAATTTTCAGACATTAATAACGATGTTATTAGGGCCAGGCAATGGTAGTCGAGGGCTGATGACATACGATATCGTAAGTGGGGAAGGACCTCCAAAATAGATAAAAAATTCTCAGCATTGTATGTATATGTTTAGCTCCAAAGAAAACTTGTGTTTATAAATAAAATTTAATAAATTCTTTAAATGTTGAATAAATATTTATTATTGCTATATTTAAATGTAAAGAACAATTTTCCGACTCATTGGCGGCAAAGTAAAAGTTGTTGATTTTTTTTATAATATTTATTCATAGAATAAACTTATGTGCCTACTTTTAGTGTACATGTCTGTCTTATTTAGCGTGATTCAGCACAGAAACACATATATTTCCGACCATAAACTATCGCTACCCAAAATGTGTTTTCTTGAGCATTTTATTCTATACCAAATACCATTTTAATAAAAACAAATCAGAAATCATTCAATAGTAAGGGAAAAAAATACCCCTTACTAACTCTGCTAGAAATTAACGTTTGATAAAGTTACCGGTAACAAATGATTGGAAATAAAGTCTGTTTTTAAATGATGTATATAAAGTATGCTTAAAAGGGTATCTACGTAACAAAACAATCAAATTTTTTTTGTCAGTATCAATACCCGATTTTGGCAGCATAAATACGTTTTATTTTCATATATTTATGTTTTTGTATTTTCTATTATCATGTTTTGTTTTATCCTTCATGTTAACATGCGTTGCAAAATTTAACTAATCTAAATCAGAATTTGCATGAATCTTGTACGATTCATTTGCGATAAATTAATTACTTTAAAATAGAATTTTTTTAGTGATTGTATCTATATTGAAGCCCGGTTCTCCAAATATGTGGAAAAGCTATAGATTGACTAAGTACCTTCTATAAATTTATTATTTCTTCGCAATATAGCCATTTCATTCAGTTAGTATGCTTCATCTATTGTTATATACAGTAAATTTCTTTTCAAAATTCGTTTTATAAACCTTAAAGCAGGATTTGGGGATGTATATGCGATATTTATTTTCAAAACACTATGTAGTTTGATATTTTTGATATTTTCACATATATGATATCAATTTATAAAAATATAGCGTCAAATATTTGGATATTTTTAGTCAAAACAATAATGAAATTTTTCACTCTTATTGATTGTGCTGTTTTGTAGATAAGAGCTATTTACTTCGACCTTATAAATTTCTCTACCACCCTCCTCCCCCTTCATAAAAAACAATTTGGCCAGGGATTTTAATATGATTTTGGATTTCTTTAGTTTTAACTACACAGCAAACGTTTGCAATTTTTTTACTAAAAACAAGATATTTTGTATATAATTTGTTATATAAAACAAAAATCATTTCTGGAAGAATGAAAATTATTCCCATCATTTAATTATTTTCAGTAAAAAAAGCAAATTGTGTCTGTTGCACTAAGTTTAATTTCAATTTTTATGAGTAAATTAACACAAAAATACATTTAGAATATTTTTTCATTCAGTTTTCATGCTAAATGCAGTATGTTTTTGTTTCTAGTTTATATTAGGTCTGAATAGCATAACTTAAAATCTACTTGGAAGAAGAATTTTAGATCTGCATAAAAGGTCATAATACCTGTAAAACCGTCAGATAATAAAAAATGTGTGGAGATTTTTTTCCGGATATTAATTTCGTAATTCATGATACGTATCATAAAATTTTTGCATTTACAAATTCATTGTACTTATGTTTTTAATTTTTAGTATAATTAACAACATAAAGTTCCCATAATAGGATTATAATTTTTAGAGATATCAATAAAAATATAGAAATGTAAATTAATATCAGAAGCTCTAAATTTTGAATGTTTATAATTAAGAAATTTATTATCCAAATGATATGAAATTTCATTTTTAGGTATAGTATGAACAGATAATTGAAAATATTTTATCAGAAGTGGTTATTGTCGTTGGAAAAATGATATTTTACACTGTTTTAAATTTGTGGAATCAACACTTAAACAAATTTTATATGCATCATTTAAAAGTAGACTAAAGTAAAAAAAATAAAACAGAAATGTAAATTAATTTTAGAAGATCTAAATTTCGAAAGTTTATAATTGAGAAACTCATTATCCAAATGACCTAAAATTTCGTTTTAGGTATAGTTTGAACCGAAATTTTAAATTTTTTGTCAGAATTGGTTGTTATGGTTGGAAAAAAAATAAAAGTTTCCACTCTTTTTAAATTTGTAAATGACCCCTTAAACAATAATTATATGCATCATTAAAAGCAAGCTTAATTTCCAATTGTTTGGCGCCAGTAGTATTCTTCTGCGATTTTTGTTGCAGATTTGTAGGGGGTGTTTAAATTTTTTTCAAGGCTGTATATCAAACATGGCTGATAAGTTACGTTTGGAATGTAACTAATTTTATAAATATTCACATCTTGCTGCAATAGCTCTTGTCACCTTATTTAAAACTGAATGAATACAAAATTCATTACGACTACGTATATACAAAATTCAATAATACGGAAATAATATGAATCAGTCTTAAATGTGAAAGAATAAACGATGAAATGTATAATCGTTACCTATCGAGAAATATCATTGTATTAATTAAATAAGATGGGATTTTATTGAAAGAAAAATATTTTATTAATATCTTTTTAAGTTGTGATTAAATTTTCATAAAAATTTAAATGATTACATATGTTATATTTTGAAACCGTCGTCGGTTGTGTGGTTTTTGCGGTGTGTACAGATGGACGGACCAGATGACTATTATGTTCTACATATTTCTATAATTACAAACGCAACTAAATATTCAAAATAACAATTTAAAAACTTAAAAAATGAGCAAAAGTAAAATGATTTTTTCAACTAATATTGTTTGACACGTGTTTTAATGTTTTACCTACATGAAGTTGTCTATTTTAAATATGGATATTTCGACTGAATCCAGAAGAAGTTTCGCTGCAGATAAAAATATAATATATGAGCTATTTTTTACTAATACTCTAAATCATTATGTAAATATAAGTATGAAAACAGGAATTTACTAGAAAAAGTCTATGTAGCCTTGACGGTTTTAAGTTGTTTAAAATTATATTTAAATCAAGAAGTCATTGCTTTCAAATCAAAATAAAATTATGTGTTTTTAATAGAAAAGCTTCTTTAACTATTTAAATTTATATTTATATCCTGGAAGTAAAAGAAGGTGTAACCTACCTTTATTTGAAGTATATCCATGCAATTTAATGATATTTCAAAAGGTGTCCGATGTGGTTTATAATTAATATCTTTGGTCAACGAGATCTGGAAATTATCGTATCAAACAACTTTCTTAACCCTTAAATGCATATTGTATCATTTTCAATACCATAAGTGTTTCCGATTTATTGGGGGTTTTATTCACATATTTGGTATTCTCACCAGAAATTTAAAAGAGCAATTTTCACTTTACTTAATGACAGACCATTCGAAATTAAATAAAGAAAAATTTACTATTTAGATTTTTCTGGTATGAATTCTGATTCTTTGAATTGCGCATTTTTTGGAACGCGTTCTATCCTATGCATTTAAGGGTTAAGCATAATTAGATCATTAGGTTATAAAAGAATGTATTTTTGAAGTTTTAATAAAACTTCGACTCTTTTTCGGTCTTCTTCTCTTTCGGTCATTTTTATGTCAATAAAAATTTGTCAGCGCAAGTAGGAAATAACTTCTGAAACTGGATGATTGCAAAAACTATGGAGTGCATGTTGTAGAATAAATTGTGAGAGATGTTAAAAAAAATAGTAGAAATACAATTGATATGTGTCTGCAACCTTCACCAAATGTACAAAATAACTAAAATTATGTTTTTCTAATAAAATTTTATTTTTTATTTACAGGGCTAAAGAATATTACCTATGAATAAATCTTTATTTCCTATACCTTATCATGTAAACAGCACAGTTTTTAAGCTTTTGGTAAGCAGATCTACGAGCAGTAGCAGATTTTTTGTGAATTTTTTTCCAGTGTATTTTTGTTCAAAAAATAAAAATGTAAGCAATTTGTGTAAAATTGTTCTTATTTAAAATATTTTAACAAATTGGGTAATTATCCTCAACGGCTATTAATTTGATAGCCAGCAATAAAAAAGTACTAAATAAATAAACAGATTTTTCAAACTGAAAAAGTAGAAAACTGGGGAATTAATCGATAATGATTATAAAATTCTTAATCCATTGGGGACAAGTGACTTGTATATATCTCGAAAAAACGCCTAAGAATTCTTGTTTATCCACACCAGTAAAAATTTATAGTAAAATTTGCCTTATTTAATCGGAGCATTTACTCGATTTAAGAGCACACACTAGTCACGTGGTAAAAGACGAGCACTAATGTAAAGTCTATGGGGGCATTCTTATCGAATATCTCGCTGAAATTTTAATATTTTTACATGATTTTTTTGCACAGGATAGCTGAGGACGATTCACAACCGGCCTAGTTTTTACTTTTTCAGTTTTGGTTTCAGATTTTCTTTAAACAATTACTTAAACTTTCAGAACCGGTTTAAACCGGTTCTGAAATTGAAATATCGTAATATAAAAAATATATAAGCAAAATCGAAAAAGTAAAACCTAGGCCGGTTGTGGATCGCCCTCAGCTATTTTGTGCAAAAAAATCATGTAAAAATATTAAAATTTGAGCGAGATATTCGAAAAGAACGCCCCCATAGACTTTACATTAGCGCTCGGCTTTTACCGCGTGACTAGTGTACGCTCTTAAGGCGCAACGCTAGGCACAGAAAAAGTCCTGGATAATAATGTAAAATCTATGTCTTCTCAAATACTTGGCCCAAATTTTAATATTTTTACATGACTTTTTTGCACAAGATAGCTGAGGAAGATCCACAACCGGCCTAGTTTTTACTTTTTTAGTTTTGGTTTCAGATTTTTTTTAAAATTATTTTAACTTTCAAAACCAGTTTAAACCGGTTCTGAAATTGAAATTATCGTAATATGAAAAATACATAAGCAAAATCGAAAAAGTAAAAACTTGGCCGGTTGTAAATAGTCCTCAGCGATCCTATGCAAAAAATATTATGTAAAGATACTAAAATTTGAGCGAGATATTTGAAAAGAATGCTGCCATAGATTTAATTTTATCATCCGGGTCTTTTACTATGCCAAGTGTGGAGCCTTATTAAGACACAAATATCTGTTTTTTAAAACCAGCGAAAAAACATTAAAAATTTCGTAAAAAGCCCCGTCCTGAAGAGGTTAATAGATCTTTAATAATTGTTAAGCACCAGAGAATCGGATCAGAGCATTTTCAGTTAACCACAGCTAAATACAAATGCATCGAATAAAAGATAACATCATATAAATTCTGAATATATTAACGCTATTTTGTACCTTTGTGTATATTATAGATAAAAATTATATTTACAAACTTTTAAAGGAATAATAACATGTAACGAAAATGATCTGCTGAGAAATTATAATTACATTTTTTTATTTGTTATTCTTTGTAACCTTTCTACAATTAAAGCAGGAATTTCCTTTTCAAAAACAACCCTATTATTTCTTGGAGCTCATTCTAATTTAACTAAAAGATATAAATTCCTGTACTTGCAGCAGAAGAAATACTATTCTGCAATCATAAACATTGCATTTTTGAAGCGAATTGTTGAGAATACAAAGAAGATAAACGTTAAATTCTTCAACTGAAACCACAAAATTGTTATTAATACAAAATTTAAAGTAATGTATTTTAATGAAGAATGTGATTTTCTAATATTTTCTAATATAAAGCTTGGTTTATCCATAAAATTCCAAGTTGCATTCATTCGAATGTAATTTCTTTAACCGAAAATGAATTTTGTTTTTATTTTATTTATTATATAGCAGTTTCTTGCAATAATTTCGACTTTATTATAAAATTTCAAACCCAATGATTTTAATATTAAAAATTGTAAATAGTTAAACAAATTCTTTCAGTTTTATTAGAAATCTAAATCTAAATCTATTTTTTTATCTTTCTTTTTTTTATTACATAATGTAATGCAAATTGAAAAAATGGTCATGACAATTTATAGTTTTTTTTTTTATTTCCATTATGGAATAATACAGAAAAATAAAAATAAAAATTGTGGTAGGAAATTCCTTGGGTTCAATACTTATAAATCTTGTAAAAAGAACAAGTAAATGTCCTCGAATTATTTTTAGATTTTAACGTAGTCCGGCACTTCATATTAATCAACATTGATTTTATTTCAATAAATAAAAGTTCAAATTCTAATGCAAAAATAATACAGAATTAACCATTTCAACATTTATCTTTAACAGACATATAAATAAATGAAATTGATATTCACACTACCTGAAATTTAAATATCTTTCTTTAATTCATTGTAATATATATTTTCTTAATTTATTTAGTAATTCTTAAGAATTTCAACTTCGGAGATTTTTGGAATAGTACTTTACCTTATAAAAAAGGACTCGTTATACTCTGAACATTCTAAGAGACATTTTTGTGATAAAAATAAAGGACCCAAAAAAGAAAATTGATTCTTTCAAGAATTTTTTTGATTTCTTTTCCGAAATATATTATTATTATTATTATTATTATTATTATTATTATTATTATTTAATTCAGTATGTGCTACGTGCCCAATAGACAACAGCATTATTTAACTAGTAAATCTTCAGATCAGGAGCCTCAACGTCAGCTTTGCACATAATGTTTTTAAACACACTTTGGGCAAAATTCAACTTCCTGGAAACTGTAATTTAAAATTTTCAAATACGTAATTATTTATAAGAATAAAATAAGAATAAGACGTTTTCAGCCATCAAATTCGTTAAATTAAAATTTTAGTTATGTTAGGCAATTCTGAAATTTTCATGATCTATTATTTTTGATTTTTTATTATAACATAGTAGATCTCTTCAGGGGGGCGGAGCCCCCCTGAATCCCCGTAGTCTCATTAAATTTAAATTTTCAACTTTCTATTAAGTATGCTAATGGTTATCGTATATCTTGCATTTGATTATACATTTTGATTTATAAGGATAAGTAACAGTTTGAACAAGCATTTTTCATTAACCTCATACTTCTGCATGCCTGCCAAACAACAAACACCTAAAACTGATGTATAAGAAACTTTTTAAAGTGTAAAATTAGTAATCTAGAGTTTTACATATTTATTTCCGAAAACAAGAGTTTGATTGCAATTTGCAGCAGTTTACGCGGAACAGACAGACAGAAGAACGGACTGAATAAACAATAAATTTCGAATAATTTCATGAACAATAAATTTCGAGTCACCAAAGTAAGCCTTCACTGAAGTTTCGGCAATGACGTCATTATTCAAGAGTTATTGATATCCGTGTTTCTTGTATTTTTAACAACAACTATAAAATACCTGTTTTATTTCAATTATGACGTCACATTTTACCAAGTGAATTGTTTGTTAAAAATATAATTCTTTTTTATTTCTTTTACTTCTAATTATGTCTCCATTTTTTTCAGAAAAATTCTTATTAACGAAATAAATATCCGTGTTTAATATTTATCAAAAAGTACTTTATTTATTTTTATTTTAATTATGACGTCATATTTATTTATTTTTTCTTAGTTTAATTTCTGGAATGGAAATTGCTCAATTGAAACTTATTGCCATTGAAAAATAATTATTCCAGATTTTAATTTTTTGGCAACGATAAAGGAAATTCGTCGAATTGTACCTAAAACGTCTCTATTGATTGTATACGTAAAAGAATGAAATTTTGAATTATTAAGGAAAATATTTGAATAAAATTAATAAAACATAACCTATGTTCTTTTTTGGGTTATGTTATATTTATACACAAAGATACAAAGACATTAATTAATTCATCAGTTTTGATGTTGACTTCATTTAAAATTTCGTACACGCTTTCAAGTTATGGATAAAAATTAGGATGAATGGTTGCTCAGCAACCAATATGAGAAAATAAGTAAAATGAAATAAATACATTTGAAATAAGCAAATCCCTAAAACAAATTAGACTATATTATTGGAACACATTTATAAAAAATCTCCAAAATTTACAGTAATAATTTAAAAAATCTGGCAAATGTGTAGACAAAATTTCAAAACAATACAAATAAATTAACCGGTAAATTTCAGTATTCATTTATCATTGAATTCCATTAATCAAATGTGTCATTTTCTCTCAAGAAAAAAAGATAAATTGAAAATCATTGGATTTGCCATAGAAAAGCATTATTGCGGAAAATAAAATATTCTATATTTTCCGGACGAATGAATCAAATCAAACAAAAAACTATACTGCCTAATCCCAGTGCCTCACCAACATACCCACTTAATTTCAAGTCAATCGAATGCTTTTTACGTCAGTTATCGCGGAACAGCAGACTGACAGACAGACAGAAACAAAAGAATTTCGTGTCTCCGAATTTAGCCTTCACTGACGTTTCGGCAAAAATTGCTTTTCAAGTATGGGTTTGAATAAAAAAAACCCAAAGAATTCCAGAAAAATAAATTTTTTGACTTATTAATTTTATTTTCAATTTTTCAGAATTAATTTCATGCAATATCTTATCTGGGTTAAATAAGGCTCAAAATTTTATTTTAGGATGTTTTATTAAGTTGAATTAAAAAAAAATTGACTGCGCAAGACATTTACTATACATATATATTCCTGTGACGAATAATAAAATTTAGATGAATCACTGATCTATAAACAATTACTGAAAATTACCCAATTATTTTACATTATATTAGAACTAAAAAAGGTGGGGAATACATTAAGAGATTAAAGATCGTATTTTAATAACTCACAACAAATTTAATTTGTTTTTTTTTTGGTGAATGTTTTTTTTTATTTTATTTCTCATCAGCCACATTGCTAACGTTCGTAAATCAGCGAGAACGCTGATTGTAACTTCATGTAACACGTTGAGTTATTAATAAAATACATTCTTGAAGTTAAATTTCCTAATTTGCAAAAGTTTTTCAATACTATGTCTTGTTCGATTTCACAAAAATTGTGATTTTTTTTGTAGTGTTTGATGAAATAAAGTTTAAAATTATACTATAAAAATAATTACAATTACATGTTAAATGAGCAAAACAATTGAGCATGTCGTGATAATTACGTAATTTTTGGTATTGCTGTTAAGTGCTGATTCATTTCAACTTTATAATACAGATATTATTATGTTTTATGCATTTTTATATAATAATGAATGAATAACATTTTTACTTCTCGATCTTTTAAAGTAATTCACAATATCTTGGAAATATTGTGCTTAGTTACTTTAAATTTTTTCCTACAAAATTATACAAAAATGCCTTTATAAATACATTACAGCCTGTTAGAGGTTGTTAGGAATACAATAATAGAACATTTTGATTTTTTAATGGAGATATATTAATACAATTTACGTGTTCGAAAAAAATCATATTTCAAATATTACAGTAAGGTTTTTCTTCATTTTGACCCATAAATAATATTTTAAATCCGTTTAAGTCTTTATGTTACAATTGCACTTTTAAGTTCTATTAGGCAAAATGCATAAAATGTTAAATATATTCTAGCTGCATATTGATAAAAAATATTTAAATCTTAATACAAAATGCTTTAGATATAAACTTTTAAAGTGGATTATTTCTCATCCATTTACGTATATATAGTATTTTAAATATTAGAAATATTATATGAAAACTTGCAATTAATATACCCTTTTTCACAAACCATAGTTTTTTTATGAGATCAAAATGTATTATTTACTATGAACTTTTTAAAATAAATTGTGATATAAAAAGTGCTTAAATTTCATATTACTATGATACAATTTTTTGATATGTTTACAGAGATTAAAGACGATGATTATTGAAATAGAGCCATTTTTATTTCAAATTCGAAGTACAAAGCGTTAATTTCGAAATTTGTCTTATCAACAGAAAGAAAAAAGTTAGATACTTGCAAAGAGATAAATTTATTTTTAACGTATAATATTACTTAATTTAATATACTGTCTCAAAACTAAAAATTCCTACCGGCAATGCCGGGAGGAAGAGGTAGCTTTCATATACTTATTTATTTATTTATTTTAAATTAAGTTATATTATTTAAACATACGAAACTCAAATTAGTGAAACTCGATTATATAAAATTGAATACTAGTTTTTGTTGATACTGAATATTAATAAAAGTTTTTAGAAATTAATCATCTTTTATTCAAACTGGTTTTATTTTAAGCGATTTAGAGAGTAGCCAAATTCCACGATATCATGAAATGTATGCCATTTTAAAGTAACATGATGGATAAAACAAACCAATGAGCTTGATCGAAATCTTAATTCATGTGCACATGCACACTCATATTGAAATCAATTAATATATACGAGTGCTGTCGTGGGCATATTTAAAAAAATGTCACTCACATTAGAAATTCCAACTGCTATATCTCAGATGTTTTTTAATGTAAAGACAAAGCAAAAAATACTCCGGAATTCATTATTAAGATAAATATTTTAGAAAGAACCTTTTTTCATTATATATATATATATATTTTGTACATCATTTGTTTGTACATTTAAAAGATTTTTGACAAAATTAAATGGCCGCCTATTTGAAACAGGAGGGCGGATGAAGTTAGACAGAGAACTCGGTCAAGACATTGCTATGTACTATGCACACACGGAGTTATATCCAAATCACTTTGTAAATATGCGTATTATCGCGTGACAATTTTCAATTTTCAGACCATTTCAAAATGTCAACCACACTGGAAATTGAAAGTGCTATAACTCAGCCATTTTTCAAGACATAGATGAAACAAAAAATGCTCTGGAATCTTTGTATCAAGGTCAAACACACAAAAGAAAAATCTTTTTCAATTTCTTACTTTTTTGCACTTAATTTTAAAATTAATTTTTTTTTAAATTTAAATAATAAGATGGCGGATGAAACTGGTCAACGAATTCGGTCCAGACATCGGTATGTAGGGGAGACCGGGGATGGTTGACTAATTTTTTACTAAATCATACATATTTTTTGTGTTTTCATCCATACAGATAATAGAATCGCATTAATGGATAGAACAACTATTAAACTAATAAAAAACAACAAAACATAGTTAATCATTCAATATCATCATCATGTTCAAATGCATTTTACAGAACATCAACTTTTAGTCAATCTACCCCGGAACCGGGGTAGATTGACTATATTCCCGGAGTAAGTAGACCTACGTTTCAATAAGCAACAAATTATGAGAAGAGTCAAGTAATAAAACACTATTTTCAATTTAATTGAACTCTTTATTAAAAAACCATTTTAATAAGGTACAGACATCCTTTATAAGTCTTTATAAAAACTATCAACTCTTAGTATTTAAAGTTTTTGAAGTAAATGAAACTAAAATCTTCTTCAGTTTCATTTTAAATCACACATAAATCTTTCTATAACTTCTTATGAATGTAACATATTAATTCTTATTAATGTAACAATTTAAAAAATTTCTTACGCCACAAATTAAATGCACATTTTTCATTTCTCTATTTAAATAATAGTTGTTAAATACTTGTATTTAGTATTTAAACTTTTATAAACTAAACTCTTCTTCAGTCTCATTTTAAATCACATATAAATCTTTGTATACTTAAAAATATAAAAAAACAGGCAAGTTATCAGTCTTCATTATCAGAAATACAGTGTTTGCATTCAAAAAACATTAGATTACCTCTTACACATTTGACATGAGCCCATAACTTACAAGTTATGCACTGAATCCATTGTTCGCCAGAGACACTATCGGCGTAGGATTCAGTGCATTCTAAACAAATCGTGCTCTTGTCATCTAAATCCACAGCATCGTCATTTCCATCGACGGTGTCATCAGCAACACACCAAGTTACATCCAAATCGATTCATAAATACGCGTGTTATCAAGTGACAAAAATCAGATCGTTTCAAAATGTCAGCCATAAGAAAAATTCAAAGTGCTATAATTCTATCATTTTTTAAGATATAAACAAAATAAAAAATGTTGTGGAATTGTTGTTTTAAGTTATAACACATGAAAGAAAAATATTTTTCAACTTTCCATTTTTTTCGCATTTAATGTTAAATTATAATTTTTTTTACATTTTAAATGGCCGCCATTTTCAAACAAAATGGCGGATGATGCTGGCCGAGGAACTCGGTTGAGACATTTGTATGTACTATGTACATACCAAGTTTCATTAAAATCAGTTCATAAATACGTTAGTTACAGTATCACAAAAATCATACATATACAGGGTGATTCTAATTTTTTTTTTACAATAAAAGAGGGGTGATAGTACACATCAAGACAAACAATATTAAATAGGAGACCAAGGGTCCCAAACGTTTTCCAAAGGAGATAGCCGCCATTAAAGTTTAGGGACCAAAATTTCAAATAAACATAAAAAACGGAAAAATCGGCCGATTGATTTGAGAATTTCACTAAAATTATTCTTTATGTCGGTATTTTCTTGAAATTAAATAATAAAGATAAATTTCAAAAAATGCCGATAGGGGGCGCTTTAGACTTTGGAGTAACGAGCAACTATATTTTGCCGGTATTTTTTGCATCTTATTAAATGTTTTCGTAAGCTTAGACTTAAATTTTGAGCTCAAAATCTCAATAGTTGGGAGTAGTTAAGTAGACAAACTGAACTGTGTTCAGAGGGTTCAAATTTCAAATGATCATAAAAAACGGAAAAATTGGTCGATTCTTTTGCGTTTTTCGCTAAAACAAATTTTCAAATGAGCATTTTCTTGAAAATAAAATTTAAAGATAAATTTCACAAAACGCCGATAGAGGGCACCTTAGACCTTGGAGTAGCTTGCAACTATTTTTAACTGTTATTTTTTTAATCTCATTAAATGCTTTGAAAAGCATAAACTTACATTTTAGGCTCAAATTCTGAATCATTGGGAGTGTTTATGTAGCGAAAAATTGAATTGTGTTCGAGGAGGAGGGGAGGGTTAAATTTCAACTCCTGAAGACACTTCAATTTGCGCTACTTAACTACTCCTAAATATTCAGAGTCTGAGCTCAAAATTTAAGTTTAAATCTAAGCTTCCGAAAACATTTAATAAGTTTTTGCAAGCATCTAATTAGAACAAAAAAATAATGGTTAAAATTAATTGTTGGTTACTCTGAAGTTTAAGGCGCCTTCTAATGGATTTTTTTGAGATTTATCTTTAAAATTTATTTTCAAGAAGATACTGACTTAAAGAATAGTTTTATTTTAAACCGCAAACGAATCGACAAATTTTTCCATTTTCTATAATTATTTTAAATTTGAACAGTTCAGTTTGTGCTACTTAACTACTCCCTACTATTCAGATTTTGAGATCAAAATTTAAGTTTAAGTCCAAGAACATTTAATGAGATGCAAAAAATAGTTGTTCATTACTCCAAAGTCTAAAGTGCCCTCTATCGGCATTTTTTGAAATTTATCTTTATAATTTAATTTCAAGAAAATGCCGACATAAAGGATAATTTTAGTGAAAACCGCAAATCAATCGATCGTTTTTTCCGCTATTTTAAAATCATTCGAAATTTGAACCCTCTGAACACAGTTCAGTTTGTGCTATTTACCCACTCCCACTTTCAGATTTCGAGCTCAAAATTTAAGTTTGAGTCTAAGTTTACAAAAACATTTAATGAGATGCAAAAAATGCAGGCAAAAAATAGTTGTTCGTTACTCCAAAGTCTAAAGTGCCCTCTATCGGCATTTTTTGAAATTTATCTTTATAATTTAATTTCAAGAAAATGCCGAAATAAAGAATAATTTTAGTGAAAACCGCAAATCAATCGACCGATTTTTCCGTTTTTTATGTTTATTTAAATTTTGACCCCTAAACTTTAATGGCAGCAGACCTTTGGAAAACGTTTGGGGCCCTTGGTCTCCAATTTAATATTGTTTCTTTTGATGTGTTCTATCATCCCTGTTTTATTGTAAAAAAAATTTGGAATCACCCTGTATATATATATATATATATATATATATATATATATATATATATATATATTTATATATGTATATGGTTATATACAGGATGGTTAGTTATTAACGTCAGGTGTTCAGAGCCTTCTAGCGAGTAAAGTTTTGATCAAAACATAACCAAATTTGATCAGCATACATAGTAGACCATGGGATTTCGAATTCATAAAAAAAATGAAATAAAAAGTTTTAAAAATCACCACTAGGGCAATTTTAGCGTTGTTTATCGACTAAAATGCATTAATTTGCATAAAATCAATTGTGTGTAGCAATCATGAGTATAAAAGGAAAGGCTGGGAGAGTTCTCATCATTATCAACTCTCATCATACTTTGCTAGTCAAGCTCTGTTATCAGCAGAACTAGAATTGCAATGATGCTCGTCCTGAATTTCACCGATTACAGAATTTGCCAAAAGAACCGATGGACATAACAGATTTACAAAAGATGATTCATCGATTTGAAACTATGCGGCAGCAAGGCCTAGGACGCAAAGTGATTAGTCAATAACAAGTTAACAAAGTTGTTACTGCTATTGTCGAACAAGAGATAAAAAATATGCAGGTAACATCAGCGCTCGGGCAGTATTCCAGCAGTATAAAATTTATCTGTACTGTATTTTTTGCCATTTAACCATTCAACATTTACACTAATATACTTTTGGTGCTCCAAAATTGCTCATTTTATTCAAATTAAATGCATTTTAGTCGCATTTTAGTTAAAAATGCCCCTAGTGGCGATTTTTTAAACTTTTTATTTTCTTTCTTTCTTTTTTTTTTGGAGAACTCGAAATCCCATGGACTACTATGTACGCTGATCAAATTTGGTTATGTTTCGCCCAAAATTTTACTCTCTAGAAGGCTCTGAACACCTGACGTTAATAACTAACCACCCTGTATACACACACACACACACACACACACACATATATATATATATATATATATATATATATATATATATATATATATATATATATATATACATATATATATATGTATATATGTATATATATATACACCGAGTGTCCCAAAAATGACTGATGGATTTTAAAATTCAATAACTTGCACGCTTATAACGCCGACGGCGATTGAAGGCCAGGTGATCAGTGCTGAGTGAAGCGTAAATCTAGCCTTTAATCAGCGTCAGCGCCACCTATTGTTTGAGATGCGAATTAAATTAAAAATTACGGTAAAAAAACTCCTGACATAATATATAAACTTCCTGCAAAAAAATTTTAAATAGCTGTCACCGTTTGCAAGTTATTGAATTTTAAAATCCATCAGTCATTTTTGGGACACCCGGTTTATATACATATATATATGACAACATTTGAATGGAGGGTGGTTTTGGGGTCTGGGGGCCATGATCGGTGAAAATATACCAAAATTTTCCGAAAGTGTTTTTTTCCGGATGGCTGCAATAGGTAGCTTTTAACTTTTTGTAATGAAAGCTACCTAAAATGCATCTTTATGAGTGTAAATTAATCATTTCCTTCTATTCGTAATATATCTATAAATAAAGAATTTTACGATATGCAATTTTTAAAGTGACACAAAAAAATGAAACAAAAAAGACTGATTGTAAATCGAAAAAAAGAGTTAGAAAAATGAGAAATTTCAAAAGCAGTTGCAAGGAGAAAAAGAACTTGTAGATGGGAAATCAATGCATACCATTGTACGATTTTCTTTGAAAAGATATGAAATAAAAATAACATGGGAAAAAATTTCCTCTTCGGCTTAAAAATACTTTAGAATTTTCAAGAAAAGACAGAGTTTTATACATAATTCTATATTCTCAGTTTCCGTTTATATTTTAATTCAAAATTGTCATTTATATGAAGAGTATGAGAAAATCAAAAATATAAATAGAGTAATAAAGTGAACTTTTACTGCAATCTCGTTCCTATTTGGAATAAATTTTTATTTTCATTTAAGTGATATTTTAAAAAATAATGTATTTCAGAATCAGCGACAAAATAGAAAGTTTAAAATTTAACTTACATTTATTTTTTCCCTTTTCCGTTAAATTTTACCGTAAGAATTCATTGTTTTTTATTTAAAATTAGTTATACTAAGGTAATTATTTGTTATGTTTGGTTAAATTTTTGTTCCAGAAATTTACGCCACAGGTTCAATTCGCATTTAAATATTAATGTTGCTTAGTACATTTTTCATTTTAAAATTTGTGTCGTATATCGGTTAACAATCTACTTATATGCTTAAAACTTTTAATTTATTTTGTGTAGCAGAAACCTTTTAGATTTTATAAAAATAAACTTATATTAGTGCAAGATAAGAGTACAATTCAAGATTTTTTAAATGAAGTTTGTCTTTAAATAATATTGCAAAAATTAAAATTTTTCTGAATGAGAAAAAAATATTTGTTTAAAATTATAAAACATATGTTATAAAAGAAAAACAGAGGAAGTTGGGATGCTTTAATAGCAACATTTGACGCAAAGTTTTCCATCACTGTACCGATATTTCTATTTTATGTAAAAAATAACTATTTATACTCATTACAGATTAGAGCAATAGATAATGAACAACAATATTCAATTAAAAAAAACACAGTGCACAATAATTTATAAATAAAATATAAGGGATTGAATACTAAACAACCAAAGAAAAATTTATCCAGTGATTGTTGGTTTGGAAAAAAAAGTTATCATTCTAATCAGTATTTTAGTAAATACAACTTTATCCCAGATGGCAGGTAAAATACTTGGTTGATTGGACTCAATCAGTTTGAAAGCAATTTCACAAAATTATTTCCTGACAGCTTTGCTTAATTCCATAGATACGTCGAAGGTCCATGATCCGCATAAACTCAATGTTTATTTTTAATATATGCGACCCATTTTCGTTGCATTAAGATATTGACTATTTATCAGCTATTAAATGGATTTAATTGGATTAGTTGCTACATTTTCTAGTTTACATTTTTTAAATTACTTGATTTGTTCACTGATTTATCACAATGTGAAATCGCGTTGTTTTCTTGAAATATTAGTTTATCTGAAGATATAAAACAAAATCTCCAAAGTACCGAAGGAAGTTTAGAGTTTACTGTACGAGAGAGAAAACACAATTTACAGAATCCTTGGATTGTCAAATAACACCAAACTGCAATTACAGAGAAAAATATATTATTTGTATTGACACACTTATACCTGAACTATTCACCAATTCTCTTTAATAGAAGTCTTCCGTACTGTTTACTTGTTCCCAGGTAAATTCCATTCATCGTAAAAAATAATTTTAGTCAATTTATTAAGTGGTAAGTACACCTGACTTTTGACCCATTTCAAATGCGCTTTTCTATGTTTTTTTTTTTGTTTTTTTTTTTTGTTTTTTGAAGCATTACATATTTTATTCCTGTTGCATTTATTTGATTACGTATAGTACGATCACATACTTGTATGTTACACTTAGACCATTCGGCCTTCATTAAGCCATTTTCTACAATATTTTGTTCATACCTCGGCCTGTGACATTACACTTAAATACAGAATTTTTTCGAAACATATTCGTAAGAGCTTCATTAAAACTGAAAAAATCATGAAAAATTGCGCAAACGACGTTTGTAGTCAAAAACACACATATGAAACACAGTTCAATTATATGCATACCTTAGTATCTTTTCTGGTGATACACTTTTTACAAAAAAAATGCTATCATAGAACCACCTTACGACAAAGTATCTCATGATTCAAGTGCACCCTGCAGGCCGTACCCAAATACCTGAATACCGCAATACATATATATGAAATTTAAATAATTTCTATGTATAAATTCGTATATTTTTTATTATTCAAAAAAGACATATTCAACTAAAAACATCGATAAGCAAACAATTTGTATTTAAAAAAACATCAGGATTTTTTATTTTTGAAAGATGTAAATCGACCAAAAGCAAGTCAATAAACATTTCTATTTCAACATTCTTTTGAAAAAAAAAATAAAGAAAATTAACAAAACTACTTAAAGATTTGAAAAAGTACAAATAAGAGCTTATGGGCCTTCTGTATGATATGCTGTCTTTTTATGAATTATATTAATATAAATGTAGATGTAAATTTTTAAAATCAGAATTTACAGGAATCGAAGATATTTTTTATTATACATCAGTTTCTGTCACAGACACATACTTTTTACCTTTTTCTCGATGTTGCTTTAGAACCATGAAAACTGTGCGCTAAGGGAAGAATTCCGTTATATACCAATACCAATTTTACTAGTTTTGCTGCAAACAAATTTATTTAATTAATAAAAAAATTTTCGTAAATTACAGGTTGCATACAAATTTATTTATTATAAACAAAATGCATGAGAAAATATCTGATACTGAAATTAAAATATCTTTTTTAACTTATTCATTATTCAACCTGTGTTCCTGTGTTTCAAAATAAATTTATTATCTTTTACAATATTTTTAATTAAAAATGTCTTTCTGCATCATGAATATTTAACTAACACAGAACATATTCCATTACTATGTAATGGAATAT
The DNA here is from genome assembly GCA_964019185.1 of Maratus speculifer. Lineage (NCBI taxonomy): Eukaryota > Metazoa > Arthropoda > Arachnida > Araneae > Salticidae > Maratus > Maratus speculifer. The sequence goes on from OZ025294.1 coordinate 171,760,837, forward strand.
TGTACTTGAAGTTTATTTTTAATTTCATAGAACGAAAATAAATTTCAAATCTTATCGTAATTTTTGCATTAATAAGATTTTGCTTCTGTGACTCTCGTCCCAAACATATATGAATATATTATAGCTTCTTTTTTACGGAGTTCTTCGTATACTCGAAACCATAATAAAGTATATATTAATACGAATACATATCTGAGAAAATACATTTCAAAAGAAATGAACTGTAAAATCTGACCTATTGAAATCTTCTCCGAAATCATTATACAGAACTGATATTTTTTTAAATATAATGAAGTTGCATTTACTTAGGTTTAAAAAAAGTGAAAAAAAATAAACTCGTAACTTTTATTTAAAACTTTTGCTATTATTATTATTTTTTAATTAGATATTTTTTTATAATTTTTGCTATTTAAAAATGGAAGAAAGATATATATCTAAATATTGTATATAATAGTTTGTCTTGATTGACTCATAATCATTGCATAGCCTAAAGTATTGAATCTAGAAGCAGAAAAGTTTAAAATAAAACACTTCTAATGATATAAACGCATACCAAGAAAGAATTTTTGAAAATACTTCCCCCAACCCTCAAAGAATTAAAAAATGGGGTAAGAAACTTTAGAACATCGTGGCACATCTGAGCGGCATTTTAGGTAGGATGTGAAATTTCAGAAAAAAAAAATAACGCACGTATTTGTGCGATTTTTTATATTCCCTTCCCTCTTGTCTCACCTACGGGAGTTAAAAGTAAAAATTGATCGAAAACTTAAGAACATATGGCATACTTCAGCAACAGATTTAGGTAGGAGCGAGAAAGCAATTAAACATGTATTTTATTAATTTAAAAATAATTTCCTAATAAAAAATATTTAAACATTGTATATTTTAAAAATTTTAAAAATCCTTCCATCCTTCTATTAGGATTAGAGGTAGTGTTCAAACTTTTATGTCATTTCACCATATCCTAGCAAAAATTTTAGGTAGAAGCTTGAATTTCAGTATAATTAATCAACCAAACTATTCTTAACTATGTAATTTATCTGTTTTAGAAATGGGATTGAAGCAAGTTTTGAGTCATTTCGTCATGTCCCAGTAGCAGTTTTAGGTATAAGTAGAATATTTAAGTATAAAAAATGGTTAAACACATGTGCGTTTAGAGATATTTTGTCTATTAAATCGACATCATCGACATTGAATGGATAAGGTAACATTATGTGAATAAGATAGCTTTTACGGATATTTAATTATCTATTCAGATTTTTTTTAAATTTTTTTAGGGGGCAATCCTTACTGGATACTTTTGTTTGATTGAAATTTTTTATACAAAAACCGACCAACGCAGCGTAGAAGATGAAGGTTGCTAGTAGTGAATATAATTAATGTGAATAGAAACATATGTTGTTATTAATTGGCAGGAACTAATTCAAACAAAATAGAAAATCTTGAAACGCTTGAACGGTCAACATGGTTCAGTACTATGCAGAACAGATAAACGGGGCTACAGGTAAAAATTATGCAACTCTTAACGGAAACACTACTTCGAATCTCATAAAAATGTATATTTTAGTAATTTTTTAACTGAACAGGGAACATACAATGATTCAAAATTCTCAGTTTTCAATTAATGCTCTAAAAATAGAAATAATTGATTATGGTGCTAAATGATTACGGGCCTAAAAGTTTATGGAGCTAGATGGTTTAAAAATACTATATTATACGCACTGTGAGTGTGTATGTGTGATTCTCAAAATAGGGGGCATTTTATGTCTTTCGCCATACAAAAAAAAAATTGAGAGGTTTTCTGTCGTGTTTTTATATTTAGATATGTTTGTCTTAATATTATTCACTAGCGGCCTTCGCCCGCTACGCTGGTCGGTTTATCTAAAGAAATCTTGAAGAAGTAGTTAGATAAGGTTCAGACATACATTAAAAAAAAAAAAAAAGCAAGTCGATCATTCAAAAAACGTTGGGAAATATCAAATATTTACTGTAATTTTTTAAGAAAAACAAAGTTTCGAAAAAAAAAATTAAATCGAAAAAAAAATTACACTGACATATTAATGCAAGGAAATTTTCCCAGAGAGAAAATTCGCCTTGAATACAATATTTCAAATTCTTTTAATTGCTTATAGGCGTTAATGCCAACATAGTGAAAAAAAATTCCATGCTGGGAATCGAACCCGGGCCATCAGTATGGCGCACTGACGTTCTACCGACTAAACCACATGGAACGACAGCCAGCTTGAAACTTTCTCATACTTAAGTAGACTGGCGAAAACATAACGATAGCGCGTTTTAAAATCGCACAGTGACATCTATTGGATTTTATATGTACTAAAAAACGTTATGTACTAAAAAACGTGAGCAGCGCACCTAATAGTTTCTTTTGTTTCTTTTTGTTACTTTTTTGTCTGTTGTCCGATTTTGATGAAACAAAGCCTATACACTGCCCGGGAGTGTGCATTCTTCATTAGTGAAAACCGCATAAAAATCCATTCAGTAGTTACGAAGATAACCTCGAACAAACAGACAGACAGACAGACAGACAGACAGACAGACAAACAATTCAAAAATTTTTTTTTGTGTTTCATTGGTTTTCTTTTATCGCCCTGACTCCATTTTTGTCAATTATCTTCAATGTACAGACACACCGGGTCCTACTGTTTTATTATATGTATAGATTATTTGCACTCAAGAATTACTCTCTTTTTAGTTAAAAAACATCTTAAAATAACAGAAAAAATGTTCAAAATGTCATTAGCATGGATGTCCACAGCAGCTGTGCCTTCTGTATATTAGCATTTTTCAAGAGTTAATATCATGTTTATAAAATAAAACAAATGTTATTCTTTCTTTAAATTAATCAAGGAGAGGATTTATCCAATAAATTTCTTTTTAAAAATAAAATTATAGTATATAAAAAAAGAATTGAAGATTGTCCTCCATATTCTATTTCCAAAACAAGATCATATTATAACAGCTGGTTATTAATCAAAATTTCATTTTCACATATGACAATAGTTTGAAAATATAAAGTTTCTCCATGACAACAAATAGCCATTTTATCCCAGCCTGAAAATAGAAGCATGTATTGTATTTTAAGAATAGAAGTTGAATATTAGGGGCGTACATCAGTTGTATGTCATTAGAATGGATAGTAATTTTCATGTTTATTTTATAATTAAAATTTTTATTTTACTTATTTGCATAGGACTTTTGTGTTTTAAAAAGCCCCAGAAAGGACTATTTCATTGTGATTATATTATGGCTCATAATCTTATTTAAATTAAAATTTGTCATTAGCATGGACAAATATCAGTGTCATTAGCATGGTTTTTCTGTCCATATTAAAGACTCCTATGCGCATAAATGTAACCATTGCTTATATTGTATCTTTTATAAAGTTTAATTTTACCTATAAATTTCGGTATTACATTTATTATCCCTAAAATATGCATTAAATCTGTCAGAAAATCACTAAGACAGCTTCTTACATTGTTAGTGTCAGAATGTTGCTCATGTAAACAAAGTTTGCTCTTTGGTAATGTTTTTATTCTCTTTATATGTATATATGTAAAAATGGAAACCATTTGCTGAAAAAGAAGGCTAATAAATATAGAAAAAAATATTTAAACAGGAAGAAAATAAAAATTTCTTAATATATTTATTCCATACAATTTGTTTTGTCATTAGCATGGCTCAAAAATACTAATTATTTTTTTTAAGTTATTTTTTAAATATTTAGCTCTGCTGACTACATGTAAAGTATACCTAATACTATATTAACAGCACCTATTTTTTTCTAATATTTTGCTAACAGTAATTTTTTTAAGATTTCACTTTTGAAATTGTCCCCTATTTTGAGAATCACCCGTATAATATTTATCCTTTTTTTCTAAATGCGTTTTTTATGTGTTCGTGCACTTTTCCGAAAAATTTTATTTTAGGTTAACATTTGAAAATTTCCAAAATTGTGTAACTCGCTTATTTTTTTAAATATATCTCACATTATAGATCTGAATGAAAAAAAAAATGAAAAATTCGTTCTTAAAACTTTGAGGATTTTCAAAGTATTTTATTAAAATATTTTTCATTTTATTTATTTTGACCGAAAAGGAAAAATATGCCTTAATACTCTCAAATAGTATGCTTTCTGACACCACAAGAAATTTTAAGATGATAGTAACAACCATTTTTCACGAAAGAGTATTGAATAGACATACTGTTAAAAAAAATGATAGAGATAAACTATAAAACTAATTAGTTCTTGAAAGCTAATCTATAAGTAAAAGAGATTTCTTTTAATTTTTATAACAACTGTAACGTGTATATTTACTTTAAAAAAGAATTTAACTTCTATCTCTGTTTTCAAGTAAAATACATTATGTTAAATATTTCAGAAAAATTGCTTCATTTTTGTTGTCTAGATGTTCCAAGTATCCTTAAATAAATGAATGATAATAAATATATATGTTTAAATTTATCACAATTCTGTTATCTTTAGCATGTAATATTCATTAAAAACAAAAATAATAGTATATTGTATGGGTATATTGTGTACATCGAAATGTAAAATTAAGCAGATTTTAGCGAAATATTTAACATCATGTAATTTACATAAAAACGATAGAAATGATTTTTTTAATTGCAAATACGCACATTATAGCCCATATATAAATCAAAAGTTATTTAATGTCATGAAAAAATTATCTTTCAAGAAATAATTAACCTTTAATATGTCTGTATATATATATTTTAACTATACATATCTGTTATCGGCGCACTTTTCTAAAAAAACTGTGGAATAATATCGTTTTCAATTTTTTTTATGTTCTGTCAAAAAAAAAAAAAAAAAAAAAAAAAAAAAAAACATATTATTTGAAAATAATAATAAAAAGCAATTTTCATTTTGACTTAAAAGAAATAAAATTATAAATACTTTACTAAAAATTCGAAGAACATATTTTTTCTTAGATATATAATGTTGGAATTTTTTTAAGAAACAAGTTAGCTTCACAAATATGAAAATTTTATTTGTTTACCCAAAATAAAATTTTTGAAAAGTGTAACAAACCAAAAAAGCCCATTTTGAAAAGAAGGCAATACATATCTTTAAAACCTTCAAGAACTTTGGCCTATAATCATTTACCATAATAATCTTTTAGTTCAATTTTTTAGGCTGATAATTAAAAACTTGAATAATTTTCACAAAAATGAGTTTAAGTAAATAAGTTTACACAATAACTTTACCATTCTCTGAATTTTTCAATTCCTGACAACTCATTTGAATTATCCAGTAACATTTACTTTACTACTATTTACTATTATACAATTACCATTATTACCGTTTATAAACATTTTTTTACAGTTAAATGTTTAGTGCTCTAATGTCTAATATGATAAAGTTACAATTTTACAAGCATCTGTTAGCATGTCTAACTTCAATCAAGATTGTATATTATAAGGATAAATTGTACGAAAACTCGCAACATGTTGTATGAAAAATATAGAAGCTAAAAAAGTATTAGTTAAATTTATGCTTGATGGTGTATTAATATCATAATTCTCTTAATTATGCCTTATATTATCTTATGTAATTTTAATATACAGTCGGCTCTCTTTGATTCGAACTCGTCGGGACAACAAGAAATGTTCGAATTATCCGAAGTTCGAATAATGGAAAATATGACATAAAAACAGGCTTAATATGGTATTATTACAAAGGAATTAATGTTATAGTGTTTTTATAAATTTTTTTCGTCTGTTATCATTATAATATGACTTAATATTAAATTAGATTGTATAAATACGTAAACTAATTATAAGAATAGAAACAAGCACAATGGAAGAAAAATTTAAAGGGTCACTGATGGACAGACGGGATTCTAAGAAAGTGAATATAAATGTATTGGATTATATTTATACTTCTTCGGAACAATTTTCACAAAAATCAAAGAAAGAAAGTTATTCAAATGATCTGAAATCCGTGAGAAAGAAAAAAAAATGAAAAATTGGAATTCTAGTTCGTTCGATTTAAACGAAGTAAGAGAAAATGAGTTCGAATTAATGAAAATATTTAAAATTTTTCTACCATTAAAAGTTACGGGACTTCATGTTTAGTTCGAATTAAGCGAAGATTCGAATTATTCGATTTCGAATTAACGAGAGTCGACTGTATTTTGTAAGCGTTAATATTTGCAATGTATAGTGCAAAGTGTCAAATTATTGCCGGGAAAGCAGCATTAATTACGTCTACTGTTTGATTCTAAGTTACTATCCCAATGTACTCAATTAAGCAGTATATGTAAATTACTATCCAATATCGTCTTAAATATACATATACTTTTCATTCACAGAAGTGAGAAGTTAGTCGCGTAGTGTTTTATAAATTATCCACTGTTATTTTATTGTGCAAATATCAGTAATATATGATTTATTGTATTGTTAATTTATGTCAAAGTTTGCAGTTGGTTTGTGTTTCAGCTCCCTCGAGATTCCAGTGATAATTTACACTCAAAGCTAAATTCCAGGGGATTTACAGGAACACGTCCGGAAGTACATATTTATTTACACATCGTCTTTCATCCAAATAATCTGTGAAATTTTGTTAAGGTATTTTGAAAGTGTACACAAGTGTTTTATGATATATGCTGGCCGCATGATTTTGACATATCATCCCGTTTTTAAAATGTATTTTCGTAAATAATTTATGAATCTTATAGATCAAAATGTTATGATTCTTAAAAATGTTTCTTCCTAGTATTTGTACTTGTTAGAAATTCGTATTTCCTATAAATTATCATTCTTTTCAATCCATTTTAAGGATTAGAAAGAATCATCACTTTATATTTTCAAATTTTGTTTAGTCTTAAATATTCAAATTTATTTAATAGTTATCAATAATGATACATTCTATAGATATTTGAATAATTTAATCAAATTATTCAGATTGAAGATATAATTCTACCACCTAAAATAATAGAAAACGAAAAATATACAATTTTGCATAAATCTACAGTTTGCATCTAATAATTTTTTGTATATATATATTTTTTTATATGTTCCACTTCTGATTTAATAAAACGTTTTTTAATGTACTTCAGAATTTTTATTTGATCATCAGCAATCTATTCCATTTTATTAATTTCGGTTATAAATGAAAACACATAAAGTGTATGTTAGTGATAAAAGAAGTGTTCCATGTTCTTTTTAGTTGATTTATATTTGTCCAGTAAAATAACTTTTAATTCAATGAATTATTAAATCTTTTTATACTGTTATAACGTTATCTGATAAACACAACTCCTAAAAAACAATTCCGTTCACAACATTGGTGTGTTCGACTCTCAGTAATAAACTTATTTAACATCATATCTACTTAAAACATACATTTAATTCTATTAATATATATTTTCATTATCATCATTATCTAATGTTAGAATAACATCATTAACTGTGTAGTCTTATAAATAAATAATTCGTCTAAGAAATGATAGAAAAGTTTATTGTGGAAGAATATTTTGGAATATGTATACATAAAAATCTAAGAAAACTGTTATTAAATGTTACATGTATCGTAAACTTTTTATAACTATCCGATTGTTAATGTATATCGCTTATTAATTTCATTTTGCTCGATAAACAAGTAAACTTCAATAATCGTATAATTTCAGCAATTACTTATCGAGCCAAAAACTTTCGTATACCTATAGGTGATTGTGTTATTAAGTAAATAAAATTAACACTTCTTTTTACTCCATTTATTTCTCTTAACTACTTTTGCCCCACCAGTGGCCGCGAGGTTTTGACCTCCAAACTGGTAGACTGTAGGTGCTGGGTTCGAACCCAATCGCGACCGTCGGCCTAACCGTTCGAAGTTTTCCGTGGTTTTCTTCGAACCTTGCGTAAATACGGGTTAGGTTGCCTTAGAAAGATCCCCCACGGAGGGCAACCCCCCCCAATAGGGCCTATATCCCATAGCGTAGATAATCGGCCGACAAAAATACACACACACACACACACTTAATTACTTTTTTTTCTTAGCTTAAAAAGAAAATATTTTTAGAAACAACGAATTTTATTAAAATGCTAGAGATAATGTATAATGAGAAATATTATACTTAAAATAAAACGATAAAAAAAATGTACAAAAATGTTTTTTATATTTAGGATACACTCATGTTTTAATTACGCAATTTCAGTTTTGGTCGGTTATCATTAGAGTAACGGTACCGATATTAATGAAATTAGGTATCTATATAGGTTGATGAATATTCAACAGTTCTAAAACATACGTATGAGTGAGCGTAGGACACATCAGTGTCAGAAGGTATAAGAGAGAGCTCATAGAGAAAGAAAAAAATTAAGTGGCAGAAAATGGCTTTCTTACAAATATGCAACTTTCACAACGTGAACTCATACTGAATCGCAGGCCATTTATGGGTCATGTGACACTCAGTATCACACCGGAAGAAACGTATTTTCCAGGTACTGGATGGTTTTGAGAAATTGAAAGTGAGTTTCAATTTTCCTCAACAGAACGTCTCAAACATGCTCCATAGGTTTTAGGTCTAGAGTTCTGACTGGCCAATACATCAAGGGTGTAGCGTCAGTTTTCAGAATTTTAACAACCAGATGAGCTCTATCCGCTAGTCCATTAAAATGAAATAAGGTTCAATTGCCTCCCTGGAAAAAAGAAATAGGATATCAATATATTATTAATTCAGATCGCACGAGTCACAAAGCCATTGCCAAGCGAAGGGAGAGCTTAGCACCCATCAAACCCGTATCCTGCCCTGATCATCGAACCTCCTCTGTCATAATGATCTCTTTCTTGAACCTTGAAAGACGGGCAGCTGATCGTTGGTTTTATTCAGATGAGAATACGTAAATAATTAGTGTTTAAGGATAAACGAAACTCACTAATGAACTCGACAATCCTCCCCTCTTGTTTTTGGTCCGAAGTCCGTGATCAGTCACCATACCAAACAAGTTTGTCTGTATGCAGAAGTGATAGGGAGTTAATGATCAGATCCGAGGTTTGTGTCAAAGAATTGGATGAACATTGATACAGTATAGATAGTATAAACTTATGTGACAACCAAAAGGTGCAACTTCCAAGGGATCTTAAGGAAAGACGTCACAAAGTTTACAATACAGTTTATTATCGCGTCAGTATACTGGATTAACAAACATTCTTCCTCAATTTGAATCCAACTATTTTTTTCCGAAAATTTACATAAATTATTTTCAAACCACATGTGAATTGATACGTATAATAAATGAAAAATACGAAAAATATAAATTAAATGTACGTTTGGTGATGTATACGTGCATTTTTAACTATCAAATTATGCTTAATTATATATATAATGAAAAAGCGTTGGAAAATTAAGATGTCTATTGACAAGATTTTTTGTTGTTGTTGTTTAGAATTGTCTACCAACTGTTTTAATAAATATCCAATATTTTTAACAAAGAAATAAAATAAGTGAACAAATATGTTATTTTTTTGTTTATTTATGCATATACTTTAAATATTTCATAATTTATTAAAATTATGATATTATATTTTAATATGATTTTCTTAGTCTGGAATTCCTGACTTTTAATTTGAATAAGCAACTACGTTTTAGGGGGAACTGGGGCACATTGATACAGTTTTTTTTCTAAGAAATATTATGGTGACTAGAAAGCAGAAATTTCGAGTTATTTTTCCATGTGGTGTTAGCAAAACATCTGTATTGTGTTATAAAAATGCGCAATCGTTGTTTTATATATTATTTTTGCAAGTAATTTTGAAAAAATTAAAAAAGTCATTTGGATCAATGTGCCCCATCCCCGGGGCAGATTGATACACCTCATGTGACATTTTGATACGTCTGGGAAAAAGCAGAAAAAAATAACACCAATGCACATTTTTCATAGAAAAATAGTTAGTAAACCATTTTATATTCATTTATAGAAAATCAAATCGTCCTCAATTTATTTGTAATCAATATTAAAGCAATCAAAATGAAGTGTATAATCACCTGATGTTCTGGCTGTTCCTTGTCTGATTGTTGGCTGTGGTAACTTTATCATATCTGGCACTTCAACCCCAGCATTATCTTCTTTCTTAGGAAAGGTGAAAAAATTACCAGGTTTTCTGTTTATAAATCGGTTTATATACAGAAAATAAAGGATAATTATATTAAAAAATCTGTTTATAATATAATTATCCTGTGCTGTTCTGCATCTTGTTTCTCTTACTGAACATTTCTCATATCGAAAATACTTTTTTCTCCTGAGAATTGATATAAATTTGAGATTTTCCAGGCTGCCGTCGTTTTCTTTTGTAAATTCTACTAGCACTAGATTTTGGGTAAGTTCATACGTCTTCTGCATGCAAAAATACTATAAAATTTTCTAATATAAAGAAATTACAGCTATATCACTTCAATAAAAACTAATATTAGAAATTTTTTGCAAAAAATGGTTGGATTAAGGAGTGTATGGTGAAAAAAAAAGTAATGAAAAAATGAACTAGAAAAGGATTTATGTTGTATCAATATATTCCGACATAGACAGTATCTATGTGCCCCATACTGCCATTTTGAATAAAATGAGCCTCAAATCCAACACATTATAATTTACCTAACAATAAAAAATGAGAAAAAGACAAAGAGTAGCTTTCTTTGCCAGGGAGAGTATTCTTTTCGGTTGAATATACTAGAACAGTTGTACAATACCATTTCGATTGTCGAACTCAAATTTACTTTTGACCTACAAAAACAATGAATTACCCATCCCATTTCATCAAACTACTGAATCATTCTAAGACTTTCTGTATATAGTTGAGTGCACTAGTATCACCTTTTGGAGCTGTTGTCAAACTTCATGTAATGACCCTGTGTACAGTACAGGGAGTGTATCAATGTGCCCCACTTCCCCCCACTTGTTTTTCGAAATTCATTTTTTTTGTTTAATATTGTTACGAATTTTGTAAATAGCTAGTGTTTGTAATGCAAAATAATGTAAATAATCTTATTAAGCTCCATTCCTTTACTAATATTAGTTTTTGTTGCATTGTCTCTGTTATCAAGCAAACTTGTCTATTATTTTCAGTGAATGTCTATGGCAGCTTGGCGAAATAATAGAGATATCGCCAAGTTGGCGTCACTTTTGGCGACTAATTTTGGTCGCCAAATTTGCCAATATATCGCCAAGTTGGCGACAAACTTGGCGATTGTTGGCGACGGTACACCTTCACTCTCTATGGTAACCCCCCATTTTAGATATGCTGATACATTGAATGTTGTTCCGTGGTTTTCCGGATTTTTCTAGAAGGTTGTAGAAATTTCCACCGCATGCGGCGAGACTATATATAGGAGAGCAATAGGAGCTGCTGTGGTTATTATTTATCAGTCAGTCATTGAGTGAGCTACGATTGTCAAAGCAAGTTTGCTTGAGCTTTATTTACGTTGTTTTGAATGTGATTTAGTGTTGAGACGTTGTATAAAGAGTCTCGGGAACCTACATCTGCACTTGTACGATAGATTTGAACAATTATTTTTGAATACCTAGGAATATTTGTGAGTTTCAAAGACTCGGTTGTTCTGAAGATCTGTAAATAAATTATTTTCTACTTTTCTAAGAGACAAGAATTTGCAGTCGTCTAACCATAAGATCAAAAGAACCCTATATACGCTGTAAAATTTGGTGTCAGGAGTCGGGATCTTATGGCGAAAACAAGAACAATGGGCCGACAACTGAAAGAACTGTTAGATGCTATCAATGGCATAAAAACAGAAAGGAATAAAGGCCAAGAAGAGTTGGCGGAAAAAATGAATAAAGGCCAAGAAGGGTTGGTGGAAAAAATGAATAAAGGCAAAGAAGAATTGGCGGAAAAAATGAATAAAGGCCAAGAAGAGTTGGCGGATAAAATGAGTAAAGGCCAAGAACAGTTGGCGGAAAAAATTGACAAAGGCCAAGAAGAGTTGGCGGATAAAATGAATAAAGGCCAAGAAGAACTGAAGAAAACTTTTGAAGAAAAGTTCTCGTCGGTAGAAAGAAGAATATGTTCGGTAGAAGAGAAAATACTGGAAGTAGAAGAGAAAATTCAGAATGAAATAAGTAACGTATAAAAACATTTCATATTTATTTACTTAGAAGGTGTCACAAATAAAAATTAAATTAAAGTGTTGACATGTTTCGGTTCATTAATAAGAACCGTATTCATAACATATAAAATCAGTAGAAAATTAAATGACACTGGATATAAATATAATTTAAAAATCAAAACAAAAACATTGCGCCCGCTATGATCGTGAATATAGCCATTGCCAACGCGGCATATAAATATAATAAATTTTGACCAAAAATTAAATTTAAAATGTATAAAATTAAAATTAAAAAAGTAGAAAAACTAAATGACTCCGGATATAAAGGTAATTTAAAACCCCCCAAAAACATAAAATATTGCGCCCTCTATGATCGTGAATAGCCAATGCCATCGCGGTTCCTCCTATTAGACTCATCCTTTAAATATTTATTAAGTAATTCTAACCACAAACTCGGAATGTCATAAGAATAAGAATCATTACAAACTCTATCCCTCCTAGAATATATCTCTATGGATTCACGGATGATTAATTTTCGGAATAAACTGGAAATGAACACTAATCTACTATCTTTAAAACAAATTTTAACCCCCCTCTTTAAAAACAATCTTGATAACGCAGTCTTATCCCTACCAAATTTTATGTCCAGGTAGAAAGTTTGGGGTTAGAAAGAAAGAGCATGAATGTGACATAAAATTTGGTAGGGATAAGACTGCGTTATCAAGATTGTTTTTAAAGAGGGGGGTTAAAATTTGTTTTAAAGATAGTAGATTAGTGTTCATTTCCAGTTTATTCCGAAAATTAATCATCCGTGAATCCATAGAGATATATTCTAGGAGGGATAGAGTTTGTAATGATTCTTATTCTTATGACATTCCGAGTTTGTGGTTAGAATTACTTAATAAATATTTAAAGGATGAGTCTAATAGGAGGAACCGCGATGGCATTGGCTATTCACGATCATAGAGGGCGCAATATTTTATGTTTTTGGGGGGTTTTAAATTACCTTTATATCCGGAGTCATTTAGTTTTTCTACTTTTTTAATTTTAATTTTATACATTTTAAATTTAATTTTTGGTCAAAATTTATTATATTTATATGCCGCGTTGGCAATGGCTATATTCACGATCATAGCGGGCGCAATGTTTTTGTTTTGATTTTTAAATTATATTTATATCCAGTGTCATTTAATTTTCTACTGATTTTATATGTTATGAATACGGTTCTTATTAATGAACCGAAACATGTCAACACTTTAATTTAATTTTTATTTGTGACACCTTCTAAGTAAATAAATATGAAATGTTTTTATATGTGAATGAAAAAAAGGTGAAGTGATATTGTTTTAGTTTTTGAAAAAAGAAAGCTAACAACAGTTTTAACATTGAAATAAGTAACGTTGAAGAGAAAATAGTTGACGTAGATGTAAAGCTAAATAAAAGAGTAGAAGATCTTGAGAAGAAGCTTTCAGCGTCCAGTGGTAATTATGAAGAATTTAGGAATCCGCCTGCTTCTCCCGTGCACATCAAGCTGTCGACATACGACGGAAAGAGTTCCTGGCAAGTTTACAAGACCCAGTTCACCATTGTAGCCGAAGCGAACAAATGGAGTGACGAAGTGAAAGCTTGTCAATTGGCAGCGTCTTTGAGAGGAGAAGCCGTCGACGTGCTGCAAACATTGCCCGATATGACGCAACTAAATTTTGAGATTCTAAGTTGTGCACTTGAAATGAGATTCGGGGAAAAATTCTTAAAAGGTTATACGAGAATACAAATGAAGAGCCGCCATCAAAAATCGAGTGAAACCCTTCAAGAGTTTGCCTCAGAAATTGAACGGCTTGCAAATTTAGCATTCATCGACTGTCCAACGAATATACGGGAAATGTTCTCACTGCAGTACTTTGTTGACGGAATAAAAGATCCAAAAGTGCAGAGAGCGGTACGAATGGCAGATGTGCAGGATTTAAAGGCTGCATTACTATATGCCTTAAAGTTGTAAGCAGCTACACAAGCCAGCCAAAGGGATCGTCATTCAGTCTGAGGGGCAACGGTGAACAAAAGCTCAGACACTGAAATCGACGTCTTGAAAGAAATTAAGAAATTAAATCAAGAGCTTGAAGCCTTAAAATATGGAAGAACAAGCTCAAGGAGACAGAATCTCACGTGCTGGGGATGCGGTGATACAGGACATCTCCGAAGAAATTGCCCCAAAATCCACGAACGTGAGATAAATTCAAACAGTCAGCAGGGAAAATAAATTTTGGCCATCTCGCGGGGCAGAAGTTGCCAGAGAATGAAAATCCCCACCTGAAGATCCCCCAGATATCAAAAATGAGTGGCGGCGATAATGAATTATATGTGATAGGCTTTATTAATGGAATTCAGTGCCGTATGATTGTCGATACAGAAGCCAATGTTACAATAATAAGAGAAGATTTGGCTCGAAAATTGAAATGTAAACTCATATGGACTCCACCATGCGTTACCCTGCAAACTGTGACGGCCACAAGATAGGCATATATGGAAAGGCAAATTTAACCATCAACTTTGGAGGAACGAAATATTATCATACGGCATATGTGGCTGACATAACAGATCCTTGCTTAATCGGGCTAGATGTTCTGAAGAAGTTTGGCTTCAAACTTGATTTCAAAAATAACAAAATGCTCTCAAAATTTGAAGAAATAAGTCTTTTTGGATTAAATTACGAAATTGAATGTAAACAATTAGTAATAGCCAAAGAAGACATCAATCTAGATCCAAGAACAGAATTTTTAGTTCCTGCTGTAATTAAAAATGAAGCTAATTATCGATTTGGCCATATAGATTATCCAGAAGACAATAGTACACAAGCAGGAGTATTGGTGGCTTCTTCTGTGGTAGACCTCTCGAAAAAGACCATTCCAGTCAGAATTGCTAACATCAGTGATAAGACGAGGACTATCAAGAAAGGAGAGGTGATGGCATCATGTGCTCCTGTGACGTGCATAAGTCAAAATTCCAGTCACTCTGAGAAATCCTCAGATAATTTAGTCAAGGATTTGTTACAAAATACGGACTTAGATCCAAACCAGAGAGATACTGCTGAAAGTTTAATTAGAGAATTCCAAAGTTTATTTTCCCAAATATCTGAAGACTTTGGACGAACTAAAGGGGCACAACACCGAATTGACACGGGAAATCATTCTCCTATTAAACAGCATCCTAGACGATTACCTTTTGCCAAGCAAGAAGAGGTGCAAAATTTAATTAGGGATATGGAAGGAAATGATGTCATCGAACCACCGACAAGTCCATGGGCGGCTCCCATTGTATTAGTAAGAAAGAAGGATGGTTCTACAAGATTTTGTGTAGACTACCACTGACTGAATGACGTCACCAAAAAGGATAGTTACCCTCTACCAAGGATTGACGACACTCTCGACACACTTGCGGGCAACACTTGGTTCTCGACTCTGGATCTGAAGAGTGGTTACTGGCAGGTAGAGATCCATCCCGACGACCACGAGAAGACTGCCTTTACAACGGGAAAAGGATTATGGCAATTCAAGGTAATGCCTTTTGGTCTATGTAATGCACCTGCAACTTTTGAAAGCCTTATGGAAACGGTTCTCCGGGGGCTGCCATATGAGGCATGTCTTGTTTATTTAGACGATATCATAATCATTGGAAAATCTTTTGATGAACATCTGAACAACCTCAGGCGGGTGTTACAAAAGTTAATGGAAGCTAATTTGAAGTTAAGCCCTTCGAAGTGCAGTTTGTTTCGCAATAAAGTCGCCTACCTTGGACACATCATTTCGGCGGAAGGAGTTAGGACTGATCCGGAGAAGATATCAGCCGTGAAAAATCGGAGTTGTCCAGCAGATGTTCACCAGCTGCGGAGTTTTCTAGGATTATGCACCTATTACAGAAAATTTGTCAAAGGCTTCTCGATGATTGCAAGACCACTTCCTAAATTAACAGAAGCAAATCAAAAATTTATGTGGACACAGGAATGTGATGCTGCTTTCGGAAAGCTTAAGGAGGCCTTAACATCCACTCCAATTCTGTCATATCCCCAAATCGATAAAAAATTTGTACTTGATACGGATGCAAGTAACGAAAGCATTGGCGCTGTACTGTACCAGGAAATCGACGGCCAGGAGCGTGTTATCGCCTATTTCCGCAAGTGATTGTCAAAGGCCGAGCGAAACTACTGCGTAACAAGAAAAGAGCTTCTTGCTGTAGTGAAAGCCGTAGACCACTTTCATCACTATCTTTACGGTTGAAAATTCCTGATCCGAACTGATCATGCTTCTCTAACTTGGCTATTGAATTTTAAGAATCCTGAAGGCCAGATAGCCAGGTGAATACAAAAGCTTCAAGAGTACGATATGGAGATACGCCATCGAAAAGGCTCATCACATGGAAATGCAGGTGCTCTCTCAAGAAGACCCTGTTCAGAGAATTGTAGATACTGCGACTGGATTGAGAAGAAATTTAATGTCAAATGTCCTATAGTAAGACAAGTTACAACAGGATCTACATCATCGCAAGATCAGTGGTGTAATGAGAGCCTGCGTAAAGATCAACTTGCTGATCCTGAAATTAAGCCAATTCTAGAGCTGAAAAAGGAGTCCAACAAGAAGCCCATCTGGCAAGACATGGCCCATTACCAACCTACGACTAAACGTTATTGGGCTCTTTGAGATTCCCTACATTTGAAGAACGGTATCTTGTATCGAAATTGAGCGTCTGATGATGGAAAGACATGTAGATGGCAACTACCACTCCCTAAGTCGAGAATTTCTATGGTCCTTCAAGAACTGCATGGTAGTCCCACAGGAGGTCATTTTGGTGTAATGAAGACCCTGCAAAAGGTTCGAGAGCGTTTCTACTGGAATAATGTTCGCAGTGATGTGGAGAAGTGGTGTCAAAATTGTGACACATGTGTAGCACGTAAAGTCCAAAGAGGCGCATGCGTGGACGATTGCAACGTTATAATGTAGGAGCTCCTTTCGAACGAATTGCTCTAGACATCCTGGGTCCTCTTCCTAGAACATCTAATGGCAACAAGCACATCCTCGTTGTCATGGATTACTTCGCCAAGTGGCCTGAAGCCTACGCCATACCTAATCAAGAGGCAGTCACCGTAGCAGAGATACTGATTCAACACTGGGTTTCCAGATACGGAGTTCCTCTTCAAATCCATTCCGATCAAGGAAGAAACTTTGATTCGGCTGTGTTTAAGGAAATGTGCGGACTACTCGGCATGGACAAAACTCGAACTACACCTCTACATCCTCAATTGGACGGTATGGTGGAGAGATTCAATCGTACCATCCTAAATAGCCTCTCCCTCCTTGTGTCTAAAGATCAACAGGATTGGGACAAGAAATTGCCTCTTTTCCTGCTTGCCTACAGGAGTGCCACTCATGAGGCCACTGGTTACTCCCCTTCTCAAATGCTCTTTGGTCGTGATCTTCGTCTACCTGCGGATCTTTTGTTTGGCCGTCCTCCTGATGTTCCTTCATCGCCTGAGAAATATGTCGATTAACTCCAGGCACGGATTGAGGAGGTTCATTGTCTAGCGAGGAACCGAATTGGACTGGCATCGGAAAAGATGAAGACACGGTACGACATAAATGCAACTGGACATGAGTTCAACCAAGGTGACAAAGTTTGGTTGTGGAATCCAATACGTCGTAAGGGACTGTCGCCTAAATTACAAAGAAACTGGGACGGTCCTTACACAGTCGTCAAAAGACTGAATGACGTCGTCGTACGTGTACAAAAATCGCCACACGCCAAACCCAAGGTCGTACACTATAACCGGCTAGCCCCTTATTTTGGCCAAAGTGATTAGAAATTCAAAATTGGAATTTCAGACCTTGGTCATGAAAGTCACTTTTTGTAAATATGTAAATAGTAATTAGTTCTTATTTATGTAAATCTTATTATTATTATTATTATTTATTTATTTATTTATTTGTTTATTTATTTTAAGTGTTTTCCTCTAACTCAAGGATTGCACTGCTCGGGACGTGCAGTCTTGAGGAGGGGGTAGTGTTACGAATTTTGTAAATAGTTAGTGTTTGTACTGTAAAATAATGTAAATAATCTTATTAAGCTCCATTCCTTTACTAATATTAGTTTTTGTTGCATTGTCTCTGTTATCAAGCAAGCTTGTCTATTATTTTCAGTCAATGTCTATGGCAGCTTGGCGAAATAATAGAGATATCGCCAAGTTGGCGTCACTTTTGGCGATATATCGCCAAGTTAGCGACAAACTTGGCGATTGTTGGCGATGGTACCCCTTCACTCTCTATGGTACCCCCCCTTTTAGATATGCTGATACATTAATGTTGTTCCGTGGTTTTCCGGATTTTTCTAGAAGGTTGTAGAAATTTCCACCGCATGCGGCGAGACTATATATAGGAGAGAAATACGAGCTGCTGTGGTTATTATTTATCAGTCAGTCATTGAGTGAGCTACGATTGTCAAAGCAAGTTTGCTTGAGCTTTATTTACGTTGTTTTGAATGTGATTTAGTGTTGAGATGTTGTATAAAGAGTCTCGGGAACCTATATCTGCACTTGTACGATAGATTAGAACAATTATTTTTGAATACCTAGCAATATTTGTGAGTTTCGAAGACTCGGTTGTTCTAAAGATCTGTAAATAAATTATTTTCTACTTTTCTAAGAGACAAGAGTTTCAGTCGTCTAACCATAAGATCAAAAGAACCCTATATACGCTGTAACAATATGTCTATATCATGTAGTTTAAATATAAAAATTAAATTTTAACTATGAATATTTCCGAGCTTACATAGTTAATGAAGAATAAAAATAAAACAAAGAGATTAATAAACTTAAAAAAGAAAAATATTTAGAACTTTTATAGTCCACAAAATTATGCTAATTTTGAAATTCACTTGCTGTTACTTGCATGAACAAGCTACTATTCTTAACACTTCTAAACAAGCTACTATTCTTAGCTACTATTATCTATCTAGATTGATTTAAAATGCAGAGAAATATAATTTAATATATTATATACAATTATAATATATTGCTTTTTTTTAAACTGTAACTTTTCAATTATCGTAATAATGTATAAATGTATCGTTTTTTAACAGTAGATTTTAACTTTTAATTTTTAAAATCTTGGATTCTTGTGCGTATAGTTTGAACAACTGCCTATATGCTGCCTATGCCTAGTTATTAATTAGGCAACAATTATAAAATCGAGAATTTAAAAAAATCCATTGTAAAATTCAAAATAATATTTTTACATCATGAAACGTTTAAAGTGTCTGCATAAGGAAACAGAGTAGAAATAATATATTTATTCAAGTATTAATATCACGCTTTTTTATTTATTTTATTTTATTATTTTTTTTTTTGTAAATAATAGCCGTATTCCAAGAAATTACGATAAATAATTTAAAATAACAGCAAACAATTTTAGATCTAAAGACATATAAGCTTTTTTTCATTAAATGCTTAAACGTGTATAATTTCATAGTTGAAAATGTATTAATATGTTACAAAACAAAAATGTAATTAATATTTTTACCAAGGCAATTTTTATTTTTATATATTTTTTAGGCAAATACATTTGGAATTACGAAAATAAAGTCAGCGTGATGACAGTTGTTTGCTTGCAACCAGAAAGAGGTGATATGAATGCGGTCATTCATACTGATGAAATCCCACAGAAACAGGCTGGAAGATAGATACGCGGCAACGGAGCGGTATGGGGAATTCTTTCATTTCCCATACAGGAAGGAACTCCAGCTGTTAGTCACCGAGCAATACATCTTGGCAAATCAACAATGTGTTTATTTCACAGTGGTAAATGTGCAACAAATAGCTTTGACTTTCAATATATCAATAATAGCCTTAACAGCTAAAACTGTTACTGTTTTTTTTTTTCACATTATGTCAAGATGACTCACTTTAAAAAACATTGCTATATTCGGAAATGCCTTGGCTATTACACATGGAATGCGAAAAGGAAATCATTTGAACAACAAAATGGAGAAGACCGAATTAATGGACAATCCAGGAAACTATAACAGTAGGCTGTACACTGTGCTTCCCAATCAAATGAATGATTTTTTTCTTCGCATGCTCTTAGAAAGTGTGCCCGGCTCAACGTCTTTCCAGCAATTGAGAATTGTCAACGGTAATTACACATATCACTTTCTGCAGCGTATGGCAATATCTGAATTTATTGGAAAACGACTGACACTTGAATGTCTGTAGTAATTACGCGTGCAACAAGCGGCACCAAATTCCAATTCATGCATTGTATGCAATCATATTTACCATCAGCTCTGCTTCATATTCGACAGTAGTATGATATAAATTTTAATCGCACATGGCTATAGATATTTTCTATTGAAATTCTAATATGAACATGGTTTCACAACAAAAATAGTAACGAAGAGTTGATAACGTTTAAGGATTTATACTTAGAAATCGCGAACAAAATCCTCAATCCATTGGGAATGCCATCATCGAATCAATCTGCTGTTGTTTCGTAGATATTCAATTACAACACGGATGATCAGTTGCCACATGCGTAATCAATAACGCTTGATTCTTGTGATTTCTGATAATTCATAAAATAACGCTTGAGAAGAAAGGCATTTAAGATAAAATAAATTAAACAGCCAAAAACAGGTTCAAAAAATCTTCTTTTTAGGAGTGCCAGGAAGATTTGGTAGGCCGTTCTTCATTAAATTGAGTCTGACAGAAATTCGATCTCAAAATTAGGAAAAATTCTTTAAGATCAAACAACTTAAATTCAATCCAGACCAGAATAAAAAAAAAATCATACTTTCATTTCGTACTTTTATTTAAAATCACAAAAGCAAACATCACGATTTCGATGCCAAAACACTTGCAAGTCATTAAAATTTTAAAACAGGGTAACTAAGATAGGCATACTTTCAAATAGTAATAACATGTTGCTTAGTCGATGAAAAATTATATTATTTCAAAACGAAAACAAAACCATATCATATCATATCCACTGACCAGAACATTTCATTTTACTCACAATATATATTCATTGAGTAAATACATTACGTCACAAAACACATTTGCAGAAACGAATATGCGGAAAACGAGATGAAATAACAGTAACTGAAGAAATATTCCCCGAATTCAATCATATGCAAAAACTGCGTAGAATGAGAAGTGGCTGATTAAATGAGCAAAACAACTGACAACGTGTAAATGCAAACGATTTTTGCTCATAGCTTGGTGACAAGATATTGCCAGCAAGATTAAAAATATGTTAAGCTAGTTTTAACTTGCAAAAAACTTGCATAATTGCCTGTCATCACCCTTCCGTAATTACAATCATACATAGTTCAGAAACATGTCTAACTAACCTTTAAACTCCAAAAATTTAGATATTTTAAGGAAATGTAACTTCACATTCTTATATAAAATTTGACTTTCATACACATAAAAGGAGATTAAATAATCAAATAAATCACATATAATTACTAGGGTGTTGAAAAAACTTTTTTTTTCGATGATGGGTAGTAAGGAAAATTTGCCTCTGCTAGCACTAAATTCACTCAAAAAATTCCAGATTTTATGAAACTTTTATTCATCTACCGCAATTGGCTTAGAGTTTTGTTCAAATACTGATTTTGGAACTTTTCAAGCAAAAATTTTAAAATGTTAATTTAATATTATTTTTGCTGAATTTATTTGAAATGTCATGTTAAGTGCACTAAATGTTTAAATAAGCTCTTATTTCGTATAATTAATAGTTATATATATTTTGAATAGGTGAATTTGGAAGTGTTTTTGCGTATAAGTTTAAAAATAATGTAAGCATTGTTTGGTTCGTATGTCCGTTTTTCTCATTTATTTTTTATTATGGTTCCTCGCTCTTATTTCTGTTTTTCGATGCGTTCAGAGAGAAGGATGGCAGACCGATGGGAGAAAGTACGAGATAGAAGGTTAATTCCTTTTTCGATTTAAAATACGGATGTTGTCTGAAGATCCAAATAGTGTGAACTTTGAAGCTAACAATTCATCCTAAGCATACTTTGAACCAAGGCCTTCTATAGCAGACACTACTAAACAAACATTCCTTTTTCACACAGTGTTCGCCGCATTTAGAAATGATATATCCTATAGGTAAACTGCATTAAGAGTTTCATTTTTACTTTATAACTCAGTAATAACTCAGTAATTGTGTCAACAGGGAATGAGGATCTCGTTATCGATAAAGACAAGATAAGAAGACAGAAAAATAAATTTTAAAAGATGATACAGTAGGAAGAAGATCTTGGAGAAAATAAAATTATAAGCTTAGTTTTTGATTATAGAAAACATAAAACGGGACACGCGGCAATATAAAAGAAAGACGAAACAAACATCATCATATTGTCTGAACGCTGTTCGGAATATTTGAGTCACTTGACAGCTTCTTTTGGTCACTGCAGAGAAATAGCAAAATCATTATATAGTTTTCTAAGCCATAATAAAGATAGCCTTGGTAAAAATTAAGCAGATAAGTGCTGCATTTGGTATGTATTCTTTACATGAACGAACTTTCACTGCTACACCGTCTTCAACTATCTAAATTAGATGTTAGAACCACTTGACCTAAAACCTTTACAAACTCAATTGGTGCTATAGAATAGTCAGCTTTTTAGCCTTTTGCATTTCTTATGTCCATGAATCAGGAGACCAACAGGTATATATTCTCTCGCCATTTGTGAAATGTCCTTCGTATTTTTCTGGGTGGAACCGCTTGTCTCCTTTGTTTTTCTACCAATAAAATATATTGTTGTATGTTTTTATTTTAAAAGATATTCCTCCTCCTGTATAAATATGCAAATTTCCAATATTTTTAAGCAATCAGTTGCTCTTAATCCCAAAGATTTCAGTCGCCATCAGGGCTTAATTTCTAAGAAAAATGAAGAATAAACGGAGAAACAATGCGATAATTTATAAGGAAAATTAAGAAAAAAACGAAGAAACAACGCAAATTTCGGAAAAAATTCGTAGAAGAAATGTTAATTTTATAAAAGCATCGAAAAAAATGCTTGTTAAAAAAATTTTCTTAAAATAACGTTGATAAACGTAATTTTCGTCAAATGGTCGGTGAAAAAGCGCAATTCTGCCAGATGATCACTAAAAAACCCGCAATTTTTTCAGAGGATTGCAATAAACGTGGGATCCTTACCAGAGGATTGCAAAAAATCGAAATTTTCGTCAAATGATCGCGGAAAAACCCCGCAAAATTTGTCAAAGATGATGATTTAGATGGCGAAAAATTAGAAGCAAGTCAATAAATGCTGGTGATCGTGAATCGGCTGCTATAACCCTGTATCTTCCTTCCATGTTTCTCTTTCTGTCTCCTGATTTTTATTTATGGATAACGAGATTCTTATTCCCTGTTGTTAGAATTCTTGGCTCCAGAAGTACAGATGAAGCTCTTAACGTATTTTATCTTTATAATATACCAGGCCAAAATACGTCATAAGTTGTGTGAGTCTATGAGTTTTACAGGTCTTTGTTAAAAATCCTAATTCAGACAAACTATCTCCTTCAAAGATTCCACAATTTGAATCTTGTGACAAATCTGTATTTAAGTCCGAAACATATTATTTAACATTCCATCTCACAGTTACTCCCAACTCTTCTTTTTCCCTGATCCTCATGGTAACTGATTGCGTTTTGATTAGTTTTTGCTGTCGTCCGTCATTTAAATATGTGACTAAGAAAGCATCGAAAAAGAGCAAAGGAACATAGTAAAGATGAAAGATAAAAACTACGAATGAACCAAATAATGCCTATAACTTTTTCTCACATATAAGCGAAAGGCTATAAAATTTGTTTGATTTAAAATACATATAACTATTAAATAATTTATGAACAGAGCTTATTTAAACATGACATTTCAGGTAAATTTAGTTAAAACACATTTAATTTTGCATTTTTAAAATTTTTGCTGAAAAAGTTCAAAGATCAGCATTTCAGAAAAATTTAAAGTCAATTATGGCAAATGAAGAAATTGTCCAAAAATCCAAATTTTTTGTGCTAGCTTAATAATACTCGTGCAACTATTCAGCACTACCCATCGTCGAAAATCCTGTAAGGAAGCTTTTTTTCGAATCTCCCTAATAATTACAGCAATAATAAAATAAAAATTATTTAACCTGAACTTACACTTTCATTAGCCAAGTAACCTTTCACTTAAAACATATTTGGCAAAGATGAAAGTGTAATTTTCTTTTCTTTTAAAAACAAAAATATTTTCAACATACAGACATTTTTTGTACACTAGTAGAAGGAAATGGTTTTAAAAAATCGAATTGTCTACACTTTTTTCAGAAGCATTCAAATATAAACACAATTCTGCACATTAATATAAGTACACATATTTTCAAAACATTTTAATAAATAAAAAATACATATACAACTTCCTCTAATACATTTTAAATACTTTGAAAATTTATTAATTAACCATTTAAACCCCGTGTTGGATGTATTTTGAACAATACAGAACGTAAAAATATTGCTTAATAAAAAAAAGGGGAAAACAACGTTACATGATCTTAACTCTTGTGTTGTTTTTAAGAGCTGAGACATTGTTACCACATGTAAGAACCGTGGAATTCTGCTCTGAAATTCTCATTAAAAATGCAGTTCATTTAAAATTACTACGTGAAACATTCTCAAAGCACTTGGCATAGCAAAATTATTCTAGAAGTACATATTTTTATTGTTTGGGATGAACACACAAAGTGCACAAAAAATGACCGTCGATTTTGACCATCGTAAAATTAGCTTGAAAACATTTGGAAAAGTATTACTATTGCTTGCACGAGATTTCTTTCAAGCATTACCAATAATCCTTCAATTGACACCACCAGACAAAATAAATGCTTGCTTGAAATAATACTTTATGGGTCAATCCATTTCAAGTGGTCCAGCACTGGTCGCTCGACCACTTTTAAAAAATCTGAAATTTTTTGTACAACATTCCTAACATGATGGAAGTTCAAAATGACCGTTATTTTAATTTTACTATTTTTTGTTTGTGCATGGCGGCCATCTTTGTTTCATCGTGTTCAGCGATTTTCTCAGATACTAGGATACACAAAATTGTAAATATCTCGTCTTTTATTTTCCCAATTGAAATGGGGTTTGCAGCATTTTGTTCAGAATAAAATAGGCTAAATGTACGGTGGTAGAATAATTTTGGAAAATAAAATTTTACAGGTGAAATTTTAGCACAAAATTTAAGATATTTTCCAAAATCTATCCATTTGCAAGAGGAAATTTTTCATGCAAGGAAAACTACCACACTTACACAATTTTTTTCTACAAATAGGTGAAAAGTGCGTGTACTCACACACCAAGTCCCAGATCTGGGAGTTGATTTCTTTTGCAAAAAAAATTCCGAAATTCGTCAAAAATTTCAAAAATCGCAATTTTTAGGCTTTGATATCTCCGATGGGGCACGAGATAAAAATCTGAAATTCTAGCCTTTGATAATATTGTGTAGTAATGTTATGTACAAAAAATTTCATGGAGAAGATTTGACTACAAGCGGAGATATGTCATGGACAATATGTAAAAACAATACTGCCAAACTATAGTAACCTGCTATGTAATTGCTCAACAAGACTGTCAACCTTACACAATTTTTTCTACAAATAGGTCAAAAGTGCGTGTACTCATACACCAAGTCCCAGATCTGGTAGTTGATTTCTTTTTGCGAAAAAAATTCCGAAATTCGTCAAAAATTTCAAAAATTGCACTTTTTAGGCTTTGATATCTCTGATGGAGTACGAGATAAAAATCTGAAATTCTGACCTTTGATAGTATTGTGTAGTAGTGTTTAAACAAAAAATTTCAAGAAGGAGATTTGACTATAAGCTGAGATACAGTGATTTAAAAATGTTAAGAAATGCTATTATGAGTGCATTAGGAGAAATGAGATTCATTTCTCATTTATTACAATATTTACACAGAAAATATCTTTTGTTGAAAACAGAGATTCATTTCTCATTTATTACAATATTTACACAGAAAATATCGTTTGTTGAAAACAGTTTAATAATAAATGGTTAATTTACAAAGATACTATATATGCTCAACGAAAGAGCTTAAAACTATTTATGAGAGATGTTATGAGTTCGACCTGTTACTGTTGTCAGTCCTTCAGGCTGTTCTTTCTCAAAATTTTATTTGAAGCCACCCAAGTCTTGTCATCCCCTGTTAACTTGAATGAAATTCTCTAGGTTTAATAATTGAAACCATGTCAACTCGATCAGTTGCAACCCATTGTTTGAAATTTACTTTTCCTGAAATGTTTACAGAGTAAAATTGCTGCAATGGAATTTCTAGTAGGTTTGTTCCTCTGGACAAATAGTGTATTGGCTTAGCATACACTCTGAATTGTTTAAATCACACACACGCATTTAAAGACGATATTTGTAATTAACATTTAACTTTGCACCATAAATAATTAATTTAAAATTTTGGAGGTATGAACAATTACATAGTAAGGTTACAATAGTTTGGCAGTATTGTTTTCACATATTGTCCATGTCATATCTCAGCTTGTAGTCAAATCTCCTTCTTGAAATTTTTTGCACATAATACTACTACACAATACTATCAAAGGCCAGGATTTCAGATTTTTATGTTGTGCTCCACTAGAGATATCAAAGCCTAAAAAGTGCGATTTTTGAAATTTTTGACGAATTTCGGAATTTTTTTCGCAAAGAGAAATCAACTCTCACATCTGGGACTTGGTGTATGAGTACACGCACTTTTGACCTATTTGTAGAAAAAATTGTGTAAGGTTGAGAGTCTTGTGGAACAATTACATAGTGGGTTACAGTAGTTTGAAAATATTGTTTTCACATATTGTCCATGTCATATCTCAACTTGTAGTCAAATCTCCTTCTTGAAATTTTTTGTACATAACATTACTGCCCAATACTATCAAAGGCCAGAATTTCAGATTTTTATCTCGTGCCCCACCAGAGATATCAAAGCCTAAAAAGTGCGATTTTTGAAATTTTCGAAGAATTTCGGAATTTTTTTCTCTAAGAGAATTTAACTCCCATATCTGGGACTTGGTGTATGAGTATACGCACGTTTGACCTATTTGTAGAAAAAATTGTGTAAGGTTGACAGTTTTCCTTGCATAAAAAATTTCCTCTTGCAAATGGATAGATTTTGGAAAAAAATCTTAAATTTTGTGCTAAAATTTCACCTGTAAAAATTTATTTTTCAAAATTAATATACCACCGTACATTTAGCTTATTTTAATCTGAACAAAATGCTGCAAACCCCATTGGAAAAATAAAAGACGAGATATTTACAATTTTATGTATCCTAGTATCTGGGAAAATCGCTGAACACGATGAAATAAAGATGGCCGCCATGCACAAACAAAAATTAGTAAAATTAAAATAACGGTCATTTTGAACTTCCGTCATGCTAGAGTTGTTGTACAAAAAATTTCAGATTTTTTAAAAATGGTCGAGCGACCAAAAAAATATTTTCTGGACCACTTGAAATGGATTGACCCTTATGGCAACGTATAAAGCCGTCAAAACTAACTAAAAATTTGCGTTTACAACTGAAAAACGGTCGGTTCATTCAGATAGTCTGACATTAAAAGTAAAAAATTGGTATACGGATGGGACTAGTAAGTGTTTAAGCCTTTTTGGCCATCCTCCCTGCCTGGTTGACTCTAGAAATTGAGAACGGAAAGATGCCAAATGATTTGATCTCAGGTAAAATTTCATTATCGTAAAACTACACTGTTAAAACTAATGGTGACACATTGTACCTTTTAGGGGTGAAAGGCTTGTCTCACTGGTGACACCCCTAGAGGAGCTAAAATGGCACCCTTAACTAGGGTGAAAGGATGGCACCCCTAATCCAGGGTGTTTCAGGGGGTGAAAGGACGGCACCTCAGGGAAGAATAATGGCACCCCTTATCCACAGTGTTCGAGAGGGTGAAACGATGGCACCACAGGGGAGAATAATCTCACCCCTTATCCTGGGTGCCCCAGGAGGTGAAAGGATGGCATCTCAGGGGAGAGTAATGGCACCCCTTAACCAGGGTGCCCCAGGGGGTGAAAATATGGCGCCTCAGGGGAGAGTAATGGCACCCCTTATCCAGGGTGCCCCAGAGGGTGAAAGGATCGCATCTGAGGGGAGGGTAATGGCACCCCTCATCCAGGGTACCTTAAGGGGTGAAAGAATGGCATCTCAGGGGAGAATAATGATGCCACTTATCCAGGGTGCCCCAGAGGGTGAACGGATGAAACACATAATCCAGTGTGCCCTGTGGCATCCTACAAGAAATAGCACTAACAATCTATGGCCCACAGTTGCAACCCCCCTCCCCCCCTGCTTGTCAAGAAATTGTATTGGTTTGAATCATGAAATACAAAGTGTTTACCCATTTTTAAATTGAATTCTGCAGAGAAAATTATCATGATCAGTCTATATTTTGAGCCTTTTTTTTTCTTTTAGATTTATGGAATATTATATTTTTAAACTCATTATCAGGTGTCCAAAGAAAAATTGTAGCATATTTTTGTAACTCAGAGAGGGATAATATGAACTACAAAAATAATCATAGAAAGGCAGAGAATTCAAATTGTACTTTCATTTACATGGAGAGTATTTTAAGAAAAATTCAAAATTTTAATATTTTATACAGTCTTTGCATTTCAAAATCACCAATCATAAGTCATCACTATTGCATTGTTAGTCATACCCAAAAGGTTTTGTTAGAATAAATCGAAAAATTTACAGAACCTCTACACCTCTTTTCTGCCTCTAAAAATCACTGAGTTAGAGTCAAATATTGTGACTTTGTCATGCAATTTGAAGCCTGATTTTCAATTTTATGTTTTGAAGTTTTTGTAAAATGAAATAAATAATGATTTTGACTGTCTCTAACTCATATGTTTGGATCAAACTTTTTGGGTATGTTTAAGAAAGGGCCAGTAACTATTTTTGTGACTGGGCATTTTTAGATGCAGGAACATTATAAAAATTTTATGTTTTTTGACTCCAAAATAAGAGAAAGTACAAATTGAATTATCTATCTTCATATGAATATTTTTATAATTTTCTTATAGTTTCAGAAGTAATTCGTAACCATCTTTTTTGACACATAGTATATTGCTTGACATGTATTTTCATTATTTTATATACAGGGCAACTGAAAAGTATGGGGACACAGAAAAATGCCGTATCCTGTAAAATATATGCCATAATTTAATAATAAAAAAATAAAAGAAATAACAATATTTTAACAAATTGTTCACTGGCTTGATATTTATTTTTTACACAAGTTTGAAAACGAAAGATCACAGAATTGACAGTCCGCTGCAGATAATTCTGATTTAAATCATTCTATGCCTTGATAATTTCGCATCACATACAATGCAAACTGGGGATTTTCTATTTCTAGCTTTTCTACAGAAGTCAAGTGAGTTAAGATCTGATTGTTCGAAGGCAATACACCTGTTATTAAATATCCACGCAGATGGGTGTTGAAGGTCAATGTTGTTTTTGCTCCATGTGAAGGCCTCAATACTGCTGGAAGTTCCATTAAAATTATTTTGCTTCCATGAGGCGAACACTTCGTTGAACATATTAGTTGCTGATCATTTTAACTGTTGTGAACTTTTCGGAGGATTAAGATTTTCATATAATAGAAGAAATGCTACAAAATTTTAAAATAGGCATTTCTCAGATTTTAGTTGTGAAATATCAATGTCAAACAACGCACACATATTTTTTCAGCTACCCTGCTGTATCTAATTAAAAAGATGTAAAACACAAATTAGAAAAGAATATGTAATAAATGTTGTGTAACTTTTAAATTAGTAAGAATACTTCATATTCTTTAAAATTCTTCCAGAAAGTTAGCCATCAAGCTATGAAATGAGTTATAGAAAATAAGTTCATTTTATGGTTGTGGTAAAATCACAGATGAAATTGAGTAAAAAAAAAATCATTTTTACAATATATGTAGTACTTACCTTTATAGGGAACTTATGCAAATCCATATTTTATAGCATATATCCACACAGGATTAGAAATTAAGAACTGTATGTAAGGTGTCAAAATAATGCCTACAATTTTTTTTCGATGTGCCAACTGCATTTCATATTTTCTTATTTCTTTTCACAGCCATGTTAATAGTAATAATATTGCATTGCATATTTAATTTTAATGTATTGAAGGGAAGTGGGGAGGAAACTTTATATATTAAACACCTTTTTCTTACTAAACAAAATAAAAACTGACTTTCCATAAGTATAAAAACTGATTAAACTACAATATTTGGATTCTGGAAAAACTTATTCTTTTTATAAAGCTAATATGCATACAAAACAGATAATCAAGCAAATATGTCCACAGAGAGAAAATATGAGCTATAGATATAATTAGGGATAAGCTAATTTTTTAAAAAATCTGAGAGTAACAGTACATCAGAAAATAAAAAGTTAGCAAATAAATGAATCTTTGGTTGCCAATTATGGTGTGGCATTTAAAACATTTCCAAATCACACATATTTTTTTTTTTTTTTTTTTTTTTTGTTTGAGAAAGGGAATACAAAAATTTTAAAACAATTTTAATACAGTTTCTTATTTTAGGAACATATAAGGATGCAGAAATATCTCATAATAAAAGAAAATCTTGTTTACAGGGGTGTAATATCCAAGGACCAGTTTTATTAGTCATTGGTGCAAGCGAAGTTAACTTAGAGGTTATTGACAGGTTCAAAATTCTTAAGACACGTGCTGATGTCATGGTGCTGAGGGGGGATGTATGCTAAAATACAAATGAAAGTATTTGCTAAAAAAAAATTAAAGAAAGCTAGCTATCAAGATTTGACGACTAGGAATAATTTTTCTATAATTTAGTTTCATTTGACGACTAACGACTGCTGATTTCTAGTGCTGTATCCACATCAAAACACTTTCTGCCAAATTGTTTTTGTATTTTGACTTATTGCATCTGAAATTTTAATCCAAAGAGTAATTATAATGAAAGGAATAAAACACTGAATTAAAAAAACAACCTTTTAGTTCAAATAATCTTTTTATTGTAAACACCAAGAATGTATTAAATATTATTAAACAAAGACGTAACACTATGTGGAACTGATGCCACTGAGAAAATTTTGGAGACATAAGTATCTAATAAAAATGATAAAAATTTAAATTGGCTTTTGCTATAGTTAACGTTAAACAACCAAAATAATGCATACCACAAAGTAACTAAGCTTATAAAATTATCAGTTTTTGTAATTAACTGTTTATATAAAATTAATACATAGCATGAGTAATTTAACAAGTTGCTTGAGTTGCGGAGCACAGTAACAGGTTAAAACACAGAAATTTCTGCACCTTCTTCATGATAAAGAGTCGGAAACTTTTCTTGTATCAAGGATGGTAATGTAAGTACTATAAATGTAAGTTCACTATCTGAAATAATAATAATAACACATTAAGGAAAACACACAAGAAGACAGTCCAATTAAAATGTATCATCAAAGTACAGCAAAAATGGTAGATAAACAAAAAAAGAAAGAATAAAATTTAAATAAAATTTAAATTATAGCTCACAAGGCTATCAAAGCCTGACAGCTAATGTGCCCACAGGTTCTGTATGTAACGTGATAACTCTTTATATAAATATCCGATTTGCTTCAAATTTTATATGTAGTTTCATTCTGATAAGGTTCTTCACTGATTAGCATTGGAGGTTCATTGGTTAAATATGAAGGGGGGGAGAAGAGAGTGCTACCCTCCTTAATTTATATAAATATGCAGAATTATCACATTTTCTTCAAATTTTGTTCACTCTGATAAGGTACTTCCCTGATTAGTTTTAGGGGCTCAATGGGTAAGTATAAAGAGGGATGGCAGTTAATCCACTGTCCAATAACTTACAGTTGATTTCTTTTATTTTTGGAAGGGCATTATTCTTTGAAATAAGAGTATAATATACAGTTGTATGTATAGCCTGCGAGCTCCATGCCATCAGTTTAACTGGGCACTTTCCTCTTTATTGCCTATTTTCGGACAGCACGAGAAAATTACATGACCAACTCATACTTGTCATTCAGATATTCTTTTCCTGTATTATCATTAAGAGTTACAAATGTTTTACATTATTAACCATATTTACAAAACATATCTTGCAACAAAGTGTCTATTCCAGATTAGCAACGAATTTCCCTAACATGTACAAGTATTCCATACCAGTAATAATAATAATAAAAATGAGGAATTTTATTCAAATTTATTAGTACGCTCCTATTATGTATCCTATATTGACACTAATCAATGAATATATGGATACAACCCCTCGTGTTTTTCCTTCATTTTGGGAATAACGAATTTTCAACGTATTCTATTGACGATTATTTTTAAAATGTTCAAGATGTGATTTTGCGACTTTCACAAAAGTTGCTCTATACATTTGGCTAACATAATATGCAAATGAAATTTTGATATCTTTGTCGCATGCGCAGTGAAAAATTATTTAGTAAACCTACTCAATATTCGAACAATTTTTATTATTTTTTAATTCTGATTACAGGATATTGTGTGCAATGTTGTTTGTCACATTTTCTGAATAGAATTTTACTTTATATTAAGAACTCTTCAAATTATAAGCAAAAATCTTGGGTAAATTTGAGACAATTTTTCGGATTCGTAGAAAATCTTAATTTTTCTACGAGTACACATGCTATCGACATAAAAATGCTATATTAGTTTTGACAGGGTTATCCAAAAGATATCCAAAAGGTATTCATTCTTTTTTAATTTGTTGACGGTCCCCTATTGGAGTTTCGGAATAAAATCTTCAGGGAAATATATGACTTGTACTACACTACCTAGCCATTGATTATCGTCCACTTGAGATTTTAGACATTTTGTTAAATACCTAGAAAAATACATGAGGAATTATCCTGAAACTCTCAGTGTATACACATAATAGTACAGGTCATATTTTTTCCAGAAACCTTATAGGAGACCGTCAACAAATTAAAAAATAATGAATATCGTTTGGATAACCCTGTCAAAACTAATGCAGCAGAAGCGCTCAAACCGTAAATTGTGATTAAGTGGCTTATTGTTATAAACTGTGTTCATTTTTATGTCGATAGCATGTATTCTCGTAGAGAAATTAAGGTTTTTATAAAAATACTCCCAAATTTTCCCAAGATTTTTGCTTATAATTTGCAGAGTTCTTAATATAAAATAATGATATTTTCTGAAAATCTGACAAACAACATTGCACATAATACCCTGTAATCAAAATTAAAAAATAATAAAAATTGTATGAAAGATGAGTAGGTTTACCAAATAATTTTTCACTGCGCATGCGTCAACGATATTAAAATTTCATTTGCATATATATTAGCTAAATTTATAGAGCAACTTTTGTGAAAGTCGCAAAATCATAGCTTGAGAATTCTAAAAATAATCGTCAATATAATAAGTTGAAAATCCATTGTTCCCAAACTGAAGCAAAAAAAATGAGGGATTGTATCCAAATGTACTAGTAAGTTCCGTATTGTGTATTCTATATTGACACTAATCAATGAATATATGGATACAACCCTTATTTTTTGCTTCATTTTGGAAATAACGGATTTTTAAGTGATTCTATTGACGATTATTTTCAGAATTTTCAAGCTATGATTTTGCAACTTTCACAAAAGTTGCTCTATACATTTAGCTAACATAATATGCAAATGAAGTTTTGATATCGTTCACGCATTCGCAGTGAAAAATTATTTAGTAAACCTACTCATTTTTCATACAGTTTTTATTATTTTTTAATTCTGATTACAGGGTATTATGTGCAATGTTGTTTGTCTCATTTTCAGAAAATATTATTATTTTATATTAAGATCTCTGCAAATTATAAGCAAAAATCTCGGAAAAATTTGGGAGTATTTTTATAAAAACCTTCATTTCTCTACGAGTATACATGCTATCGACATAAAAATGAACACAGTTTATAACAATAGGCCACTTAATCACAATCTACAGTTTGAGCGCTTTTGATGCATTAGTTTTGACAGGGTTATCCAAAAGATATTCATACATTTTTTAATTTGTTGGCGGTCCCCTATAAAGTTTCTGGAAAAAATCTTCACGGAAATAGATGACCTGTACTATATTGTTTATACACTGAGAGTTTCAGGATTCCTCATGTATTTTTCTAGATATTTTGCAAAATGTCTAAAATCGCAAGTGGACGATAATCAATGGCCAGGTAGTGTATTATATTTATACACTAAGATTTTCAGGATAATTCCTCATACATTTTTCTAGATATTTAACAAAATGTCTAAAATCGCAAGTGGACGGTCATCTCTGGCCATATAGTGTATATCAGGAGCTTTAGGGAACTGGCTAATTCTTTATTTCCCCTTTTGCTATATGGGGGAAAGTCGGGTGGAATGGGACTGTAGGTTTTTCTCTTTGTGCATTATTCTAAACATTTCATCGATCGCATACAAGATGAAGCAATGATAATCCATTCTTCAGTTTACAAAAAAAATTGATATGCATAGACTTGCAAATGTATGAAAGAAAAAAATATTTCAAAAATCCAATTTAAATTTGATTTATTTGCTCTCAATATGTTAAAGGCTTGTTTATGTATAAATGTAATTGTTTCCCTATTTATGGAACATTATACTGTATATTATTCATAATTTAAACTAAGCCTAAAGCAGCATTTTTGTTTGAACAAGAAGTTTAACACAAACAAGGAAGTGGCGAGGAATGGGACATGCCAGAAAAGGGATGAATGGGACGCGCCCAGTTCCTTTTTTTAATTAATAATAATGCGAATTGCTAATATGCAAATTTTTTAGAGGATAATATATTAATTATAACATTGATAATATATGCATTCATACTTCAAAATGTAAATAAATTGATGATTAAGGCGCAACGCTAGGCACAGAAAAAGATCCGGATGATAATGCAAAGTCTATGGGGCGTTCTTTTCAAATATTTCGCCGAAATTTTAATATTTTTACGTGATTGTTTTGCACAAGATTGCTGAGGGCGATCCGCAACCGGCGTAGTTTTTACTTTTTCAGTTTTGGTTTCAGATTTTTTTTAAAAATTACTTTAACTTAAGAAATTGGTTTAAACCGGTTCTGAAATTGAAACTATCGTTATACAAAAAATATAAAAGCAAAATCGAAAAAATAAAAACTAGGCCGGTTATGGATCATCCTCAGCTATCTTGTTCAAAAGAATCATGTAAAAATATTAAAATTTGAGTTAGGTATTTCAAAAGAACGCTCCTACAAACTTTTACATTATCATCTTTACATTCTGAGCCTAGTGTGGGGCCTTAATGACACCTATGACAGAGAATCCTGAATTTTCATTCCAGTCATGAAGATACTGGAAGCTTATATTGTGGCATATACATTATCAACTTACAACCTTTGTTTGATTGTTTATTTTACCGACACTATAGGTTATTTTGTGCCTTATAGCTTTTTTTTTATTATTGCTGTCCCATAACTCTTAATGAGGAGGTATGAGACACATTTTGAAACTTACTTTCTTTTTAAAATAAAATAGTATTTGCACGTTATGTTTCTATATTGTTCAGGGGGATTAAAAAGTGTTTTACCTTGCATGCTATAAATTGATTTTTTTCTTTTTGTATATATATAAAATTCTTACTTTTGTAAAAAAAAGTCCCACACCACCCCACTCTCCCCTATATAGATATTATATATTAATACACCAATTACATGAAAATAGAATTTTTATCAATAGTATTAAAATACAGTTTAAGGGTAACAGTTTATTGTATATCCTTAGGTTTTTACCACCTTCTCCCCAGGTTTTTACCGGTAAAAAGCCAATCCTGTTTATTGGTCTTGTTTCAGAACGGGTGGAATGAAAGATTGTTAAAAATTATGTCATTAGCAAATGTTTAAGATTTATAAATGACAGTGCAAAAATCGCCTTTAAAACACGAGATCTTCATCATCTGCGGAAAATTTTCACATTTATGTAAAATTACGATATAAGTTTTTATTCATTGTTATATTTTTTGAACACACACTATTTCTGTAAACTATTCTGAAAGTTCAGTGGAGTAAATACAGATTGTTTTCCTTTTATAATTTGAATGTTCATGACAACAAATTTGTCATATCGGATGATGTTGATGATTGAGAAAGGGGGGGGGGCGGGACTGGTTACGGTCTAATCAAACTTAAATTACTATTATTGAAAAAAAAAAATATTTTATTTTATTTAACCATAAAATTCTGCTACTAAATAAGGTTTAATGCGAAAGAATACTTTCGAAAAAAAAAAAAAAAATGGGTGTAAATCTGCATAGCCGATAATCAGATCATAAGGTTTATTCAATTCAATACTCTAACATTTTCTCACCTTTTGAAAGACAATGAAAT
Source organism: Maratus speculifer (assembly GCA_964019185.1). Classification (NCBI taxonomy): domain Eukaryota; kingdom Metazoa; phylum Arthropoda; class Arachnida; order Araneae; family Salticidae; genus Maratus; species Maratus speculifer. The sequence continues at coordinate 171,797,436 of OZ025294.1, forward strand.
TAAAAGAATGAAAATATGAAGAATTAGGAGTAAGAAAACGTAATGGTAAACCCAAGATACCGCTAAATTCGGGTTTTTAGGCATTTCCCACCAAGGTATGACTTGGCTGACTAATAACGTTTTAATATGCAAATCGAGGTTTTTTCCGTGATTTTTGTCCTTAAATGAGATTAAATGATTGTCTGTGCTACCGCCTCCCGATCTAATCTTATTATGAAGATTATTTTGGAAATAATGGTGGTTAATAAGGAAAATATTAATAATGAAAACCCTGTAAATAAGTTTTGATTACTTTAAGATTTGCAAGTATTCAATTGTCTTAAATGAAAAAGTTACCCCCCCCCTCTCAAATAAAGACAAATCAAGTATACTGAAACAATATTAGAGAAGTTACGCGAGGCTGCAATATGGTGTGAATTAGCCTTTACTGGAGGGGTTCGGATAGCATCTATCCGACAATATATGCAAAGCCGGCCAGATGCTGTCCGAGATCCCGTGTAAAGGTTAAAATTAAAACTTCGCGAATAAAATTAATTGCTTTTAACTGTATATAGACGGAAAAACATATTTTAACCTTAACTGCTCTGACAAAAATTGTTACATAACTACTGTGAGCTGTCTGTCAGACCATTTAATCTGAAGATGAATAAAATGTTACATTAATTCTCAGAATACTATTTATGTATTAAACTTTATGTACAAGAATATTATAAATCAAATTCAACTATTCAAAAGTATTTAGAGGTAGTAATAAGATTCCAAACTAAAAAAAATTGACCAGTATCTATAGTTAAACTAAAGATTACAAGTTAAACTGTGAAATTTGAAAAACTCACGGTGTCTGAGACCACTAACAGCAGTTAAGGGTTAAATCTAAACAGTTGATTTTAAACACAAGGTAAAATGGTCATAGAATATTCCGATTGCAACAAGATTCGTCTATAATAACTGATTTGGAATGAAAAAATATGTAAATATTTTTACAATCTTTCATTTCACTCTTTCTAACTGTGCGCCCTTAGGATTCCCGTGCCTAGAGCAGTTTGCTCCAATTGCTCCTCGGTAGCTAAGGCCTCTATAAATCATTTAAACATATTGACATGTAAACGAGAAATTGTAAAATAACTACCTCATAGGTTTAACATTAGCAAGCGGGTATTTTGGTGAGAGTGTAGCTTGTAGCTTCACATAATAAACTTAACAATCAATCATACTAACAAAAAAATCTAATTTACTGTTTTTTTATGACATTACTTATAGGGATGTACGATAAATTAACGTAACAATAAAATAAAATAAAATAAAGTTAAATCTTACCTTTAATCAGACTTTGCCCTGTTCACTGGTCGCTCAAATCAGATCGTTAAGTCCTCGTTGTTTCATTGTAGCTCAGTGGTTAGTCCTCAATTAATATCGCCAATTTACACACATGTTTTGATTTGCTCACACCCGTAAACTTTTCTTGCCGACACCGAAAGCAGAAAGACACGCGTCATAGCGCATGCGCAAGTTGCCAGTCACCCGATGAGGTGGTTACGAAGTGCATGGCACCTTATTTAGCTCCCATCATCCAGTAACAGATCTGTCGTCACCCCAACCGCATATTCAAGCTCCTATGACACCCTAGGGTTCCAAATGGCACCGCCTTTTCACCTCCGGGTCCCAAATGGCACCGGTTTGTCACCTTTATTTTTAACAGTGTACTGCAATTCAGTGATGTCAAAAAAAGAATTGATTCAAAAAGTACTTCTCAATTCTCTTCAAACATTAGATTCATGAATGGCTGTAAGAAGAGGGCTTTCTTTGGGGACCAAAACGAGTGGCGCAGCCAAAGGAGGGGTTTTGGGGCTGAAGCCCCTCTCAGAGCTATGAAAGTTTGCTATAATTGTCCCTTATATGAATAAAAAACCAAATTTAATATTTAAGAGTTTTGGCGTACTTCGGAATCCGCCACTTTGTTGAATCATATTTGATTTAACAAAGTGATTCAATTAACTGGCGAATATTCTATTTTAAAATGAGAAAGTGCATATTACATGGATCTGTTAAGTTAAAATTGGTAATTTTTCAAAAATCACTTTTCCGAAATGTCTTATGCTAAAAGAATAGCAATTTCGAACTACACAGATGCTTTTTTATTTTAAGTATAATGCAGTGAGTCGTTTCTTAATTACACTTCTATCTTTGTTCCACTTTCGAAACAATAATAGACAATCTAATTATGCAGAAAAAATATATTAATTTAAAACATACCTAGAAAATAGGTGGCACTGAGGATAACAGTGTTGATATTTTGATACCTCTTTTCAAAGCGCATTTGGCACAATGCGCCAATGTAAACTTTATACAAGATCTTTTTTTTAAACAAGGCGAGTCGTGATAAGTAAACTTTTTCTTCCCGACTGAATTCAATTACTAAAGCAAAATATAAAAAAAGTAATTCATATAATAATTCCAATACATTAAACGTCAGTAATTTTCAGACAACAATAGCTTATAATTCAATAAAAATTTCATGTATAGTGAAAAATATTTTCGATTAGAAATTACTTGCATAACCATGCCTCTATATGCTTTTATTTCAAAAAATGAATTTGAAGTTTTTACATTGTTAATCACACTTTGTACAAGATCTTTGTTTTAAAGCGAAAAATATTCGCCGATTTTCCTTGCAAGAAAACTAAATTAAGGCATGTGGCATAGTTACGCCTATGAGAGTATGTAAACTTTAAACAATTATGATAAAAAAAATGAAAAGGAGAAAACAGAAAAAACAGCCTTTTTTTATAATATTAGTACAGATACGGGTTCAATTCGAACCCGCATGTTTTTAGATAACTTTAACAATAATAAAAGTATTTTGATGAAATTTTCAACAAATTTATATTACTTTAGGTCACATTCATGTATAATGTCATTTGATGGAAAACACCTAAAATCCCAATTTTAGTGGTACACACGTAGATTTATTATTGTATTTTCCTGGCTTTTATGTATTCTCACTTTAATATTACAAACGAGGTATAAATGAAATATGATCAATGTAACTGGGAAAAAATGCATTATGATTTGATTCATAAAAAGTATTGATTCTAATAACCGACGTTTCAAATAACAGGAAAACACCTTTATCAGAAACTCAACCGTCTCCCCTCTGCTACCGAATTCTGGCTGCGCCACTGACCAAAACAGAGACATCTATGAACTTAACAATGTTATTCAGTCTAATATTCAAAGTGAAGCAGCCAGATACAAGGTCTATAATACTTTTTTAGTAGTATATCAGCCGGTATTACTTGTCACTTATACCTACTATTTGTTAAAAACCTTAAATAAACTTATAATGATTTAATAGCTTTTCCCTCTATATTTTAATGCTTAAGAGAGTTCTTAATTTTTAAATGTAATACCATTATTATCTAAAATATAATGTAATTATTTTCTAAAACATAAATTAACCTAAAAATATCGACATTAGACATTTGTAATTCCATAAATGTCTTTTTCTTTTTCGTAACCGACTAGTCTTAGACCTACCCTTTTTTACCTAGTGGTGCCATCCATTTCAATTTCTGAAGTGATATAAATGTTTTCTGTTGATCAATCTTATGGGTCTCTCTTTTAGTTTCCTTGAAGTTGTCGTTATGATTTCAGCAATTTTAAGCTTTGAGTTTATGTTAAATACGATATTGATTTTGAGTTCTTTTAGAATATTTTAAATTAAAAATTTTAATTATTAATCAAATTTAAGTTGTTTTGAAAAGCAGCATTATATGAAATTTAATGCTGCTTGAAAAAGATAATTTAATGATTCAGTTAGTAATTTTTAAACAAAGTTTTCTCTGAATATTATTTAGTTGAAAGTTGTTATTAAAGTATGTTAAAAGAAGTTTAAATTGATTGAAAGGAAGCTTAAATAAAGAGCTGTCGTCAGGAATACTTGACTTTTCAATGTCTCAAAAAATTTTATACATAGTTGCTATTACAGGTATCTTCCGAAGCGTGTTTGAATTAATTCTGCTAATGTTGGTAGTATAAGTGTATATTACACCTTGTATTGATATAGTCTATGAAAACAGCTGAATTTTTTAATAATCCAATAGATTATTTTAATCCATTTGATTTGCCGGGGATGCCACAGCTCATACCACAATGACACGTAGACGAGTTAATTTACCATGTTGGGAAATATCATCAACTCAAACACTGTTAAAACTAAGGGTTGTATGTGGCACTTCTAGGGGTGAAATGCTTGTCCTGTCAGCGACATCGCTAAGGGATTCAGAATTGCACCACTAGGGGTCCCCTAAGGCACGCCTTGAGCACTATGGCACCCTAAGAGGTGCCATGGGATACCCTGGGGCGATTCCAGGGGTGCAATTCTTGCTCCCTTAAGGGTGTCGCTAACGCGACAAGCATTTCACTCCTAGGAATGCCATATGCAACATTTTTTTCTAATAGTGAAGTTTAGCCAAGGCACGTGGCTTGCAAGAAAAAAATTAATGAGCAGCATCGTAGAACCAGGACCTTTCAGAAATGAAGATGTCATTCTTCCTTACATTTCTATGAACCCAATGGATTTATCAATTCAATTTAAGAGATTCTTATTCCCAATTCGATTGACAATTGCAATCATCATAAATGAAGCTCAAGTATAATCTTTAGAAATGAGCGGCTTAGCATGCGCGGAATGCTTCTCCCATGGACAATTGTATATTGGGAGTTCTGGCTTCAGTAAACCAGACAATCTTTATATCTGCTACGAAAATAGATTTAGAAAACTATATCCACAAGAACTGTAAAATTTAAAACATTTAAAATGTGTGATTTCATTCTTTTCTATTTAACCAGACTGAGTCACTTGAACTCGAGGTTGAGCACAGTTAGAGTTAATTAAACATGCTTGTGCAACACCTAATGACAAAACATTTCTTCAGAAATGGAAATGTTGATGCATAGGTAGCAGAAATAAAATACTATTTTAACAAATTTTTCATAGAAAAATAAAAATGTGTTGACAGTAATGTGTTAGGAAGAATGTATAATACCACTCTTAGAAACATGGTAAATAAATTATCTGAAATAAGTCATAAATTTGTAAATACATTATATACGACTACAGTTTCATGGATATATAATATTAGAGTTTTAATTAATTTGGCTGATGGATACAATCCCTTGTATTTTAATAATAGGTAAAGCTTTAAATGATTCTAATGATTTCAGTTCTATATTTCACTCAATATTATTCTGTTATAGCAGAACCTCTAAACTCCTTAATATGGACATTTCGTTCATAAAGAGATGCATTCGTATAAATTTAATTTTACATAATGATATAGTTAGCTAGTGTCCATCGCAAGTGCAATTAAATATCGCGAAACAAAGCGTATTTGCATGTGGTACCTTTAAACATGTTAGATGAAGAAAGTAGTACATCACACAAATTTAATTAATTTTAAAATGCTATTTAAATATTGTCAATTTTACTATTTATATTATTCTAACTGAAATGCATTAAATAGACAACGTAAAATATATATACAATTTCACACTATTCTATTCTAATAAAACATACAAAATAAATTTATGTAGAAAGATAATTAATCGTTATAATTGGATATTTAATTTTTTTGTATTGATAAAATATATCAATTTCTTTTACAAAACCAGATTTTATATGATAAATATTTTCAGATTCTTTCAACTGCAATTAGTTTGTATGCATGATACATTGAAATAAACGCAGTCTATATTTATATTATTAAATTTATAGCATTTCATTTCATTTATGACACAAGCCATTGATTCATATTTTGATTTAGGTAAATGTAAGGAAAGCAAACGGGATAAAACATAGTGTGGATTATGTTGGTTTATGTTGGTTGTGTTGATTCCTGTTGCAGGAGGAAACAAGTAAAAAAGTAAGTAGCAAATCAATGAAACGTGAATTTTCCATTACACATTTTTCATCGAATATGTTTTAAATATTGCTGTTGAATCTGCAGTCTGCATATTGCTCATTGCTGCAGTACTAGCAGGCGTTTTACATAAAAAAAAATCTTTGAAATTTTGGGATTCTTTATTTTTAAGAGTTGTAGTTTTTGAACTCATTTATCAAACATATAATTGCATAAAAATGTCATTATAAATTTATTGTGAAAAGAGAGAAATGAAAGAGATAAAGTGTATTTTAAAGTATGATTTTGTGGCGACAGAGTAGTTTAAATAGAACATTTTTTTGGTTCTTGCTTTCCTTAAACATTTATTTGTTATCCATATTCATGCAAAACTGTAAAACAAATGGCAGAGAACATTCTTATTGCCATCTGATAATGATGAAAAGCTCCGCTGTAGAATAAACAGCGACATTTTTTGACGTGTCTAAAGCCTCTTTTAGGATCTAAAATATCAGAATTAACCAGGTTTTTCTATATATATCCGATATCTTTAAAACAGTTGACAATCTGATGATGATAATGAATATTTCCTAGCACAATATTACGAGTTAATAAATAAAATATATTGCATATAACATGAAAACTTAAAGATAAAATAATCTTAAAATGCATTTTAGGTAGCCACATTACAAAAAGTAAAAAGCTACCTATTGCAGCCGTCCGGACTAAAGCACTTACAGAACATTTTGGTATATCTTCAGCGATCATGACCCCCAGACACCAAAACCACCCTCTGTTCAAATATTGACATATATAAATATACATACTCGACCGAGTATTTTGGCCAGCATCATCCGCTATCTTGTTTCAAAATGGCGGCCATTTAAAAAAAAATTAATTTAAAAGTAAATGCGAAAAAATTAAAAGTCGAAAAATATTTTTATTTTGTGTGTTAGATCTTAAAACACAGATTCCAGAACACTTTTTATTTTGTCTATATCTTAAAAAATGATTGAGTTATAGCACTTTGAATTTTAGGTAGCTTTCATTACAAAAAGTAAAAAGCTACCTATATATATATATATATATATAATATATATATATATATATATATATATATATATATATATATATATATATATATATATATATAACCATATATATATTTATATATCTGATATTTGTCATGCGAAAACTAACGTATTTATGAACCGATTTGAATGAAACTTGGTATGTACATAGTACATACAAATGTCTCGACCGAGTTCGTTGGCTAGCATCATCCGCCATTTTGTTTTAAAATGGCGGCCATTTTAAATTTTTTAAAAAATTTAAAATTTAAAATTAAATGCGAAAAAATTAAAATTTGAAAAATATTTTTCTTTTATGTGTTAGAACTTAAAACAAAGATTCCAGAACACTTTTTATTTTGTCAATATCTTAAAAAATGATTGAGTTATAGCACTTTGAATTTTTCTTATGGCTGACATTTTGAAACGATCTGATTTTTGTCACGTAATAACACGCGTATTTATGAACCGATTTCAATGAAACTTGGTATGTAGATAGTACATACAAATGTCTCGACCGAGTTCGTTGGCCAGCATCATCCGCCATTTTGTTTCAAAATGGTAACCATTTTAATTTTTTTAAAAAATTTAAAATTTAAAATTGAATGCGAAAAAATTAAAATTTGAAAAATATTTTTCTTTTACGTGTTGGAACTTAAAACAAAGATTCCAGAACACTTTTTATTTTGTCTATATCTTAAAAAATGATTGAGTTATAGCACTTTGAATTTTAGGTAGCTTTCATTACAAAAAGTAAATATCTTATAAAAATAAATAAATATATTAATTTATTACTTAAAAATACTGTTACAACAATGCAATGACACCATGTTATTTATGGAATGGGTTTACTAAAATAAAAAGTGTAGCTCTGAATAATATGTAAACCTCCTATCCCTTTCGTAACGTCTACGTTAAAATTCACGCATTTATAATTTTTTCAACACAATAATTAGTTTAATTTCAGGAGTAATCTACATTTACACATTTTTATGAGTTTATGCACTGATAACAAACTTACAAACTTAATGCCATAAACTAAACTCACATTAATATAGGTATTTTTTATGACAAGTGGTTGACTTTAAAAATTTACACTCTTACCTATGTGTATATCATTATGTGTAAATTAGAATAACGTACCAATTTGTGTAAATTCATACATTTTTCAGCATTTACACATTTATTTATGTTTTTCAAGTAATAACAAAATACACACTTAGTTTGTTAAGCTAAAATGCACATAAAAACAGGTAAAACTTTGCAAAAATTGGGTAATTTTCATGTCAGGTGTGTAATTTTAGGAATTTACACACATATATATGTAAATTTGTCTAATTTACACTTTTATTTTTTAGAGTGTAGTTTATTTCACTTTCCGATTCATACTGACGCTTGTATTTTTAAAAAAAATTGATGAAAGATAGTTCAATGAAAATTCTGCAGATTTCTTAACAAGCTCATGTAAAAAAACTCTAATAGCATTGTTTAAGGTACAATTTTTGTATTGGCATATGTAAAAATCTGCATTTCAATTTGTTTTACGTTGGAAATATTTTTCATAGCTACAAACTACAGACAGGAAGGAAAATACTTTCCAGTTTAACAATATTTAAGTTATTAAATTGTTTAAAAATGTATATTCTTTAAAACACAGAAACAGAACTTCTTAATTTCAATAAAGACAATTGTATTTGAAGATGAATTGTAAAAGTTTAATGTGCGTAGCTAAAGGAAAACGTTTTATGAAGTACAAAGTGCAATATAAATTGACAATCATTTCTAGCACAAGATGTACCACATTTCGCACAATGTTATTTTATTTTGAAAATTCCTTGAATATTTTGACTAACTTAACGACAACATTATTAACTAATCAATATTTATTTATATATTATGAAAGCATTTTATTGCAATAATATAGTAATATTATGCTACAATTAGCAACTGACTTTTAAAGAGACTTCTATTTTTAAATATATTAGTTTGCCTTTTCCATTTTACCTTATTTCCGCTTATATTATGCAAGCAAAACTTTCCCTATATTCCTTTTAAATAAAACAAAATTCTAACTTCGTTTATTATTTTATTTGATATTATTTTTATTATTTTAACAAAGCAATTTCAACTCGAAAGAAACTTTAAATGCAGTCATAATTGTAAAATAAAAATTCATTCTTTTCAGTGCAAATTGTTTTGCCCAGTAAAATGGCATTGAATCATTTTAATGCCAAACTGTTTCTTTGCTAAACAGTCATTTTTTTCAGACTTTCATCCCATTGTATTATAAAATAATTTAAAACCTTGTGAAGCATAAATTTAATTTAAAGGAATTAAAGAAAAGTATTTACAACTATCACTCAAGAATTAATCTTTAGAAAATGATATTTTTCTTTTAACGATAATGAGAAGTATAAAAAAAAATAATGAAGAAAAATTACGAATTTTTTTTTTCTTCCTTTCTTGTGTTAATTTATATTTTTAAAATTTTCTTTTACTGATTTCAACATTTAAAAAATACTTTTATGAACAAACAGATATCTGAAACATTTCTCATGCTATTAATTATTTGTTTTTCACGGAATATACACAAAAAAAACGCCCTGTTGTAATAAATTTTAAGTTAAAAAGCATTGATTATTTTTAATGATGTATACTTTTATGCATACATCTATAGAGAACTAGTTTTTACATACATTTAAAAGACAAGGCAAGATTTTTTTTTCATTACACCCATTTAGATCTAAAAAAATAAAAGTTCCAAGCATAAATTTAATCTAAAAATGTTGATTTTTAGTTTTTATTTTTAAAAGTACAAGGCGATAAAACCTACACTGATTGAAGTACATACAGGCAAACTACCATATATATATTTTTTCAGTTATAAACATCATTTTTTCTCTGCACACACTTAAAAAAGAACGACGAATAAGGTATATTTCTATAGGTATTTATACATGAATTGTATTGTTCATTACATGCACGTTTTTTGCAGTTAATGAAAAAATATCAATAAATATAAAAGATTGCGACTAGCCTTGCACGGATTTATTGATTTTTTTCATCTGTATTTTTTCCATTCTTTATATGATACATATATATTTAAAATGCCCATTAACAGTACTAAAAATCATATTCAAATTAAAAATAGATTAAATGCTTACAAATGATTTAGAGACATACTTTTATATTGGTCTCTCGCCAAGATTTAACACAAAAAAAATCGTTATTTCAATGTAGCCCTTTTAAATTTTATACTCTTCAGTGCTTTCTGTGGTTAATTACATGTTTTAAAATAATAACTTCTTTATTTTATTGTTTCATTTATTGATTGAGAAATGCTTTAATTTTGCTATGCAATATAAGCTTTAAAGAAATGACGCACGATTTACGTAAATGTACACTGTTAAAAATTTCGTGCTACTTTTAACCAAGATTTGCTGCTCGCAGCTATTACCAGCTGCCACCATAGGATGGTTCAATCGAAGCTCCTAATCTTGGAACGAGTTTATACCATATTATTTGAAAAAATGCTACTATGGTTCAACCGAAGTTCCAAACCTTGGAACAAGATTTCACCATCTGATGGTGGCAGCTACTAAGCACCAAATTTCGGTACAAAGTAGCACAAAATTTTTAACAGTGTAAGTGAAAATGGAAATCAATTTTTTCTAAACTTAAAAAAAAAAAAAAAAACTTTTAAATTTACGGTAAAAATTTCTGGCAGCAATGTTGCTAGCAGTTTTTGCAGTAAAGATTGCAGTAAATTAGATGTAATAAAAAAATTACATCTAATTTTGCTGCAATTTTTACAGCAAAAATTGCTGTCAGCAGTTTTTTTATTTATTTATTTTTTATAGTGTAACCATCTGCCCACGATAGAGATAGAATTGAAAAACAAATCCTTGGAAATAATGTAGAGTACTATAAAAATGAGTAAATTGCAAAACAATTTTTAAACAAATTTACAGTACAGTTTTCAAACAAATTGCATTTGAATGTACATTATGTTCGTAATCTTAGAGATAGTGTATAGTACATTTTAAAATTCCCATTTAGCATTTTCACCGTTAAAAAAAATATACTTAAAAACTTTTGTAAAATTCATTATATGGTCTATAGAAATAAAAACCACCAAATTTTTAGAAAAAAAGTTGTCTAATAGAAAAAATTAACTCTACAAAATATTTAATAATCCCTTTCGGCATGGCCTATAGGCGGAGGTAGATTTCGAAAAGTTTTCATCTCAAAAAAAAAAAAATTAAATGATTAGAGATAAACCCAGTTTAACTACTTTATTCAACCACTTTTAAAAATTTTTTAATTTCATTTTTCTGTAAGAACTGGTTTTATCGAAATCCTCTTAAACGAAATTCTACTCAAATGCCCATTTTGGCAACATATTTTGAATTATATTCTTACTTTATTAAAAAAATTGACCAATATGCTCATTATATAGTTTTAAATAACAAAAAACTGTTAATTAAATTCGTTTGACAGCAAAATTGAATTTAAAAATGAGTAATAAAATAACCAATTTATTATTTTAATACATCCACAATTCTTTAATCAAGATTGCTTTGAGAAATTTTGTACGAAGTGCCCACTTTGACAGATTTTTTAAAATATATATTTAGCCTTTATCAAAAATCTGACCAATACGGCACATTACACAGTTCCTAAATAACGAAAAACTGTCAATTGAATGCGTTTGAGAGCAAAATTGAATTTAAAAATGAGTCATAAAATAAAAAAAATTGTTATTTGAATACAACCACAATTCTTTTATCATGATCGCTTTGGGAAATTTTGTGCGAAGTGCTCATTTTGGCAGCCTTTTTTTGAAATATATTCTGCCTTTATCAAAAAACTGGCCACTCCGTCACATAATATAGTTCCTAAGTAAGAGAACCTGTAAATTGGATGCGTTTGAGAACAAAAAAAGATTTAAAAATGACTCGGTAAAAACGCAATTTTTTTAATTTCCTCAAATTTCAATCATGATAATTTCGTGAAATTCTGTTCAAAATACCCTATTTGGCAGCTTTTTAAAAAATATATTCTGCCTTTATCAAAAAACTGGCCAATACGTCGCATTATATAGTTCCTAAATAATAGGACCTGTAAATTGGATGGGTTTGAGAACAAAAATGAATTTAAAAATGACTCAGAAAAAACGCAATTTGTTATACTTAATCAATTTTTAATGACGATAATTTCGGGAAATCTGTTCAAAATACCTTTTTTGGCAGCCTTTTTAAAAATATATTCTGCCTTTATCAAAAAATTGGCCAAAACGTCGCATTATATAGCTCCTAAATAAGAGGATCTGTCATTTGGATGCGTTTAAAATCAAAAATGAATTTTAAAATGAGTCAGAATATAAGCAGTTTGGATTTAAGGTTTTTACTCCAACTCCTATTTTTGTTTAATTTATTTTTGCTAAGAATGGGTTCTATGAAAAACTTGTCAATATAAAAGTTGTAGGTCTTATTGTGAAGATGTAAAATAAATTTAATTAGATTTGATTGCTTAAGAATTGAGTAAGTTATGGGTTTTTTTCTTTTTCCTCCCCCCTTTTTCTTTTCGTTTTTAATTTTTCTCCTCGGTAAAAATTGGTCCTATCAAAAACTTGTAAATACAAAAGTTTTAGATAATATTGAGTACATTTATATAAAATTTAGTTGGATTTAATATCTTGAGAATTGACGAAGTTATGAATTTTTTTCTCCCAAAAACCATGTTTTTTTCGCCCCTTGAGCCCATTTTTAACTTTATCAAAAATCTGTCATGCATAAACTTTTTGCCCATTTCTTAGAAGTAATATAAACTTTAAACTGATTCGATATCTATTTTAATTAAGAAGTTATCGCGTTTTTTCTGTTTTCACAAAAACCCTCCCTATTTCCACCCCCTTGGTCCGATTTTGCCCATTAACGAACTCGACCGAGATTTTAGGCTCCTTGATTTTATGTAAAAGTTTGAAGAAGATCTGAGCATAATTATGGAAGTTATCGTGTCTAGAAGAAAGTGATATACACCGATAGATAGATAGATAGATAGATAGATAGATAGATATATATATATATAAACTTTTTTACTGATGGTGGTTTTGGGGTCTAGGAGTCATGATTCGTGTAGATCCGCAAAAATTTTTCAGAAATTCCAACATGGGAGACAATGCAATAGGTAGTATTTCATACGAAATCTACCTAAAAGCTACCTATATATATATATATATATATATATATAACCATATATATATTTATATATCTGATATTTGTCATGCGAAAACTAACGTATTTATGAACCGATTTGAATGAAACTTGGTATGTACATGGTACATACAAATGTCTCGACCGAGTTCGTTGGCTAGCATCATCCGCCATTTTGTTTCAAAATGGTGGCCATTTTAAATTTTTTTAAAATTTAAAATTAAATGCGAAAAAATCAAAATTTGAAAAAATATTTTTCTTTTACGTGTTAGAACTTAAAACAACGATTCCAGAACACTTTTTATTTTGTCTATATCTTACAAAATGATTGAGTTATAGCACTCTGAATTTTTCTTATGGCTGACATTTTGAAACGATCTGATTTTTGTCACGTGATAACACGCGTAATTATGAACCGATTTCAATGAAACTTGGTATGTACATAGTACATACAAATGTCTCGACCGAGTTCGTAGGCCAGCATCATCCACCATTTTGTTTCAAAATTGTGGCCATTTTAAATTTTTAAAAAAAATTTAAAATTTAAAATTAAATGCGAAAAAATTAAAAGTTAAAAAATATTTTTCTTTTACGTTTTAAAACTTAAAACAATGATTCCAGAACACTTTTTGTTTTGTCTATATCTTAAAAAATGATTGAGTTATAGCACTCTGAATTTTGCTTATGGCTGACATTTTGAAACGGTCTGATCTGAAGGATCCATCATGTTGCTTTAAAATGGCATACACTTTATGATATCGTGGAATTTGGTGACTCCCTAAATCGCTTAAAATAAAACCAGGTTGAATAAAAGATGACTATTTTCTAAAAATTCCTATTAATATTCAGTCTTGACAAAAACTAGTATTCAATCTTATAAAATGACTAATTTTATAAGATTATTTCCACTAATTTGAGCTTAGTATTTTTGAACAATGTAACTTACCTTAAAATAAATAAATATATAAGTATATGAAAGCTACCTCTTCCTCCCGGCATTGCCGGAAAGATTTTTTCTTATTGCTGACATTTCGAAATTACTTGATTTTTGTCACGTGATAACACGCGTTTCTATAAATCGATTTGGATGTAACTTGCTGTATACATAGTACATAATCAAGACTGGACCAAATTCGTTAGCCAGTTCCATCCGCCATCTTGTTTCAAAATGGCGCCCGTTTAATTTTTTTTTTAAATTAAAATTTATAATTAGGTACAAGTAAGTGAGAAATTCAAAAAGATTTTTCTTTTATGCATTTGACCTTGATACAAAGATTCCAGATCATTTTTTGTTTCATTTGTATTTAAAAAAATGGCTGAATTATAGCACTTCTAATTTATAGTGTTGCTCCCATTTTGACATGATCTTATTTTCGTCCCGTGATAACACGTGTATTTATAAACTGATTTGGATGAAACTTGGTGTGTACACAGTACATACCGATGTCTGGACCGAGTTCGTTGGCCAGTTCCATCCGCCATCTTATTATTTAAATTTTAATTTTAAAATTAAGTGCACAAAAGTAAGAAATTGAAAAAGATTTTTCTTTTGTGTATTTGACCTTGATACACTATATTGCCATTGGTTATTGGACACTTGCGAATTTAGACATTTTGTTAAATATCTAGAAAAATACATGAAGAATCATCTCGAAACTCTTAGTGTATAAATATAATAGTATAAGTCATACAACTCCGTGAAGATTTTTTCCCGAAACTCCATAGGGGACCGTCAACAAATTAAAAAAGAATGAATATCTTTTGAATAACCCTGTCAAAACTAATGTAGCAAAAGCGCTCAAACTCTAGATTATGATTAAATGCCTTATTGTAATACGCCTTGTTTATTTTTATGCAAATAGCATGCATACTCGCAGAGTAATTAAGGTTTTTATAAAAATGGTCCCAAATTTTTCCAAGTTTTTCCCTTATAATTTTCAGAGTTCTTAATACGAAATAATATTTTTTTCAGAAAATATGACAAACAACATTGCACACAGTATCCTGTAATCAGAATAAAAAAATAATGAAAATTGTATACCAAATGAGTTGGTTTACTAAATAATTTTTTACTGCGCATGCGTCAACGATATCAAAATTCCATTTGCATATTATGTTAGCTAAGTGTATAGAGCAACTTTTGTGAAAGTCACAAAATCATAACTTGTAAATTCTGAAAATAATCGCCAATTGAATAAGTTGAAAATCCGTTACTCTCAAAATGAAGCAAAAACAAGAGGGGTTGTATCCATATATCCATTGATTATCCATATCAATATAGAATAGACAATACGGGATGTACTACTACATTTGGATAAAATCCCTCATTTTTTTGCTTCATTTTGGAAACAACGGATTTTGTCCTTTTTCTATAGACGATTACTTTCAGAATTTTCAAGTTATGATTTTGAGACGTTTACAAAAGTTGCTCTATACATTTAGCTAACAAAATATGCAAATGAAATTTTGATATCTTTGACGCATGCGCAGTAAAAAATTATTTAGTAAACCTACTCATTTTTCATACAATTTTTATTATATTTTAATTCTGATTACAGGGTACTGTGTGCAATGTTGTTTTTCATATTTTCTGAAAAAAATATTATTTTATATTAAGAATTCTGAAAATTAGCAGGGAAAAACTTGGAAAAATTTGGGACCATTTTTATAAAAACCTTAATTACTCTGTGAGTATGCATGCTATTTGCATAAAAATGAACACAGTGTATTACAATAAAGCATTCAATCATAATCTAGAGTTTGAGCGCTTTTGCTACATTAGTTTTGACAGGGTTATTCAAAAGATATTCATTCTTTTTCAATTTGTTGACGGTCCCCTATGGAGTTTCGGTAAAAAATCCTCACAGAGTTGTATGACGTATACTATTATATTTATACACTAAGAGTTTCGAGATGATTCCTCATGTATTTTTCTAGATATTTAGTAAAATGTCTAAAATCGCAAGTGTCTAGTAATCAATGGCAATATAGTGTACAAAGATTCCAGAGCATTTTTGTTTCGTCTATAACTTGAAAAATGGCTGAGTTATAGCACTTTCAATTTTCACTGCGATTGAAATTTTGAAATGGTCTGAAAATTGTCACGCGATAATACGCATATTTACAAACTGATTTGGATATAACTCCGTGTATGCATAGCACATACCAATGTCTTGACCGAGTTCACTGTCCAACTTCATCCGCCCTCCTGTTTAAAATAGGCGGCCATTTAAGTTTGTCAAAAATCTTTTAAATGTATAATGATGTACAAACAATTAATTAGAAATTGAAAAAAGGTTTTTTCTAAACTATTTATCTTCATAATGAATTCCGGAGTATTTTTGCTTTGTTTTTACCTTGAAAAACGCCTGGGAATGGTAGTTTGAATTTCTAATGTGGGTGACATATAAAAAAAAATCAATATGCCCGCAAAAGCACTCGTATATTTTAATCGATTTCGATGTGAGTGTGCATGTTCACATGAATTAGGATTTCAATCAAGATCATTGGTTTGTTTTATCCATCATGTTGCTTTAAAATGGATATCGTGGAATTTGGCGATCCTATAAATCGCTTAAATTAAACCAGGTTGAATAAAAGATGACTAATTTCTAAAAATTCCTATTAATATTCAGTATTGACAAAAACTAGTATCCAATCTTAAATAATCGTGTTCCACTAATTTGAGCTTCGTATATTTGAACAATATAACTTAATTTAAAATAAATAAATAAGTATATGAAAGCTTCCGCTTCCTCCTGGCACTGCCGGAAGGACTTGTTATTTTTTTCTTCACTTCAAACAAAATTGAAGATGAGTAGAAAACCGAAATACTTTTATTTATGCATTTACAAAAAAAAAAAAAAAAAAAAAAAAAAAAAACTATGGGATTTAGTGTACTTAAAAAAGACTAATCACTGGTTTTAGTATCAACTGTAAAAAAGTTATATTTGAAATTAGAAATTTTAAGCAAAATATACTTTTGTTTAAAATTGAAACTTTAATGTAAGTGTAGGCATAAATTATCTTATTTCATAATTTGTAATATGTTGTGCAGTTTAAACTCAAATGAACCAAAATTGAAAAAGAATTTTTTCTAATAAATATGTATAAAACATATTATTTAATTTAGTGTACATTTTTATGGCTGTTCTGACTATACCACATAATCATTATCTATACATTTAAAAGTAAAAATCTTCAAAGTCTTTTGTTTGAAAAAAATAGTTGATTTCTTTTTTGATTGGAAAAAAATCACAACCAGAAATGAAAAAAAATTCTTTATAAACATATTGACAAAATCAATAGCTGTTAAAAGTTTCTTTTATGTTTGTTTTCACTGAAAAAAAAAAAAAAAAGTATCTCGCACATTGATATTTTGAAAATAAATATCAAATGCAGAAAATATGAATCGTTTTGAAATTTTAAAATAGCTATCAAGTGTATGAAAATATAGAAAATATTAAAATTACTGATATTTTGAAAATAAAAATCGGATATATATCATGACGAACCCGGCGAATTAGTAAAAAATATTTATTAACGAACTGCAATTCCGTTTGTTTCAAATTAGTAAGGCAGCAAGTACTTGTGTTTTCTGACAATAAACTTTGTATCAATAATTAAATAACTAGTTTTCTGTAAGCAAAGACGTTGGGCACTTCAATACTAAAGATTAATTGTAACAAAAATATTTTTTTCTTCCAAAAGACAATAATATTTTGATTTTATTAGTGCATAATATATTACTGTGCTTTACGTAAGCAGGGTGTATTTTAAATTATTTCATAAATACACCTACGATGTAATCTCTGAAAGGGAAAAAAGGACAATTTCAGTTTATAACAGTTTTTTTTATACTTTGCTTATTCCTTTATTTTCCTACAGTAAAATAACTTGTTATAAAATTACCTTAATACATCGATCAGTAGTAACATAGTTCAGAATGAGTTATAGAAATCTTATTTGACCTTTATCAAAAAGAATTATTGGTTGCACAAAATAAAAACATTTCTTAAAAAAAGTATTTTAAATTTTTATACGATCCCCCAGTAATATATGTCATAGTAAGTAAAATTTTCCTGTTACACTAACAAGTAACGGAATTTATTCGATTAAACTGACTGAGTTTAAAGTTGGAGCCCATTTTTTTGCTTTAAATTAGGATCACTCCATTCATAAATTTAGTAGAAATATTATTTCGTCAGAAAATACTTAAAAAGAAATGGTTGAAAGTAAAATCGAAATTGAAACATAAATTTGAAATATTTAATCATTCTAAAATGTTAACGCAAAATATAAATACTGTAATAAATATATAAAAAAAATCTTAAGTAGAATGATGATAATTTACAGCCCAAACTCTTTACAAAATTATGCATATTTCAAAATATTATTAGATTACACCAATATGAAAAAGATCAAGTGTTTAGCTTTTGATTCTTCTGTATTTTGTACCACTAAAAACAAAATTGAAATATATTTTTCTCTATAACGTAAAGATTTTTAGCAAATCTTATTATTTTATTTTATTTTATTTATTTATTTTTTTTTTTTTTGTAAAAAAAATACTAATTGATTTGTATGTATTTTTTACAGCTGAATCCGAAAATGACTCCCATATTTAACCATCATTTTAAGATTTTCCGAAAACTGTAAATATTAAAGTTAAAATATTGCAATTTAAAATTTAAACTCTTCTCCCACCTCATCGGAACCCTCACCTATTTAGCTATGAGAATATTAATATAAGGGGAAATTTGAATACAGTATTGACCTAAAATAAATAAATGAATAAATAAATAAATAAAAACTTTCTCATCTGTTTTATATTATCAGATTTTTGCTTCATATAGAATTTTGACATTTACGGTTTGCAAAAAATTCTAACTTTAAGATTAAAATTGAAGGTCATTTTCAGATTTCGAGGTAAATCAAAATACTTGAAGGACAAATAATTATTATCAGTTAAAAAATACAGCCATCCCCTTCATTTTAAAGTATACAATTTTTGCTATTTTTTATCTTTTATAATTTATTTTTTGCAAAAAAATCTGACATGATGATTAAAAATTAAGGTCATTTCAGATTCAATGATAACAAACACATAATGGATAAAAAGAATAATCATTGCGGTCTTGTGTTATCTCAGCTAAAACGTTTTCTTAAACATTTTTGTGGGCAAACATTTTTCTGTTATCATATAAAATAAGTTTAAATGCATGTAAATTTCCGAAAATCATAAAAATATTAGATTGTCATCAGGTTTACGTCATTATGTAAAATTTAATCTCGATCGGAAATAGTGGAAATTGGAGTTCAAATTTTGAGCTAAAAAACATACATCCGATCTTCGAAGTTAAAGAAAAATAACATAATTTTTGCTAACAGAAATCATGAAATAAAACTATTCCAAATCCATAGAAAATTAAACATGTGTTAAAACATAATTATTTTTGCCAATCTTAACCAGGATGTTAATTCAATCGTGAAAGTTATACGATTCTTGTCAAAACACACATACATATTAAATAAATTCTTTGATTACTTTAAGCACTTGTCATATGACCCCTCAATGCAGACCAAACTCATTCGTGTTCGCATGCCGAAAAGTGAAATAAGTATATTTAATATTAATCAATTCGTAAATTAATTTTCAGCAGTGAAATTACGCTTGAAAATGTATAATATTTAATATGTGAATTTTCACATTGCTAGCTTAGCTTAGAACCAACTTATGAAATATAAGTATTGCAGTTTTAAAGTTTCATAACTCGGTCAGTTTGAGTGTTGTATCAACGGGATTTCCTTTGTCTTATTTGTCATTTGTAATAGGATAATGTTACTATATATAGCTTACAGGACAACAAATATTTTTTAAGAAACATTTTTATTGACTGAAATCGCTTTTAAAATATTTCTTTGGCCCATTTAAAACATTTTTGTTATTGGAACTACATGGATTTGATTATTGATTACGGAATTAGCCATTGCCACAGTTGACAGTGAACAACCTGCATAATTATTACTTTATTTTTGATACACGAACTTTATAAACAGTTTAAATTACAGTAAATTAGGCAAATTAAATTTGAATTAAAGTAAACAATATACATTTTTTTCTGTATTTAAACTTGTTTCATTATTAGATACATTACTAAAAATGATATTAATTACAATATTATCTGATAAAAACAATTAGAATTTATAAACAGTGTTATAAAAATCTGCCTCCGAATTCAAATAACATAACTTTTAACACGATTCTAGATTGCAGATCCAAAATTTCGAAATTTATTATAAAATAATAAAGCATCGTAAAAGACAACACCAGGGATTTATAACGCAAATTTATATATCCTAATACAAAATAATTATTTTACTTAAGCATAATCAGAATAACACATTCATGCTGAATACTTACTTCTTGGCCATAGTAACAACATAATCACATATACATAAATTTATGTATCATAATACAAATTAATTACTCTACTTAAGCTTAATCAGAATAACACATTCATGCTGAATACTTACTTCTTGGCCATAGTAACAACATAATCACATAAACAATTTTAATAGTCAAAATGCCGAAGTATATTACAAAGTCTTAAGTCTTAATGTTTTCTGAGAGAAATTTATTAAGTTATCTGACATGATAACTTCGCTTGTATTTGTTATTTCACTGTAATCGCATGAAATATGGTTCATAAATATTTATAGCGAGAAAATATTGAGAATTCCATAAATACTTGAAATACTGACATTTGATTTCTTATACATAGAATATTTTATGTTACATAAATGAAATTTATAAGGAAAGAAAGGAAAACAAAAAGCCAAAATCATCGGAAATCGTCGGAAGGTCTTTTATTTTTGTATCTTTTAAATATGTATTAATATTTTCTTGAATATTATTCTTTTTTTTTTCAAGATACAAACTATGCCATATCATAATAATAATTTTAACAATATTCAGATGTAATTAGTCGGTTTAAATATTATTAATCAATAGTACAGGAAAAATCAGATATTTCGGGTTCGAGTCCCAGTATGGAATCTTCTACATTTGGATGGAATTTTAGCCTGTTAAGCAATAATAATTTGAAATTTCATTTTTATTTGAAATTAAAGTAATCGATCTAATTACAAAAGCACCCTACTCTTTGTCATAAACGAAAATAGAATTACAACAAACTGCTGACGCCCTTTTATTTAGAACAATATCATCAGGTCGCCATCGCCAATGTCAGATATACATCAGATAATACACAATTAAATATCACAATTCGTTCTTTTTAAAAATAGCACTTTGTTATTAGAAGATAAACACGGCTGTTGTTTTCCCTTCATCATTCTGACTAGACTAGAATTATAATAACTTGAACATTTAATTTTTCTGGAAAAAAATAACAGCTATTTTATTTCTTTTTATACATGAATAAGCAAAATAATTAAAATAAAAGAAAAAAAGAAAAAGAAATAATAAACTGAAGTCCGAAGTTGGATGTAAGTATTGAGCACACCTCATCCCTAATGCTCACATCTGTAGTTCTAGACTGACATTTAGGAGCTTTACTTTCAACGTACCACATGATTTTTTTTCTTAAGAACTGATAAGCAGTCAAATTCTACCGTACAATTCTTAAAATTTCATAATTATGTAATTTGGTTTTTAAGAAAAATTACTTGGGAACTAAATGTTATTTTAATGTGTAAAAATCAATAGAATTGGTTATCAAAGCAATAAATAAATAAATATATAAATAAACTTATGTTACGTCATATATCGTTAAAATATATTTATTTAACTCTATTAATAACGGGTTTCTTTATCATCTTTAACTAAAACTATAATAACATCATAAACTTTGACGTACTGGTCCAATTAAACACCTCTCCAAGCAAATGATGGAAAACTTTATTATGGATTTTTTTTATAATATATTTTCTGAAAAATGTTAGAAAAATCATTATTAAAAAATGTATGCTTCATAATGTTTTTATAACTACCCAATAAATAATTTATCTTTCATAATGAACTTCTTCTTCTCTGATAAATAAGCAGGCTTCAATAATTTTGTTATTTCAGTAATAATTTATTGCGCAACAATCATAATTACTAAGAACGAAAAAGCTTTAATGCGAAGGGATAAGAAAAAAAAAAACTTCTGATTTTCTTTCATGGTAAAAAAAAAAAAAAAAAAAAAAAAAAAAAAAAAAAAAAACAGATATTTTTAAAAATATGTCAAACATTTGAAAATTTTTTCGAATAATGTAAATTTTAAATTTAAGATAAAAAAATAAGAAAAAAATCAAGTGAGTGGAAATATTTTTCATTCTTTTAAATTTAATTTATCCTAAAAAAAATTCCCTTTACTTTACTAAGATTTTGTCAAAAAGTCCCTGATGGCTCGGTCTACAGGCGGATTTAAATTTCGATGTTAAATACACTGTAAAACATTTGTGTAACGTTACTCTATAAAACTGGTGACAGCTTTGATGCGACCAGTGTTAAGGTGTGATTTTTTTTCACTTTTATAATGGTGTAATTTAAACATATGTTACTAGTGTAACATTACATATTAGTGTAATGTTACACTGGTTATCTTGGTTAAACCAGTACCCAACATAAACCTGGTGGAAACTTGGCTGCCACCAACTGTTTGGAGTAACGTTACGCAAATGATTTAGAGTGTACTTACTTCATCAATAAAGACTAACTCAAGGCTAGAGATAACCATAGTTAAACAGTTTTATCGGACCGCTTTTGACGGAAAATTTTATGTTTATGTTCTATTCTGCTGATATGTTCAACGGTTTTTTGTACATCGTACGTAAAAAAATATTCCTTTGAAGAGCTACAAAAACTTGCTATTTCAATTTAAAAAGCACGCTAGAGTTTTAGGTTTGGAATAATCATTTTCACAAGCCCAATCATATTTATAAAAGTCTGTAGCTTCCATTTTAAATTATTTATATCAACAAAAACAAAGCACAAATATTATTATTAAGGAAAACATTAAAAAAGAAATGTTTACATTTTTAAGATGGAAATGGATTATTAATGCTCACAGGAATCCTTTCTGATTTGAATAATCCACAGAAAGTTGCAGAAGCTTTCTATTAAAGTTACTATGCACTAAATACACCAAAATCATAAATTCTTTTACATGGCGCTACAACCTAAGTTTTTAAAGGTACAACATGGTGAGGGATACAACACCTTCCCCTACATCAAACAGTGATGCATAAAACAATAATCTTTTTCCAACATGTACCGCCTTTTTGAAATAAAAATAAGTAAAAAAAAACTTTTAAGCATCGGACTTTACAATTATTATCAACGCTGTTATTTAGATGAAACATTCGGATGGGGCAAACTCTAAACTTGCTTTTTTCTCAAGAATATTAATACCTTAAAATTTCTACCACAGGGCCAAAATTAAATGA
Source organism: Maratus speculifer (assembly GCA_964019185.1). Lineage (NCBI taxonomy): Eukaryota > Metazoa > Arthropoda > Arachnida > Araneae > Salticidae > Maratus > Maratus speculifer. The sequence goes on from OZ025294.1 coordinate 171,821,073, forward strand.
CGATCTATGCATATTATGAGGATTTTAAAGACAAGAAATCTTGTGCTTTAGTTTTTGGAATAGCACTTTTACGGATAATGGAAAAAATAACATGAAATTACCAGCTGTTGGATGACTGAAACGAAAACATAAACAGTAATAATATTTATGAAACTATACCTGAATCTGAAGTTATCAAAATTCAATTTTAGTTCTTCAGATAGAGATATAGAATGAATCGGGAAAAAATCAGTGTAGCAGCGCCTTCTTTTGGGTAATTCACTCCAAACCGAACACAAAACTAGTTCTTTTCGAATTTACTGAATCTGAATTTGAATGAAAATCCGCGTATTAATTCTTGAAATAGAGCAAATTGTGGAAATCTTAAAAAATATAGCATAGCAACACCAACTGTGAAGAGATTTATACCCACAAACTAATCAGCATCAATATGTATTAGAGACTACCTGAAATTTAATTTTTATTGAATTGCGTAGATTATATCTTGAGATAGAACTATTCCGAAAAACGTGAAAAGTGTAGCGTAGCACACCATGCGTACTATTTACGCCAAAATACACTGCTCAAAACAATTAAAGGATATTTGAAGTTTTATATAAAATAAAGATATAAACGAAATTTTTTTTGCCGAAAATAGAAAAAAAAAATCACAAATGGAAATTTTTCTGGTTTTCAAACTGTGGAGTATGCAAATGTTGAATTCGACGTCAAAAACGTCGCTTCAGCGGCAACGAATGAAATTTGACTTTCAACTGGATAAAAAAGAATGAAGACAAGGATGATCGGCATTCAGTGATTGTTTTGCTTCGATGAGTACGATGTCTCAGCGAAGCATCTGAAGCAAGCATTCAGAAGCTTGGAGAATTGTTGGTAGGTTAGAAGAGGGCCAAACTCAAGCCGAAGTAGCGCAAGCCATTGGAGTGTCATATCCAGGATCTCGAACCGTTTTTTGGAGAGTGGATGTGCAGGCCGAAGACCAGGGCAAGGTCGTAGACGAGCAACAACGCCCAATGAAGATCGGTATTTAGCGTTAACAGCTCGGAGACACCGAAACATGAACGCTCTTCTTCTCCAACAACACCTTCGCTCCGCTACAGGCACCACGATTTCAACTCAGACTGTCCGAAACCGGCTCCATGCTGTAGGTCTATGCTCGCCGACCGATGGTATGTGTTAGATTAATATCAAGGCATCGTCGCGACCGCAGGGGTTGGGCAACCGAGCATGTCAACTGGAGGATAAATGAATGGAGCAATATTCTGTTTTCTGACGAGTCCCGTTTTTCTGTGCAACCAGATAATAGGCGTATTTTCATCTGGAGGGACCGTGGCAGTAGGAATAATCCTGCGTTCGTGCACGAAAGTGTCAGATTTGGCGTTGGAGGCGTGTTGGTGCATGGTGGCATCTCCATTGACGGGCACACTGACCTCTACATCATTCGAGATGGAGCTCTGACTGGTCGCCGATATAGGGATGAAATCCTCAGACCTATTGTAGTTCCTTACGCTGCAGAAATCGGAGATAACTTCATTTTAATGGACGATAACTGCAGGCCATATCGTGCAAACCTGGTGGAGGATTTCCTTTTCGAGGAAGGAATCGTTCGAATGGAATGGCCAGCGTGTTCTCCAGACATGAATCTAATCGAGCACGTTTGGGACGCTCTAGGAAGACGAGTTTCTGGCTGCCCTGGAGCTCTTCTGGAAGAGTGGGGCAGAATACCCCAACTCGTCATTAATAGCCTCATTGAGTCCATGCCTCAAAGTTGTTCAACGTTGCTGGCCGCCCATGGAAACATCCCCCTACTAAAAATGATTTTCTTTGAAGAAAACACCTTTTCTTATTCTTTTTTTCTCATATGCACAAATTGTGTTTTTTCCTTTTGTACACAAATGCGCAATAAAATGCATTTTTTTCTGCCAAACATGTGTAATTTATTCTCATATAACCTACTACGTCTGTCGACCAGGTATCAATCAGCTAAAAAGTTTCCCAGGTGCAATATCCACCTAAAACTGCAATATCCTTTAATTGTTTTGAGCAGTGCATAAACAGTATCAATTCTGAGTCTGAAGTCAACTGAATCTGAAGTTTGATGGAAATCCACGCATTAGTTATTGAGATATAGCTAATGTATAAATAGCAAAAAATGCATTATAGCAGCTGTACCTTTTGAGTTGATTACACCAAAAACAAATCGGCATCGATTTGTAACAGAATTTACATGAATATAAAGTTTTATTAAATTTTATGTATTAGTTATTGAGATAGAGTGCCCACAAAATTTATACCACACACAGACCGTCAGTCAGACTCACATATTCACTCACAGACAGCTTTATAAAAATATGTTTTTTTTAATCTCTGAACCCTAAAACATGTAAATTCGTCAAAAACCGGAATTCGATAATTTTCCCTGAAATTATCTTTAAAAGAGTCAAATTATCTTTACTAAGCTGTCCTACGTTCAAATATACAGCTCATATTCAAAATATTAGAATAATTGAGAAAAAGTAATAAGAAAAAATTATTTGTCATTTATTTATTTTTTATACTAAGTAAATTCAATTAAATTTCTTATAAATTAAATCTGGAAAGTTTAGATAAGATTTTAACATTTATAAAATATAAAATACAGCACAATAAATTAGGTATACAGCTTCCTTAAACACACCAGAATATTAGAATAAAATTTAGATTGGTTCAAAATATTAGAATATTTTATTTTACGCAACAATATTACCTTATGAATATGAAGTAAATGGTAGTTAATATTTTGTAGCATCCCCTTTAGCTTTCATAACAGCGTACAATCGATCTTGCGTAATATATACAAGGTGTTTACAAACATTTCTATCAATATTAGCCCAAATAGACTTTATACGTGCCACTAACTCAGTTTTACTTGAAGGAGGATTTTCTTGAAGTTTTTTCTTCATTATACACCATAAGTTTTCGATGGGATTAAGATCTGGTGAATTTGGTGGCCAAGGAAGTACCTTAATGTTGCGTTGGCGGAACCAATTCTTAGTTGACACCGAGGTATGCGGGGATGCTAAATCTTGTTGAAAGATGAAATCATCTTCAAATAAATCTTCTGATGATGGAATCATGTAATATTCTAAAATTTCTTGATATATCAGAGAGTTAACCTTTTCGTAGACTATGCATAACTTTCCAGGTCCTTCTGCACTCATACAACCCCAAACCATGACACTAGCAGCAAATTTTACGGAACGTTTACGGCATTCTTTATCAAATGCTTCTTGCTTCATTCTCCAAACTCGAATACCTTGATTACCATATGAAACACAAAACATACTTTCATCACTAAATAATATATTTTTCCAATCTTCATTGCTCCATAAACGTCTTGATTTACACCAATTCAATCTTATACGCTTTTGTCTTGCAGTCATGAGAGGTTTTGTTTTCGGTACACGAGATTCAAATTTAAATTTATGGAGACGTCTTAATGTTGTCGATGTAGAAACTTCAACTCCTTCTTCTTTCCATTTTCGGTGCAAGAATCGCACACTTTTAAAACGGTTTTTCTTAACTATACGCTTCAGTTTCCTGTCATCTCTAGCAGATGTTTTTGGTTTTCAGCCACCATTTCGGCGATTATTTTGAAATTTTCCATTTTTTGAATATTGTGTTAGTATTTTACTAACGCTCGATTGCGAACAATGTAAATAATTCGCTATAAAACATTGATTTTTACCGTGCCGATACAAATCAACCATACGAAGTTTAGTAGATTCAGGAATATCATTCACACGGCCCATTTTAAGACGAAAAAGAAACAAACTGCAAAAAAGAATACTGATTTTAAATAAAATAGTCTGAATTTAATCAATGATGCCACCAGTTAAGAATTGGTAATAATTAAAGGAGAATTAATGTGAAATATTCTAATATTTTGAACCACTTGAATAAATATTCTAATATTTTGACTTTTCAAAATAATTTTTTTTTGCAATTAATCTTTTCAAAAATGATATTAAATTTAAGATAACAAGTAAGTTTAATCAACAATAAGTTCTTAATAAAAATATCGTTTGCATATTTTCGTTAAAAGACATTAAATTACCAAACGATATTTTCAATTTCTAAAAAAAGGTAATTATTCTAATATTTTGAATATGAGCTGTAATAGCGTCATATCTGCAAGTAAAAACTTTATATAAGCAAAGAAAAAATACTCACACACACATATAGATACATATATATATGATATTTAGACGTTATATACGTCTAAGTATTATATAGACGCCATAACCATTATACGTGTTACAGACATGTCATGTATGTGATTTGTATGTAATTATCTTTTGAACCTATGCATCTGAAATGTCACATGCATCATATAAGATTATACTATTCTCTATGTCTAATAATTTTACTGTACATCTTAACCGCTTAACAGTTCATCCTCGGAGGTCAATATAACAATGGAGTTACGTTTCTCTTTAGATGAATATAATAAACGCTTTTAACTGTTGATTATCTTAATATTTTTACAAAGAATGAAATGTGAAGCATTTAACACCTATACATACGAAAATTATACACACTATTTATGACTACAAATTGACAATTTGTTCCTGAGATTAATGTAATGTTCTCAATAGCTCTTATAAGTGAAAAGTGCAAATATATTGGAATGTCTTAAATTTTATTGTTCATTCATCTATAATGTTGCTATTAATCTATTAGATTTCAAACTTCAGATCTTATAACAAAATTATTATAATACAGTAGCATACAGAAAAAATATCATGTTTAAACACAATAAAATTTCAATTCAAAATCTTTTAAAACATTTATGTTATTTTAGGTAAGAAATTATATATATTTTAAGTATATAAAATTTCATTATTTTTTCTTTAAAATGCCACATATACTAGTTTTGTTTTACAAACGGCATTTTATATCATGCATGATTTCACATTCTATGCATTAAAGATGAGGGGCTATATCCATTTTTCCATTGACTAGTGTCTATATAAAAAACACAATATGGCACGTACAGATTTGGATGCAACCTTTTATTTTTCGCTTCATTTTGGGAACAACAGATTTTGATCTTATTCTTTCGACAATCACTTTCATAATTTTCAAGCTATGTTATAAGACTTTACAAAATTTGCTCTATATATTTAACTAACACAATATGCAAATGAAATTTTAAAAGCTTTCAACTTTTCAACTTTTAAAAGCAATCAAATATTGCAAGGCAATGTGTATAATGTTGTATTTGTAATATTTTACGAAAAGAACATTATTTTATATTATAAACTTTGCAAATTATAAGCAAAAACACTTGGGCAAATTTCGGATTGTTTTCATAAAAACCTTAATTTCTCTACTATTATACAAGATATCCGCATAAAAATGCTCATAGTTTATAACAATAAGCCATTTAATGGTAATCTACAGTTTGAACGTTTTTTCTACATTAGTTTTGACAGAGTTATCCAAAAGATATTCGTTTTTTTCAATTTGTTGTCAGTCTCTCATGCAGTTTCGGGAAAAAAATCATGACGGAGATGTATGAATTGTGCTATTATGTATAGTCACTTAGAGTTTCAGGATAATTCCTCATGTATCGTTGTAGATTTTTAACAAAATGTTTAAAATAGTATGCTGGCGGTCATGTTTGGCCATATAGTACATGTAAAGATGTTTTTTTCAACTTAATTATACGTATATTCAACGCAATAAAGTCACAACCTTCATTATCTTGTAAATTCATTTAAGTAAATAAATTATAATTTTAACTTTTAATTTGTTTTACATTTTAACTTAATCATTAAAGTGATTTATTTAACTGATTATCATATATATTAAAATGTAGATTTTGAGCTTCATATAAAAGTCCTTTTCAGAACATTTAGAAAAAAACTCGAGTAAACTCTACATGATCTATCGCTGTCTTTATCTTCAGGAATTGATTTCTTTTATAATAAAGACAATATTGAAGAACAGGTTTTTATAATGTTTGCCGAAAGATTTGTAGAGGCCTATTCTTATGATGCAATTTAATTTTCATGCATATTCATTTCCTTATATCTGTATCAAAATAAAAATTATTTTGTTTTGTAAAATAATTTATGATATATTGCTATTTGATCTTCTGTTTCTAATATTTTGCTAATTATATTTGTAAAGCAGACATAATTAGGTGCGTAATCATCGGCTAAATGGGGTTTAATGTTTGAAACATGTACTTTATACAGACAATCGATTTAAATGATTATATGCAATGGAAATATAAACCTATCTAAAGAGAAATCATATAAATATAAATAAGTATAAAAATGAAAATATTTAAAAATATCACATACATTTTTTATTCATTTTAATTCTTTATTTTAAATATGTAAACAACAGGTCATTTGATTTATGCCAAATGGAAAATTATTTCAAGTAAAATGGGAATTATCTCAATAAAATAAACACAATATAAATCACACTAAAATAAATAAAAAAAATAAGTAGTTTTAAATAAAAATTCTGGTGTAAAATACTTTTGTAAAACATGTCTAAAATTCCTTGTAGTATATTTAGTGTTGAAAGGACATATATGTCGACAAAATTTGTTAATTACTAGAAAAATACTTTTTGCTGTAACATCCACAAATAACAGTTTCAAATAGATACTCAAATTTATAGTTTCTTAAAAAATAATTATTTCTGTTTTATTAAAGCGGAGAAAACTTTATAAATTTATACAAATCATAACATTTGTTCATCATAACACCATAACATTATTACAGCCTTTTTTTAATTACAAAAAACTTCCTGGTTTTTATTCTAGAGAAATTTCATTTATATATAGCAAATCTTTCTTTAAAGTTATTTATAATGAGCTAAAAATGTATTTTATAAATAATAAATGTAAAATTTAAGGAATAATAGAGATATTTCTATGAAGTTTTAAACATGAATAACGCCATGTAAGAATAGATTTACAATATATAGAATCTATATATTAAAACGAAAGGCAGAAAAAGTCAGCATAGTTTTTTTTTTTTCGTCTCTACGCATCGATATTTGCGCCGGTCTCTGAGAGTCTCCTCCTATTGGTTAATCGGAGGAGAGTAGTTACTGTCTGTAAGAGCATTTGCAAAGCGCGTTTGTAAATATGGGATAAGAACGCTGACACTGTTTAATGCAATGCTATAATAATTAATTTTTTAACTTTACTAATCTTATAATGATTGGAATACATTGTTTTTTTCACTTTACGTAAGTTAATTAATTTATTTCCATCTGTATTCTTTTTTTGCAATGTTATTGCCTGCAATCTTAGGCTTAATTGTAGAGATGTTTCATATGAAATTGAAACATTCAATAAGTTAATGATTAAAGTGTTTATTTACGTTCTTGGCCGATAAATCATTTTCTATATTGTAATTTTCAAATTTATTTATTAGTATGTGTAAAAAAAAAGGCTGGAAATCACATTGTTTTTTGTTTCGTGTTTTGATGGTGCGATTTTCGACGGATAGTTTGACTTCATGGATGTAAACAGATTCGCAAATCACTATTTATTTTTTGCTTCAGTTTCTTATTATACTCATGTCAAAAAACGGTGATTTTTTTCCCACTTATAATCTCATTTTTGAGCAAATTCATAACGTTTAGGAAGTATTTACATTACATCTCATAGTCTCGCCGAATAATAGAAAATTGCATATGAAATGAAAATAATCCCAGTTATAAACAGCTTTGTAAATCATTAATATTTCTTTAATGTTTCACTTTTTTTTGAGTACACTTTTTTTAAAAAGTGTTCCCGTGACAAAATTTGCTGAGTTTTTTGGGGAGAAGGAGGAGGGAATATTTTGATGAAATTTGCTATTTTTTTTTTAATCGCTTGATCTTGATCTCTCAACAATGTTTTTTCAGAAATATGAAGATCATTATAATCAACAAAGAAAAATAAAATTATCAGAAGAGATCCCTCTTTTTGCATAGCTTTCAATCATGATAAAGCAGTCTTTATATGCCATATTCATTGCTTGCTGGGTTTTTTTATGATTATTTGGCAAAATTTGCATTTTTTGTGGTACCTAGATGATTTGAAAATTACAATATAGAAAATGCTTTATCGGCCAAGAACGTAAATAAACACTTGGAAATAAAATAACTTATGTAAAGTGAAAAAACCAATGTATTTCAATCATTATAAGATAAGTAAAGAAAAAAAATATAATTATCATAGCATTGCATTAAACAGTGATAGCAAAAATGCAGTCTCTCTGTGTTGTTTTCTCACAATCTGTTTACCAATATTTGCGTTTTTTGAAGTACCTAGACAAATTTAAAGTATTTTTTCAAGATCTTTTGACGAAATTCACATCTTTTCTGGTACCAGGAAAAAATTATTTGTTTTCTTAGGGATTTTCGGTGAAATTTGTCATTTTTTTCTCGCTATCTTTCGATGTAATTTGCCGTTTTATCAAATTTATGCTTTTTTCATGATTTTTTTTTTAATTTGTCGTTTTTTTCAGAAATTTGTCATATTTTCGCTTTTTTTTCTTTGCAAAAATTACCTGTTTTGCGATCTTTTGATGAAATGTGCCTCTTTTTTTCATCTTTTGACAAAATGTGTTGTTTTCTCACAATCTGTTTACCAATATTTGCGTTTTTTGAAGTACCTAGACAAATTTAAAGTATTTTCAAGATCTTTTGACGAAATTCACATCTTTTATGGTACCAGGACAAATTAATTTGTTTTCTCAGGGATTTCTCAGGGACAATTTGTCTTTTTTTTCTCGCTATCTTTCGATGTAATTTGCCATTTTATCGAATTTATGCTTTTTTTGTTAAATTTGTCGTTTTTTTTATGTTATTTTCAGAAATTTATCATATTTTCGCTTTTTTTTCTTTGAAAAAAATTACCTGTTTTGCAATTTTTTCTTGAAATGTGCCTCTTTTTCATCTTTTGACAAAATGTGTTGTTTTGTCACAATCTGTTTACCAATATTTGCGTTTTTTGAAGTACCTAGACAAATTTAAAGTATTTTTTCAAGATCTTTTGACGAAATTCACATTTTTTCTGGTACCAGGAAAAAATTATTTGTTTTTTTAGGGATTTTCTTGTCATTTTTTTCTCGCTATCTTTCGATGTAATTTGCCGTTTTATCAAATTTATGCTTTTTTCATGATTTTTTTTTAAATTTGTCGTTTTTTTCGTTATTTTCACACAATCTGTTTACCAATATTTGCGTTTTTTGAAGTACCTAGACAAATTTAAAGTATTTTTCAAGATCTTTTGACGAAATTCACATCTTTTATGGTACCAGGATAAAATTATTTGTTTTCTCGGGGATTTTCGGTGAAATTTGTCATTTTTTCTCACTATCTTTCGATGTAATTTGCTGTTTTATCGAATTTATCCCTTTTTCGTGATTTTTGTTTGTGAAATTGTTCTTTGTTATTTTTTTTTAGAAATTTGTCGTTTTTTTCCACTATTTTTAGCTAAATTTACCATTTTTTGCGATTACCTGGATAAATTTTATGTGCTTTTAGAGATCTTTGGGCGAAATTCATCTCTTTTATGATAACTGGATGAAATTCGTCATCTTGAGGTCTTTCGGCAAAGTTTATCGTTTTTCTCGATTTCTTTCGATGACAGTTGTCGTGTTGTCATGATTTTTCGATGTAATTTGCCGTTTATTGAAGATCTTTTTGCAAAATTTATCTTTTTTGTGATTATTTGATAAAATTTGCTTTTTTTTTCAATCCTTTGACGAAAATTGTTGTTTACTCACAATCATTTGTCGAAATTTGTTTTCTCACAATATTTTGAATTTTTTTTCATAATATGTTTACAAATTTGCCATTTTTTAGGGATTTTTTTTTGTCAAAATTTGCCTTTTTTAACCCTCTAAGCGTTTGGCCCGTAATATTCCGTACACTAAGCTCCAGGTTTCACTGCAATATAAGCATTGTTTAAGATATTATAATTCTATAAATTTAATGAATTTTCAAAGCATTGAAGAATGATTAAGACTCTCAAGGATTACATTTATATTCCTAAATAAGATTTTTTTATGTAATATTGAAAGAATCATATTTTATTAGCATTTAAAACAAAATGCAGAGAAAACAACATTACAATTTTACCCATTTGCTAGACGCTTGGAGGGTTAAAAAAAATTTTCATGAAAATTGCCATTTTTTTAGACGTTTTGGCAAAATTTTTATTTTTGTGCAATACTTTTGCGAAATTTGTTTTATTTGAGATATCTAGACAATTTTTTTTTTTTTTTTGCAGTTTTTTGACAAATTTTTTAGAGATCTTTTGAAGAAATTTGTTGTTTTTTGCAATCTGTTGACGAAATTTGCTGTTTTATTTTCCCACATCTATTTATAAAATTTCCGGGCAATGTTTTTTTTTTTTTTTTTTTTTTGGGGGGGGGGGGAGTATTTTGATGAAATTTTCTAATTTTTGTGATTATTTGCCAGAATTTGTGTTTTTTATGGTACCTAGACAAACTTTGGTACATAGCAAATGATTTCTAGCATTTTTTTTAAAAAACTTAAACAGTTGAAAAATAATCTGCAAACGTTTTCAAGTCTGACGTGTGTCGCAGCGTTGCACCAATTCTGCACCCGGGATCATGTCATGTTGGTGTTACGTTGGTAAATGGAAAAGCATATTGAAATTTTTAATAAATATTAATCTTTAAAAAAAAGTTTTCTTTGAAAATTTTTTTATAGTGGCAAAATACTTTTTTTTCTTTGATTCTTTCATATTGTTGCTGTCAAGTTTTGACGGGCTTCACCTAGCCAGAATAAATATTATCATTAATTTTTTTAATATGTGAAATTTACATGTATTTTTGATTTATGAAAAGGTAATAGAAAAGTAGTTGAAAATGCAAATGTTTATTTGTTGAATGGGGTGGGTAATGTAACAACAAATTAACCACGGAGAGGATCATTGTTATAGTTTCTAAATGGCAAACTATAAATTCAGTCTTATTTTGCTGCGAAGTAAGTGAAGTATGTATATTTTGTATGAAATGAGTGATGACAGTAATTTATGATTTATTCATGTTATGTACAATTTATTGGTGTTGTATTTGTAAATGAAAAATTATCAAATGAGAGAGATTCTAATTCTATGACAGCATGTTTGAATGTAACTCGGCCAATTGCGGGTCATTTGCCTGGATGTAAAATGCAGGTTGTTCTTTTATTTATTGAAATTTTTGCTGAAGATTAGTCGTTAAAAAATCCTTTAATAGCTGGAAAATACCTTTTTCTTTCTTCGGTGCCGTCAAGTTTTGACGGGTTCCATCTAGTATTAACGATTATGCATTTATATGAGTTGTTATTTCATTTTGAAATGACACAGATGTTTCGAGATTAAGAAATACTTGAATATCTTTATTAAAAATGAATAAAAAATCACCCAGAAAAAATTGTGCTGCAAATTCTGGCAAAAATCCTTAAAATATAAACTGGTATATTAACCTCAACCCTTCAGTTATCTTCTGCAAGCAAGGTGCAATGAAACCGGGGCTTCTGTTTAAAATTAATTCGTTCATACTACGGACTGATAAAACTAGATTCGAACCTTATACTTTTTAACGTAACAGTCATAGTCAAAAGCACTAATATCGCCAAATTCTAAAGAAAAACATTTACAGCGCAAGTATTTATATTCTTAAGAATGACTGTTAGATTCATCTTCAGAAGGATGAAATGTTAATCCGTTTTAAAGTTTCTCTACATCCAGGAATTATTAGAAATTGAGGAATTGATATTTTAGTGATCCTGGTTCGTTTTTGTGACCAAATTGTTGAACATTTAATTTTTAATTAATTAATTTATTTATTTATTTATTTTTATAATGTATTTCATCAGCGAGAAAAAGAGAAATAAGAAGAAAGTCCAAATATAGATAAAGTTAACACAAAAATAACAATAAAAATTCTTAATGTAAAACTAATTAGGCAAATTTCATTCTTTCTGAAAATATTTTATTTGCTAAAATCACGACAAATGAAATTAAAATGCTGTTTACATGATTTAAGTTACTAAGAAATAAATGACAAAAAATAATGTACTTGAACTGAAACTATAATGATTAGGGCCTCGATTTCCAGCATTATTCGTCAAAAATGTTTTTAATAAAATGTAAATTTAACTGGTTTCATAATGCAATTAGCATTATAAAAAGTTAAAGTGTGTGCTATGAAATTTTATTGGTATTTCAGAAATTCGATAAAAAGCTACGGTGCAATTTTTTTATAAATCCATTGATATATGTACACATTTTTTAAAATATTGAGAGGGTCCACTCCCTACAGTCGGTGTTTTGCGTGCGACCATATGGGATTGGACTCTACTATGGACCTTGAACTGGGATTCCACTGCATGGTTTCCACTTTGGACTCTAAAAACACTTTAATTTAATGAGTTTTAAAAATTGTGCTTATGCCAAATTATAATTTAAAAAAAAATGGCGATCTCAATGTAATCAGATTTCCATTCATTTTCTTTCTCTTGTGGGATTTAAAAACTGCATCAGCTGTTGCATTCGTGTGTAATTAAATAAGATCAGTTAAACATTTAAAAATCAGATCCCCTATTTTTTAACAACACTATAAGAAAATAATTTTTAAAAACACGTTTAATATGTGTACTTAAAAATCTGGCGTAATTTTTACAAAACTGTTCCATATCACTTGAATATTAACATAAAAATATTATTTTCATATATTTTTATGTGCGTTGCAATAGAATTGGCAATAATAGTTAAAAAGATCATTCGAAATATCAAATGTATCACGGAAATATATTTTTAAATTTAATATGTTTGGCAGTGGTACTGTTTGGCAAATTTTAAATAAAATGTATTTTCCTCCATTTACTGCTATAGTGCTCAGCAAAAGTTTAAACACTGGTGTTTTTTAACCTTTAATAAAAAAATACGTACACGTGAGTTTTACAAATGGCTATATTTATTTTCAAATATATTTTATACAATGTAGAATAAAAATAATGGTTATAATATAAGATAATATTTAATTTAACTGAAAAAAGTAAAATTTGCATATTGCAAAAGTTTAGATACTTTTTTGATTTTTAGCCAACTGTTCATGGAAAAATGCAAATTTCGCAGTTATGACGTCACATGTCTGAAGTATTTAATCATACATCGATATAGCATCAGTTAACGAAGGTGACGCGAGCTAAAATATTCAATTAGATGAGGTAATTGAAGTAGGAAAGCTGAAATGGAAAGGGAAGACTGTTGCAGAAATTTCAACAGCATTGAATCGTCGAAAGTGGTCTGTCCATGAAGTATAGTCTAAGGATGACTCCTTCAAAACAAAACATAATCTGGAAGAACTTGTGTGACGAAAAAATGAGATGACAAAAGGATCCAGAAACTGACATTTACACAAGTAATGATTGCTAATCACATTAAAAGTAAGTCAGAACTTTCTGTATCTACGGAAATGATTCGTAGATGAATTAAAGAAACAGGTAAATCAATTTACATGAAAATGATAAAACAATCAGCTTTAAAATATCACAATAAATTGACGAGAATTCAATTAACTTACAAACATACGTCATATGGACCCAAATGGTACGCTATGATATTCAGTAACGAAAAATAAAGTGGAATTTGAATTACCCAAACAAGTTGGCATACTATTAGAATGACTTAAGGAAAGATTCTGGGACTTTATTAAGTTGACAAAAAAGAAGGTGACTTTTAAATAATTTGGTCCTCACTTAGCTTTAATGCTCGTTATCTGTAGAGTTATTCATTGGTTGCCAAGCAACACAAGACTACGTATATACGTTGGAGATTAATTTTTAGTCATTTGGGGGAACTTTTGCTGATCTAAAGTATGAATTTTAGCATCTATTCATGTTGCATACAAAAGAAGAACTTCGTTTAACTCTGAAAATACTATTGATCTCAACTGGCTGGCGAGTAGTTCTGATCCGGACCAAATCAAAAACTTTTGTAACATCATATGACGTAATGTTTATGCAAATTTTTGCTATAATTTTCTTTTAATGAGGTTCGAGCTGCTGTTGAACATGTTTGGTACGGAATAGACAGCCAAGTGACACAGCATTTAGTTTTTTTGATGAAAAGTCACATTCCTGCGCTAACTGCAAACAATGCGGGTGCAACTCTGTTTTCATTTGTAGTTATTTTTCTGTAATTACACAAATTTTCTATACTTTTGCCACAATATTAATTTTATTTTTTGTCATTATATTTTTTGTAAAAGGTAAAATTCAAAATTTATTCGGTGTGAATAAATGATAAGTCACAAGTAATATATGACAGAGGAATTACAAACATTCGGTACATACTTCTGAAAATAGAAGCGTAATCGATCATTGTCTAAACTTTTGCTGAGCACTATATTAATGAATTCCTTATTGTAAAGCTTTCTTCTTTTTTATACATCGTAAAAAAAAAAAATCGTTAAATTTTCGGCACAGCAATGTTACTAGCAGTTTTTGCCGTAAAAATTACAGTAAAATTAGATGTAATAAAAAAATTACATCTAATTTTATTGTAATTTTTACGGCGAAAACTACTGGCAACATTGCTGCAAGCAATTTTTGACGTAAATTTAACAATTGTTTTACAGAGTATCAGTAAAAACACTATTTTTAAGAAGTATTTTAAATAACTTTCTTTTTTTTTATGTGTACCTGTACATCAATATAATTTAACACCAATTTAACCCTTTTTCTCTGCCTATAACAGTTATGCTTAAATAGTATTTTTGTTTAAAGGAAATATTATTCTTTTTGCTGATTTACATTTGTCATTAATTTAAAGTGATAACCTTTTGTTAAAAATGAAAATATGTTTGGCAATGTTAATATTTGGCAAATTTTAAATAAAATGTAATTTCCCCCATTTACTGATTTGAACAAATATTCATTAATTCCTTATTTTAAAGCTTTCTTTTTTTTCTATATTTGAGCGCAAGCAAATTTTTAATCGACATTTTTTTCGACTTCCGGTTTTCGACGGTTTTACACGTTTTAGGGGTCAGAGATTCCAAAAAACATGTTTTTACAAAATGTCTGTCTGTCCGTCTGTCTGTGTGTGTCTGTGTGTACGTCGCCATTCCACCATCAAAAAGTATATGAAGTTATGCATCGAATTGAACCAAATTTTTTGTGTAGGTGTATGACTATGGCTAGTTGACACCCCCTGAATTTGAAAAAAAATCCGTCGGAATGGGGCGCTTCAATCGCGATTTTTGTGCCATTTTTAATATTGTACCAACCAAAAGTATATGAAGTCATGCATCAAATTGAACCAAATTTTTTGTGTATTTGTATGACTATGGCTAGTTGGTCCTCCCTGAATTTGAAAATAATCTGCCAGAAAGTGGCGCTGCAATCGCGATTTTCGTGCCATTTTTAATATTGTACCAACCAAAAGTATATGAAGTTATGCATCTAATTGAACCAAATTTTTTGTGTAGGTGCAAGACTATGGCCAGTTGACACCCCCTGAATTTGAAAAAAAATCCGTCGGAAGGGGCGCTTTAATCGCGATTTTTGTGCCATTTTCAATTTTGTACCGACCAAAAGTACATGAAGTTATACATCGAATTGAAAGAAATTTTTTATGAAAGTGTATGGCTATGGCTAGTTGGATCGCCCTGAATCTGAAAAAAAATACGCCGGAAGGAGGCGCTGCAATAGCGAATTTTATGCCATTTTCAATATTGCACCACATAAAAGTGTATGAAGTTAGTTCTAGAACTGAACTAAATTTTTTGTATATGATTATTTTTTGGTAAGGCAAGTAAGTCCTCCCTGAATTTGAAAAAAAAATCTGCCTATCATTCTATTGTTCATCGGCTCGTGCAGAGACGGAAATTCGTTTTTGCGCCGTTTAATTGATTGAAGCAGAAATTTAAGATGAAAATCAAAGTTGGTATGGTATTGAATTAAAATTATTAAAGCATTAAAATGAGTAACTATTTTTTTTTATATTATAATGTACGTATGAGATGGAAGAAAATTTTGGGATTGGCACATCCAACTAGTTTATGAAGTACTTTTAATTATTTTCCGGGTTTTTACGCGTAATTATTTAACACCAGTTTAAACCATTTTTTACCTGCGTATGACAGTTATTTAAATATTATTTTTATTTAAAGCAAATATTGCGCTTTCTTCTGTTTTTACATTGGGCAATAATTTAAGATCATAACCTGTTGTAAAAAATAAAAGAAATCTCTTAAAATGCTAAAAATTAGATTTAAAAATTAAAATAAATCCCTCTAAAATAAATAGATAATTAAAAAATGATACCAAAAGCAGTCAGAGTACCAATGGCTTGTATAGAGAGGTTCTTCTACATACATTAATTATACCTGCATTTTTTGAAAAGTAACGTAAGTTTACGTAAACGAGAGTATAAAACAATTTCTCTTTACATATTGATGAAACGATTTTACCTATTCTTAATTAAAAAATTTAATCCGGAAACAAGGTGTTGGATTTTGAAGATTTTTAATATTTTTCTCATTAATGACATTTTGTTACCTTAACACATATTATTTAAATTAATACTGAATGTCCATAAAAAAATGTACCAGACTCAACGGTATTTTCTAACAGTTTAATTTAGACTATTTACAAAAAAAATGCACATCAAACTGAAGATAGACTAATTTAAAATTTTATTTACAATTGCTGACATTATAGTACACAGCCAACCTAAAGTACAAATCTTCTCACATTTTTTATATGAAGTTTGGAGCAGTGGAAGCAATGGCAACTTATATTTTGTATCTCAACTCTGCCAATTCATTAGGTTGGGAGCGGGCGACGTAGACACGATTTTTATACTCTACCCTCAAAAAATGTACAGTTATTACGGAATTTATCTCACAGGATATCAAAGCCCGAGAGCATGTATGTATGTATGAACATAATGCGATAATTCATGAAAAAACTATCCGATTTGCTTCAAAGCTTCAAGGTTTATTGTGATAAGGCTGTTTACACCTTAATTAAGTTATACAGTTCATTGGATAAGTATAAGGGAATAAAGAGAACTTTTAAACACCTTAATTTAGATAAAAAAGCATAGGCGTAGCCAGCATTTTGAACGGGGGGGTGCCCAAATTTTTTAACATGAACATGTTGGGTACAAACAACATCTTATGTAATAAAACCTAATAAAACGAAACCCCATAAAACCTAGCAAATTTCCGTTTTATACAGGTTTTTTTGCGGATGGTATAATTGTGTGGAACTTCTTTTAAAAAAGACCCAAACGCAATTTTTCACTGAGTGAAAAAGGATGAGATGTTGCTTAAAACTAAATCTAATGGACAGGGGCGTGCGAAGAGAAAACTGCGCCAGGGCAAAGTTACAATTGGCGCCCCCTCCACCCAACTTTTTCTTGTAACAGGCCAAAAATGACGTTGGTAGTATAAATTTGGCGTTCCCTAAAATTCCACGCCGGGGCAGCTGCCCCCTACGCTTCCCCTTTCGCACGACGTTGCTAATGGATAAGAAAAAGATGTATAAACAAAGATAAAACATGATATACATAAAATAAAGATATCCGTAAACATAAATCTGTAATTATCACAAGTTTTCATTTCAAACAGCAATGAAATACTAAAATAAATAAGCACGACTTTAGTTCCCCCGTCATTTTGATCAAAGTAGCATTAAAATAACTTGTCGTACGAAATTTAAAGTGAAAAATAGTTCTTATATTATCTACTCATGAATAAATAAAGTTTCCCCGTTAAAAAAATGAGCCCGTACGAATGTAAAAATATGATCCCAAAAAACGAAATTTAGCAAACCAACGAACCAACCTCCATATTAATTTGAATTTTGCGTAGCATCATTTCTTATTTTCAGAAGAAGCACAGATTTGTACTAGAGATGAGTTCGGGCTCGATTTTTGAAACCCGCGCCCGAAAGATTTTTAGTACATTGGAGCCGGAGCCCATCCGAGCCCGATACAAAAAGTATACAAAAATAAATAAATAATTTAATGATATTTAAAAATTGTTTCAAATGTGATATTCCATTTTTAAAAAATTCTTATAAAATTTACTATTAAATAAAATTTTAAATTCAAGCTTATGAAAAGAGCAATTTGGTATCAAATAAAAATATCCTTCATACCTAAAATCATTCTCATATTTCTTGTTCTTTAAAAAGAAAATTTGATGGACATATTAAAGAAGTGTAATGAATAAATGGATACTGTTTATAAAAATTACTATTTGTATGCTGAAGAATCAAAAAATGTTTTCAATTTCCTATAAAAAGTGTACATTTTCAGGGGTGTAGTCGTAAAAAAACCACAGGTTACACGATCGACGCAGAGGGTATATGCTCAAGACACATAGTATACTCTAGAGAGTACATCCTATGGGTTTCAGGAGAAACAGAGGGTTATACGGTGTTCCTTAAAAAAAAATCCAGAAGGTATATGGCGTATACCCCAGTATACTCTCCTCTACATCCCTGTACATTTATCTATAATCAATTCATTTCTCTTAACAATTCCCCATGACTGACGAGAACCTTAAAATCAACGCAAATTAAAACATTGAAACAGTTATCTTAAAGTTCCGTTGTTTTTATGGGAAAAGAAGAAACATTAATCGAATGTTTTCAATCGGAATAACATGCAAAATATGTTTACTTACGAAGGGAAATCCTCTGCATAAGCAAAATTCATGATGACAAACACAAAAAAATCACAATGCTGTTATCATATGAAGAACGATTATGATTCGTGCACAATCAAATAATTTGCAAACCTCAAGCATCTAGTCTGCATCAAAAACGAAGAAATCATTCTCTAACAAAATAAATAAATAAACGATCGAATTAAAAAATATCCTCTTCCTCAAACAAAAATCCAGCCAGAGGCTAATTTATTATTTATGATTATTTTGATAGGCGCCTTATCAATTAATTGTCGACGGAAAGGCAGTAGACATAAATCTCCATACATCACAACTTTTCTTTTGAAGCAACAATCAACTATTGAAATAAAAAAAAATCATTTTTATTTTTCTTTCGTTTTAATCAAAATAACACTGAAATGACTTGAAAAAGAATAAATAATTTTAAAAAGAAAATAGTAGTACTTTCAATTTCTTCTACACATAAATGTTTTTTAATTCTCAGAAAGAATGAGCCCGAGCCCCCGCCCGGGCCCGAACACTAAAATGAGAATAGACCCCGAGCCCCCCCCCCCCCCCGGCCTGAACACTAAAATGAAAATAGAGCCCGTGCTCGCTTCGAACCCGGGTTTGGGCTCGGGCTTTCATGCTGGGACTGAGCCTGTCTCATCTCTAATTTGTAGAACCTTCCATCCCCTCCGTTCGCCAGGCTAATCACATGGTGGAATTATCGTTTCACATCTGTATTTCCTTTCAATTTTTCTTTGCTCCTATCTAGACTTTAGATAACAAAAGCAAAGATATAAACAGTAGTTTCTATCCTTGTCGAGAATTTACTCTAATTTTTTATGGAAATATGCATGCAATAGAAAGGTGTTAAAAAAATTCCATAAAAGAATGACATCAAATTGGGATTATAAAACCAACTTTTTTGATTTACTGTGATTATGACAGATTCTAGTAAATATTCTAGTTTTAAAAAAGATAAACAAAAAAATTTTCTTAAAAAGAACAAGTTGGAAATTGCACGTGAACGTAGCAAATGAGGTGCATTCGTACGATAACGAAGTTTTAAAAATATTCAGATCTTGCTGATATAGTAGAGCGTACTTCGGATACAGTATAGTAGTCGAAATCTTTGTGTATCTGTAAATATGCAGGGAGTAATTTTTATTACACCTCAGCAACGTATATCTTAATCATAAAATGTGAAAAAGTTGAATATGATTAAAACACGCCCCAAACAATGTTTCCCCGTATAGCATTATGTAGTGGAATACATTTGTGTGGCCCTGTAATTTAATAATAAAAATTCTTTGCATCACAGATTGTACAGAATGCATATTTTAGTATATATTTCATACATTCATGCCAATTCTATTATGTTAGAATGAGTGTAACATCATTAAAATGCATTTGAAACTTTTTTCCTATTTACCGTAATATAATGGAATACTTTTGATTATCCCTGTAAATGATCTATGCATCCGACTTTCATAACATTTGAAATGACTCGACAAAATTACGTAATAATTATATGTTTTAAATTTCAAACGATTAAAATGCATTTGAAACTTTTATCCCCATTGACTGTAATGGAACGGAATCCTTTTGATTGTCCCTGTAATTGATCTATCCATCCGATTTTCATAAAATTTGAAATGACTCGACAAAATTATGTTATAATTATGTATTTTAAATTTCAAACGATTCGGTTGGGTAGTTTTTGCGTTGTTATATGCGTACAGACACACGGACAGACAGACAGACAGACAGACGCACGGACTGAGCGACAACAATAGGTGCTATGTATTTACATAATTACGAACGCACCTAAAAAAGAAAGAATCAAGGTCTCTTCTTTTATTACATTTCAAAACATAGACTGTTAGTTTTGATTAACTAATTGAACTAACTTTGCTTACACTTTTCTTCTTTTTTCTTTTATAAATTTTGATTTTTAAAATAATCAATCTTGGATCTGCGCGAGCGAGGGGGTGCCCGGGCACCCAGGGCACCCCTCCCCCCTGGCTACGCGCATGAAAAGTTTTTCATATCAGATTTCATTCAAATTTTAGATATAGATTCATTCTGATGCGGCAACTCCATGTTTAGTTTTGGATGCTTATTGATTAAGTACAAAGAAAGGAAGGGAAAATTACCCACTTAAATTATGTAAATAATTTTTTCAAGCATAATTTGCCGATTTGTTTCAAATTTCGAATATAGTTCATCCTGTTCAGACGCTTTCCTGGTTGTTTTTGAGGGTATTCACTGGTTATGTAGAAAGGTGGGATTTTATGGCGACGCATTTTAATTTAAATAAAACAAATTCATGCAGAATTAATCTTTTTTTCAATTATTGGATATCGGTTCATACTAATAAATCTTTTCCCTAATCAATTTTTTTAAGTAAAAAGAACGGAACGGGCATATTACCCTCACATTTGAATTAGACAAATGGGATTTCGTCTAGAACTATCAATTTTTCATCAAATGTTTGATGAAGGTTCTTTCTAATAAAGCGAATCCTCGAATAATTAAGTACAAAGGAGGCAATGATAAGACCCCCCCCCCCCCCCTTAAATAATGTAAAAAAAAATTTCGCGCAGAATTTGGCGACTTGGTTCAAATTTTGGATATAGGTTCATTCTGATAGGATGTTTCCCTGGTTTGTTTGGGGGGTTAATGATGAGGTATTAAGAGAGAAAATTAGGGAGATATTCCTTCCACTTAATTTGTTTTTGGAAGGACTTAGTCCTTAAAAAAATAAGGCTGTAATATGAATTGGATATCCTTTAAGCTCAATGCCATCGGTTTAACGGAACAATATTCTTTCTATTAAATCTACAGTCCTACTTTACGCTTTACGCTTTTACGAGTCGCCATTTGAAATAAGTGGCACTGAATTTGAATAAATAACAAACCTGTACTTGCTCTTGTACTTATCTAAAGCAATTTTAGTTACTTTTTATGTTCGATCATGAACCAACATGCTGAATGCTTACATTTGAAACTAATGAATTTATAACTGGTACACTCTTTTTATGGCGACCCTGTTTTTATATAACAATAAAAAAGATGTAAAATTGAATGTATAAACACACTACTATTATTAATAATAAACTAAAAAACTATTACGCAATGAAATTAATCACTAATATTAAAAATTCTTTACTAAAATATGTATTTATATACACAAATATTAAAAGCACTTAATTGAAAACATTAAATTGAATCCACAATCAGCATGTCCGGCCAATCTGTGGTCTTTATCATTATCATATGACCGGGATGAAGGCCACAGAGTTGTCGAAATTTGCCGGTCGTGGATATTTTTAGTTGATTTGAGTGTTTTTAATGGTTTTGTAGATAAGTGCATATTTTAGTAAAGAAATTTTATTATTAGTGAACTGTTTTTAATATTCAAAAAATTATTTAATTCTGACTAAATAATAATTTTATATCTGTTTTATGTATGAATAAAAATAAATATTCACAAAATAACGTAAATGTTATTCTGTTTTTTAAAAATCCCCCACTATGTGATAAATTGAAAACGTGTCTATGAGAAAGCTAAAAAAAAAAAGTAAAATAAAAAACTCTTAAAAAGCAATTTGAGAAATTAAAAAAAAAATGTTATTTTTAGCCTCGTTTACCTGTCTAATAGCCTTAATTTTCACAGCTGCTTTAGTTAAGAAAAATGAAAATTATATGGCTTTTTATTCAGCAGTGTTTGAAAAAATTAGAGTTTTAAAATTAAATATGCTTTTTATGGTAACTAACTTTTTAAAATTACCTAAAGTAAACACATTTTATTCACCTTAATTATTAAAGCTAGATTTTTTCTAAACATAAAAATAAAAAAGTTAAAAGCTAATAATCAGTTTTAATCCCCCATAAATGTTTTTTATTATATCTTTTGCAGTAAGTAATAGAGGAAACGAAAGGGAAAAAATATCCATTTTTAATTTGCATTACACAATTGATGCATTACATAATATAATATGAACTTTTGATAATGTGAATTTGTAGAACTTTTACATAATTCCGATTAATACTTTTTTTTAATATTTATATCCTAGAAATACTTTTATGCTACTATAAATTAAAATTATCATTAAGAAGAAAAGCTATATATATATATTACTTAGGTTAAAATTGTAAACAGTTTGCCACAGACAATTTTTTTTTCGATTTATAAAGTATGAATAATAACCATAATTTGGAATCTTTTTCATTACATTCTGTACCTATATCATAAATTATTGGTGTAAGTTGAATACTGGATATATAATAAAAAAATTATTTCAAAATTTAAAACAGACGATTTTCTAAAAATTTAAATACTACAGAACAATTTTTTTTCATTTTACATTTACGATTTAGGATTTTCAGATTTACTATTTGGGTTATTTTATTATAGGTTTAAAAAATTATATAGAGTTAATATAATATGTTTAAAAATATTAATCACAGCATGAAATAATATTGTATGTTAAGAAAAATATTCATTTACATTGATATTAGCGCAAGTGAAAATTTATTTATTGTAAATGGTTATTTCTTTCGAAATTTAATTGTAATAGATTTTAATATTTAAGAAAATTTAATATTGTTTAGTTATAAGACGTATGTTTTAAATTCAGATAACTTCCATGGAAAAAAGGTTATTTCCATCTTAATAATGGCATACAAAACAGCTTTACCTGAAATAGTTTTGTAAGTTAAGAGCCGTTATTTTGAAACTCAGACAAAAATGTTATGTTTTGATAGTAGTAGTATTGTTTCAATTGGCTTGATAATTTTTTATGTTGAAGTTTTTTTAATGTATAATATTAAATTTATAAGTCCTTAAAAAATGTCCTCTTCCCTACAGAGAATGTCAACGTTCAAGGCTGTGAACGTCATTTTAAATGGAAAATGAAATGCCAGTATATTTGGAGTGCTAAATCTTAGACCGGCAACATCCCAAAATTCTTTGGGCATAAACTATTAGTATAACACTACCTGCTTAATAAATTTTATTTGTTTCTATGGGACATTGTTGCTTTACATTGTTATGTTGTCTATGCAAAAAAAAAAAAAAAAAAAAAAAAAATCAATTTTAAGATAGTGTCTACGTGCATTCTTTGCTAAAAATAAATTTGCGAATATGTTATGCGTTCTCTAGCTTCACAGAAAAATAGCAAATCATACGTCATGTATACAAAACTTTATTTCGTATTCAGATTTATTTTATAATTTGAATTCCTTTTCTATGATTGGTAGTAATTGCTGAAATTCGATGATTATCCGCATTATGCACTTTCTAATTATCTTATTAGTAATCATCTTTCAGCTTATTAAATAACTATGTCTCATTACATTATTCTAGAAGTATTGGAAATAGTTTAATACTATAGACGTAACAGAAGCTTTGTTCATCATGTTTGAATAGGATGTAGATTTTAAGTCAGGAAATAAAATATTAAAACATTCTTAGTACCAACCTTGTATTAATTATGTGTTTACTTTTATTAGGTAAATTTCTAGTTAAAAATATTTTTTATATTTCTTGAAAATAACTAGAAAGATTGTAGCAGTTATTTAATATATTATGAAAGTATTTATTTAATATATAACAGCAAACTTATTTACGGGAATACATAAATATTATTCAACAATACTTCGTCATTTGAGCAAAAAAAGTAGTGTTAGATACAATTTTTTTAGCAGAAATTTAACTATTATAAAACCCTTCTAACCTGAAATAAGAAATCACATGCACATATTGTATTATAATTCGTAACAAAAATAATAATAAACTAGTCGGGTGTGGCAATTCCAAAGCTTTCTTCTATCTCATCCATATTGATATGCCTAGATTCGCTGCCATAGTATTAAAATTAAATGACAATCTATGCCCATTGGGAAAATTCAAAAGGTATGAAATTCCATGCTTTATTTCTTGGAATCCTATTTCGGGTATCGGGAAAAATGCAACATCAATGCGATACATTTTGGATGATTTAACCAAAACATAGCCTGCAATAATATTTATTAAGGTATATCTGGAAAAGAATTCGTGAAAAAGTATTCAAAGAAAATTCGTGCATTACTTTTAGGGATAGAGCTATAGCGTAAATGGGAAAAAAAGCAGAATAACAGCGTATCTTGATGGGTAGTTGATACAAAAATGTAAACATAATCAGTCAATAGTAAGGATTAACAACTGAATCTTTACTCTGATGGAAGTCCGTGCGTTAATTCTTGAGATAGTGTTGTCTTGAAAATCGTGAAAAATGTAGCATAGCAGCGCCACCTAGTGAGCGATTTATAAAAAAGTGTAAACAGCATCATTCATACCAAAGATTAAATGAAATGCCAGTATGTTTGGAGTACTAAATCTCAAACCAGCAACATCCCAAAATTCTTTTGGCATAAACTATTAGTATAACACTACCTCCTTAATAAATTTTATTTGTTTCAATAAAACGAATCTGAAAGCTGATGGAAACTCGTAGTTTTTAAAATATAACCGTTGTGTAACTCGTAAAAAAATGCAGCATAGCAGCGCCACCTAGTGAGCGATTTATACCAAAGTATAAACAGCATTATTCATACCAAAGACTAAATGAAAGGCCAGTATGTTTGGAGTACTAAATCTCAAATCAGCAACATCCCAAAATTCTTTTGGAATAAACAATTAGTATAACACTACCTCCTTAATAAATTTTATTTGTTTCAATAAAACGAATCTGAAATTTGATGGAAACTCGTAGTTTTTAAAATATAGCCATTGTGTAGCTCGTAAAAAAATTCTGCATAGCAGCGCCACCTAGTGAGCGATTTATACCAAAGTGTAAACAGCATCATTCATACCAAAGACTAAATGAAATTTCCAGTATGTTTGGAGTACTAAATCTCAAACCAGCAACATCCCAAAATTCTTTTGGCATAAACTATTAGTATAACACTACCTATTTAATAAATTTTATTTGTTTCAATAAAACGAATCTGAAGGTTAATGGAAACTCGTAGTTTTTAAAATATAGCCATTGTGTAACTCGTAAAAAAATGCAGCATAGCAGCGCCATATTTTGAGCGATTTACATCAAAAACTATTCAGCATCATTTAATATTAGGAACTACCTGAATATATTTTTTATTATATTCCGTGCATTGGTTATTGAGATAGAGTGCCCACAAATTTTATATCACATACAGGCAGATAGTCAGAGACACAGACTGACAGACAAACGTTTTGTAAAAACATCTTTTTTGGAATCTTTGACCCCTAAAACGAAAAAATCGGTCGAAAACCGGAATTCGAAAATTTTTACGATTCAATACTTTTTCTTTGTATAGACAGAAGTAAGTAAAAAAGAAAAAAATATATTTTATTTTAAATAAAACGATAATTTCCAACATATAAATGAAGTCTTTGTTTCATAAATTCAGAAGCGAAGTTCTTATTATGGCGCAAAAGATTTGGATAAAGTTTTGTTATTACATTTGAAAGGAAAATCAAAGTTAAATGTCGAACAAATGTAATTTTAATTACAAAATCAATCAAGAGTTCCCAACCTATCCTTAATTAAAGGAGGAAACTTGAGTGTGAAGCAATGAAGTCATGCCTGAAATAAAGTTATAATTAGAAGCAGTTGAACAGTAGGAAATCAATTGAAGCATGCAAAAATTAATTTTAATTATAAATGAAAATATATCATTTGAAAACATTTATTATTTTAAATAATGAAATAATATAAAAGACAATATAAATAGTAAAAAAAGAACGGAAACTCTTGTGCCAAACATAGATTATGAATCATTTTCAGACTATGCAATACATATACATTTAACGTCTGAATTTAAAAAGCTATTAAAATATTGAATAAAATAAACTAAGACAGACTTGAATGCATTTAAAAAATTAAAATTTAATAAAATAAAAAATAAAATAACAAAAAATAAAAATAAAAATACTGAAAAACATTTAAAGAAAAAGAAAGGAATCATTTCGTCAAGCTATTCGCAGGGCATCACCTGTAAAAAATATCCACTGCTTAACAAACAGTGGAACAAATCAAGAGCAGTTATACTATTTTTTAGAAATATATAATATTCACTAGTTCTAGAAGGAGACTCATTCTGAGTCAGTTCTTTCATCTGCATCTCTTATTATAAGGATATTTCTGATGACATTTCTGGCTTGTTCAGATTATTCAATGTTGTGATTAGTTTAAACCAATCAATGAAGTTAATTCTTTCTTTAGCAAGCATAAATTTCAATACGATAAGTCTGAATTACCCAATGTCGGCAATGTCATTCCCTGTGGGGATTGTGAAAGTGTATATTTTAGTGAAACTGGCAGATCATTTGAAATTCGCCTAAAGGAACGTACCAGGTTTCGGAAAAGTGGTAATTTAAATTCTAAAAATCTCCAACATTGTCTTAAAACGAAACACGTTTGACAGTTTGCGAAAGCCAGTATTTTAAAATCGGGTTGCAACAGATATCACGGTAGATCACTCCTCGAAAATTGGTTCACATATTTGCGATCGCCGTCTCTGAATGAGTCCCGTTCTATCCCTAGGGTATATTATCTATTTCTAAAAATTAACCAACTGTAACCGCTCTTTATTTGTTTCACAGTTTATTATGAAATGGATATTTGTATTGGTGATGACTTGTGAGTAGCTTGGCGAAATGTTTATTTTTGTATTTTTAAATGTTTTTAAATTTTATTTTTTGTATATTATTTTTTATTTTTTTTATGAATTCAATTCTGTCTTAGTTTGTTTTATTCGATTCCTTAACTTACACAATACCACAGGATGTGTCAGGGCTCTATAAAAAAATGAAGAACAAGAAACCATAAGATATATAATATGAAATTTAAAACTTTAATGTTTTTACCTAAAACAATTAAAAATGTCAAAGACGTCAATAATTAATTTTATTTAAAATATCATAGTTCTTTCAAGCCCTATTCAGGCTGTGCATCAGAGAATACACTTATTATATATATATATATATATATATATATATTCTAATGAAGAGCCTAGAAAAAGCTTCAGAGTACAAAGATATTTCAAATAAAATGAATGTTTTACATTATTGCTTATTATTTTTAATCACCTTAAAAATAACAATGAATACATTAAACTTTATATTATATATTTTATGTTTGAAACAAGGTAAACATTGCTTCATCTCATATGTTTTCATATACAAAAGACATTTTTTAATACGCAATATCTTAAAATGCGTATGATTTTAAAACAAAATTTTTAATCCGATAAAATATATAAGTATTGTCTTTCATTTTATATATTTAAAAAAATTGCAAGTATTATCTGTCATTTTATATATTTAAGCAATTGCATATAATTTCCTTCATTTAATATATTTTTTAAAATTGCAAGATACAGAATTAGTCTTAATATGGGACCTCAATCATTCAGATTTTTCTCGAGCAGGTAATTGGTATAACAGTATACAGGATTACAAAAAAGAATTTCTAACTAGAATGAAATTTTTTATCTCTCATTATACATCAGATTATTATAATTAATCAGAACCTAAATAAATTTCTATTTAAAGGATTTTTAATATTTTTATATGAAGTTGTACTCAAGTAAAATATTTTTTTTTAATTTTCAACAGTATCATCACTTGAAAAATTATTTCGTAATATAATAAAAATAAAACTTTAGGCTCAGTTTATACTGGCCAATACGAAGCAAAGGCTTTGAAAATGCCATGTAAAAATATCCATTTTTTGAGATATTGTACACGTCGTTATGCCGAAAAACGTCATTTAGAGAAAAATTATTTCAAAGTATCCCCAAATGTTTTAAGACATTGTGTGATGTAATTCTAAAATCCATTACTTCTGTTCTAATGGGAATTTCAAGAAAAAAAAATCTATCAAAATGTTCCAGAAATATAAAAATTTAAGACTTGAAACTATTAAATTTTTGATAGAAATAGAATAAAAATTTTGAAAAGATACTTTCAGTAAAATATTATGTGTATAGTATTTACCAAAAATTTATAAAGACATAAGTTAAAATACTGTATTCTAAGTACTATCTATTAGTGATAACAGTTGGAAGTATATTTACAGTTATTGTATGTGTCTATAAGTTTTAATATGATTTTTAAGCTTTTAACAAAGCATTTATTCAAACCAAATAACTAACAGTACTTTTAAAATGAAAGAAATTAAATGTAATTTTTTAAATATATAAAATGAAAGCAAACTTGCAATTTATTTAAATATATAAAATGAATAAAATTACTTATATATTTTATCGCATTAAAAATTGTACTTTAAATCATATACATTTATTGCATATTAACAAAACATGAAAGGAAGCAATTTTTCCCTTGTTTTAAACATAGAATATATAATATAAACATTAAATTTTAAAACGTTGACTTTTTTTAAACTACTACAAATAAACAAAATATGTAAAAAAAAAATATTTTGCTTAAAACATCTTGGTACTTTAAAGCTTTATCCAGGCTCTATATCAGATAAAATACATATATTTCTAATAAATGCATTCTCTGATAAATAGCCCGGATAAGGCTTGAAAATACTAACAAGGAAGGACTCCATACAGGCATACTCGGAAAAATCTGGAAAATTACAGAATGTTCTTCTCATATGGCTATGTACGTTTATAAAAAAATTTCAAATGAACCTCCATACAACGTTCGTAAAAAATAATGAATATTTCGTTTATTTGGCGATTACCTCAGATTGGCGAATGAACGAAATTTTGAAAAATGCGCTTTTACGCTTCGAATAATTTTTCACGAAAAAACTTTCTTTGTACAGTTTGTTTAAATAAATTTAGTTTAAATAATTTCCGTTTTACATTTTTAGTTTGCTTTAAATATAGTTGTGTCATATACATTTATTTGTACTTATAACAAAATTTTACGATTTAAAACACAATTTAAATTGATTAAAATTGCTCCAAACTGAAAAATATGACACAGACGATTAGACATTGTAGCCATGGGAACATCTTTTTCGGATTGGAAATGTACGATGATATTTTCATTTAGAGTGATTTTTATAACGGGTAAAGACGATTAAATAAAAAAATTGTGAATTGAAGAATAAAACAATGGCCAAATTTCATGGAAATCGGTAATAAAAAGAAAAAAGAAGATGGCACATTTGTTTAACCTTCTTTATTGAACATTTTAAATTATTATTACTGCAAATGTTCAGAAAGTTAAAAATGTTGTACAAAAAAGGGAAATTATTCTGAATAAGAGCAGTTAAAACTAATAGCAAAGAAATTTTTGCAAAAAATCGTACTTTACAAAAAATGTCTTTGGCAGATTGGAAATTTAAGTACTCAAATAATTAGATTTAATCCATTTTAGCCATTTTTAATCTGATTTCACTTCAACATATTTTAACTGCATCGTATATGAGAATGCTTTTCCCCATGTGACTGATACGGATTAAGAAAAAAAATTACACGGAACTTTTTACTTTTTTTTAGAAAAACGCATTAATATTAAAAAATCGGGAGGGTAACATCCCCAGTAATTGGCACTTCAAGAATTCGTCTTTAAACGTAAGGTACCCTGGGGTAATAACGCCACGTTAAGGTTCTACCAATTTTCAAGGCTCAGTTTTTGATTGTATTTTTCAAACAAATATATGATTTGATACAGCAACTCATTGACTATCTATGTAAAAAAAGTAATTTAACAGATATGTATTCATAAAACGTAATGGCGAGATTTCTTGACCAATGCTATTTGGCGTTATTACCCACCTATATGGGTAATAACGCCATGCAAACAAAACTATGAAATAAGATGGAATAATTGCATGTAGATTACCCAATTGTAAAAATACAAAGTCTGCAAACTTAGAAACTGACAAATTGCATTCTAAGCTATTGAAAATGTTCATTTTTTTGTGAAAGTGTAAGAAAAATAAAGGTGTGGTGCGGGGGAGGGGGGGGGGAGGATGAGGCAAAAGAATATCAGACCGTGAGCTTCTTTTTGCTTAAAAAGGACCGCTTAAATAGAATTATTAGAAACATGGCACAGTTTTAACTGTGTTTATTTGAATCAGTATTTAGGATGTAGCTGCGGCCACTGTAGGGAATCAACCGGGGTATTAATGCCAAGGATTGGCGTTATTACCCCGTTATAGTTATTGCGCTGTACATTTTAAATTAAAAATTATCTCGAGAAGATATTCAAAATCTTCAACAACATTTTGAAAGTCCATGAAATGTACTACAAATTTATGCAATTAACAAAGAATTTCCGGATTAAAAAAATAGTCTTCACATCAGAAAACGTATCTCGCAAATTTTAGATCAAGCGTTAATTTTAGTTGCTTGTAAAAACAATAAGACCTAAAAATGAAACAAATTAACTTGAAGCTGTTTTTTGCGATTTATATGACTCAAAACCCTTCTGCGCAGAGCACATGGGTGTCATTTACCAGATTATTTCATAATTATGCATAATATTAGCACTTGGCGTTATTACCCCGCCTGGCGTTATTACACCAGCCCACCTTACTTCAATTTTCATTATAAAGAAATAAGATATTTACTTGGAAATATTTTTAAATCAAAGAATGCATATCTGTGCATCTATTTTGCCCACCAAAAGGAAAAAGAATTAAAAGTATTTTTACAATTATATATTTTTAAAAAGTTGCTGAAAGCACCAGTAATTGGCACCTAGAGCGCCAATGTATGACACCTTGTGATCCAGTAATTGGCACAAGTTTACATTTAAAAGAAACTTTACATTTTGCATTGGGTTTAATCGCTTTAAATGAATTGACTGTAGATGAATATGCCATATTTCAGGTTTTTGAGAGTAAGAAATCAGCAATTAGTCTGAAATGTGAACAATTTTAAAAAAGTCCTTCCGGCAATGCCGGGAGGAAGAGGTAGCTTTCATATACTTACATATTTATTTATTTATTTTAAGGTAAATTACATTGTTCAAAAATACTAAGCTCAAATTAGTAGAAATAATCTTATAAAATTAGTGATTTTATAAGATTGAATACTAGTTTTTGTCAAGACTGAATAATAATAGGAATTTTTAGAAATTAGTCATCTTTTATTCAACCTGGTTTTATTTTAAGCGATTTAGAGAGTCACCAAATTCCACGATATCATAAAGTGTATGCCATTTTAAAGCAACATTGTGGATCGTTCAGATCAGACCGTTTCAAAATGTCAGCCATAAGCAAAATTCAAAGTGCTATAACTCAATCATTTTTTAAAATATAGACAAAATAAAAAGTGTTCCGGAATTGTTGTTTTAAGTTCTAACACGTAAAAGAAAAATATTTTTTAAATTTTGATTTTTTTGCATTAAATTTTAAATTTTAAAATTTTTTAAAAAATTTAAAATGGCCACCATTTTGAAACAAAATGGTGGATGATGCTGGCCAACGAACTCGGTCGGGACATTTGTATGTACTATGTACATACCAAGTTTCATTGAAATCGGTTCATAAATACGCGTGTTATCACGTGACAAAAATCAGATCGTTTCAAAATGTCAGACATAAGAAAAATTCAAAGTGCTATAACTCAATCATTTTGTAAGATATAGACAAAATAAAAAGTGTTCTGGAATTGTTGTTTTAAGTTCTAACACGTAAAAGAAAAATATTTTTTAAATTTTGATTTTTTTGCATTAAATTTTAAATTTTAAAATTTTTTAAAAATTTAAAATGGCCACCATTTTGAAACAAAATGGCGGATGATGCTGGCCAACGAACTCGGTCGAGACATTTGTATGTACTATGTACATACCAAGATTCATTGAAATCGGTTCATAAATACGTGTGTTATCACGTGACAAAAATTAGATCGTTTCAAAATGTCAGCCATAAGAAAAATTCAAAGTGGTATAACTCAATCATTTTTTAAGATATAGACAAAATAAAAAGTGTTCTGGAATCGTTGTTTTAAGTTCTAAATCGTAAAAGAAAAATATTTTTCAACCTTTAATTTTTTCGCATTTAATTTTAAATTTTAAATTTTTTAAAAAATTTAAAATGGCCGCCATTTTGAAACAAAATGGCGGATGATGCTGACCACCGAACTCGGTCGAGACATTTGTATGTACTATGTACATACCAAGTTTCATTCAAATCGGTTCATAAATACGTTGGTTATCGCATGACAAAAATCAGATATATATATATATATATATATATGGTTATATATATATATATATATATATATATATATGTCAACATTTGAACGGAGGGTGTTTTTGGGGTCTGGGGGTCATTATCGGTGAAAATATACCAAAATTTTCCGGAAGTGCTTTCCTCCGGACGGCTGCAATAGGTAGCTTTTTACTTTTTGTAATGAAAGCTACCTAACAATCAAATATACTTATATTAATACCCAGTAATTGTCATGCTTTCCCCAGTATTTGTCATATGAAGCTTTAATGGATTGCAATTAATGATAATATTACATATTTTCAAATAAAAACAAATGATAAACAAAATTAGTCTAGAACTTTAAAAGTACTTCCAAAATAAGTGGTTTAATCTCAAATTACTTGCGAATTCCTTGTAACTGGAATAGGTGCCAATTCCTTGGAACTAGGAAATTTAAAGCACCATTAATTGGCATCTATCATTAATTCAGAAATTCAAATATTTGTGTCGAAAATACTTTTACACAATTAAAGTAACCCTTTTTAACTAAACAAAACTGGTGTCAATTAAAATTTAAGTTATATTATAAATCAGATGATAATGAATTGAAAAGCATGCCTTCCTTAAGCCAATCAAGAAGCATTTGCAACAAAAATGGCTAATTTGATACAAGCCATAATTGTTTCCCTTTCCTAGGCACTATTATCATCTAGTAGCATAAATCGAAGTTATAATCTTTAACGTAAATGAGCATATAACTGGTATATGGTCTTGAATTTTTAAAAGACTGGATATAAATCGTATTTTAGGACATGTTTCTAGGATGTGCCAATCACTGGTGCGTGCCAATTACTGGGGATGTTACCCTACTAGTAAAATAACAAATCGCTCTGTCTGTGTGTCTGTGTGCGTTTGTTTGTCTGCAATGGCTAGCAAAATCTACGGGACGTACGAGGCTCAAAAGTTTTATGGAATTAGCCCAATATTCTCCTAATTAGCTCAATATTCTGACCTAATGCTCAGAATTTTAATAATTTGATTAATTCCAGATACATTAATTACGAAGTGGAACTCACTTCCATTAAAAAGTTATTTTTTAATGTTCGTGGAAAGAAATCCTTTGCACATGCGCGCAAACTATTTTACACACCTAAACGAAAGAAGAAGCATTTTTCGTCTTTTATTTCTGTTTTTGGATAATTTTGTTTAAATCCAAATCAACCAAACTGCTCCACGCAGTTAAACTTAACAGACATATTTCGAAAATCGTACATTTGGATCTCAAATGCTATTAATAATTCGAAATAATGTTGAAGTTAACCCATTAAAAAGTAATATTCAAAAAGAGTCGTTTTACCCAAAACCATTTTTTTCCTTTTGTCAATGCTCTTCCGTGGCGTATTTTTTAAGATGTAAACAAACAAATAGAGGATCTTAAAGTTGAAACTTTCTTCTAACCGATGGTGTAATTGCTTTTAAAGTATTTTGATTTTAACCCTTTCAAATACACTAGCAAAAGAAGGTCATTTTGCGACTCGCAGAGAGGATATTTTTTCCATGCTAAAATTATTTTAACGTTGACATTTGAACTCAGTCTTTTAAAATCTTCTCAATAGACTAAATTTATACTCCCTACAAAAAGTTCGGAACGTTCGGACCGATAGAAATATTTTTTACAATATAAAATGTGCGAAAATTTTGACGAAATCAATAAAAAACAGATCGTTTTCATTGTGGTTTTGCCTTAGCAAAGCGCAATCCAATAGGTACTGGCAAACAAAAAACATATTCTTAAAGCTTAAAAACATTCTTATAATCTATGATGCGGTCAGTTTTTAAAATATAAGATTTTATCATTTCAAATACACCGGCAAAAGGAGGTCACTTTGCAACTCACGGATAGAATATTCCTTCTACTCTAAAAGTATCTAAGCGTACATATTTCAGCACAATTTTTTAAAAGATTCTGAGAAGACCAAATTTACACCCTCTTACAAATTTTTGAAACTTTTGGACGAGTAGAAATATTTTTTACAAAATAAAAAGTGCGAAAAATTTGACGAAATCAATAAAAACCAGATCGTTTCGTTGCGGTTTTGCGTTTGCATGGCGCATTTCCATACTTCCTGACAAACCGAAAAATTTTTCTTAAAGCTAAAACATTTTATAATTTATAGTGCAATTTGTTTAAAACAAAATAAGAGATTTAACCCGTTCAAATACACCGTAAAGACGAATCACATCCCGGCTCATGAAGAATACATTTTTGCTACGCTAAAAGTAACTAACTGTCCGTATTTTAGCACAATCTTTTTACAGCCTTTCAATAAACCAGATTTACTTTACTTATAAAAATTTCGGAGCTTTCGTATGGATAGAATTATTTTTTTAAATAAAATATGTGAATCTTTTTACGAATTCAGTAAAAACCTGAGTGTTCCATCGCGGTTTCGTCGCTTTCGCTACGCATAGTTTCCAAAAAACAAATTACATAGAAAATAAAATCCCAAATAGCATGTGCTTTCAATTCAATATTTTTTTCACGTTTTTCCATTTAAAAATATAAATTTTGACAAAATGAACTTAAAGAAATAAAATCATAGGAATTTGAGTTTAATTTAAGAGTCATTTAAAAAACAAATAACACATTTGAAAACTGAATAACATCACGGGCCCGGATACTAAAACAAAATCTTAAAAACTAACTGAAAGTGAAAGTAAAATTTTGTAAATTTCAAAATATAAAAGAAATAAATTGAATAATTGAAAGAAATGTCAGGTTGTCTATAACTTAAAATAGATACTTGCTAAACATAATACACAAAAATATTTTTTCAATAATAAAATTAAATAGCTGTGGCCACTAGCAACATGTATAATACAAAATAATAACAAAAATAATAATAAAATCTTCAGTTCTTTAAGTTTAAATTCATTAAATATTGCACATTCTACAAGTCAATTAAAATCAATTTTCAGATTCCTTAAAATCGTATTCTTTTGGCAATGATATGCGTTGCTCGCCAAATCGCACGTCGCTATGAGCTTTTCACGCCAATTATTCCAAAGTATTTTAGGTAGCTTTCATTACAAGAAGTAAAAAGCTACCTATTACAGCCGCCCCACAGTGGAGCAGAAAGCCTCCAAAGTTGGCAAAAAATAAAATTTACTTTGAACAAAAAAAGCACCACACGGATTCTTTTGTAGAAGAAAAGTAGTAAAATTTTAAACTTTTACATAAGCTAAATAGTAATTTATTAATTAATTTACAAACCTTTTTCAATATTTTTTGTAGAAAAATGAGTTAAAAACAAGAATTTAAGATAGCTTTATACTAATATCGCATTAAAAAATGTAAACATAATTAGTAATTTTAATTATCCTCAAGCAAACCTTATAATGAATATTAGCGACTCGTTTTGAAGGATTGGATCAATCTTTCTCAGGCAAAATGTACGTATTACTATAAAGACCGCAGAAGAAAAACTGTTTCTGTTGTTTTAGTGCTAACACACACTTTTTGTTTTCCTGTTTTTCAGATCTTAAACTCATACATGTCACGTACACTAACGAATATGTAGAACTAGAATTGTATAACCGTTTTACTCTTGATATTTTTTATCGTCCAGAACAAATTCAGACGGAATATGAAGATGGGCACGTTTGCTTTTCATTGACGCTTCTATTTGTTTTTCAAATCGAGGAAATGAAAGCGATTTGCCAAGCCACTCTTTGTTAATTCTAAAGCATTTCCTTTGTTTCGCCAGGCTTTTGCTCATCGGAATTTATATTGAATTTTAAAACATTTAATCTTCTTTTCATTTAAACTACTTGTTCGTAGTTTCTCCGATTATGGAGATCTTATACCATAAAATTACATTACTTTTCAAAAGCTTTTTGTTAAAACGTTCCATGATAGTCAGTTTCATTTAAATACATTGTTTTGTGATAAATAATGCATTAAAATTCGTATTTAACAAAGAAAATATTTATAATCATGTTTGGCACACCCGTACACTAACAAAAATTTAAGGATGATTAGCTATAAAAATGACCATACAATTAAAAAAGTGGCAAAAAGGAGCAAGATTCTCTGGCATATTTGTCCTTTTAAAACTCATATTTAGTAGAAAAAATTATAATTAACACTTAACTCGCCTTAACTCATAGCTAAAACCTACAATGTTTGTAGACAGTGTTAATTTTTTTAATAAATTTCACCACCATATGTTCTAAGCGTCTGTGTATCTATAAAAATCGAATTAAAACAAATTGAAAGTTAATGAATTATTGTTACATACTTGTAGTTAAAGGTTCCATAGTCAAAAAAATTATTTTTTAATTATTATAGCGAAATTAACAAACGAATGTTGAAACAAAATTATTGATTTTTTTTTCACTTATTATCAAAGCACGATATGCAGTTTAACTTCTTTCTCTAGTGACGATCAAAATAAATTTGCGCAAATTTTAATACTAGGAAGATGTGTACTGACATCTGCTCTATTAAAGTGACGTATGCCGGTAGTTCAAAATAAAATTTCATTTTTTCGATTTTTGCCAGTTTGAAGGCTTTTTGCCCCACTGTGCGCCCGGAGGAAAGCACTTCCGGAAAATTTTGGTTATATTTTCACCGATCATGCACTCGTATGACAGCACTCGTATATATTAATCGATTTCAATATGAGTATACACATGCACCTGAATTAAGATTTCGACCAAGCTCATAATCAGGTTCCTCTAATTTGAGCTTAGTATTTTTAAATAATATAACTTAATTTAAAATAAATAAATATATAAGTATATGAAAGTTACATCATCCTTCCGGTACTGCCGGAAGGACTTTTATTTTTATCCTTATCTTCTATTGTAGTTCTGCTGTTAAATTTGACTGATCCTTCATTACCTAGATGAGTAGTTTAATTAGTATTTTTTTTTAAATATTCTGAGTATGCCCAGTATGGAGACCTTCCTTCTAAGATATTTTTAATAAAATTAATTATCGACATCTTAAAATTTTTTAAATGTTTTTAAGTAAAAAAGATTATGTTTAGTTATATAATATTATATTATGTTTAGTTATGTAAGTAAAATATTATGTTACGTTAATTAAAAATAAAATATTATATTTTATGGTTTTTTGTTCTTGATTTTTTTAGATTTCAGAGATCTCTTGAGGTATCCTGTAAGTTAAGAGATCAAATAAAATTAACTAATACAGAGTTGAGTACTTTTAAAATATTATAATTTATGTACAAAAAATAAGAGTACTAAAAAAGATTAATAAATGCAAAAGTTACACGTTTCACGAAGCTACTCGCATCATCAGTACAAATATCCATTGCTTAATACACAGTGGAACAAATCAAGAAGAGATAGTTATTTGCTTTCTAGTAATATTATAGTCAGTTAATAGCTTTGTAAGCACACGTTCCTAATTTACAACGTTAGCGTACATGTGGGATGAATCTCATTATATCTTTTTTCCCATTATATTCACTAAATACGATTTAAAAACATACCTACTTAACTTGCTTAACATTGTAAAATGCATCAGATCTATTTCTTTTTCTGAAAATTCCCTAATTTCATGTTTATTTTCAAATTTTATGACTGGTTTTGCAAAAAATATCCTTTTTAGGTGCGTTCGTGATTATATAATACGTAGCACCTATAGTGGTCGTTCAGTCCGTCCGTCTGTCCGTCCGTCCGTCCGTCTGTCTCTCCGCATATAACAACGCAAAAACTACCCAACCGAATCGTTTAAAATTTAAAATACATAATTATTACATAATATTGTCGAGTCATTTTTAAAATTTTATGAAACTTGGATGCATAGATCAATTACAGGGGCAATCAAAAGTATTCCATTACATTACGGTCAATGGGAAAAAAGTTTCAAATGCATTTTAATCGTTTGAAATTTAAAATACGCAATTATTACACTATTCTGTCGAGTTATTTCAAATTTTTTGATAATCGTGTGCATAGATCAATTACAGGGGCAATCAAAATATTCAATTACATTATGGCCAATGGGGAAAAAGTTTCAAATATATTCTATACGTTTGAAATTTAAAATACATAATTATTACATAATTTCTCTAGTTAATTCAAATTTTATGAAAATCGGATGCATACATCAATTACAGGGACAATCAATAGTATTCCGTTACATTACGGTCAATGGGCAAAAATGTTTCAAATGCATTTTAATCGTGTTATATTCAAGCGAACTTAATAAAATTTATATGCAACTATAAAGTACATATTATAATATACATCTTACATAATTTGTGGTGCAAAGAACATTTGTTATTGATTTACAAGGCCACACAAAAGTATTCCATTACATAATGGTATAGGGAGAACATTGTTTGATGAGCGTTTTTATTGTAATTCACTATTTACAATTTTATGAAATTGATATATGGAAGTAATATTTTTAAAACTTCGTTATCGTACGAACGCACCTAATTTGCTACGCTTCACGTGCAATTTCCAACTTGTTTTTAAATCGAATTCATGCAAATGACTTTTTTCACACATATAAACACAAATGATTTCACAAATTTTACATTAATTTTATTTAATACTCTTTCATCAACGTATATAAACAGATTTTTTATTTTTCTTTCATTAAAGTTATTTCAGTGTATACTACCCATTAGGAAATGAACACATCTTTACACTTTGAGCTCCACGTAAGTCACCGGTGATTGACACTGAAATTTTCGTTTAGCCTGCATTTTTCATCGATGACTGACGGTCTAAAATATCATATAAAAGTAATATATATATATATATATATATATATATATATATATATATATATATATATATATATATACATATATAAGCAATTACTGAAATTCTATATAAAATTCACTTAACGTTTGTTTAATACAGGATTTTACTTACTTAATATTTATTTAAAACATTATAAACATTGCAGATTCAGTTTTAGTCACAGTGGCACTCAACGTGTTAGGGAAACATTATTGTACACGCTTTAAAAAATTATACTCTTTTTTAGGTGCGTTCGTAATTATATAATACGTAGCACCTATAGTGGTCGTTCAGTCCGTCCGTCTGTCCGTCCGCATATAACAACGCAAAAACTACCCAACGGAATCGTCTGAAATTTAAAATACATAATTATTACATAATTTTGTCGAGTCATTTCAAATTTTATGAAACACGGATGCATAGATCAATTACAGGGGCAATCAAAAGTATTCCATTACATTACGGTCAATGGGGAAAAAAGGTTTCAAATGCATTTTAATCGTTTGAAATTAAAAATACGCAAATATTACATAATTCTGTCGAGTTATTTCAAATTTTTTGATAATCTTGTGCATAGATCAATTACAGGGGCAATCAAAAGTATTCAATTACATTATGGTCAATGGGAAAAAATTTCAAATATATTCTATATGTTTGAAATTTAAAATACATAATTATTACATAATTTTGTCGAGCTATTTTAAAATTTTACAAAAATCGGATGCATAGATCAATTACAGGGACAATCAAAAGTATTCCGTTACATTACGGTCAATGGGAAAAAATGTTTCAGATGCATTTTAATCGTGTTACACTCATGCGAACTTAATAAAATTTTTATGCAACTATAAAGTACATATTATAATATACATCTTACATAATTTGTGGTGCAAAAAACATTTGTTATTGATTTACGAGGCCAAACAAAAGTATTCCATTACATAATGGTATAGGAAGAACATTGTTTCATGAGCGTTTTAATTGTAATTCACTATTTACAATTTTATGAGATTGATATATGAAAGTAATATTTTTAAAACTTCGTTATCGTACGAACGCACCTAATTTGCTACACTTCACGTGCAATTTCCAACTTGTTTTTTTTTTTCTTTAAATAATAAATGCTCTTGGATTGAGATTTATCGCAGTGCCTTCGCTTACTGGTTAATTTAATGAGTTTTTAAAATTCAACGATGCCATAAATTACATAGCTATACTAGCTGTTATACAGAAATATTCATAAAAATTCGTAAGTTTAATTAAATATGAGGGCGCATTGCTTAAAGATGGCCTTTTTATTTGAATTATGCATTTTCCAGCAGAGCTACATTTAATGTAGTTATTAAAAAATGCTTCTAGAACAAAAATAAAATCGTACACAATTCGCGGTGCCCCCCCCTAACAAAAAAAAAGGAATGTGATTATTTGGATAGATAGTTTTAAAAAATATAATTTCTGTAATTTTAAGCAAATTTACATATGACTTGTTTTTTAGCTTACAATGCTGCGTACATATAAAATTATCGGTAACATACAGATCTGTGAAGAAAAAATCACATAGATTTGTGCCGATTGTCTGCAATTACTGAAGTTAAATTTTCAACTGCATATTGCGCTTTCTTAATCATAAATTATTGCTTAATATATATAAAATGTTGTACAAATGTTGAAGTTTTTTACGGTTGCAAACTGTAATTGGTGAAATCTGGTTTTAAGATGCATTGTATATTTTTAAGGTATGTCCTTTGGTTTCAATACCTCTTTAAAAGGAACAGTTTTAATAAAAAGCATTTAAAATCTTCAAAAGTGTTTCATAATCTAAGATTGACGCGTGATTTTCCATTTTCTTTTTACTTTAATTTTTATTTATACACTTTCAACAAAGGACTATCTGAATTTATAATATATTATAATTTAATTTACCAAAATTTTGTATCAAGGCACTCAAAAAAAATGAATATGCAAATGAACATGAAGGTAGAAATAAAATAAATCTGTGTGAGTAACTTTAGAAACAACAAGAGAAATATCAATTATGGCGTTTGAAATCATTTTGTTACAGATTGCATATCGATGTAATATTCTTATTACTCTTCAAGTATGCTTCGAATAGATGGAAACACGTAGAAATATGCATATAAACATTTACTGATTAAAACTATAGAAGAACATACAGAAAGCATTCTCATCTAACATTACTTTTGTGATTTATGCATGATATAGTTTTTTTCTAATTAGGAAATGAACTTTCTTCTACAATGCAAAAGCATTGAGTCATATTTTGTTTTACACTTGAAAAGAAAAGCGAAGTTAAATAGCGAACAAATGCTATTTTAATTACAAAATCAATGAAGAATTCTCCATCGATCATTAATTAAAAGAGGGTGCTTTGCTGTGAAGAAATGACTACAGTCTTCAAGTAAAGCGGTAATTAGAAAAAGTTGAACAGCGGGAGGGCAATTGAAGCACGGGAAGAAGCGTTATATCCGATACAATGAATTATCTTTCTGAAACATTCGTTAATATTTAAAACAAAGAAATGAAACTAAAAGTTTTAATATATGTCCTTAAAAAAGATTATGTGTTTATTTTCGTGCATTATTAATATTTTTTGTAAGCTTCTTGAACGATTTCTTTTCATTTACTATAAAGAATCATACGAATTTTAAGAATTTTAAGCTGTTTAATAAAATTTTCTGAATAATAAAGTTTTAAAATTCGTATTTGGATATAATAACATAGACAGATAAAGATCAAGAATCTTTAAGCAGTAATGTGGGGGTAGCAGTTATAAAAGAAGAAAAAAGAAGAAAATTTCAAAATAGCATGTAGGGTTCTGCGTGTAGTGGCTGGATAAAATCATCTATTACAGAAAAATGAACTTAAAAATTCTTCAAAAGCAGCGGAATACAGACGATGAACTAGGTTTATCTCTAATCATATCTTACTTTT
The DNA here is from genome assembly GCA_964019185.1 of Maratus speculifer. Classification (NCBI taxonomy): domain Eukaryota; kingdom Metazoa; phylum Arthropoda; class Arachnida; order Araneae; family Salticidae; genus Maratus; species Maratus speculifer. The sequence continues at coordinate 171,863,692 of OZ025294.1, forward strand.
TGTTGGTGAAAGGACAACTTAACTTCGAAATCTATATCTGCCTATTTGCCGAGCAAACAAGTGTTTTTACATTTTGATTTAGTTTTAAAAATCTATAAACAGTTTCATTTGTATATAAACCAAACTTACACATAAAATATTGGCGATTTTGGTGCTACTAGGTTATCCCGTCGACCAAAAAAATATCGCCAAACTAAAAGATTAAATGCCAATAATGGATGATCGTGAATGTCACATTCAATGACATTAAATACAATTAACATGTTTAAAATATAATTAAGAGATTTTTATTTCGTTTTTTTATTTGAATTTTTATTTATATTTTACTAATTATCTGTTTTTTCGTTATTTAAAATAAAAATTCTATCATTATGTATAATTTGGCTATTAGTTTGATGATTTGTATAATTTGTCGAAATTGGTCGACGGGATAACAGAGTAGTACCGCGATTTTTAAAAAAAATATTTTATCAATAGCAAAAATTTAATTGATATCGAATACGTGATGGCTATTTTAAAACGTTCTTCACAAAACTTAAATTATTTAGGAAGATTCTTTTTCTTTTATATTTTTCGCGTGATGCATGTTAATCTGTCCTAAAATAGTAATTAAAGTGAACAAATAAAAAAAAAAAACACAAAAAATGATTTTGAAAATCCCTTGTGCCTTTAAGAATATTTCTTTTTATTTTAAACTTTCAAAAATACCTTTTTTTCGTTTGTTATTCACAAGATTGTCCTCTGGCGCAAATGTTATTTTTTCAAGAAAATAAAGCTTTCTACATTGTGTTTACGTATAATGCAAGTCCTATTTTTTAAGGTTTTGTTCATTTGACAAAACTTTATTCGACTCTGTCCTCTGCTGCTTGTCATAGCGCCCGCATACAAAAACCGTATAAGTCATAGATTTCAAACTTCGTGTATTTACAGCTGAATACCGCGTGCCACACGACAAATCACATAGTTTAGTTAAAAGTCTGTTATTTTAATTAAATAAATTTTATAAATGTCATCTGTTGATTTTTAGCATTTAAAATTTCAAAGGGCTTAAATTTCGATGATAAAAAGTTTATTAAATCCGATTGATTTTTTAAATCACCAGATTTTAAGAGATTCTTCTTTTATCTAAACATTTTAATAAAATTTTTTTAATTTTACTTAAGAAAGGTATTATAATAAAAATAAATGGCATTGACATGTTTCGGAACCGTGAAATAAGTTTCATAATCATAATATAAATAAAAACCAATTTCAAAATATTTCACGGTCAATACATATTACACGCGACAATGAGATATAAACAACAAAAAACACAAAAAACACACAAAAAAAAACACGCGCTCTATTGTAAAAAAATAAATTAAAATATAGATCATGATATAAAAGAATTTCCAACACGGTTCATCCCATTCAAGCTCTAACGAGGAATTTATTTATCAATTGTAACCATAACTTAGGAATAATAAAAGAAACGGTATCATGGTAAACCAGATTTTTACGCGCATAAATTTTAATGGACTCTCTTATAATAGACTTACGACAACAATTTGACATGAAACCTACTTTACTTTCACTAAACAATATTTTTATACCCTCATTTAAATATGTTCTTGATAAGGCAGTGTTAGTACGTTCAAATTTAATATCAGATTTATGCTCCCCTTTTCTAATTCCGAACTTTCTCCTAGTCATGCCTATGTAGTAATTTAAGTCACCATTTTCAGTAATATAAGGTATTTCATAAACTCCAGCAAGATCATCATGTCCTATAGGATCCACTTGCTTATTAAGCAGACATCTTAATTTTGGTGAAGGCGTTGCAATAAATTCAATATTAAACATTTTTAATTTTAATTTTAATTTCTCAAAACTGCCTTTCAGATATGGAAAAAAAACTCTTTTAAAATTTTTTACGATCATCCCCTTTATTGAATCTTTCAGTTAACCCTGGATATTATTGTTTAGGCTTCCCTTTTCTATAATAATTTATTAATTTATTGATGCTACTTATTTTATACCCATTAGAACCTGCAATCTCACGGATATTACACAGCTCCTCATTTAAAAATTCATCAGAACAGACTTTAAACGTTCTGTCAACCATGAAACGGAAAGTAGAGAATTTATAACAAAAAGGTGAACAAGCGGAATTTGGAATAATGTGTTGGCTACTAATTTTCTTTCTATAAATTGACCTTTTCAAAGAATAATGTCTTTAAATTAAAAGATAATTTAATATAAATAACAGATCTTTTAATATTGAATTGATTGCAAGGCCCCCACGAAAATTAAGGTGTTTACTTAATAAGCAAGTGAATCCTATAGGACATGATGATCTTGCTGGAGTATATGAAATACCTTATATTGCTGAAAATGATGACTTAAATTATTACATAGGCATGACTGGGAGAAAGTTTCGAATTAGAAAAGGGGAGCATGGATCTGATATTAAATTTGGACATACTAACACTGCCTTATCAAGAACATATTTAAATGAGGGGATAAAAATATTGTTTAGTGAAAGTAAATTATGTTTCATATCAAATTGTTGTCGTAAATCTATTATAAGAGAGTCCATTGAAATTTACACACGTAAAATTCTGGTTTGCAATGATACCGTTTCTTTTATTATTCCTAAGTTATGGTTAGAATTAATAAATAAATTCCTCGTGAGAGCTTGAATGGGATGAACCATGTTGGAAATTCTTTTAGATCATGGTCTATATTTTAATTTAATTTTTTACAATAGAGCGCGTGATTTTTTTGTGTTTTTTGTTGTTTATATCTCATTGTCGCGAGTCATTTGTATTGACCGTGAAATATTTTGAAATTTTATTTTTATTTATATTATGATTATGGAACATGCATTTGACGGTTATGAAATATGCCAATGTCATTTATTTTTATTATAACTCATTTCTTAAGTAAAATTTAAAAAAATATATTAAAAAAAGGCTTAAATTTCTTTGTTTTTCATGTAGACATCAGAGCTGGGAAGTATAGAATTTCACTAATAAACAGGAGATTTCTAGTTCAAGCCTTGGAGCAGAAACATGAAATTTTCATACTAAAGTGGATTTAATTAAAATAAATTTCATGTATATTTTTCCAATTTCAGTGTTTAATTTTATTTCACTCACATTTGTAATAAATTTTCGAATTCAATTTTCTTTATATTTTAAATGTATTCCGATATATTAATGATTTATCGCGTAAAATTTCATTAAAAAATATTTTTCCGTTTTAAGACATTCAAAATTTTATTTATATCTCCATTATTTTTTTCGGATTTTCAAAAAATTGGAATTTTGGATTTTATTTAAATGATTTGATTTTAGCATTTTTGGTTTGATTAAAATAAATAACTTCAGTTTATAATTATTTAGAAATTTAAATTATTGTCACTACCATCTATGTAAGAATTTAATAATTGTAACTATGTGGATTTATAAATTTAAGGATAAGTTATTTTGGAAGAAATATTAAACGAAACCCTCTGTGCGATCTGCGATCACGCTTATCCTTTTGTTTAAATTATAACCTCAACGGTATTTTTTATACAAAGTGTATTGCCATTACATTTATTATTTGTAAACATTTTACAAAAATATGTAAAGTAACTATAAATATAGTTTATTACCTGGCAAATAATCTTCTTGCATGTTTTATCACGATAACTGTAAACCGTTAAAATAACATGCCTTCTATCTACATTTTAAGAGTAAAACAAATTTTCAAAATAATTAAAATTAAAAAAAAAAAAAATGCTTTAAAAAATGCTTAAAGTACGACTACACTGAAAAAAATGGTATTCAAAATCGAGGAAAAGGTACCCAATATTTAATGAGACATATATTCAATATAGATCCGATCCATATGTACTCAAAATTCTCCTGTACTAAATACTTGTTTTCATTTTTGATTCCACGGCTGTGTTCAAATATGACATATTAAATATTGCCTCTCCCTCACCTCGAACCTACAATTTATGGTAAGAAAACGTGCTTACATTTATTTTTAACTAAAAATTATTAACAAGAAATGTTACATTGATTATTTACTAAGAAAAATTATCAAAATTATGTACAAGATACACAAATCTAATACTATTTTTCGAGCCCTTTTAATGCTTTTTAAAGTCAAAAAGGCTTTATGACATATGTAGTAATTTATTCGGAAATGCATGAAACCAGCTTGTGTTCTTATTATAAAACTATCTAAGAGCAGTTTCCTTTTTTCAGACTTAATAGATATTTCAGAAAATACTGTCAAAATTGGCGTTTTAAATCAAGTTTTCCGACGAAAAAAAAAAAAAAAATCAGTCAAACTGGTGTCGACAACGTAAATGTCGATGATCAATTCCGCTTATAATTCAATGTGTAATTTATTGATCACAAAATAAAAAAAAAGTTGGATTGCAAATAACTTTGTTAACCAGGTCTTCTAATGTTATATCATCCCTTTCGAAAAATGAATTTCCAATTGTGTCAAAACTTTTTGCGCTTGTTGAGCGGAGTAGTTCAAATGTTTTTTGATTCCATGGTTGAGTTCAAATATGAATCGTTATGTACAGCCCCCTGCTCATTCACGCTCAAAATAAAGTAAAAATGTGCTGACACTTAATTATCGCTGAAAATTACTAACAATAAACTTTGAGTTAATTATTTATTATGTAGAATAACAAAATTTTCAAAACACCTAAATCTAGGATTTTTATGACATGGCTGGCCGCCCCTTGAATCATGCTTTCGCTTTAGAGCATAAGTTTTAACAAGAATATTATTTTTCAAGCGCTATTAAGATATTTAAAAATACTGTGAATAATTCAATACTTACACTAATAACCCTCTTTTATGCAACTATAAGTGAGATCAACCATTACAGGATACAAAGTTACCATTTTATTTGAGTTTGATAGCATGTGATGTATCAAAATTCAAAATTATCAAACCACAGGTTCATTTTTATTAAAATTGAAAAGTGTTTATGCATTCGGTTTGTCTGGCCGTCTGGCCGTTTATCAGGGCCCTAATTCTAGTAAATATGCTCGTATTCCTATGAAATTTTTACATGTTATTGATGTTTACCCTAGCATGAACCCCATTGTAAATGAAGATTTTACCATGATTATTTTATTTATAGGGATAGCCAAAATTTTTCAAATACATTACGGCCAATGGGAAAAAATTGTTTCAAATGAAATTTAATCGTTTGAAATTTAAAATATATAATTATTGCGTAATTTTATTGAGTCATTTTATCGAGTCAGTTTATGGAGTACCTGGTCAGACATATTCAAATTTATATGGATTCGTAAAGTGCACTAAAGTATGCACTGTCTAAAATAAGGAATGAAAATAATAGTTATAATTTATTTACAGGGCTACTCAAAAGAATTCCATTACAGAATAATAAGGGGGGATTGTTTTCGACATATAGCTAAGTTGAACTATTTCAAGTATCATAAATTTTATATATGCCGCTGAGACTGAATATTTCACACATAATATGAAGTCCATAGCATTTATAGGGGCACACAAAATATTTCAAATTGTACAATCTATCCGAATTACTGTATATCGATGATGGCTGACGGATGGATAAAATGCATTTTCAATTGTGATATTCGCTTTAAGTTTTACTAAATGTCTGCGTACTATATAATGTGTATAAATGCTATATTTGATATACAGGGTTACACAAAACAGCTCTCAAATCTCACTGAATACGAGAGTAATTTACTTAAAGGTGGTTTTTATATACTTTATTTACTTTAAGGTGGTATATATATATATATATATGTGTGTGTGTGTGTGTGTTACAGGCCAAACCCGATTTTAAACCAAACTAGATTGGCCTAGGCCAAACAGGTCTATCCTAACGCCCATCGGATAAACTAGTTTTTCCTAAGTCAAACCGGTCTATCCTAAAGCCTATCGGATAAACTAGTTTTACCTAGGCCAAACCGGTTTATCCTAACGCCCATCAGAATAAACTAGTTTTTCCTAGGCCAAACTAGTCTGTCATAAGGCCCTTAGGACAAACTAGATTTTCCTAGGCCAAACTAGTTTGGCCTAACTCTTATAGGATAAACTAGTTTAGACTGCTGTTTATTGGTCTGAACTAGTTTATCCTAGGCCAATTCAATTTGGCGTGATTTTATTGAATTCAATGACCGCCTCAACGCCAACATTCTTGATTGTCCTAGGCCGATCTAGTTCATCCTAGGCTAATGTAGTTTTGCATGTTTTTAGCTCACGGGCGTCAAAGCCAGAGAAAAAGTGGGCTCACAGGTTCTGTATGTATGTATGTACTCATGTATCTACGCATGTATGTACGTATGTACGTAACGCGATAACTCTTGATAGAGATATCCGATTTGGTTCAAATTTTGGATGTAGGTTCATTCTGATAAGGTACTTTTCTGATTAATTTTGGGAATTCATTGGTTAGGAATAAATGGGGGCGAACGTGGAGCTAATTCCCCACGTTTAATTTAGAGAAATGGATTTATCATGCAGAATTATCAATTTTCATTTTAAGTTTTAGATATAGGATCATTGTGACAAGGCGCCTCCGTGATTAGTTGTGGATGTTTATTGTTTAAGTCTAAATTTTAGACTTAAACAATGAAAATCCATAACTCTAAAAGAAAGGACAATGTAGGTATAATTATATAAAATATATACTAACATAATTTAGAGGCCTGGCGGCCCGGTCAGGCGGCGCCCTGGCCTGGAAATTTCGGCCCGTGCAAACCTCTGACAGTATTCTACATTACTTCGAATAAAATACTTTATATAAGGGTGATAACAAAACCACTTTGCACAATATTAGCTATGGAGCAGTCGTCGGGCTCAATATTAAAAGAATATTACCCAATTAAAGTGATGGCTTTGCATTCACAGGCTGTTTACACTAATTGTGTATTACAGAGTTATTTTTTTAAAGAATAACACCCTCGAAAAATAAAGTAAGTTGGATTACTTTTTCCTATTTCCCCCAATTATATTTAACCATTAAACCCCCAAAACTAATCAGAGATACGCTTTATAAAATTAAAGAATTATCGAACATTTGAAGCAAATCAGATAATTCTGCTCAAAAAACAATTCGTCTGACTTAAGGAGGGCAATCCCCCATTCCTCCCTTTACACTTAGTCATTAAACCCTCAAATTAATTCAGGGATTCGCCTTAAAAAATATATTCAAAGTTTACGGCAAATCGGATAAATTTGCATAAAAACCTATTTATCTAATTTAAGTGAGGCGCTAAAACGTCCACTACCCCATTATACTTAAACAATGAAAAACTAAAATTAATTAAAGAAGCGCCGGATCAAATGAATTCATGTCCAAAATTTTAAGCAAATTGGATAGTTCTGTATTATAACCAATTTATGTAATTTAAGCAAAGAAATAAATTGTAAGTTTCCCCCTTATATTTAACCGAAGAACCATCAAAATTAGTCAGTGAAGCCCCTCATTAGAATGAACAAATCCAAGATTTGCAGCAAATCGGTTAATTCTGCATGAAAAACACATTTGCCAAAATTAGGCGGGATCCTCCCGTTATTCTCGTTGTTTTTATTCAATTAACCCCCAAAACTAATTAGGGAAGCGCCTTACCAGAAAGAACTTATTTCTAAAATTTGAAGCAAATCAGTAAGTTCTGCATGAAAAAAGCATTTACATAAATTATGGGGCGTTACACCTATCCCCCCCTCCCTTTATACTTAAACAATGAACACTCACAACTAATCATGGAGGTCCCTCAAGAGAATACTCCTATATCTAAAATTTGAATAAAACATGCTAATAATGCATGGAAACCCATTTATTTGAATTAAGGGAATGGGCGAATCAGCCTCTCGCCCCCCCTCGCCCCCACACACACTTATTCTCCACTAATGACCTCCAAAAGTAATAAAAAAAGCTCCTTTTAGGAATAATCCTGTATTGAAAGTTTGATGCAAATCGATTATTTATCAAGAATAATTGCGTTACGTACTTACGTACATACACAGATACAGAACCTACGGGCACATTAGATCTCAGGCTTTGGTAGCCTCATGAGTTAAAAACATGTCAAATTACATTATTTCTATCAAGAGTTATCGCGTTACGCACATACGTAGATACATGCGTACATACGTATATACAGAACCTGTGAGCCAATTTTTTCTCTGGTTTTGACGCTCGTGAGCTAATTCACGTAAAACTACATTGGCCTAGGATAAACTAAATCAGCCCTGGACAAGCAAGAATGTTGGCGTTGAGGCGGTCATTGAATTCAATAAAATCACGCCAAATTGAATTGGCCTAGGATAAACTAGTTCAGACCAATAAAGAGCAGTCTAAACTAGTTTATCCTATAAGAGTTAGACCAAACTAGTTTGGCCTAGGAAAATTTAGTTTGTCCTATGGGCCTTAGGATAGACTAGTTTGGCCTAGGAACAATTAGTTTATCCGATGGGCGTTAGGATAAACCGGTTTGGCCTACGTAAAACTAGTTTTTCCGATGGGCTTTAGGATAGACCGGTTTGTCCTAGGAAAAACTATATCGAAATATATTGGCTATGTATAGTAACATCTTATTTACCTAATTAACGAAGTTTTGTTTAAGATTTCAGGAAGTGTTGGAAAGTGTTTTATAATCTACTTAACGCATGATTTTTCTTACTTGTTGATCCAAATCTTGGTTTGATACCACAGGCACGTTTTTTATCCAAATATACTCAATTCAATATAAGTTTAGTTCATCGTTTCTTCATTTTTGAGTATTTTACTTTTTTTCAGTGTATGACACGCCCCAATATTAAGCTTTATCACTAAAACATATGAATTTAACTGGACATCCGTCCTAACCGAATGCTAAAACTAGCATTGGGTGTCACTGTAATACTTACCCATCATGGATAGGAATAATATAATTTATGAAAATTAAACATGTGTAAACTATTTATAAAATGCAGTTAAATCCAAAAACAAAATATTGAACGTATATTGAAACACTTTTAATATAAATAGTAATGCTCTATTAATGAATTGCTAATCAACCAATTTCGACAAATTATATAAAACGCCAAAAGACTCAAGTAGTACTGAATTGAGTGAAAGAAACATCCTTATAACTACAATAATAATAATCTTAAAAACGAACAGTTGATTGCGTCGGAATAAACGTCTCATTTCCAATTAAAATATATCTTTGAATTGAAATTTGAATGAAATACAGGGTCATTAAAGATTAAAGAATGTGAAAAATATCTCGGCAATTAGTAATTCGATAGCTTTCATTTATTATGCAAAATTTGTTTTAATTTATTGCCTTTTATGTTCACTACTTAAAATTAAAAAAAAAAAAAAAATCAAAAATTTTTACTTACCTTTCATCAGAACGACTTTTTCGAGAGTCCGAAAGAAACAGTTCCGAATAATCGAGGATACTGATACTAAACAGACTTCGTCCCATTTTTACATACTATGAGCATACAAAATTTCAAGTCTCTATCTCAATTTCTGCGGAAGATAGACCGTTTACAGACACACAGACAGAGACAGACAAAAAATCTGACGGGCGGCATTTTTTTTACCGTAATTTCGGATGTATAAGTCGCAGATCAAACAATTCTTTTTCGACCCAGAATTTTTAAGAAACAAATATAACTAGTTATACCGCCGTAAATATTTGTCTTCAATTACTCAATATGATTTCTGGGTCCAAAGAGAATTGTTTGAGCCGCGGCTTATACACCCGAAATTACGGTAATTTTAAGAAATATACTTTTCGGAATCTAAAGCATCTGAAACATGTAAATCAATGAAAAAAAATTTCGATTTTCAAAACTATTGCAAGACATACCCAATACTACGTATGTGAAAGCAATTATGATTAAAACTCCCCACAATATCATAAAACATTTTAAGTACTTTATGAATTTTTTGATGAATTTTTTTGAGTGTTTCTCATTTAAATTGATTTATTTTTGACTTTCTAACTCTAATCCTTTTTTAGGTGCACTCGTAAATATGTAAATACGTAGCACCTATTGTTGTCGCTCAGTCCGTCCGTCTGTCCGTCTGTCTGTCCGTCTATCTGTCCGTCTGTCTGTCTGCCCATCCGTCTGTCTGTCTGTCCGCATATAACAACGCAAAAACTATCCAACCGAATCGTTTTAAATTTGAAATACATAATTATAACATAATTTTGTCGAGTCATTTCAAATTTTATGAAAATCGGATGCATGGATCAATTACAGGGACAGTCAAAAGGATTCCTTTACATTACGGTCAATGGGGAAAAAATTTCAAATGCATTTTAATCATTTGAAATTTAAAACATATAATTATTGCGTAATTTTATCGAGTCATTTCAAATGTTATGACAATCGGATGTATAGATCAATTACAGGGGCAATCAAAATGATTCCGTTACATTACGGTCAATGGGAAAAAATTTTCAAATACATTTTAATCGTTTGAAATTCAAAACTTATAATTATAACGTAATTTTGTCGAGTCATTTTAAATGTTATGAAAGTTGGATGCATAGATCATTTACTGGGACAATCAAAAGTATTCCATGACATTACGGTCAATGGGAAAAATTTTTCAAGTGCATTTTAATGATGTTATACTCATTTGAACATAATAGAATTGGCATGAATTTATGATGTATATACTAAAATATTCATTCTGTACAATCTGTGATGCAAAGAATCTTTATTATTAAATTACAAGACCACACAAAAGTATTCCACTACATAATGCTATACGGGGAAACATTATCTGGGGCATGTTTTAATTACATTCAACTATTTCACATTTTATGAATAAGATATACGTTGCTGAGGTGCAATAAAAGTTACTTCCTGCATATTTACAGAAACACAAAGATTTTGACTACTATATTGTATCCGAAGTACGCTGTACTATATCACCAAGATCTGAAAATTTTTAAAACTTCGTTATCGTACCAACGCACCTCATTTGCTACGCTTCACGTGCAATTTCCAACTTGTTGTATTTTGCAGACAATTTTTTGCTGTTATTTGTATGGCAGACGATTTATGGTTTAAGGCCAATGTCACACGGACGATTTTTCTAAGCTGAAAAATGAACGGACGCTTTTTAGAGTATGGTCGTCTGCTGCGCTGTTCATACGGGCGATTCAATTCCTTTACGTGAATAAATGAGCAAAACAACACGCTGGGCAGCCGTTGCGTTTTGCGGATGTGGCATATTAGAAGTTGTTCAGACGAGAGATGCTTTCACGCAGGAATTCCATTATGAGAGTTTTTTTTTTTAAGTTCATTATCGAATTCTCTCTTTGTAATTTTAAATATTTTCAATATACTTGCAATTAGATGGTTCCACGGACCAAAGTTTTCAGGCCCGATACGGCGCGACCCAATAAAAAGAAATTCAGCCCGGTTGACCGAGTGTAAAATCTAAAAGTTCGGCCCGTCCAGGCTGTAATTCTACAATATATGGATTTTTTCGTCGATATCGTTAAAAATTGTTTCGGTCGAAGAATTCTGAGAAGAAATACATATTTTATCCTTTCTAGGTGCGTTTGTAATTATATAAATCCTTAGAACCTATAGTCGTCGTTCAGTCCGTCCGTCCGTCCGCTTATAACAAAGCAAAAATTAACCAAACGAATGTTTTGAAATTTTAAATGCATAATTATTACAAAATTTTGCCGAGTCATTCCAAATTTTATGAAAATCGTATCTATGTAATTACAGAAGCGGTCAAAATTTTTCTGTTACATAACGGCCAATGGGAAAAATGTTTCAAGTGCATTTTATTGGTTTTACAGCTTTTCAAACAGAATGAAATTGATATGCATTTATTGAAGTGTATAAAATATACGCTCTGTTACAATATGCGATGCAAAAAATGCTTATTATTTTTTTACATTGCCACACAAAAGAATTCCTTTACATAGTGTTATAGGGTGAAACTTTGTTTTCATAGTATTTTAATCATGTTAAATTATTTCACAGATAATGAAATCTATAAACGTTGCTAAGGTTTACTATGAGTTACATCCTGTGTCATATAAAGTGCATAGTATTTACAAGGGCACACAAATGATATCGGATACTACGCTGCAACCGAAATACTGTATATAAAAGATGATTGTCTGAAGTGCATTTTTAATTTTGATATGAGTTTTTTAAACTTAACTGAATTTCTTCATGTTACATTGTTTGTGCAAATGCTGCAGATCATATAGAGGGTAACTCAGTAGAAACTGCACAGCTTACAGAATATGAGCACAATTAGTTTAAAGGTGATTTTTGGATAAGTTACAGATTTTTACGCTAAACTGCATTTAGTAAACCAAGATACGTTTATAGAGTATAAACAAGTTGGAAATTGCACTTGAAGCGTAGCAAATAAGGTGCGTTCGTACGATAACGAAGTTTCAAAAATATTACTCTCATATATCAATCTCATAAAATTGTAAATAGTGAATTACAATTAAAACGTTCATCAAACAATGTTCTCTCTGTACCATTACGTAATGGTATACTTTTGTGTGGCCTTGTAAATCAGTAACAATTGTTCTTTGCACCACAAATTATGTAAAATGAATATTATAATATGTACTTTATAGTTCACGCCATAAATTAAAACTGTTTACAGATCTAGAAAACGTAGCTGCGGAGTTTCCCACTGACCATAGTAAATCATTTTATAATTAATAGCTTAGATGTCATAGAAAATTACGAAAGTATAAACTAAAGAAAAAGATTTGGATTTTTTTTCATTATGTACTGGCGCAAAAATCACAACGTAGGTAAAACTTAAGCCATCGTCATTCTTTGAAAAAAGAATCACGTTGACCCGATAAATTCCGAGAATTCAGGGAATGTTATGTATCTACATTTGTCTGAAGCAATTTTTTTTCTCACACTGTAAAAAAAAATCTGTAAAGGTACTAAACATTTTCTAGGAAACTGGGATTCCAAGAGCTTTTCATGTAACGATAACAGGAAAAATCCATGTAACCGATTCTAAAACTTGAGTTTTTGTTGTTACCGTTACAGGAAAAGTTCTTGGAATCCCAGTTTCCTAGATAAAGTGTAGTACCTTTACAGATTTTTTTTTACAGTGCATGGCTTGAAAAACAATCCTTCGATGTTTATATATTTAACCATTTTCTTTTATTTTGTATCTAAGCTGTACACTGTTAAAAATAAATTTGTGAATTCCCAGTAAAACTATTGGTTGCAAAACATCCAGATATTTACCGTTCCTTTAGTAGATTTTCCGTTTTGGGAAATAAAAGGGAAAACTCCGTTTGAAGAATAGGTATCCGTTATAAGGTTTCATTTTTAAATGAAAACAACTTAATTTCATTTTCAAAATTAGTGAATCAGTCAATCGTCAAAGAATTCGAACTTACCGAGTGACTTTGACCTGCTATATTACTTAACTTTTGTACAATATACTTCAAGCCGTCCGGAGGATCGAACGCGATACTTTTTGACGGCGGAACACTTTCTTACTAAATGAGCCGTAGCTGCTGATACTGCTGTGCACAAAATATGTCTTTTATGAGTCAGTGGGGAAAAACACTCGCAGAAATAAAACTCTCATTTTTTACGATTCATAAATCCTTGAGCCTTATTTCGTCGTTTTTAAAAATCATTTCGTTTCAAAATCACGTGACTTTTAACGAAACGTGAACTTTCAAACATTTGACGAAAGTGCTTCTTTAACCATGGCCATACTTGGTGAATTTTAAGAAAACTGTTGCGGTAGCTATTTATAGAAGGACCCGCTATTATACCTCCTCAAATCTTGCGATTTTAACAAGGATATATTTGCTTGTTTAAAACAGTACTTTTTAGAGTTTTTCAGAAAATAATGAAATATAGCAGTTATATATTCTGGATTTTTTTTTGTTAGAGTTTTTAGGGATGTTTAATACTATTTCTATTTATTTACTTGTAAGTTGTAATCCGTTATGATTTAATTCGGAAAAAAAATTACTTCGTTCTACAAAACCGTTCAAAAATTAAATTTGATCAATAAAATTTCAAAATTCCAGGATCTATTTTATATCCAATATATTCTTTTTTCACTCAAATTAAAAATATACATTATTTTTCTCTATCCCCTCTACAAACAGTAAATTGTTAAGAACTTATCAACTTACCTAAAATAGTAAAATTTCTCCCAATAAGCACTTCATAATTCGTTATTTCTGAGCAACAAATTGACCAGTCCATATTTTAATTATTCCTTAAGAAATAAATTTCCCATAGATGTTATTTAATTAAGCCATATTATAATTATTCCTTAACCATTAGAAAATCATAATAATAAATTCATCTTATTATTTAAAACTTGCAAGATTTATAACAGAATCGATAAAGTTACTATCACGTTGTAAAAATTTAAAAAACACTATAATCCACTCTATTTCTTTATAATCACATTTGCCTGAGCAACCGGTGGCGTGAAGGTAGAGCGTCGCGTTGCCGCACTATAAGTTGTGAGTTCGAACCTCACCTGTGGCATGTCCTTTTTGCTTCTGTCAATGAATACAGGAGCTTCTAAAAAATTCGATAGATGGCAGCACTAGCCCTTTTTTGACGAAATTTTTTGACGATTTGGTATCGTCAAACGAGTGAGGAAAGTAATTTCATCAATCTGACGAAAAATTTGTTCGGAGCATTTCCCAGGAAACGGTTTCGTCAAAAACGAGGAAAATATCGTGAAATCTGAGTATTCATTTATGAGTGTGAATATGCAGTACTTTTCAAAGATTTTTTTTTCAAATATATTCGTTAAAATATTTGTAAACGGCTTATTTTATTTTATTATAGACCGAAGTTTAATACTAATGATTTTTTTAAATGAATTTTAATTTTTTAACTAGTTTAAGTTAAAAAAATAACTTTTTTTATTTTTATTTTTTGAATGAATGAATATAGGAATTTTTTTGCTAAAATAATGTTATAGAGAATTTTTCAAGTTGTCGCATACTAATTATTACTTAATTTAATAATTAATTAATAGATATTTAAATAAGAAATAAGAGTGAAATAAACAGAAAAAACGGAATTTAAAGGTGATTTTTTTTATATTTTCATTATTTTATTCATTTTGTGTAATATGTTTTTATAAAATTAATACATTTTTTGCAACCCATTTACCAATTAAATAATAACATAGATAATAGTATTCTAATAATTATCACTGCACAACGTAATTTTTTTAACATTAACAAGTTCCTACCATCTGGTGAAGGAAACAATTACAAAATGATTGTCGATGAAAATCCCCACTATCGCTGAGAATATGTTTTTCCCCTTTCTAAATTATTCTAAGTTTAAAAAAGAAAACTTAAAACAGTAAATAAATAAAAATTGAAAAAAAGAAAGAGCATATTTTAAACTACAAGTTTTAAGAAATATAAAAATAACTTTAAATAAAGAAATGGAAATCAATACATCGAATTTGCTATAAGATAAGAGAAATGTGTACAAAATGATGACCGAGAAACTTCATGCAATGCATTTAACCAAAATTAATGTAAATTTACAGAAGAGTTTCGCTATTTTTTAGCTCACAGGCTATCATAGTCTGAGAGCTAATGTGCCCGTCCGTTCTGTATGTACGCTCGTCCGTGCGTAAAGCGATAAATCCTGATTAGAATATCCGATCTACTTGAAATTTTGTATGTAGGTATATCCTGACAAGGCGCTTCCATGATTAGTTTTTGGAGTTCATTCGTATAAGAGGGTGATAAGGGTAAGATAATGAGGGTAAGATGTTTCATATGTATAAGAGGGTGAACAGGGGCCTCATGCATATAAATGGGATTTTCATGCAGAAATAAGTTTTCGTTCAAAATTTAAATTAGGATCATTCTGATGAGGCGATCGTGACTGTTATTAGGTGTTCATTGAATAAGTATAAATAAGGGGAACAGGGGTTCTAATGCACCCCCCCTTAATTTATATAAATGGGCTTTTCAAGCAGAATTTTCAGATTTCGTTCAAATCTCTGAATAGTTTTGGAAGTTTAATGGTTAAGTATAAAAGAGGGGAATAACTCCTTTTAAATTATATAAATGCTAAATGGGTTTTTATTAAGAATTATCTCATTTGCTCCGAATTTTGGATATAGATTTTTTATATGATAAAGCATGTCTTTGATAATATAGGAGGTTCAATGATTAAGTATAAAAAAAGAGGAAAGGGGAGAGCTGTTTCCAATTCTTATTTTTTTTTTTCGAACGGAATTAACCCTGGAAAATATAAGGCTTTAATGTACAATTAGTATTTGTAGCCTGTGAGCTCAATGGCATCAGTGTAACTGGGCAGTATTCTTTATTATTCTATGTCTTAACAAAAAACATTACCACTGCATAAAATTGGTAGTATAAATTGCTAGAAAATTGGAAGAAATATAGTAATTTTTAATCTCAATGAACAAAAAACAATACAGTTGCAATTCATCAGAACGATACAAGCCTCACGAAAGAGCAGGGATTTTTTTGATGAGTCTTTATATTTCTGTGAAGCAACATGTGCTTTGTAAGCATTCAAAATAAATTTGCTCCCAGATAATGGAGTATTTTTGTTCTTTTTTTCTATCGCCATCCATTTCGTTATTCTTATGATATATGATGGAATTTTCCGATTTTTTTTTTTTTTTTTTTAACTTAAAATGACTTTTTATTTGTGAAAAGAGAATTTTTCTGTGAAATTTTGGAAAAATATATCCGTGAATTTCAGATTTTTTTCAACAGTGTACAATATATACTGTTTTATAGATAAAGTATAACGGTCTTAGTCATAATATATTTATTCAAAATCTGCATCTCATATAAGAAATATTGTAATATTCGAATAAACGTTTAATAAAAAGATCTAATTAAGATAAGAATACTGTTTTCTTTTTCAATCAAGGAAAAACTTTAACAAAAATGAAATGTAATATTCTAATGCCATAAAAAACATACTTTTAGACTTTGTCATTATTAATAATTATCTTACATTTTTTTAGTCAAATAAATGCTTACATAACGTGCTTTACAAAAAATAGTTGTCATTCTTTAAAAAGATGCATTTCATGTATTGTAATTATTTATCACAAACATCAAAATATATAGTTAAGTCATCTACCTACTTAAAAGGACAATCAAAATACACAAAAATTCAGATTTATTTTGAAAAATTTTGTTAGAAACAATAACAGCAGCTCACCATACTTTATTGAGAATGCTGATCGAACAGCTGCAAAACGTTTGGGTTCTATTTTTCATCTTACAATTTGTACTGCTTACTTATAATGAAGTCTCTGCTCAAGGATCTGGGGGAACAGATAACATACCAGAAATTCTGCCTGGCTTATTTTTTGACGATTATGATGACTGAATATATATCAAGAAATGTTCGCACCTGAATTTTATATGTAAGTATAAGTGTACAAGTAATGTATGAAAATATAGTTAATTTTCGTGAACATAAATGTTATATCTACTTTAAATTTGACTTACTGAATGTTTTTAATTTTCATTTAGTGCACAAAATAAAATACGATTGTTGAAAATAAAATAAGACACTATTAAAAAAATACATGCTTTAATTGCTTGCTGTAGTTAAAATTTTATTGGGATATTATTTACATTACATATGGAATAAAATACATTTTTTTAAATTCTAAGAATTTGTTCTTTACACACGAGCACACTAAATATTTTGCAGGAATGTTTCATATCTTAGATTTCACTAGATTTTATTGCATTATATTTACTTATTTATTTATTATTAGATTCGATGCCAAGATATACTAATCCATTTTTAATTAATTAAAATATAGATTTTTTTGTTTATTTTTGTAAATAGTCAAAGAAGTTTGTTATTATATATATATACTAAAGGTTTCTTTATTTAATTAAAATTTAAAACATACATGGATACCATGTTAAGAAATATTTTGTTGTGTTATTTTTTTAATTCATGTAATTAAATACAGAATTCCCCTTGAACATAATAGACAAGATAAAAATAATGCTATTTTCAAATCTATCCCCCCCACCACCACCACCCGCTCTTTGAGAAAATTTTCTATGTTTAAAAAGGAAATTTTTTACAATAAATTAAATTATATAATAAATTAAATTAAATTAATAAATGTACCCTTACTAACTCTGCAAGAAATCAACGTACAATAAAGTTACCGGTACCGAATGATTGAAAATTAAGCCCGTATTTAAATGATGTATATAAAGTATGTTTAAAAGAGTATCTACTTAAAAAAACAATCCGAAATTTTGTTTTTTTGTCAGTATCAAGAACCGATTTTGGCAGCATAAATACGTTTTACTTTTATATATTTATGTTTTTGTATTTTCTATTATCATGTTTTATTTTATCCTTCATGTTATCATGCGTTGCAAAATTTAACTAATCTAAATCAGAACTTGGATGAATTTTGTACAATTCATTTGCAATAAATTAATCTATATAATAAAGGCCAAACGTATCTGTGCGTAACGCATACGTCATGTTTTCAATGGCAACACTTTCCGATGAAATTTCGGTTTTGCAATTTTCGCTATTGGGTCATTCCATGTCAATTTAACCAGACCTTGTAACCCGACCCACAGGGATTTTGATGAAACTTTGTGTACACACTAATTCTATCATGAAATGATTCCATGAGAAATTTTTCCTTCCTAGACCTGATAGTTTGTGAGATACGGGGGGTCCAATTCTTGGGGTTTTCTCAAATTGCACATTTCTGAGTCTGTATTTTGAGATTGCAGTTCCATCTTCAAAAAATTGTCTCTCTGGATCTAAAACATGAATCATCTTAAAAATTCCACTGTAAGAATATAAATAGATGCAGATTTTAATAAAAAATATTTAAAAAATTTACTTGTAATATTTAGGATAAAAAAATTAGCCAAAGTTGAGAGTTATGGTTATTTTTCCAAATTTTTGTGACTTCACAAAAAAAGGCTGTACACAAAAAGGCAAATTAAATTTCCAATTTCTTTTTGTTTTAAATAAAAGTTTACACTTTGGGCTTTCTAGCTATGAAATAAAAATGATGTGTTTCGCATGACTTATGCAAAAATTTTGGGTATTTTCCAATTAGCCGAATGAGTGCTTTATTTTTATGTATTACGTATGCACACAAAAAAGCAAATGAAATTTCCCATTTATTTTTGTTTTAAGTAAAAGTTTACACTTTGGGCTTTCTATCTATGAAATAAAAATGATGTGCTTCGCATGGCTTATGAAAAAATTTTGGGTTCTTTCCAATTAGCCGGATAAGTGCTTTATTTTTACATATTACATATGCACACAAAAAAGCAAATGAAATTTCCAATTTCTTTTTGTTTTAAATAAAAGTTTACACTTTGGGCTTTCTATCTGTGAAATAAAAATTATGTCTTTGACATGGCTTATACAAAAATTTTGGGTACTTTCCAATTAGCCGGATGCGTATTTAATTTTTACATATGTACATATGTATAGATCTATATAAATACAGATGTATTATACATGTACATATGTATGTATATATACAGTATATTGATATATATATGTATAACACTGGTGCCCGTCTAACCGAAAAGTACCAAATTTTGCCTCTTTTTGAAAATCTGCACCAATTAAGGGGGAAAAAAAAAGCTGATAAGTTTAGCTGTGGTACTTAAATAATTACTGGAGTTTCTATGAATTACTGAATTTAATGTTATTGGATACAAAAACAAACTGGAAATTTCATTTGTCTTTTTGTGTAGAGACTTTTTCATAAACGCACAAAATTTTGTAAAAATAATCATAACTTTCAACTCTGGTTTACTTTTTCGGCCGTATATAAATCTCTATTAATTGCCCTAATTGCTTTTTTCACTTGCTTTTTATGCCGCTTAAATGGATCTCCACATTTATATAATTTATTTTTCATTAAGAGCGAAATTCTGTGATGCTCACATATATTAATCAAACGGTTTTCACTTAATTTTTATTTTATAAATGCAATAGTCCTAACTAATAAAAGTTCTTTTTCTGAATCACTGACATTATCAATGCAGTCTATTTCTCTGTTATTTGTATAGCTAGTTTTGTGACATTCTAAACCATTTAATATTACAATACTGCAAGCCTGAAGACTAGTAGAAGGTTTAATATCAGGCTCCATATTAAAACAATAAAGCTAAAAAAATATTTATACATATCACAAACTATAAAATATGTAACAATCAGAATATATTTTTAGTAGCACAGTAAAAGTTAAATCATTCTTCTATGATAAGAAATAACAGAATGACAATAATTTGATTAACTTGATTTCAAAACATCTGCTTTCATACTAACGAACATTACCCTGCGTTTATCAGAAGGTGTTTATACAAGGCAGGTGCAATTAAATCTTTCAGACTATAGAAACAAATTTAAGTTCTGTTAAATATTTGTGTATTTAAATTTGCCAATATAAATATCTAAACTGATTAAAATTAACCAAGGAAAGGAAATACAAGGCTTTAAGCACAAATAATTAATATATAAGCATTCGAAAGAAAGAATGGAAATGTGAGGAGAAAAAAATTTCTGTACAAAATTATACTGTACAAAAAAAATCTGTTTTGAGTTTAATTATTGAAAATAAAAGTAAGAGATTCTTTAGATTATCAAAAAATGCCCATTATTGAATACCGAAATGAAATATATGGACCATTCACTAAATTTAATGGGGAAACATATTACAGTCAGATTTTTTTTAATCAGAAAAAACAAATCCTAAACTTTACTTTGAGAATTAAAAAAAAACATGCATCAAATAACATTAAATTCAATAACTCATAGAAATTCCAGTAATTATTTAAGTACAACAGCTAAACTTAGTCAGATTTTTTTTCTCTTAATTGGTGCAGATTCTCAAAACAAGGCAAAATTTGGTACTTTTCGTTTAGACGGGCACCAGTGTTATGCATATATATATCAATATACTGTATATATACATACATATGTACATGTATAATACATCTGCATTTATATATTTCTATACATATGTACATATGTAAAAATAAAACACGCATCCAGCTAATTGGAAAGTACCCAAAATTTTTGCATAAGCCATGCGAAAGACATCATTTTTATTTCATAGATAGAAAGCCCAAAATGTAAACTTTTATTTAAAACAAAAAGGAATTGGAAATTTCATTTGCTTTTTTGTGTGCACATGTAATATGTAAAAATAAAGCACTTAGCCGGCTAATTGGAAAGTACCTAAAATTATTGCATAAGACATGCGAAAGACATAATTTTTATTTCATAGATAGAAAGCCCAAAGTGTAAACTTTTATTTAAAAAAAAAGAAATGGGAAATTTCATTTGCTTTTTTGTGTGCATATGTAATATATAAAAAAAAAGCACTCATCCGGCTGATTGGAAAGTACCCAAAATTTTTGCATAAGCCATGCGAAACACATCATTTTTATTTCATAGATAGAAAGCCCAAAGTGTAAACTTTTATTTAAAACAAAAAGAAATTGGAAATTTAATTTGCCTTTTTGTGTACAGCCTTTTTCGTGAAGTCACAAAAATTTGGAAAAATAACCATAATTCTCAACTTTGGCTGACTATTTTTTTGTCCTAAATATTACAAGTAAATTTTTTAAATATTTTTTATTAAAATCTGCATCTTTTTATCTTCTAACAGTGATATTTTTAGGATGATTCATGTTTTAGATCGAGAGAAACAATTTTTTGAAGATGGAACTGCAATCTCAGAATACAGACTCAGAAATGTGCGATTTGAAAAAAAACCTAAGAATTGTACCCCCCATATCTCACAAACTATGAGGTCTGGGAAGGATAAATTTCTGATGGAATTATTTAATGATAGAATTAATGTGCACACAAAGTTTCATCCAAATCCCTGTGGGTCGGGTTACAAATGGGGGAAAATTGGTTGAATTGACATGGAATGACCCTAATTGTAAATTTTTAAACTTCTAGACATTGCACGTTTTCAATCTTTATAATATCGTTTAGAGAAAAAAATGCACTTTTAAATGCCGTTTGTTAGAAAACTGCATCTCAAATTGTTTTTGAGATATTAATTTTTTTGTAGTTTTTGGTTCAATTTCTCTAATGGTGGCAACTTGAGTATCGCATTTATGTGGGAAAAAGAGAAAAAATAGCCATAGAGTAAAAGAGAAAAAATAGCCATAGAGTAAAAGAGAAAAAATAGCCATAGAGTAAAAGAGAAAAAAAAATAGAGATACAGTTTAGTGGCTGGAGGTGACGCCAAAAATGTAACTCTAAAATTCACTGCATTGCATCGCTGCACAACGGCGTGCTTTCACAAAAAAGAAAAACTTTTAGCGATGCAATTTTAATTCATTATACAATGAAATGCTATTTTATAATGCTAAAGTATATTCAGATCTTTTTTCATTTAGAGAAAAAATGATGTTAAAAAATTCGGTCTCTGTTCCATGTGATTGTTTTGTTTAGGTCGAATGAGATACTTATATCGGAAGAATAACGCCCATCAAACCGTTTTAATCGCATACTGCACCTCCATCTGTCTCTTTTCTCCATGGAAAATAACAGATCACTGTATATTTTAGTTGTCATTTTTTTCATAGCAACTGAAAAAAATAGTAGTAATTAAAAACCTGTTATGTCAATATATCGTCGGCTATAAAACCCGGTGAGTGTTGTTGGTTTTATTCCGTTTTTATCCATGAATTTCGTGACTTTTAGTTCTTTGTAAGCTTACTTTACAAAAGTTACATCAATTAACCTTTACAAAAATGTATTTTAAAGAATATCTGGGTGTCATATTTTCTTAGTTGTTTTAAAAAACTGAGAATGCAATTTTATTCTTTGGCGAAATCTTTCGCTAATAACTGCTATCTTGCGTCTAATACGCAGGGCTGTAGTGAACAATAGGGAGGGCTCAAGAGAATGTAGGGGGCTCATAGATTTTTTTTCTCTCTCTCTCTGATGCAGAAAGATACATTAGTGCATATTCATATTGTAGGTACTCTGTTTCTTATTAAACTGTTAAAATAACTTCATTTTATGCTTAGAAAAGTATATGATGATGAAGTTTTGAGTGTATAACTGGTGCAAAATAGCCCATCATGTTAGCTTCATATGTACAAATAGGATGAGGGAGTGTTGAAACACTTATTTTAGATACAATTTAGTAATTCTGCAAAACTGTGAAAGGGTCTCAAAACTAAATTAGATTTTTGAACAGAACTTCATTTGAGTTTTCGGAACAGAAATTCACTGAGTGACCTTGGAATCTTTTCCAGGGGGGGGGGGGGTTGAGCCGCCCATAGCACCCCCTTAGCTACGGCCCCGCTAATACGGAACTACTGATAATTTTTAAAGCTGTATATGATTACATAAATAATATGTTTCATATAAAATTGCTATTTGGAATTAGTTGGCAGTTTAAAAAGCCTATTACGCAGAAAAAATTTATTAGACTTTCCAATTTTAAAATTTAAAAAAGTTTTTCACCTTTACTTTGTGACCTGGGATCCCCGGGTTCGGTGTACTAGTTACTTTAAAATAGAATTATTTTAGCGATTGTATCCATATTGAAACCCGGTTCTCCAAATATGTGGAAAAGCTACAGATTGACTAAGTACCTTCTATGAATTTATCATTTCCTCGCAATGTGACCATTTTACTCACTTAGTACGCTTCATCTATTGTTATATACAGTAAATTTCATTTCAAAATTCGTTTTATAAAGCTTACAAACAGGATTAGAGGATGTATATGCGTTATTTATTTTCAAAACACTATGTAGTTTGATATTTTTGATATTTTCACATATATGATTTCAATTTATAAAAATATTGCGTCTGATATTTGGACATTTTTAGTCAAAACAGTTAATAAACCTTTTAACTGTTCTTGTTTGTGTCTTTTTGTAGATAAGAAATATTTACTTCGGCCTTTTAAACTTCCCGAGCACCCTCCTCCCCCTCCAAAAAAAAAAAACCACTTCAATGGGTTTGTTTGTTATGATTTTGGATGTCTTTGTTTCAACTACACAGCAGAAATTTTCAAATTTTTCACTAAAAACAAAGTATTTTGTAAATAATTTGTTCTATAAAACAAAAAATATTTTTAGAAACTTGATAATTAATAACAATATTTATTTATTTATTTATTTATTTTTGAGTATAAAAAGCAAATTGTGTATGTTTCACACAGTTTAATTTCAAATTTTATAAGTAAATTAAAACAAAAATGCACTTAGAATATTATTGCATTCAGTTTCATGCTAAATGCAATATGTTTTGTTTCTAATTTATATTAGGTTTCAATAGCATAACTTGAAATCGACTTGGAAGGAGAATTTTAAATCTGCATATAAGAACATAAGAACTATGAAACCGTCAATTAAAAAAAAAATGTGTGGGATTAATTAGTATTTTTTTTTATGTGTATTAGTTTGGTAATTTATGATCCGTATCACAGAATTTTTGCATTTACAAATTTAATGTACTATGTTTTGGCTTTTTAGGAAAATTAACCACATAAAAAGTTCCTACATTATGATTATAATTTTAAGAGATATTAATGAAAATATGGAAGTGTAAATTAGTATAAGAAGCTGTAAATTTTATATATTTGTAATTAAGAAACTTGTTGTCCAAATGATATGAAATTTCGTTTTTAGGTATAGTATGAAAAGAATATTTAAAATATTTTTACAGAATTTATTTTTGTCGTTGAAAATATAAAATTTTACACTGTTTTAGATATGGAGATGCTCTCTCCCAAAACAAATTTTATATGCATCATTTAAAGGTAGACTAAAGTAAAAAAAAGAAAAGAAAATATAATTGTAAATTAATTTTAGAAGCTCTAAATTTCGAAAGTTTGGAAAATTATAATCCAAATGGCATGAAATTTCGTTTTTAGGTATAGTTTGAACCGAAGATTTAAAATAGTTTGTTAGAAATAATCGGTGTTGTACATATATATATATATATCAAAGTTTACACTGTTTTTAATTTGCAGATGACCCCCTAAACAAATTTTATATGCATCATTTAAATGTAGACTTAACTTCAAATCGTCTGGCACTAGTAGTATTCTTCTGCACTGTTAAAAATAAAGGTGACAAACGAGTTGCATTTAGTGACCAGGGGTAAAAAAGGGAGTTACCATTTGACACCCACGGGCTTTAAAATGTGTTTGGGGTGCTGTTTGATTCCGTAATGGGTGATTCACGCTAATTAGGGTGCCGCGCAATGCATACTGTTGGAAGATTTTCACCACCTATGTCCGACTTCCTCTTCAATTCGCTTCAATTACTGGTGGATCAAAACAGCAATTTCTCCCGTCGAAGACTATCACCGATCGTTCGCTATTCCAATTTCGTTTAGAACTTCGGTTGGCTAACTTTTGGCGAACTTTTTATATAAAGCAACCTTTGAATTTCAGGACATTTGAACATTTCAAGGACACTTTGAAAGTGAGCTCGATAGCCGAGTGGTTAGAGTGCTGAGCTTGCAATCAGACTTTGTGGATTTGAATCCTTCACGGGCCAAAGTCGTTCTCATTATTTATTTTTAATATTTCGCACTCTGGATGAGGGGTGCCATCTTTTCACCCTAATTAAAGGTGCCATTCTGGTTTCCGTATTGTTGTCACCAGTGAGATAAACCTTTCACCACTAAAAGGTGCAATGGGTCACCTTCAGTTTTAACAGTTACGTACTTTTTGTTGCAGAGTAGTAGGTGATGTTTACTTTTTTTCTACACTGTTTATGAAACATGACTGATAAGTTACGTTTGGAATATAACTATTATAAATATTCACTTCTTGATGATAGCTCTTGTAATCTTATTCAAAACTGCACGAATGCAAAATTTATTATGACTACATATACAGGGTGTCCGAAAAGTCTGGAAACGGTCGAATAACTCGAGAAATACATAAGAGATTGAAAAACGAAAATATATGTGTTAAATATTTTTAAATAAGGTACTCAGTGATACCAAATTTGACCTTCGCAACCGACCCCCCTGGGGGTCAGAGGGTGTCCAATTTTGAAACCTTAAATTATAACCCTCATTTTTTATTGCAGATTCGGATTCTACGGACAAAAAGACGTAACTTTTGTATTTAATGTTTATTTCGAATCCTCGTTTATCATGGTGTAATTGAGCATATTAAATTGATACATATTTCGCTTTTCCCAACCAGATTTTGCCTGATTGGCCAGAATATTGATGTCAAATTCCTCATCTTTTGCAGGAATAGTGGTTTCTTGAAAATCACCCTCGGCGATTATTTCGATAATGCTACACTGTTAAAAATTTGACCCATTTGCTGTAGCGTTACTCCACAGCTTTTATAGAATATCTCTTTTATGACCAATGACATTGCTCCATAACACAATAAAGTAACCGTTTTCTATAAAAGCGGTGGAGTGACGCTGTAGCAAATGAGTTAAATTTTTTACAGTGAATAGGTTTTTTTTATGTTTTTCTCTACAAAAATTCATTGAAATATATTAATTTAGTTTTTTATTTGGGTTTTTATTTTATCCAGTAAATGGTTTCTAAATACGGCTGATATGGGTGTATGTTTTTTTTTTATTATTTGCCGTAGCGTCACTCCACCGCTTTTATAGAAAACGGTTACTTTACTGTGTTACGGAGCATTCTCATTGGTTGTAAAAGAGATATTCTACAAAAGCTGTGGAGTGACGCTACAGCAAATGGATCAAATTTTTAACAGCGTAGCACTATCGAAATAATCGCTACGGGTGATTTTCAAGAAACGCTATTCCTACAAAAGACCAGGAATTTGACGTCAAACATTCTGGCCAATCAGTTTCGATTAGGGAAAATCCCGTTGGAAAAGCCGAAATATGTATTGATTTAATATGCTGCATTACACCGTGATAAAAGAGGAATCGAAATAAACATCATATACCAAAGTTACATATTTTTGTCCGTAGAATCCGAATCTGCAATAAAAAAGGGAGGTTATAATTTAAGATTTCAAAGTTGGAACCCCCCCCCCTCTGACGGCCAGGGGGTCGGTTGCGAAGGTCAAATTTGGTATCACTGAGTAGCTTATTTAAAATTATTTAACACGTACATTTTCGTTTTTCAATCTCATATATATTTCTCGAGTTATTCGACCATTTCCAGACTTTTAAGACACCCTGCATATTCAATAATACGGTAATAATATGAAACAGTCATAAACGGAATGGAGTAAACATGGAAACATATAATCGTTAATTATCAAATTAATTAAATATGATAGGATTTTATAAAAAAAAAATTTTTATTAAAATATTTTTAAGTTATGATTCGATCGTCTTAAAAATTGAAATAATGACTTTACAAAATCCTAAAACGATTACATATATGATATTTTTAAACCGTCGGTTGCGTGGTTTTTGCGCTGTATGCAGACTTAAGGACCAGTTGACTGTTATGTTCAACGTATGTATGTAATTACAAACGCAACTAAAACTTCAAAATAACAATTTAAAGACAAAATAACAATTTAAAATAACAATTTAAAGGCAAAATAACAATTTAAAGGCAAAAGCAAGAACATTTTTTTAAGTAATATTTTTTGACAAGTATTTTAAAATTTTAAATGCATGAAGTTATCTAATTTTAAATATGCGATTTATCGAGTGAATCCAGCAGAAATTTCGCTGCAGATAAAAATTTAATACATAAACTCTTTTTCACTAACACTCTATTTCATTACTGTAAATATTAGTATCAAAACAGAATTTTACTGAAAAATGTTTATGTAGTCTTGACAGTTTCAAGTTGTTTAAAATTATACTTACATCAAGATGTCTTTGCTTTCAAATCAAAATAAAATTCTGTGTTTTTAAGAGGAAAGCTTCTTTAACTACTTAAATTTATATTTAAATCCTAAAAGCAAAAGAAAGTGTAACCTACATTTATCTAAAGTATGTACATGCAAAGTAAAAATTATTTAAAAGGTGTCCGATGTGGTTCAAACTTAATATCATTTGGTCAACGAGATCTGAAAATTATCGTATCAAACAACTTTCTTAAGTATAATTAGATCATTAGGTTATAAGAGAATGTATTTTTGAAGTTTTAATAAAATTTGGACTCTTTCTATGCATGGCAAAACATATTTGTCAGCACAAGAAGAAAATAACCTCTGAAACTGGATGGTTACAAAATCCCTGTGTAGTACATGTTGTAGAATTAATTATGAGAGATATTAAAAAAAAATAGTATAATTAAGTTTGTTAAGTGTTTCCAACATTCACCAAATGTACAAAATAACTAAAATTACGTTTTTCTAATAAAATTTTATTTTCTGTTTATAGGGCTAAAGAAAGTTATCTATGCAGAAGAAATCTTTGTTTCCTTTATATTATCATTCAAACAGCACAGTTTTTAAGCTTTTGGCAAGTAGATCTACGAGCACCAGCAGAACTGTTGTGAATTTTTTTTCCAGTGTATTTTTGTTCAGAAAATAAAAATGTAGACAACTTTTGTAAAGTTGTTATTATTTACAATATGCAGCAACAAATTGTGAAATTAAACTTTTATGGCTATTAATATGATAGGCAGCATTAAAACAGTACTAAAAAACAACAGAATCTTGTAACTGACAAGTAGAAAACTAGGGAATTGATCGATAATGATTATAAAGCGATTAAAGGATCTTTAACAATTCGTCACCTGAGAACAAGATGGTTCTATCTGGCCAAAAATCAATTTCGAGTTAGAAGACTTTAACAATGTGAAATTTCTTTGATTTATTCGAATAAACTTCAGTGGATAGTAAAGTTTGTATTACTATTTTTATTGTAGCACAATAACAGCAAATTGCCGCTTCCACTTATTCATACTAACTAAACCATCTTCGCAAAACTAATAAATATATTATTTAACTGGACATAAAATAGCTTAAATATTTAATTTTATTAAATAGGAACATAACAGTTTTCCTTTTTTAGCGTGCCATTTCAGTGGGGGTGTATGGAAATTAATACAAAAAATGTGATTATCTTGATAAATGAAATTGAAATGAATCATAAATGACATTTTTCGTATTATAGTATGGTATACTCTTGATAAAAATATATCTCTAAGGAAAAAACTTTCTTGTTCTTTTTAAAACAACAAAATAAGATTGATACTCTTTTGTTAGTCGAAATTTTGAAATGGTCCATAAACCGAGCTTTATTTTTTATTACAGTTAGGTTAATTTCTCTTTAAAATGTTTGAAAAAAAACCTTTCATTTCTCGTTAATTATTTTGGCATGGCTCTGAAGGTTCTTTACTTTATCTTTGTTAATGCAATCTTTCTTTCTCTGTGCTTCTTTAGGATTTGGTAAAGTCCCTTGTGGAAATGATGTTGATACTTCCCGTCGTTTGGAGGGGCTCCTTTGCAAACTCAACACTATGAAATTCTGGTCACAACAGTTGTTTGCCTTAAACTCAATATTATCAAGAAGTTGGGTGAATCATAATGTTATCACCTTGGTCTACGGGACGAGATTATAGGCAAGTGTTTTCCTACACCAGTGGAAATCTAAAAAGTCTTCTGATTTCATTCTCAGGGTTGTAAAGGGATTATGGGATTTATTCTCATCAACAGACGTATAATTGAAAGCGGCAAAAATATTCTGCTACATTCATTGATCTTTCTATTTGGCTCTGAATATTATCCACCTCTTGCACATGAATGTCCATGTGTACAATATCTTAGAGTAATGTCCATAATATGTCGATGAGATTGTATAAGTATTTCAATTACATAAGATATCATTTGGTTTCTATTTTGAATAACAAAACTGTCACAATGTAAAATTAAACTATTATCATGTGAAAAGTCTGTCGGTATCTTCCGAACAGTCGTTGATACAGCTGAGCTTATGTCATTCCCATCTATGCCTGGCATGTCGCCTGTCCACAAGCAAAAAAATGCTTTTTTTTATTTATTCCTTGTTTCATGAGCTATCATGTTATATAAATTAATTTTCTTTATAGAAAAAGTTGCTAACATCACTTTTAGGACGTGTTATAATTTTTCTAATAGAAAGCAAATGACTGACTTATCAGGAGATTTACTGTACATCATTTCTGAGAATTCTGGTGGATTCAACTTCTTTTTTTGTGCAGAACATATTTAAATTGCATGCCATTATTAATTTCTCTCTCGGTTTTCAGCATGTTTATACTCTTCACAGTAAACACACCTATCTTTTTTTGGCTTATCTTATTCTATGTTGAACTGCGTATTAAATATGAGCTTATAACATGAAAGTTTCACTAGGTCTGCATTGCTTTCTCTGCATTTCTGAAAGTACAAGTGATACATTTTCTGTAAGTTAAGCTTTGATTCTAAGTATGTTTTTTTAGCTCTTTCTCTGTTGTAGTGTGATTCAATCTTGGGAAAACTTCCAGTATGACCTTTTATTTTATTCTTGATTTTATTTGAGATTTTTCTGCTTGAAAACTCACCTTGGGTATTTTGTTCGCAGCTGGAGACAGGTTATTGCCATTAGAATGTACATAACTAAGTAAAGGTAGTTATAACTTTCGAAAAACCCATTGTCCTACTATCAATCGAATTCGTAGGATTTACTTTTACTTATTTTTTTAAAAATTGTTTTAGCATCAAGAAGCATCTAGAGTTGATGCTTCATCTAAACTGTCATCCATTCTTCCGACAGGATGATTTTCTAAATCTAAAGGAAGAATCTAAATTAGGAATAGTCCTTCATCCCTGCTTGGATCAGGCTCATTAATAAAATTAAACACAATTCGTTTTGCATATTCACGTACTAAAAGACATATTTAAAAGAATTTTTACTGATAAAAATTCCCTCTATATTTTACCGAAAAACGATTTAATTATCGAAAAAATATATTCTTTCACGCAAGAAATAAAAGATTGCCAGTTTTCATTATATATTGTAAAATAAAATTATAAAATATTATCTTATATGCTGACTGCGATTACTTTGCATATAGAACTCTGTTATTATGACTGCTTTCAACAATTTCTGATGGAACTACATTACTCTCTTTCACAAGCGGATGTATATTATATACAGGGTGTCCCTAAACTCGTTGTATATACGCTAGGGGGTGATAGGACACATCAAGACGAGTAATAGTAAAGGGGAAACCAAGGGTCCCAAACGTTTTCCAAAGGAGATAGCCGCCATTGAAGTTTGGGGTCCAAAATTTCAAATACACATAAAAATCGAAAAAATTGCTCGACTGATTTGCGTTTTTCACTAAAACTATTCTTCATATTGGTATTTTCTTGAAAATAAATTATAAAGATAAATTTCGAAAAATGCCGATAGCGGGTGCTTTAGACTTTAAAGTAATGAAAAACTATTTTTTGCAGTGATTTTTTGCATCTTATTAAATGGTTTCGTAAGCTTAGACTTAAACTTAAATTTTGGGCTCAAAATCTGAATAGTTGGGAGTGGTTAAGTAGCACAAATTTAACTGTGTTCAGAGGGTTTAAATTTCAAATGATTATAAAAAACGGAAAAATTGGTCGATTGATTTGCGGTTTTCACTAAAACTATTCTTTATGTTGGTATTTTATTAAAAATGATTTATAAAAATAAATTTCGAAAAAATGCCGGTAGAGGGCGCTTTAGTTTTTGGAGTAACGAACAACTATTTTTTAAGTTATTTTTTGCATCTGATTAAATGTTTTCGTAAACTTAGACTTAAACTTAATTTTTGAGCTCTTCAGATTTAACAATTTTTTCTTTAACAGACATACAAATGAACAAAATTGATTTTCGCTCTACTTGAAACTTAAATATCTTTCTTTAATTCATTGTAATATATATTTTTAAAATTTAATTAGTAATTCTTAAGGATTTCAACTTCGGAGATTTTTCGAATAGTACTTTACCTTATAAAAGAGGACTCGGTATATTTTGAACACTTTAAGGGACATTTTTGTCATAATAATAAAGGACCCAATGAAGAAAAATGATTCTTTCAAGAAATTTTTTGATTTCTTTTCAGAAATTTATCATTATTATTATTATTTTGTAATTCAGTATGTGTTAATATGTCCAATAGACAACAGCATTATTTAAAAATTGCTTTTCAAGTATAAGTTTGAATTAAAAAAAACCCGAAGAATTCCAGAAAAATAAATTTCTTGATGCATTAATTTTATTTTCAATTTTTCAGAATTAATTTCATGCAATATCTTATCATGAGGTAAATAAGGCTCAAATTTTTATTTTAGGACATTTTATTAAGTTGAATTAAAAAAAAATATTTGATTGCGTAAGACATTTAATATATATAATATATATATATATATATATATATATATATATATATATATATTCCTGTGGCGAATAATAAAATTTAAATGAATCACTGATCTATAAACAATTAGTAAAAATTACCCAATTATATTACAATATACTGGGACTAAAGAAAGTAGGGGGTACATTAAATGGTTAAAGATAGAATTTACAATAATTCACAAAGAATTCAATTTGCCACTTTTTTTTTCATTTCGCGAATGCTATTTTTATTTCTCATTATCCACAGTGCTAACGTTCATAAAAAAAACAGCAATAACT
Organism: Maratus speculifer; assembly: GCA_964019185.1. Lineage (NCBI taxonomy): Eukaryota > Metazoa > Arthropoda > Arachnida > Araneae > Salticidae > Maratus > Maratus speculifer. The sequence goes on from OZ025294.1 coordinate 171,896,335, forward strand.
CTCATTGTAACTTAATGAAACACGTTGAGTTATTAATAAAATACATTCTTGAAGTTAATTTTTCTAATTTGCAAAAGTTTTTCAATACTATGTCTTGCTCTATTTCACAAAAATTGTGATTTTTTGTAGTGTTTGATGGATTAAAGATTAAAAATTATACTATAAAAAATTACAATTACATGTTAAATGCGCAAAACAATTGAGCATGTCGTGATAATTACGTAATTTTTGGTATTGCTCTTAAGTGCCGATCCTTTTCAACTTTGTTATACAGATATTATTATGTTTTATGCATTTTTATATAATAAAGAATGAATAATATTTTTAATTCTCGATCTTTCAAGGTAATTCACAATATCCTGGAAATAATGCGCTTAGTTACATTAGATTTTGCCTACAAAATTATACAAAAATGACATTATAAATACATTACAGCATGTTAGAGGTTGTTAGGAATACAATAATAGAGCATTTTGATTTGTTCATGGAGATATATTAATACATTTTACGTCTTTGAAAAAAATCATATTTCAAATATTACTGTAAATTTTTTCTTCATTTTGATCCATAAAAAATATTTTAAATCCGTTTAAGTCTTAATGTTACAATTGCACACTTTTAAGTACCATTAAGCAAAATACATAAAATGTTAAATATATTCTATCTGCATATTGATAAAAAAAATATTTAAATCTTAATACAAAATGCTTTTCATACATACCCAAGTGAAAAAAAAAAAAAAAAAATTAGATGGTAATTTTGAAAGTGGTTTATTCGCATTCATCTACTTAGATAGTATTTTTAATATTATAAGTATTATATGAAATTTTGCAATTAATAAACCCTTTCTCACCAACGATATATTTTATTATGAGATCAAAATTTATTTACTATAAATCTTTTTAAAGAAATTGTGAGTAAATGTGAATAAATTTCCGTAAGATTATTTGTTCTTAAATATTTTAATCATTCTTGGACTAATTTGCAAAACCGGATTCAGAAACTGAGTTTTAATATAAAAAGTGTTTAAATTTCATATTACTATGATAGAAATTTCTGATTTGTTTACAGAGATTAAAGACGATGATTATTGAAAAAAAGCCATTTTTATTTCAAATTCGAAGTACAAAGCGTTAATCTCGAAATTTATCTTATCAACAGAAAAAAAAACGTTAGATGCTTGCAAAGAGATAAATTAATTTTTTACGTATAATATTATTTTACTTAATATACTGCCTCAAAACTAAAAATGCATCTTTATGAGTGTAAATTAATAATTTCTTTCTATTAGTAATGTATCTATAAATAAATAATATTACGATATGTAATTTTCAAAGTGATACAAAACAATTAAACAAAAAAGACCGTACTTGTAAATCGAAAAAAATGTTAGAGAAATGAGAATTTCAAAAGCAGTTGCTAGGAGAAAAAGAACTTGTAAATGGGACATCAATGCAGACCATTGTACGATTTTTTTTGAAAAGCTATGAAATAAAAGTAACATGGGTAAAAATTTCCTCTTCCACTTAAAAATACTTTGGAATTTTCTAGAAAATTCAAGGTTTTAAAAATGATCCTATATTCTCAGTTTCCGTTTATGTTTTAACTCAAAAATGTCATTTATAAGAAGATTATGGGAAAATCAAAAATATATAGAGAGTAGTAAAATGAACTTTTATTGTAATCTCATTCCTATTTGGAATGTATTTGTTTTTCATTTAAATGATACTTAAAAAAATAATGTATTTCAAAATCAGCCACAAAATACAAAATTTCAAATTTAACTTACATTTTTTTTTTTCCTTTTTCCGTTAAGTTTTACCGTAAGATTTTATTGGTTTTTATTTAACATTCGTTATACGAAGATAATTATTTGATACGTTTGGTTAAATTTTTGTTCTAGATATTTACGGCACAGGCTCGATTCGCATTTAAAATATTAATGTTGTTCAGTATTTTTTTTTATTTTAAAATATAGGTCGTATATCGTTTAACAATCTACTTATAAACTTATAACTTTTTATTTATTTTGTATATAAAATCCTTTTAAATTTTATAAAAATAAATTTGTATTAGTGCAGAATTAGAGTATAATACAAGAATCCTTTTAAATTTTATAAAAATAAACTTGTATTAGTGCAGAATTAGAGTATAATAGAAGACCTTTTTCAAGTTTGTGTTTAAAGAAAAATGCAAAAATCCAAATTTTGTCTGAATGAAAATATATATATATGTATATATATATATATATATATATATATATATATATATATATATATATATATATATATATATATATATATATATATATATATATATATAATTTAAATTGTAAAACCTATGTTATAAAAGAAGAACAGAGGAAGTTGTTACATTGTAATAACAACATTTGACACAAAGTTTTCCATCACTGTACCAATATTACTATTTTCTGTAAAAAGTAACTATTCATACTCATTACAGGAAATTATAGAAATTGAATTATTAATGTATTTATTATAGAGCAATGCATTTGCAATGCTTTTTTAATTGAATTTGGTATTGCAATATATAATGAACAACAATATTCAATTTTAAAAAAAAAATACAGCACACAACAATTTATGAATAAAATATAAGGGATTGAATACTAAAAAACAAAGAAAAATTTATGCAGTGATTGTTGGATTGGAAAAAGAAACGATCACTCTAATCAGTATTTTAGCAAATACAACTTTATCCCAGATGGCAGGTAAAAAACTTGGTTGAATGGACTCAGTCAGTTTGAAAGCAATGTCACAAAATTATTTCCTGACAGCTTTGCTTATGTCCATAGATCCGTCGAAGGTCCATGATCAGCATAAAGTCATTGTTTATTTTTAATATATGCCCCCACATTTTGGTTGCATTAAGATATTGACTATTTGTAAACCATTCCATGGATTTAACTTGGTTAGTTGCTGCATTTTCTAGATTACATTTTCCGCATTACTTGATTTGTTCACTGATTTATCGCAATGGGTAATCGCGTTGTTATCTTGAAATATTAGTTTATCTGAAGATATATGAACAAAATCCCCAAAGTACTGAAGGAAGCTTTAGCGTTTACTGTACGTGACACTAAACACAATTTACAGAATCCTTGAATTGTCAAATACCACCAAACTGCAATTACAGGGGAAAAAAATATTATCTGTATTGACGCACTTATATCTGAACTATTCACCAATTCTCTTCGATAGAAATCTTCCTTAATGTTCACTTCTTCCCAGGTAAATTCCATTCATCGTAAAAAACAATTTTAGTCAATTTATTAAGTGATAAGTACACCTGATTTTTGCCTCATTTCAAATGCTCTTTTCTATGTTTTTTTTTTTTTTTTTTCAAGCACTACATATTTAATTCCTGTATGCATTTATTCGATTACGTACTGTACGATCTCGTACTGTACGATCTCATACTTGTTTGATACACTTAGACCATTCGGCCTTCATTAAGCCATTTTCTGCAATATTTTGTATATACATCGGCCTGTGAGTTTACACTTAAACACAGAATTTCTTCGAAACATATTCGTAAGAGCTTTAAAACTGAAAAAATCATGAAAAATTGTGCAAACAACCTCTATGAGAGCTGCTTCTTTCAGGAAAATATCAAAATTTTCATCTGGGTCCAAAAGTTTGTAGTCAAAAACACACATATGAGACACAGTTCAATTATACGCATAACTTAGTATCTTTTCTGGTGATACACTTATAAAATATTACAAAAAATGCTATCATAGAACCAACTTGCGACAAGGTATCTCATGGTTCAAGTGCAGCTTGCTGGCTCTACCCAAATACATGAATAACGAAATACATATATATGAAATTTAACTAATTTCTAAGTATAAATTCGTATATTTTTTATTATTAAAAAAAGACATATTATAGTATAAATACAAATAAGTAACAATTTGTATTTTTTTAAAAATCAGGATTTTTCATTTTTGAAAGATGTAAATCGACCAAAAGCAAGTCAATAAACATTTCTATTTCAACATTCTTTTGAAAAGAAAATAAAGAATAATTAACAAAACTACTTAAAAATTTCAAAAAGTATAAATAAGAATTTATGGGCCTTCTATATGATATGCTGTCTTTTTATGAATTATATTAATATAAATGTAGATGTAAATTTTCCAAATATGAATTCACAGGAATCGAAGTTTTTTTTTTATTATACATCAGTTTCTGTCACAGACACATACTTTTTACCTTTTTCTCGATGTTGCTTTAGAACCATGAAAACTGTGCGCTAAGGGAAGAATTCGGTTATATACCAATACCAATTTTACTAGTTCTGCTGCAACCAAATTTATTTAATTAATTAAATTTATTTCGTAAATTACAGGTTGAATACAAATGTATTTATTATAAACAAAATACCTGAGAAAATATCTGATACTGAAATTAAAAAATCTTTTTTAACTTATTCAATATTCAACCTGTGTTTGATATTTATTCAAAATAAATTTAGTATCTGTTACAATATTTTTAATCAAAAATGTCCTTCTGCATCATGAATATTTAACTAACACGGAACATATTCCATTACTATCTAAGGAAATATTGTACTTGAAGTTTATTTTTTATTTCATAGAACTAAAATAAAATTTCAAATCTTATCATAATTTTTGAATTAATAAGATTTTGCTTCTGCGTCTCTCGTCTCAAACATATGAATATATTATAGTTTCTTTTTTACGGAGTTTTTTACGGAAAGTATATATTAATACGGATACATATCTGAGAAAATATATTTCAAAAGAAATGAATTGTAAAATCTGACCTATTGAAATCTTCTCTGAAATCATTATACAGAACTGACATTTTTTTTTTAATATAATGAAGTTGCATTTACTTAGGTTTAAAAAAAAAGAGAAAAAAATAAACTCGTAACTTTTATGCAAAACTTTTGCTATTATTATTCCTTTTTAATTAGATATCTTTTTTATAATTTTCGCTATTTAAAAATGAAAGAAAGATATATATCTAAATATTATATATCAGAGTTTGTCTTTATTGACACATAATCATTACACAATGTAAAGTATTGAACCTAGAAGCAGAAAAGTTTAAAATAAAACACTTAAAATTATATAAACGAACACCAAGAAAGAAGTTTCGAAAATACTTCCCTCAACCCTCAAAGAATTAAAAAATGAGATAAGAAACTTTAGAACATCGGGACACATCTGAGCAGCATTTTAGGTATTATGTGAAATTTCAGAAAAAAAAATAATACACGTATTTGTGCGATTTTTTAAATTCCCCCCCCCCTACTTTTCTCACCTACGGGTGTTAAAAGTTGGTCGAAATTTAAGAACTTACGGTATACTTCAGCAACAGATTTAGATAGGAGCGAGAAAGCAATTAAACATGTATTTTATTGATTTAAAAAAATTTCCTTATAAAAAATATTTAAACATAGTATATTTTAAAAATTTTAAAAATCCTTCCATTCTTCTATGGGGATTAGAGGTAGTGTTCAAACTTTTATGTCATTTCACCATATCCTAGCAACAATTTTAGGTAGAAGATTGAATTTCTGTATAATTAATCAACCAAACCATTCTTAACTATTTATTTTATCGGTTTTAGAAATGGGGTGGAAGCAAGTTTTTAGTCATTTCGTCATGTCTCAGTAGCAGTTTTAGGTAGAAGTAGAAAATTTAAGTAAAAAAAATGGTTAAACACAAGTGCGTCAGAGATATTTTGTCTATTAAATCGAAATCATCGACACTAAATGGATAATGTAACATTATGTGAATAAGATAGCTTTTATGGATATTTAATTATCTATTCAGAAATTTTTTTAATTTTATCCTTACTGGATACTTTTGTTTGATTGAATTTTTTTTTATACCTGATGGTTGAATGAGTTAGGATGAAGGTTGCTAGTAGTGTATATAATTAATGTGAATAGCAAAATATGTTGTTATTAATACGCAGGAACTAACTCAAACAAAATAGAAAATCTTGAAACGCTTGCACGGTCAACATGGTTCAATACTATGCAGAACAGATAAACGGGGCTACAGGTAAAAATTATACAACTCTTAACGGTAACACTACTTCGAATCTCATAAAAAATGTATATTTTAGTAATTTTTTAAGTGAGCAGGGAACATACAATGGTTCAAAATTCTCAATTTTCCATTAATGCTCTAAAAAATAGAAATAATTGATTATGATGCTAAATAATTACGGGCCTAAAAGTTTATGGAGCTAGAAAGTTTAAAAATACTATATTATATGCACTGTGAGAGTGTATAATATTTATAAATACTTTACTAAAAATTCGAAGAACTTTTTTTTCTTAGATATATAATGTTGGATTTTTTTTAAGAAACAAGTTAGCTTCACAAATATGAAAATTTTTAATTGTTTACCCAAAATATAATTTTTGAAAAGTGTAACAAACCAAAAAAAGCCCATTTTGAAAAGAAGGCAATGCATATCTTTAAAACCTTCAAGAACTTTGGCCTATAATCATTTACTACCATAATCTTGTAGTTCAATTTTTTAGGCTGATAATTAAATCTTAAATAATTTTCCCAAAAATGAGTTTAAGTAAATAAGTTTACACGATAAATTTACTATTCTCTGAATTTTTCAATTCTTGGCAACTCATTTAAATTATCCAGTAACATTTACTTCACTCCTATTTACCATTATACATTTACCATTATCACCTATTATAAACATTTTTTACAGTTAAATTTTTAGTGATCTAATGCCTAATATAATAAAGTTATAATTTTACAAGCATCTGCACTGTAAAAAAAAATCTGTGAAGGTACTAAACATTTTCTAGGAAACTGGGATTCCAAGAACTTTTCATGTAACGATAACAGGTAAAATTCATGTAGTCGATTCTAAAACTTGAAACTAAAACCAGTTGATTCTAAAACCAGTTTCCTAGAAAAGGTTGAATACCTTTGAAGATTTTTTTACAGTGTGTTAGCATGTCTAACTTCAATCAAGATTGTATATTATAAGGATAAACTGTAGGAAAACTCGCAACATGTTGTATGAAAAATATGGAAGTTAAAAAAGTATTAGTTAAATTTAATGTTTGATGGTGTGTTAATATCATAGTACTCTTAATTAATCATTGTGTCTTATGTAATTTTAATATATTTTGTACGCGTTAATATTTGCAATGTATAGTGTAAAGTGTCACACTATTGCCGAAAAAGCAGCATTAATTACGTCTACTGTTTGATTCTAAGTTACTATCTTAATGTTCTCAACTAAGCAGTATATGCAAATTAGTATCCAATATCGTCTTAAATATACATGTACTTTTCAATCATAGAAGTGAGAAGTTAGTCGCAGTAGTTTTTTTATTAATTATCCACTGTTATTTTATTGTACAAATATTAGTAATATATGAATTATTGTATTGTTAATTTATGTCAAAGTTTGCAGTTGGTTTGTGTTTCTGCTCCCTCGATATTCCAATGATAAATTACACAGAAAGCTAAATTCCAGGGTATTTATAGGAACACGTCCGAAAGTACATAAGGGAACATATTTCTTTACACATCATCTTTCATCCAAATAATCTGTGAAATTCTGTTAAAGTATTCTGAAAGTGTACGCAAGTGTTTTATAATATATGCTGACCGCATGAATTTGGGAATTGTTTAACATATCATCAAGTTTTAAAAATGTATTTTCGTAAATAAATTATGAATATTATAGAACAAAATGTTATGATTCTTAAAAATGTTTCTTCCTAGTTTTTGTATTTGTTAGAAATTTGTATTTCCTATAAATTATCATTCTTTTCAATCCATTTTAATGATTAGAAAGAATCATCACTTTATATTTCCAAATTTTGTTTTTTCTTAAATATTCAAATTTATTTTATAGTTTTCAATAATGATATATTCTATCCATATTTGAATATTTTAATCAAATTATTCAGATTGAAGACATAATTCCATTAGCAGCAACTAAAGTAATAGAAAACGAAAAATGTATAATTTTGTATAAATCTACACACTGTAAAAAAAAAAAAAAAAAAAAAAAAAAAAAATCTGTGAAGGCACTAAACATTTTCTAGGAAACTGGGATTCCAAGAACTTTTCATGTAACGATAACAGGAAAAATTCATGTAATCGATTCTGAAACTTGAAGTTTTTCTGTTACCGTTACAGGAAAAGTTCTTGGAATACCAGTTTCCTACACTGTAAAAAAAATCTATAAAGGTACTAAACATTTTCTAGGAAACTGGGATTCCTTGAACTTTTCATATAACGATAACAGGGAAAATCCATGTAACCGATTTTAAAACTTGAGTTTTTGGTGTTACCATTACAGAAAAGATTTTAGAATCCCAGTTTCCTAGATAAAGTTTAGTACCTTTACAGATTTTTTTAACAGTGCATTTTGCATCTAATAATTGTTATATATATATATATATATATATATATATATTATATGTTCCACTTCTGATTTAATAAAGCATTTTTTAACATAGTTCAGAATTTTTATTTGATCATCAGCAATATGCTCCATTTTATTAATTTTGGTTATAAATAAAAACTCATCAAAGTGTATGGGGGTTAGTAATAAAAGAAGTGTTCCATGTTCTTTTTAGTAGATTTATATTTGTCCAGTAAAATAACATTTAATTCAATAAATTATTCAATAAATTATTATCTTTTTATACTGTTGTAACGTTATCTGATAAACACAACTTCTAAAAAATAATTCCGTTCACAACATTGAAGTGTTCGACTCTCAGTAATAAACTTATGCAACATCATATCTGCTTAAAACATACATTTAATTCTAATAATATATATTTTCATTATCATCATTATCTAATGTTAGAAGAACTCTACATCATTAACTGTGTAGTCTTATAAATAAATAATTCGTCTAAGAAATGATAGAAAAGTTTATTGTGGAAGAATATTTTGGAATATGTGTACATAAAAATCTAAGAAAACTGTTATTAAATGTTACATGTATCGTAAACTTTTTATAACTATCCGATCGTTAATGTATATCGCTTATTAATTTCATTTTGCTCGATAAAGAAGTAAACTTTAATAATCGTATTATTTCAGCAATTACTTATCGAGCCAAAAACTTTCGTATACCTAAAGGTGATTGTGTTATTAAGAGAATAAAATTAACACCTCTTTTTACTTTGTTTACTTCTATTAATTACGTTTTTCCTTTGCTTAAAAAGTAAATATTTTTAAAAACACGGAATTTTATTAAAAGGCTAGAGATAATGTATAATGAGGAATATTATAATTAAAATAAAACGATAAAAAATAAAAAATGTACAAAATTGTTTTTAAATTTAGGATATACTCATGTTTCAATTAAGGCAATTTCAGTCTTGCTCGGTTATTTTTAAAATTACTGTACCGATTTTAATGAAATTAGGTATCTATATAGGTTGATGTATATTCAACAGTTCTAAAACATACTTATGAGTGAGCGTACACTGTAAAAAAATTCTGTAAAGGTACTAAACATTTTCTAAAAAACTGGGATTCCAAGAACTTTCATGTAACGATAACAGGAAAAATCCATGCAACTCATTCTAAAACTAGAATTTTTGCTGTTACCGTTACAGGAAAAGTTCTAGGAATCCCAGTTTCCTAGAAAAAGTTTAGTACCTTTACAGAATTTTTTTTACAGTGTAGGACACATCTGTGTCAGAAGGTATAAAAGAGAGCGCACATTATTGAAGAAAGTAAAAAATAATTGGCAGAAAATGGTTTCTTACAAATATGCAACGTTCACAACGTGAACTCATACTGAATCGCAGGCAATTTATGGTTCTTGTGGCACTTAGTATCACACCGCCAGAAACGTACTTTCCAGGTACTGGATGGTTTTGAGAAATTCAAAGTCAGTTTCAATTTTCCTCAATAGAACGTCTCAAACATGCTCCATAGGTTTTAGGTCTAGAGTTCTGACTGGCCAATCCATCAAGGGTATAGAGTTAGTTTTCAGAATTTTGACAACCAGATGAGCTCTATCCGTTAGTCCATTAAAAAGAAATAAGGTTCAATTGTCTCCTTGGAAATGCAAAAAATAGAACATCAATATATTGTTCCTTCAGATCTCACGAGTCATAAAGCCATTGCCAAGCGAAGGGACAGGTTAGCATCCACCAAACACGATTCCTGCCCTGATCATCGAACCTCCTCTGTCATAATGACCCCTTTATGAACCTTGAAAGATGGGTAGCTGATCGTTGGTTTTATTCAGATGAGAATACGTAAATAATTAGTGTTTAATGTTAACCGAAACTCACTAATGAACTCGACAATCCTCTCCTCTTTTTTTTGGACCAAAGTCCGTGATCACGCACCATACAAAACAAATTTGCCTGTATGCAGAAGTGAGAGGGAGTTAATGATCAGATCCGAGGTTTGTGTTAAAGAATTGGATGAACATTTCTGTATAGTTACAGTATTGTTAGTATAAACTTATGTGACAACTATAAGGTGCAATTTCCAAGGGATCTTAAGAAAAGAAGTCACAAAGTTTACAATACAGTTTATTATCGCGTCAGTATACTGGATTAAAAAAACTTTCTTCCTCAATTTGAATCCAACTCATTTTTTTTCCGAAAATTTACATAAATTATTTTCGAACTACATTTGAATAGATACGTATAATAAATGAAACATACGAGAAATATAAATTAAATGTACGTTTGGTGATGTATACGTGCATTTTAACTACGAAATTATGTTTAATTAACCCTTTGGCGACGAGCGACACTTATACGTGCCACAAAAAGGCTTAAGAATCGTTGTTTATTCCCATCGGTAAAATTATACTGTAAAATTTGGCTTATTCAATCGGTGCATTTTCCCGATATAAGAAAGAACAAATTTCTGTCTTTTAAGACCGGTGGCAAAACATTAAAATTTTCGTAAAAGGCTCCCGTCGCGATGGGGTTAAATACATAATGAAAAAGCGTTGGCAAATTTAGATGTCTACACACAAAAAGTTTTTGTTGTTGTTGTTTAGAATTGTTTACAACTATTTTAATAAATATCCAATATTTTTAACAAAGAAATAAAATACGTGAACAAATATGTTATTTTCTTTTTGTTTATTTATGCATGTACTTTAAATATTTCATAATTTATCAAAAATATGATGTTATATTTTAAATAAAATTTTTTTACAGTCTGGAATTCCTCATTTTTAATTTGAATAAGCATCTACGTTTTACGGGGAACTGGGGCACATTGATAAGGTTTTTTTCTAACAATTTTTTGGTGTCCAGAAAGCAGAAAATTCAAGTTATTTTTCCATGTGGTGTTAGCAAAACTTCTGTATTGTGTTATAAAAATGTACAATCGTTGTTTTATATATTATTTTTGCATGTAATTTTTTAAAAATCAAGAAAAGTAATTTGTATCAATGTGCCCCATCCCCGGGGCAGATTGATACACCTCATAGGACACTTTGATACGTTTGGGAAAATGCAGAAAAATAACACCAATGCATATTTTTCATAGAAAAATAGTTAGCAAATCATTTTATATTTATTTATATAAATTCAAATCACCCACAATTTATTTGAAAGCAATATTAAAGCAATCAAATTGAAGTGTATAATGACCTGATGTTCTGGCTGTTTTTTGTCTCATTGTTGGCTGTGGTAATTTTGTCATATCTCGCACTTCAACTCCAGCATTATCTTCTTTCTCAGGAAAGGTGAAAAAATTACCAGGTTTTCTGTTTATAAATCGGTTTATATACAGAAAATGAAGGAAAATTATATTAAAATTCTGTTTATAATATAGTTATCCGGTGCTGTTCTGCAGCTTGTTTCTCTTACTGAGCATTTCTTATGTCGAAAATACTTTTTTCTCTGGAGAATCGATATAAATTTGAAATTTTCCAGACTGCCGTCCTTTTCTTTTGTAAATTCTACTAGCACTAGATGTTGGGTAAGTTCGCACGTCTTCAGTTTGCAAAAATACTATCAAATGTTCTAATATAAAGAAATTAGAGCTATTCCACTTCAATAAAAACTAATATTGGAAATTTTTGGCGAAAAGGGTTGGATTAAGGAGTGTATATTAAAAAAAATAATAAAAGGTAATGAAAAAATGAACTAGAAAAGGAATTAGGTTGTATCAATGTACCCAGATATAGACTGTATCAATGTGCCCCATACAGCCATTTTTAATAAAATGAGTCTCAAATCCAACACTTCATAATTTATCTAACAACAAGGAATGAGGAACTTATAAAGAGTAGCTTTACATGCCAGGGAGAGTATTCTTTTCGTTTGAAAATACTGGAGCAGTTGTATAATATCATTTCAATTGTAGAACTCAAATTTACTTTTGACCTACAAAAACAATGAATTACCCATCCCATTTCATCAAACTACTGAATCATTCCAAGACATTCTGTCTGTAGTTGAGTGCACTAGTATCACCTTTTGGAGCTGTTGTCAAACTTCCTGTAATGACCCTGTGTGCAGTACAGGAGGTGAGTCAATGTGCCCCAGTACCAACTACCGTATTTTCGGGTGCATAGTCCGCGGCTTATACAAGAAAAAAATCTTCCAAAAAGCCGCTGCGGCTTGTACATGGTGCGGGTTATAAAAAGATTTTTTTTTTAATTGGAAATGGTGATATTTTTTCTACAACTTTTGAACCTCAAAAAATTTGAAAAAAACATGAAAATTTGTACATTTTTTTGGCTATGTCGCGAAACTTAGAGAGTTCTCCCATGTTTGTAAAGGCCATTTTTTTTACTGCTTAAATACAGTTATTTCTGGGTTTGGAAGACCTGTTTCAACTATTGCCAAGTATTGCACCGATAGATCTACAATAGCTACCGTATATACTCTCATATAAGTCGGGAAATTTTAGGCAAAAAAAAAGAACTTCAAAGTGGGGGACTTATACGCGAGACCTAAAAAAAATCTATAAATCAAATATCAGAAAATAATTTGCTAGTAAATCGGTGCTGCAGCATCCCATTGTGTTTGTAGAGTACAAAATCCAAAATCCGGAACCCTTCCAACATCGACGATTCTGAATTTAAGATCATTTAAGATTTAGTTTATTTTTCAAAAAAATTAATCTACCCTACCCAGTTGCAAAGAACAAAAAAAGTGCGTGATATATGTCATTTCTAAACGATTCAGAGCAGTCGTTCTTTCCGAAACGATTCCAAGGAATCGTTCCTTTACAGAGTCGTTTCATTTCAGAACGATGTCAAGGAATCGAACTTTTCCGGATTCGTTTCATTTCAGAGAGAGTCCGAGGAATCGTTTCTTTTCGGAGTTGGTTCCCTACCCTGTTCGAAAGAACAAAAAAAAGTGTGTGATTTATGCCATTTCGGAACGATTCAGAGCAGTCGGTCTTTTTCGAAACGATTCCGAAGAATCGTTCCTTTACAGAGTATTTTCATTCCGGAACGAGTTCAAGGAATCGAACTTTTCCGAAGTCATTTCATTTCAGATAGGGTCAGTTGGAATCTTATCTTTTCGGAGTTGGTACCCGACCCTGTTGCAAAGAACAAAAAAGTGCGTGATTTTTGTCATTTCGGAACGATTCAGAGCAGTCAACTTTTTCGAAACGATTCCGAGGAATTGTTCCTTTACAGAGTTGTTTCATTTCGAAATATTCGTTTCATTTCAGATCAATGTTTCAGATAGAGTACGAGGAATCGTTCCTTTTCAGAGTTGGTGCATTTAGGACCGATTCCGAGGATTCGATCTTTTTGGGAACTAATGACCTAAGAAACGTATACATTTTATGTCCGAAATTTTGAATTTATCACCATTTTTTTTTAATCTTCGAAAAAATTTAGAAAAAATATCACGCTTGTTTAAAAAAAAAAAAAAAAAATGCGCGTAAACGCCGCATAGCTTAAAATTTTACCTTAAAACACGTAAACGTCGCGTCGTTTCTTCCAAAAATTACGGTACTTATAATCTTAAATTTTTAGCCGAATTACTGTAGGTATTATGCATCACGAAAAAATTTGGTAAATTTGTGTTAAAAATTATGACTAATAGCTTCTAATTTCGAACCCTGATCGAAATAAACGTTCGTAAATGGTGTATAGCCCGCGGGCTATACACCGATGCATCTCCGCTGGTTATACACGAACTTTTTTTACTGCACTGCTCGATTTAGGGGTGCGGGCTATACACCCGAAAATACGGTACTTGTTTTTCGAAATTCAAATTTTGTTTGTTTACTATGTCTATATAATGTAGTTTAGTTATATAAATTCAATTTTAACTATGATTATTTTCGAGCTTACATAGTTAAAGAAAATAATAATAATAATAATAATAAAGATTAATAAACTTAAAAAAAATATTTAGAACTTTTATAGTCCACAAAATTATGCTAATTTTGAAATTCACTTGCTGTTACTTGCATAAACAAGCTACTATTGTTAACAGATTGATTTAAAATGCAGTGAAATATATTTAAATATATTATATACAATTATAATATATTGCTTTTTTTTAAACTACAACTTTTCAATTATCCTAATAATGTGTAAATATATCGTTTTTTAACAGCAATTTTTAAAAATCTTGGATTCTTGTGCTTATAGTTAGAACAATTTCCTATATGCTTAAAAATAAGCTCTATGTAAGCTTTATATACAGGGTAATTCCGAATTTTTTTTACAGTAAAAGAGGGGTGATAGTACACATCAAGACAAACAATACTAAACAGGAGACCAAGGGTCCAAAACGTTTTCCGAAGGAAATAGCCGCCATTAAAGTTTAGGGACCAAAATTTCAAATAAACATAAAAAACGGAAAAATCGGTCGATTGATTTGCGGTTTTCACTAAAATTATTCTTTATGTCGGCATTTTCTTGAAATTAAATTATAAAGATAAATTTCAAAAAATGCCGATAGAGGGCGCTTTAGACTTTAGAGTAACGAACAACTATTTTTTGCCGGTATTTTTTGCCTCTCATTAAATGTTTTCGTAAGCTTAGACTCAAACTTAAATTTTGAGCTCAAAATCTCTAAATGGGAGTGGTTAAGTAACACAAACTGAGCTGTGTTCAGAAGGTTCAAATTTTAAATGATTATAAAAAACGGAAAAATTAGTCGATTGATTTGCGGTTTTCACTAAAACTATTCTTTATTTAGGTATTTTCGTCAAAATAAATTATAAAGATAAATTTCAAAAAATGCCGATAGAGGGTGCTTTAGACTTTGGAGTAACGAAACACTCTTTTTCGACGTTATTTTTTGCATCTTTTTAAATGCTTTCGTAAGCTTAGACTTGAACTTAAATTTTCAGCTCAAAATCTGAATAGCTGGGAGTGGTTAAGGAGACAAACTTAGTTGTTTTCAGAGAGTTCAAATTTTAAATAATTGTAAAAAACGGAAAGATTGGTCGATTCGTTTGCGGTTTTTGCTAAAACTAATTTTTAAATCAGCAGTTTTCTTGATCAATCAGTGTTTTCTTGGAAATAATTTTTAAAGATAATTTCACAAAATGCCGATAGAGGGCGCCTTAGACTTTGGAGTAGCGTACAACTATTTTTAACTGTTTTTTTTTTTTTAAATCTCATTAAATGCTTTCAAATGCATAGACTTAAATTTTGGGCTGAAATTCTGAATCGTTGGGAGTGTTTCAGTAGCGAAAAATTGAATTGTGCTCGATAAGGAAAGAGGGTTAAATTTTAACTCCTGAACACACTTCAGTTTGCGCTTCTTAACTCCTCGTAAAGATTCGGGATTTGAGTTCAAAATTTAAGTTTAAATCTAAGCTTCCGAGAACATTTAAAATGCTTTTGCAAGCATTTAATTAGAACCAAAAAATAATGGTTAAAGTGAATTGTTGGTTCCTCTGAAGTTTAAGGCGCCCTTGATTTATCTTTAAAAATTATTTTCAAGTAGATACTGACTTAAAGAATAGTTTTATTTTAAACCGCAAACGAATCGACCAATTTTTCCATTTTCTATAATTACTTTAAATTTGAACCTCCCCCTCTCCCTTGAACACAATTCACTTTGTGCTACTTAACCACTCCCTACTATTCAGATTTTCAGCTCAAAATTTAAGTTTAAGTCTAACCTTCCTAAATCATTTAAAGAGATGCAAACAATAACGGCAAAAAATAGTTGTTCGTTACTCCAAAGTCTAAAGCGCCCTCTATCGGCATTATTTGAAATTTATCTTTATAATTTATTTTCTCGAAAAAAACTAAATAAAGAATAGTTTTAGTGAAAACCGCAAATTAATCGACCAATTTTTCCGTTTTTTTTTATCATTTGAAATTTTAACTCACTAAACACAGCTCAGTTTGTGTTACTTAACCACTCCCAACTACAGATTTTGAGCCTAAAATTTAAGTTTGAGTGTAAACTTACGAAAACATTTAATGCGATGCAAAAAATACCGGCAAAAAATAGTTGTTCGTTACTCCAAAGTCTAAAGCGCCCTCTATCGGCATTTTTTGAAATTTATCTTTATAATTTAATTTCAAGAAAATGCCGACATAAAGAATAATTTTAGTGAAAACCGCAAATCAATCGACCGATTTTTCTGTTTTTTCTGTTTATTTGAAATTTTGGTCCCTAAACTTTAAGGGCGGCTATTTCCTTAGGAAAACGTTTTGGACCCTTGGTCTCCTATTTAGTATTGTTTGTCTTGATGTGTACTATCACCCCTCTTTTATTGTAAAAAAAATTCGGAATCACCCTGTATATATAAATAATACTGAATTGTTGAAAATAGTTATTAATTAGGCAACAATTATATAATAGAGAATTAAAAAAAAATCCTCTGTAAAATTTAAAATATTATTTTTACATCATGAAGCGTTTAAAATGTTTGCATAAGGAAACAGAGTAGAAATAACATATTTATTCAAGTGTTAATATCAGGCTTTTTTATTTATTTTATTTATTTTTTTGTGAATAATAGCCGATTTCCAAGAAATAACTATAAATAATTTAAAATGACAGCAAACAATTTTAGCTTTATAAAGACATATAAGCTTTTTTTCATTAAATGTTTAAACATGTATAATTTCATCGTTAAAAATGCATTAATATGTTACAAAACAAAAATTAAATTAATATTTTTACCAAGACAATTTTTATTTATTTGTTGTTTTTTATATGCAAATACATTTGTAATTACGAAAATAAAGTTAGCGTCATGACAGTTGTTTGCTTGCAACAAGAAAGAGGTGATATGAATGCGGTCATTCATACTGATGAAATCCCTCAGAAACAGGCTGGAAGATAGATACTCGGTAACGGAGTGGTATGGGGAATTCTTCATTTCCCATACATGAACGAAGTCCAGCTGTTAGTCACTTAGGAATACATCTTAGCAAATCAACAATCTGTTAATTTCACAGTTGTAAATGTGTAACAAATATCTGTAACTTTCAATATATCAATAATAGTCTTAACAGCTAAAACTGTTACTGATTTGTTTTTCACATTATGTCAAGATGACTTATTTTTAAAAACATTGCTATATTCGGAAATGCCTTGCCTATTACACATGGAATGCGAAAAGGAAATCATTTGAACAACGAAATGGAGAAGACCGAATTAATGGACAATCCAGAAAACTATAACAGAAGGCTGTACACTGTGCTTCCCAATCAAATGAATGATTTTTTTCTTCGCATGCTTTTAGCAAGTGTGCCTGGCTCAACGTGTTTCGAGCAATTGAGAACTGACAACGGTAATTACACATACCACCTTCTGCAGCGTATGGCAATCTCTGAATTTATTGGAAAACGACTGACACTTGCATGTCTGTACTAATTACGCGTGCAACAAGGGGCACCAAATTCCAATTCATACATTGTATGCAATCATATTTACCATCAGCTCTGCTTCATATTCGACAGTAGTATGATATAAATTTTAATCGCACATGGCTATAGATATTTTCTATTGAAATTCTAATATGAACATGGTTTCACAACAAAAATAGTAACATTGAGTTGATAACGTTTAAGGATTTATGTTTAGAAATCGCGAACAAAATCCTCAATCAATTGGGAATGCCATCATTCAATCGATCTGCTGTTGTTTCGTAGATATTCAATTACAACACGGATGATCAGTTGTCATATGAGTAATCAATAACGCTTGATACTTGTGATTTCTGATAATTCATAAAATAACGCTTGAGAAGAAAGGCATTTAAGATAAAATAAATTAAACAGCCAAAAACAGGTTCAAAGAATCTTCTTTTTAGGTGTGCCAGGAAGATTTGGTAGGCCATTTTTCATTATATTAAGTCTGACAGAAATTCGTGCGTTCGAACCCCACTCCTGACATAATTTGCATCCATGTAAAATTTACAATATTTTTTTTTTCGTATTACAATTTTTATTATTAAACGGTCTTAGAAAAGAAAGAGGAAGTTATCAATTCGACGCATATGTATTTTTTTTAACCGACTTCCAAAAAGGAGAGGAAGTTATCAATTCAACACGTATGTATATTTTTTTATGTATGTTCACCGATTACTCCGAAACTATTCAACCGATTTCTGTTATTTTTGTTTTAAATGAAAGACGATGCTCTCGAATTGGTACCACTTCCGTTTAATTGAAATTGATTCAGTACTTTTTTAGTAATTAGGCAAATTTTAATAAAATTGGTGATTTTTCGCAAATAAAAAATAACATGAACTTTGAATAAGCTCGCCGATTGGAGCGCAGACAAGATGACCCAGCGGTTTAAGGACCCAGATATAAGCTCTGGTGCTGGAAAGAGAGCGTGAGTTTGAACCTCACTCTTGACAAAATTTACATCCATGTAAAATTTACAATTTTTTTCCGTATTACAATTTTTATTATTAACCAGCTTCTGAAAGGGAAGAGGAAGTTATCAATTCGACGCGTATGTATTTTTTTTCTATGTATGTTCACATATCATCTGAAACTATCCAACTGATTAATTTGGTTTTTGTGTTAAATAAAAGAGGCTACTCTCGAATTGGTACCACTTCCGTTTCATTGAAATTGGTTCAGTACTTTTATAGTAACTAGGCAAATTTTAATAAAATTGGGGATTTTTCGCAAATTAAAAATAACACGGACTTTGAATAAGCTCACCGATTGGAGCGCAGTCAGGATGACCCAGTGGTTTAAGGACCCAGATATAAGCTCTGGTGCTGGAAAGAGAGCGTGAGTTCGAACCCCACTCCTGACAAAATTTACATCCATGGATAATTTACAATATTTTTTTCCGTATTATAATTTTTATTAACTAACTTCAAAAAATCGTTAACTTTTAACTAAAAAGAGAAAAATAAACTTTTCTATCAAAAATTGAACCGACTTCAAAACTACTACAAAGTGAAAAATATTTTTTTTACATAATAGTAATAAGAAATTAAATTAAGAGCATAGTATTTACCATACGTATTATTATATTTATGTACATTAATTTGGTTTTTCGGAGTCGGTGCCAGCCAAGCCAATTTCAAAAATTAAATTACGTATCCAATACAAATCCTAAAAGAATAAAGGCTTGGCTAGCAGTGAGTCCAAAAATCAAATTAATGCACATAAATACAATAATACTTATGGTAAATACTATGCTCTTAATTTAGCCCTTTCCGGCACGGGCAAAATCTCTTGGTAAAATAAGAAAATATTCACTGACACCGGAATTCACAAACGATTTCTTTCGATATTTTGAATTCCTTATTTTAAGATTTTATTGTAAATGTAAATTCTTACTAAAATTTTATTGGTGCCGTTTACAAGTTTGGAATTAAAATTAAGTATCCCAGACCGGGCACAGTGTGCCAGAAAGGATTAATTTCTTATTACTATTATGTAAAAAAATTATTTTTCACTTTGTAGTAGTTTTTGAAGTCGGTTCAATTTTTGGTAGAAAAGTTTATTTTTTCGATTTAAAATATAGATGATGTCTAAAGATCCTAATAGTGTGAACTTTGAATCAGGCAATTCATCTTAAGCATAATTTGAGCCAAGGCCTTTTATTGCAGACACTACTAAACAAACATTCCTTTTTCACACAGTGTTCGCCGCATTTAGAAATGATATATCCTATAGGTAAACTGTATTGAGAGTTTCATTTGTATTTCATAATTCAGTAATTGTGACAACAGGGAATGAGGATCTCGTTATCTATAAAGACAAGAGAAGAAGACCGTAAAAGAAATTTGAAACGATGATACAGTAGGAAGAAGATCTTGGAGAAAATAAAATTACAAGCCTAGTTTTTGATTATAGAAAGCATAAAACGGGACACGCGGCAACATCCAAGAAAGACGAAACAAACATCATCATATTGTCTGAACGCCTTTCGTAATATTTGGTCACTTGACAGCCCCTTTTGGTCACTGCAGAGAAATAGCAAAATCATTATATAGTTTTCTAAGCCATAATAAAGCCAGCCTTGGTAGAAATTAAGCAGATAAGTGCTGCATTTGGTATGTATTCTTTATATGAACGAACTTTCACTGCGACACCGACTTCAACTATCTAAATTAGATGCTAGAACCACTTGACCAAAGACCTTTACAAACTCAATCGGTGCTATAGAATATTCAGCTTTTTAGCCTGTTGCATTTCTTATGTCCATGAATCAGGAGACCAACACGTATATTTTCACTCGTCTTTCATGAAATGTGCTTCGTATTTTGCTGGATGGAGCCGCTTGTCTCCTTTGTTGTTCTACCAATAAAATATATTGTCGTATGCTTTTATTTTGTAAGACATTCCTCCTCCTGTATAAACATGCAAATTCACAATATTTTTAAGAAATCAGTTGCTCCTAATCCCAAATATTTCAGTCGCCATCAGGGTTTAATTTCTAAGAAAAAATGAAGAAAAAACGGAGAAAGAACGCGATAATTTCTGAGGAAAATTAAAAAAAAAAAAAAATCGCAGAAGAAATGTTAGTTTTATAAAAGGATAAAAAAAAATGGTACGGTTTTTGTTAAAAAAAATCGGTGAAAAACGCAATTCTGTCAGATGATCACTAAAAAACTCGCAATGTTTTCAGAGGATTGCAATAAACGTGGGATTCTTGACAGAGGATTGCAAAAAATCGCAATTTTCGTCAAATGATCGCCAAAAACCTCGCAAAATTTGTTCTTCGTTAAATCGCAAATGATGATGATTTAGATGGCGAAAATTAGACGCACGTCAATACATGCTGGTGACCGTGTATCTGCAGCTGTAACCCAGTATCGTCCTTCCATGTTTCTCTTTCTGTCTCCTGATTTTTATTTGTTGATGAAGAGATTATTATTCCCTGTTGTTAAAATTCTTGTTTCCTGAAGTACAGATGAAGCTCTTAACGTATTTTATATTTATGATGTACCAGGTCTAAATAGGTCGTAAATTATGTAAGTCGATGAGTTTTAAACATCTTTGTTGAAATCCTAATTCAGACAAACTATCTCCTTCAAAGTTTCCACAATTTGGAGCTTCTGACAAATCTGCGTTTAAGTCCGAATGATATTTAACATTCCATCTCACAATTACTCCTAACTCTTCTTTTTCTCTGATCCTCATGGTGACTGATTGCGTTTTGATTAGTTTTTGCTGTGTTCCGTCATTTAAATATTTGTGACTAATCAAGTGACTAAGAACGCATCGAAAAAAGAAAATGAACATAGTAAAGATAAAAGATCAAAACTACGAATGAACAAATAATGCCTATAATTTTTTCTCACTTATATGCGAAAGGCTATAAAATTTGTCTAGTTTAAAATACACATAACTATTAAATAATGTATGAACAGAGCTTATTTAAACATGACATTTCAAGTAAATTTAGTTAAAACACATTTAATTTTGCATTTTAAAAATTTTTGCTGAAAAAGTTCAAAGATCAGCATTTAAGAAAAATTCAAAGTCAATTATGGCAGCTGAAGAAATTGTCCAAAAATCCAAATCTTCTTCTTAAAAGCACACCTTGTGTGCTAGCTTAGGAATACTCGTGCAACTATTCCGCACTACGCATCGTCAAAAATCTTATAAGGAAGCTTTTTTTCGGATCTCCCTAATAATTACAGCAGTAATAAAATAC
Source organism: Maratus speculifer (assembly GCA_964019185.1). Classification (NCBI taxonomy): domain Eukaryota; kingdom Metazoa; phylum Arthropoda; class Arachnida; order Araneae; family Salticidae; genus Maratus; species Maratus speculifer. The sequence goes on from OZ025294.1 coordinate 171,918,412, forward strand.
AAATTATCTTTACCTGAACTTACAATTATATTAACCAAGTAACATTTCACTTAAAACATATTTGGAAAAGCTGAAAGTGTAATTTTTTTCTTTTAGAAACAAAAAATTTTTCAGCATATAGGCATTTTTGTACACTTGTTGAAGTAAATGGTTTTAAGAAATCGAATTGTCTACACTTTTTTCAGAAGCATTCAAATACAATCACAATTCTGAACATTAATATAAGTACACACATATTTTCAATACATTTTAATAAATAAAAAATACATACACAACTTCCTTTAATACATTTTAAATATTTTTAAAATTTATTAATTAACCATTTAAACCATTTATTGGATGTACTTTAAACCATACAGAAGGTAAAAAATATTGCTTAACAAAAAACAAAGGGGAAAACAATGTGATATGATCTTAACTCTTGTGTTGTTTTTAAGAGCTGAGACATTGTTACCACATGTAAGAACCGTGGAATTCTGCTCTGAAATTCTCATTAAAAATGCAGTTCATTTAAAATTACTACGTGAAACTTTCTCAAAGCACTCGGCATAGCAAAATTATTCTAGAAGCACATATTTTTATTGTTTGGGATGAACACACAAAGTGCACAAAAAATGACCGTCGATCTTGACCATCGTAAAATTAGCTTGGAAACATTTGAAAAAGCAGTACCATTGCTTGCACGAGATTTTTTTCAAACATTACCAATAATCCTTTAATTGAAACCACCAGACAAATAAATGTTTGCTTGAAATAATACTTTATGGCGACGTATAAAGCCGTCAAAACTAACTACAAATTTGCGTTTACAGCTGAAAAACGGTCGGTTCATTGAGATAGTCTGACATTAAAAGTAAGAAATTGGTATACGGGTGGGACTAGTAAGTGTATAAGCCTTTTTGGCAATCCTCCCTGCCTGGTTCACCCTAGAAATTGAGAACGGAAAGAAGACATATAAGTTAATCTCAGGACAAATTTCATTGTCCCAAAACTTCTGCAATTCAGTGATGTCAAAAAAAGAATTGATTCAAAAAGTACTTCTTAATTCTCAACCCAAATATTAGATTTATGAATGGATTTAAGAGTTTTGGCGTATTTCGGAATCCGCCACTTTGTTAAATCATATTTGATTTAACAAAGTGATTCAACTAAATGGCGAATATTCTATTTAAAATTGAGAAAGTGCATATTACATGGATTTGTTAAGTTAAAATTGGTAATTTTTCAAAAGTCACTTTTCCGAAATGTCTTATGCTAAAAGAATACCGATTTCCAGCTATACAGATGTTTTTTTATTAGTATAATGCAGTGGGTCGTTTCTTAATTACACTTCTATCTTTGTTCCACGTTCGAAACAATGATAGACCATCTAATTACTCAGAAAAAATATATTAATTAAAAACATACCTAGAACATAGGTGGCACTTATGATAACAGTGTTGATACTTTGATAACTCTTTTCAAAGCGCATTTGGCACAATGCGCCAATGTAAACTTTATACAAGATCTTTTTTTTAAAACAAGGCGAGTCATTGTGATAAGTAAACTTTTTCTTCCCAACTGAAACCAATTACTGAAGGAAAATATAAAAAAAGTAAGTCATATGATAATTCCAATACATTAAAAGTCAGTAATTTTGAGAAAACAATAGATTATAATTCAGTAAAGATTTCATGTATAATAAAAAATATTTTTGATTAGAAATTACTTGAATAATCATGCCTATATATGCTTTTATTTCAAAAAATGAATTTGAAGTTTTTACATTGTTAAGCGCACTTTGTACAAGGTCTTTATTTTAGAGTGAAAAATATTCACCGATTTTCATTCCACGAGGATTAAATTACGGCATGTGGCATAGTTACACCTATGAGAGTATGTAAACTTTAAACAATTATGATTAAAAAATATAAAAAAGGAGAAAACAGAAAAAAACCGCTTTTTTTACAATATTAGTACAGATACGGGTTCAATTCAAACCCGCATGTTTTTAGATAACATTAACAATAATAAAGATATTTTGACAAAATTTTCAACAAATTTATATTGCTTTAGGCCAAATTCATGTAAAATGCTATGTGGTGGAAAACACCTAATATCCCAATTTTAGTGATACACACGAAGATTTATTATTGTATTTTCCTGGCTTTTATGTATTCTCACTTTAATATTACAAACGAGGTATAAATGAAACATGATCGATGTAACTGGGAAAAAATATATTATGATTTGATTCATTATAAGTATTGATTCTATTACCAACGATTCAAATAACCGGGAAACACCTTTATCAGAAACTCAACCGTCTCCCCTCTGGTACCGAATTCTGGCGGCGCCACTGACCAAAACAGAGACATCTATGAACTTATCAATGTTATTCAGTCTAATATTCAAAGTGAAGCAGCCACATACAAGGTCTTCAACACTGTTTTAGTAGTATATCAGCCGGTATTACTTGTCACTTATACCTAATATTTGTTAAAAACCTTAATTAAACTTATAATAATTTAATAGCTTTTCTCTCTATATTTTCATGCTTAAGATATTTCTTAATTTTTAAATGTAATACCATTATTATCTGAAATATAATGTAATTGTTTTCTAAAACATAAATTAACATAAAAGTATCGACATTAAACATTTGTAATTCCATAAATGTCGTTTTCCTTTTCGTAACCGACTAGTCTTAGACCTACCCTTTTTTATGTAGTGGTGCCATCCAGTTCAATTTCTAAAGGGATATAAATGTTTTCTGTTGATCAATCTTATGGGTCTCTCTTTCAGTTTCCTTGAAGTTGTCGTTATGATTTCAATAATTTTAAGCTTTGAGCTTATGTTAAATACGATACTGATTTTGAGTTATTTTATAATATTTTAAATCAACAATTTTAATTATTATTCAAATTTAAGTTGTTTTGAAAAGCAGCATTTAATGAAATTTAATGCTGCTTGAAAAATATAATTTAATGATTCAATTAGTAATTTTTAAACAAAGTTTTCTCTGACTATTAATTAGTTAAAAGTTGTTTTTAAAGTATTTTAAAAGAAGTTTAAATTGATTGAAAGGAAACTTAAATAACGAACTGTCGTCTGGAATACTTGACTTTTCAATGTCTCAAAATTTTTTATACATAATTGCTATTACAGGTATCTTCCGAAGCGTATTTAAATTATTTCTGCTAATGTTGGTAGTATAAGTGTATATTAGACCTTTTATTGATATAGTCTATGAAAACAGCTGAATTTATTAATTATCCAGAAGATTATTTTAATTTATTTGATTTGCCAGGGATGCCACTGCTCATACCACAATGACAAATTGACGAGCTAATTACCCTGTTGGGAAATATCATCAACTCAAACACTGTTAAAATTAAAGGTTGCATATGGCACTCCTAGGGGTTAAATGCTTGTCCCGTCAGCGACGGGTACACGACATTTCGGTCCCGCCACTTCGGTCCCGCCATTTCGGTCCCGATACATTTCGGTCCCTGGTCATTTCAGTACCGATACATTTCGGTCCTTGGCCATTTCAATCCCGAGACATTTCGGTCCCGAGACAATTCGGTCCCCAGCAATTTTGGTCCTTTGCCATTTCGGTCCTTAGTCATTTCGGTCCCTTGTTATTTCTTTGCTCGCTACCTTATAAGTCGGATTCTAATTGTTGTTGGCCAGCCAAATGGTATAAATTCAACATTATTCGGGCTTTTAAAAAAAATTAATTCCCCCTCCCTCCCCCCAAGTTTTATAAAAAATTGAATATAAGAGTCCGATAAATTTAAACTTTTATAACTCGTGATAATGAAATCACAGCGAGCTGAAAATTTTGTTTGATTAAACAATGTGATATAAGTTTAGGGGATATTGCCTTTTGCTTTTAGTATTATTATTATTAATCAGAATAAATAGTCTAAATTTTATTATTAATTATTAGTATCAATACTTTATATAAACTTTTATAAAGTACTATAAATTTATATAAACTGCCATAAATATTTTTTTGGTTGTTTACGTACATTTTTTAGAACCTTTAAATTTGCATTAATGAAATAATAAAAAAAAAATTTGCATATTTTTTTCTTCCAACTTGTTTAATAAAAAATGTCTTTAATACTTCAATTAGATAGTTATAAGTTAAAATGTATACACATTTCCTCAAATCACCCATATACACCCTCTCCTTTGATAATTCAGAAATGAGATATATATATTGAAGAACATTTTTTTTTATTTTTATTATTATTTTTATGATATAAAGTTGCATCTTATAAATTTGTTTTCATAAGTTACTTTCCATTATTTCCTCCCTCAAATCCGCAAACCAGAAATCCACAACTCTCTAAAATCCGCACATACTTTATGGATGTAAACAATGAAACTTTCAGATTGGATATTTGGACAAAATGTGATTTTTTAAATTTTGTATCAATTCCATATATTTTTTAATTTTTAATTTTCTCAATAATACTCTATTCATGTTTTTTTTTTTTTTTTTTTTTTTTTTTTTTTTTTTTTTTTTTCATGAAGGAAGAAAAATTAAAAAAAAAAAAATAAAAAATCAAGATATTGCTGATATTACTGGTAATCACAATTTTCTTACCAAATATATTTATGCATTAATCAAGATTTTTTGGTTACTAAGCCTGGCTAAACTTTAAAAAAAAATCCTTATTTTATGATTTTGATGTGAATTAGTAATGTACTTTTATGAGGCAAGTTTTGTTGAATAATTTTGGAAAAATATATTTAATTTTTATAATGAATATTTAATCATACACTATTGATCATTAACTTGATCTTTGCTTTTAATATTTTAATCATTTTGAAAATTATCTAAATTTTTATTATTTTAATTTATTACTTATTTTAACATTTTATTATATTGTAAGTATTCATTATAGTCCTGAATGCACTATTAATTGCTTTCAAATTACTGTTTAAAAAACGTAAACAAAGCAATGACCAGAAATCCGCAAAATTCTAAAATCCGCACAACCTCTGGTCCCAAGCTGTGCGGATTTGAGGGAGTCTACTGTAGTACTTATTTACACTATGATAGGAAATAAACTATTGTATAATTGAATAATTCAAAATTTTGAAAAATATTTATCAGCTAAATTATGTGAAAATTAGTCAATTCCAAAATTTTTGAGGCGGCCGAAAAAGTGGCATCTTTACTTGCGGTTACTAAAATATGCGCGAAATGCAGAAAGGCAGTTTTTGGCAGCTGGTTTTTTATGAATCACTAGACAATAGCCATAGTTATTATTTCCATTAAATTTCGTTGCGGAACACTGTGGAACATCTAAACTTTTTGATGTTTAAAAGCAAAAAAATAAAAAAAATTCTAAAATTTTTTATCAAAAATGACAAAGAATTTATTAATTTTTACGTGCTTAGTATAAATTATGTAATACATGCAAATATATATACTATCATAGTATGAATCCATTTCAAATCATTAAAATCGGATAATATTATAAAATATAGCACGCGCTTAGAGGAACTGTTGTTTTGCTGTTTTTGTTTGCTCTAAATGATACTCCTTCAAGCATCATTTTTGAAATGATGCTGCTTGTAAGGGCAAAGTAAAAATCTTTTTTTTTTTTTTAATACAGATTCTGACTCTCCAAACATTATTCTAGCCAACTGCACAACCGAAATTCCCTAAATCGTAACTTCATTTTTCGACTTTAGGAGAACGTTTTGGGTTTTTGCCCCACTGTGCGTCCGGAGGAAAGCACTTCCAGACAATTTTTGTATATTTTCACCGATCATGACCCCCAGACCCCAAAACCACCCTCCGCTCAAATGTTGACATATATATATATGTATACATACATATAAATCTGATTTTTGTCATGCTATAACTAACGTATTTATGAACCGATTTGAATGAAACTTCGTATGTACATAGTACATACAAATATCTCGACCGAGTTTGTTCGTTTGTTGGCCAGCATTCACTACCTTGTTTGAAAATGGCAGCCATTTAAAAAAATTTTAAAAATTTAAAATTTAAAATTAAATGCGAAAAAATTAAAAGTTGAAAAATATTTTTATTTTATGTGTTAGATCTTAAAACTTCGATTCCACAACATTTATTATTTTGTCTATATATATTTTTATTTCTATCTATTTTATGTTTTATCTATCTTTTTATTTTGTCTATATAGCAATTTTTCTTATGGCTGACATTTTGAAATGAACTGATTTTTATCACGTGATAACACGCCTACTTATAAATCGATTTGGATGTTACTTGGTGTGTACAGAGTACATAATCAAGACTGGACCGAGTTCGTTAGTTAGTTCCATCCGCCATCTTGTTTAAAAATGGAACCCATTTAAATTTTTAAAAAATTTTAAATTTAAAATTAGGTACAAAAAAGAGAGAAATTAAAAAAAGATTTTTCTTTTATGCATTTGACCTTGATACAAATATTCCAAAGCATTTTTTATCAATTGTGTATTAAAAAATGGTTGAGTTATAGCCCTTTTAATTTCTAGTGTTGCTCACATTTTGAAATAATCTGGTTTTCGTCACGTGATAACACGCGTATTTATATACCGATTTGGATGAAATTTGGTGCGTAGATAGTACATACCGATGCTTTGACAGTTCGTTGGCCAGTTCCAGCCGCCGTCTTGTTTCAAAATCTTGTATCATATTTTTTTTAGTTTAAATTTTAATGTTAGGTGCAAAATGTAAGAAACTGAAAAGATTTTTCTTTTATGCATTTGACCTTGATACAAAGATTCCAAAGCATTTTTTGTTTCATCTGTATCTTAAAAAATGGCTGAGTTATAGCACTTTTAATTTCTACTGTTGCTCACATTTTGAAATGATCTGGTTTTCGTCACGTGATAACACGCGTATTTATAAACTGGTTTGGATATAACTCCGTGTGCATAGTACATATCAATATCTTGACCGAGTCTACTATCTAACTTCATCCGCCATCTTGTTTCAAAATGGCGGCTATTTAAGTTTGTCAAAAATCATTTAAATGTATAATGATGTACAAACAAAAAATTAGAAATTGAAGAAAGGTTTTTTCTAAAGTATTTATCTTCATAATGAATTCCGGAGTATTTTTCGTTTTGAATTTACCTTGAAAAACGCCTGGGATATGGCAGTTTGAATTTCTAATGTGTGTGACATTTAAAAAAAATCAATTTGCCGGCTACAGCACTCGTATATATTAATCGATTTTGATGTGAGTGTGCATTATAACGATTATTTCGTTATATATTGGTTATTTTCTATTATTTCGTTAAATATTGGTTATTTTCTTAAATTATTCCTTTGCACACCCTTCCCTTTTCAATTCAAAATTAGTTTTAAATTGTCCTTCATTTCTTTTCCATCTTCCTCGCTTATTATTTCTCTAACCGAAAATCTGCAGCTGCCCAGGATTATCTGTGAGAAATACACCCACATTTTTAATCAACCGTTCAAAACAATTTCCAGATGTCGGCTAATTCTGATCGAATCAATTCTTCATTACCTTATAAGGAGATCCTCTCTGTATCGCGGTTAAAATTTATGCTTACGTTTCTTTTCCCTTTCTTGACAAATCCTAAAAAGAATTTAACATCTGCGCATTAAAATCTGGTGCCCCTTCGGTGTGCTTCTTTGTTAGACATAACAACACGTGTACCATTTATCTATTGGTAACCATATCTGTTCCCCATCCCAGCCGGGCAGCCAAATTGAATTCTGATCATGCTGGCTGCATTTTAACTGTAATTTGGGGTATACTATCCATTTTGCATGGGCGAACTTGTGTATGTTGGCGATTTTCTTTCACGCCGAAAGTGGCGGTTTCTTTCTATGTACGAAGTCACTTGACTCGCTGCTCTTGACTGAAGAACTTGTAATTCTCTGTTCGGAGATTTTTCTCCGAGTACTATAAGTGTACCCCCCTATTACTACATGTTTAAATAAAAAGTGACTTAGCAATCATTGTAGGGTTTTTTCGCTATCTTCACATCTAGACCTGGACTACTATGTTTTTATTTCTTTTCCTCTAAGTGTTCTACCAAAATAGCTGCTACTACAAAACGTCCCTACAAGACTTTCTGGTGCCGTCTGACCTTTTCGTTTTTCCCCACATTAAAAAAAATATAATAATAATAATATGGGGGAGGTACAATCAACTCTCACTTTCCTGCGGATGTGATGCATCTTCGTTTCTTCTATTTTCTTCTCTGCATGCCCTGGTAGAAAATTTAACTGCTATTTGTGTCGCCTGCTACGGTCAGCCGAAATGGAATTCACGCCCCTGTCTTCACCTGCTCTCTCCGTCGGAAATGCATACACCTGTTCCCGTACTGAAAATCATCTGCTGCAAATTTCTCTCCTGGGTGCCCTTCGGTTCGCGCTCACAAGGTGCGGCAGATATCATCGAGGGCTGCAGTAAATATCTCCTACGATCGTCACCCCCAGCTGATGTGCGGATGTTTCGCAGTGATCTCTGTGTGTACGAGTTATACAAAGTGCGGCTCTTCAAAATAAGCTTATATTACTATAATCTTAAAAAATCGTCATAGGTGTCTCTTGCTACTATCATCGACCCCTTCATAGTGTGTGTGTTTTGTGTATTTAGTGAACGTATTCTACAGAAATTTCATAAAGTCTCATAGAAAATTTTGTGTGCAATAAGTATTCATGTGTAGTTATGCATCGTAAAGTCATACACCGTGCAAAAAATAGTGATTCATTCGTTGTTGTCTGCAAAAGAAAGTGAAAAAGTGCACATGCAATATATAAGTCTTCAGTTATTTCTTCCAGTGATGTGCAAATTAGAATATATTCACCTGGCTGGTGGCAAAGATAAATAAATTTTGTACAGGTGTGAAAATTCATCAGAAATAATTCATCGTATGCATCATCATTTAATAGTGTGCAACAACGTAAGTCAACATCGAAATAATACACATGTTGAATGTGGGAGCAGATCTTGTCCCGTTTCCCTAAGTTTTTGTGTAATTAAATTAGTAATCATTTAATTATTTTTAAAACTAAATCAGTAAATCAACCTACCTACTTTGTTTATTTCATGTTCTGCTTTCACATTCAGGACACAACGGTCAACATTTTCGTTCTGTTGTACAGCATTAATATAACCCTGTTATTGTGTTTTTGCAAAGATTTTTAATTTGCGAAAGCACGGTAACTGTTGTCATTTCTAGTTATAATTTTTGGTGACATTTTATGCAGTCTTTTTTATCAGTTATTTGCATTTGTGTGCTATTATTTCATATTTAACGTCCCACCCCCCTTCCGTTTCTTTCAATTTTGTATTTAGATTCTCTAGTATGCTTAAATGAGTTTTTAACCAGTTTTGAACTTTTAATTATAAGGTTAAAATAAGAATATTCTTTTTCATCCAAAAAAATATAAATAAAAAAATAAAAATAAATAAAAATATTTTAAGTTACGAAAAGGGAACTTTTTCCTTGTGTAAAGAAGTTAAAAGATTTCATTTTATTGCTTGCTTACTAACAGATTTTGGTGTTTCTATATAGTTTTCTTTGCTTTATTATCTAAGGATAAAATAAGTACTTTTTAAAGTGAAGGAATATATAGATATATGTTTTCAAAGTGTAATTATTTTGCTATTTTATTTTTTTTTTTAATGATTTACTTTTGTATGTGCTCCCTTTGCTTTACTGTTTTAAGAAGTTAAAATAAGATATCTTTAAAGTGAAGTATTGTATTTTTAAGGTCCATTTATTTTGCTATTTTATATATTTTACTTCCTAGGATATTTACTCGTTTTCAATGTGCTTTAGGGTATAAGTCCGGTCTGTGTAACAATTTCTCAATAACTCGTGGGCTTACACAAGAAAAAATAAACTGTAATCATGGCCGCAAAACAAATTCCGATAAATATCATTCAATTTGATGGAGATCCAGATTTACTTAAATTTTTTTTGATCAAATTAGAGTCTGTGCGGAAATTAATAAGTATAACCCACAGACAACAATCGCAATCTTAAAGGGAAAGTTAGTTGGGCCTGCACAAAAATTTCTAGCCCAAAACCCTGACCTACAAAAGATAACGGACCTCGATTTGCTGGAGAAGGAATTTGCGTCATTCTTCGCCCCCCCCCCTAGTAAATGTGTTGCTTCTGTTGAATTGTCCAGTTTAGCACTTATGCCTTCTGAGACCACAAAAAATTTAGCCCATAGACTAAATGTTCTTGCGGCGACAGTTTATGCAGATATCAACGACGAAAATGCACGCAACACTATCAAACTCATGAAATTTCTAGAAGCCCTTCCTTCAAATATTAGAATAAAATTACAGGAAGAAGGCATTAATGATTATAAAACTGCAGTTGAAAGAGCGCAAACCCTTCATAAAATTTTAAGGAATGAGAAAATTTTACATTCCTTACCTTCGGTACACAGACCAGAAAATCTCATTGAATCGCAATTAAAAGAAATTTCTGAGAAAATAAATGCATTGTTTTTAGCCCCTCCTGAGACTAAAACAGAATCTGAGCAAAAAAATTTGGAGACTAGACCAAAACATTCTGCAGGTGTTTCATGTTTAAAAAAAATTATAAGAATCGGAACTACACTAGACGTTATTCCCCACACAAGTTTTCATATAAAAAACCAGTTGTTTGTCAGTTATGTGGACGAAACAATCACGATGATCTCTCTTGTTTTAAATGGAAAAGGGCAAACACTCAAAGGAAAAATAATTACACGAATTCCACTCCACAGTTTCAGGAAAACTGAAACAGAGATACAATTTTTATGCTGATGGTGTTGTGTCTCAGTCTAATACTTCTACATCAGCAACTTTTGTTTTTGACGCTGCTTTACCTAAAATTTCAAGTGCGAGACTAGTTAATTGAGTAGGTTCACAAACTTTTGACTCCATTAAGATAGCAAATAACACCAGTACACAAACAGAAAGTGATAATGTTCAGATAATTTGTAGTGTAAACACTATGTCACCATCCCTTCCTCTTGTTAAAGCCACCATAGATATTACTTTATCGGCTGATTCTGGTAGTAGTATATCTTTACTTTCACAAAAATTATTTAATCAACTTAAACCTGTCTTGAAATATAAAAGACTTTCAACTGACGTCAATATTAAAACTGTCAATTCTGACGTCTCATTTTCCGCGTGCATCAGAACATCCATCAAGTTAAAACTAAAAACTTTTTCACATCACTTTTATATTGTTGACATACCTGAGTCTTCCAATTTTGAAGGCATTCTAGGCTTCGATTTCATAACTAGATATAATGTTGTCATTGATACTTTTAACAAGTGTCTCCATGTCAATAATAATTTCTCTGTTCCTTTAAAAACCAGTAAGGAATCTTCTGGAGAGAAACAATCAAAATTATCCAATTCTTTGAGTGATGTTGTAATAAATCAAGGTATGTTCTTAACTCGTAAAATAATATTAGAACCTCAACAACAAATATGGTGCTCTGTTTACACTTCCAATAATATCAACAATGACAGAAATTATCTATTTGAATATTTGGCACAAACAAAAGAATTAATAGGAAATGATGCCATTATTCAAATGAATAAATCATCCAATAAAAAAAGGAAAACTTCACAAACACACTATTTCTTCTCGACTCGATAACACTTAAAAACAAGTCTGAAAAGGCCATTCATCTTCCTAAACATACAAAAATAGGTCAGTTGTCTGAGATTGAGGAAATTATTGATTATCCGTCTGAAAATTCTTGCATGCAAAATAACTCGGAACAACACTTTCTAAATTTTATTCAGGCCTCTAATGAAATTTTACAAAAAAGAAAGCAGGAATTATCGACTAATGATTTTAAACTTTCTCACTTAAAATCTGACGAAGCTAAGAACCTAACTAAATTGTTACTTAATTATTATCCTGCCTTTTCCAAATCATTAGACACACTTGGTCATACTGATAAAATTGTACCTGATTTGAAATTCATTAATGATTACCCCATAAAGACACTCCTTTTCCCTCTGCCCCAAGCATTGCAAAAGGATGTTTTAAACCAAATCAAACAGTTGCTTGATGCCAAAATCATTGAACGTCATTGTTCCGAATGGGCCTGCCCCATGCTTCCTATTAAAAAGAAACCAGACGGTACAGGTATACAGAAATATAGACTTGCATTAGATCTCAGAATGGTTAATACTATAATTCAAGGTTCGTCCTATCCACTTCCAAAAATTCAAACCATTATTTCAAATCTTTCCCAATATCGTTTTTTCTCTTCTCTCGACTTTCATCAGGCATATCATCAGGCATATCATCAGATTAATTTGCCTGCAAAATTTCAAAATCAGCTCTCATTCACTACAATGTTTGGTTCTTTTCGGTATAAGAGATTAGTATTCGGATTAAAATCAAGCGCCTCAATTTTTCAAGCTTTAATGAACTCTTAACTTGATGAATTACAGTTAGAAGGTGTCTATACCTACCAAGATGATCTTATTGTTGGTGCCAATTCATATCAAGAAATGTGTGATAAGTTGGATAAAATTCTTGCAATATTAGTCAAATTTAATTTAACGCTGTCCCCTAATAAATGCACTTTTCATAAAACCAGTTTAGTTTATCTTGGATTTCACATAGAAAATCAAACTATTTCTCCTGTTCAGTCGAACATTGTAAAAATAACATCTTTTCCAACACCTACAACTAAACGTCAATTAAAAGCACTCATAGGTGCCATTACATTTTACAAATGTCTTGTTCCATCCTTTTCTGAACTTGTGCAACCTCTCATAAACTTAACTACTCCAAAAGCTAAATTTAAGTGGACAAGTAAACATCAAAAAATTATGGACACCATACAGAAGATATTCTTTAATCCACCCATGGTTAGATTACCTGATTGGAACAAAAAGTTCTATCTAAATACTGATGCGTCAAATGTTGCTATTTCTGGCGTCTTTCTACAAAAACATGATAAACAACTATTACCTGTTGCATACTTTTCAAAATCTTTAAAAGCATCAGAAAAAAAATATCCTGCACTTAAATTAGAACTCATGGCGATTCATAAATCAGTTACTGCTTTCAAATATTATTTATACAACAGAGAATTTGTAATCCTTTCAGATAGTAAACCCCTGGAAAAGTACAACAAAACTACAAACCCGGCTGATATTATCTCTCGTTGGCTCATGAATCTCTCAGAATACACATACAAATTTCAACATATACCAGGTAAAAAAATGTACTTGCTGACTACTTATCTCGCTGTAATTTTGAAAATAATCAACAGACTCTAGCTACAAATCCTGAGCTTATTCTTGATCCTCAACCTTTACCTATTGTAGATGATTATTATTGATGATACTCCACACTCCAGCGCGAGTGATTCTAACATGCATGTTAACTGCCTTATTTCTGGTACACAAACAAATCCCGACCCTTTATTAGAAATTTCGAATGAAACATTTGCTACTGAACAACAAAATGACCCTACTTTGTCTGTTGTTTATAAAGAAATCTTAAAGAAAGGATCTTCTCAAAAATTTCCTAATTACTTCATTCATCCTGATTCGAAGGTATTAATGTTAAAAAAGGAAAATATTTTTAATAACACTTTTTCCTATCACATTCTTGTTCCAAATTGACTTAAAAGCAAAGTCTTAACAATTTCACATTTATCTCATTTTGGCTTTAATAAAACTTATGAATTCTTGTCAGGTAGATATTTTTGGAAGGGTATGTATGTAGACACTTTAAACTTTGTTGCATCCTGTATCAAATGTCTTCAAACTAAACATCATCTAACTCCACCCGCACCTTTGCAGCCCACATACACTCCCAGGTACCCTGGTCATACTATCAGTACAGATCTCCTTGGACCGTTTGCTAATGGCAAATATGTTTTAACTATCACTGATCATTTTTCGAGACATATTGAACTCTTTCCACTTAATGACATATCTGCGAGTAAGGTTGTTAAATGCTTATTCTCTTACATAACCACCTTTGGGAGACCTACGGTTGTCTTATCAGACTTAGGATCCCAGTACACTTCTCAGGTTTATAACATTTTTAATGATACAATGGGCATTAAGGTATTACACAGTTCTTCCTCGAGACCACAATCAAATGCGAATGCAGAGCGAATCAATAAATCAATCAAATATTCAGTCAATATTCTTTTAAAAGAAGGTCACTCATTCGAAAATGCAGTCTTTATACACAAATCCCTTTATAACGGCTCCAAACATGCAACTACATTGTACTCTCCTAACCTTGTTAATTTTGGACGCGAGCTTTCTCTAATTTTTGATACTTTTGATCAGTCGTGCAACCAACCCTTTCTTGATAAACATATTGAAGTACACAAATTACTTGATGATTTGAGTAAGATATATCACAAGGCCTACAACAACATTAAATCTGCTCAGGATAAATGATATAAATATTACGGTCAGAAAGCTAAATTAAGATCCATTTTCTTAAAAGATATTGTATATCTAAAATCAAGTGACAAGTTTAAAACAAAGTATACTGGTCCATATATTGTCACTTGTAAACATTCCCCTGTGTCATTCTCAATTAAAAGGTTGGATGCTCCTGATAACACAGCATTTCGAGTACATATTGATAGACTTCTACTAGCACCTCCTCGTTATGGACACTTATTTGATGCATCAAGTCATATAAACAACACTAACTTTAATACGTTTTATCAACCACACACATACAATCTAAGAAAAAGAAGCTAATGTAAATTACTATTTATTATTTTTTAAGTCATGTTTTATGATACCACATATCCAACCAAAGAACTCATGGTTGTGTGCATGTTGTTTTCGACTGATTTTTAACAATATCATGGCTGGTCCATCACTGTTGCTCTGAAGATCTCTTGGGAACAATATTAGGTATCTTTGTTATCATTTAACACTTAGATATGTCTTCATACTCACTTAAAATTTTATTTACTTTTATTTTTTATTTATTTATTTTTTTTTTGCAGTACACTTAAAATTTCTTTGACAATCCTCATTAATTCAGCATTTTTCCAATAGCTAACCTCCCACTTAACAATTCGTGTACTGTAAGTCAAACATATTATAGTTAGATAAACAGATACTGTAGTTTAGAAAAGTAAACAAATGATTCATGTAGTTAAATAAAACACATTTTTTTTTCGTATATGACTTACATCATCTCACTCGATTGTGACACATTTTCTCGTCTCTCTTCACTCTAGGATTGTCTGCTCATATTAGTTGTTATATGATATACATTTTTTTCTTTTTGAATTCTTCCCTTTGAAGTCTTGTTCCCGTTCAAAATTAATGCCCTAAGGGTTCAAGCTTCATTGTGTTGAGAGACAAATATTTTTAATTGGAGTTTCGGTTCAAATTATTTTGAATTGTGATTCCAATTCACAACAATCCAATTTTTTTCCATGTAATTCGACGTGGGCTCCTTCAGAAGAACGCTAGTGCCTTCGGGGGAGCGTCACAATTCCCTCCTCATCTAAGGCTAGGCCCTAAGCTGATGCCATAATACTTGTGTTTTACACAAGATTCAGGGTGAAGCATATTTTTATGGGCGTGCTTGGAGCACCTCTTTTTTTGTCATCCTATGCTTCGGCATGAAACACTTTTTTAGAAAAAACATTTTTTATTTTTTTTTATACATCATATTACTCTTTTTAATTATTTTGAAAAATATAATGCAATTATGTTATTTTTGTGTATTGCTATTCTACAGTCATTTAGTATTAGTTTCATGTTTTGTGTATATGTTTCAAAATTTTTTACTTGTGTCATGATAACAATCAAAGCTGGAGTAATGTTTTTGGACTGTCTGAGTCGACTCAACTTCTACATATGAAAATACAGTACTAGCTTGGATCCATAAATATAAATATAAAACAAATATAGAAACTTTAGAACTTCTGACTGTTTTTGAATACAAAAGACTCCATTATCATGACAGCAACTTTCTACATATACATATATAAAAAAAAAAAACTTTTGCATTTATGTATGTTTTTATGTTTTACAATATTTTTATTCTAGCCTATGCACATTGGACAGCAAAAGTTTTTTTGTGGTGCACCGGGTGATATATATAACGATTATTTCGTTATATATTGGTTATTTTCTATTATTTCGTTAAATATTGGATATTTTCTTAAATTATTCCTTTGCACCCCCTTTCCTTTTCAATTCAAAATTAGTTTTAAATTGTCCTTCATTTCTTTTCCATCTTCCTCGCTTATTATTTCTCTAACCGAAAATCTGCAGCTGCCCAGGATTATCTGTGAGAAATACACCCACATTTTAATCAACCGTTCAAAACAATTTCCAGATGTCGGCTAATTCTGATCGAATCAATTCTTCATTACCTTATAAGAAGATCCTCTCTGTATCGCGGTTAAAATTTATGCTTACGTTTCTTTTCCCTTTCTTGACAAATCCTAAAAAGAATTTAACATCTGCGCATTAAAATCTGGTGCCCCTTCGGTGTGCTTCTTTGTTAGACATAACAACACGTGTAACATTTATCTATTGGTAACCATATCTGTTCCCCATCCCAGCCGGGCAGCCAAATTGAATTCTGATCATGCCGGCTCCATTTTAACTGTAATTTGGCGTATACTATCCATTGTGCATGGGCGAATTTGTGTATGTTGGCGATTTTCTTTCACGCCGAAAGTGGCGGTTTGTTTCTATGTACGAAGTCACTTGACTCGCTGCTCTTGACTGAAGAACTTGTAATTCTCTGTTCGGAGATTTTCTCCGAGTACTATAAGTGTACCCCCCTATTACTACATGTTTAAATAAAAAGTGACTTAGCAATCATTGTGAGGTTTTTTCGCTATCTTCACATCTAGACCTGGACTACTATGTTTTTATTTCTTTTCCTCTAAGTGTTCTACCAAAATAGCTGCTATTACAAAGCGTCCCTACATGCATGTTCGCATGAATTATGATTTCGACCAAGGTCATTGGTTTGTTTTATCCATCATGTTGCTTTAAAATTGATATTGTGGAATTTGGCGATCCTATAAATCGCTTAAAATAAAACTAGGTAGAAAAAAAAAGATGACTAATTTCTAAAAAATCCTATTAATATTCAGTATTGACAAAAACTAGTATTCAATCTTATATAATCGTGTTAAACTAAGTTGAGCTTCGTATATTTGAATAATATAACTTAATTTAAAATAAAAAAATAAGTATATAAAAGCTACCTCTTCCTCCCGGCTCTGTCGGAAGGACTTTTTTTTCACTTCAAACAAAATTGAAGAAAACAAAATTCGGTAGGAAACCGAAATAATTTTATTTATGCATTTACAAATAATAATAATAATAATAACTATGGGATTCAGTGTACTTAAAAAAGACTAACCACTGGATTCAGTATCAACTGCAAAAAAGTCATATTTGAAATCAGAAATTTTAAACAGAGTTTTTTTAAACTGAAACTTTAATGTAAGTGTAAGCATAAATTATCTTATTTCATAATTTGTAAAATGTTGTGCAGTTTAAACTCAATTGAACCAAAACTGGAAAGGAATTTTTTCTAATAAATAGGTATGAAACAGATTATTTAAATTAGTTTACCTTTCAATGGCTGTTCTGACTATATCACATAAGCATTATCTTTACATTTAAAAGTAAAAATCTTCAAAGTCTAATGCTTGAAAAAAATACTTGATTTCTTCTTTGGCTGGATAAGAATCACAACCAAAAAAAAATCTTTACCTACATATTGACACAATCAATAGCTGTTAAAAGTTACTTTTATGTTTGTTTTCAATGAAAAAAAAGTGTCTTGCACATTGATATTTTGAAAATAAATATAAAATGTAGATAACATGAATCGTTTTGAAATTTTGAAAATAGATATCAAGTATATGAAAATATAGAAAATATTAAAATTTTTGATATTTTGAAAATAAATATCGGATATATATCATGACGAACCCGGCGAATTAGTAAAAAATATTTATTAACGAATTGCAATTACGTTTCTTTTAAATTAATAAGGCAGCAAATACTTGTGTTTTTTTACAATAAACTTTGTATCAATAATTAAATAATTGGTTTTCTGTAAGCTAAGACGTTGGACACTTCAATACTAAAAATTAATTGCAACAAAAAATATTTTTTTTCTTCCAAATGGCAATAATATTTTGTTTTTATTAGTATATAATATATTACTGTGTTTTACTTAAACGGGGTGTATTTTAAATTATTTCATAAATACACGTACGATGTAATCTCTGAAAGGGAAAAAAAGGGCAATTTCAGTTTAAAAGAGTTTTTTCACTTTGCTTATTCCTTTATTTTCCTACGGTAAAATAACTTGTAATAAAATTACTTTAATACATCGATTAGTAGTAACATAGTTCAGAATAAGTTATAGAAACATTATTTTATCTTTATCAAAAAGAGTTATTGGTTGCATAAAATAAAAACATTTCTTACAAAAAAGGTATTTTAACTTTTTATAGGATCCCCCAGTAATATATGTCATATTTATTAAAATTTTCCTGTTACACTAACAAGTAAGATAAAGAATGGCTTTTATTCAATTAAAAATGACTGTGTTTAAAGTTGTAGTACACTTTTTTGCTTTAAATCAGGAGTCATTCACAAATTTAGTAGAAATATTATTTCGTCAGAAAATACTTAAAAAGAAATGGTTGAAATTAAAATCAAAATTGCAATATAAATTTGAAATATTTAATCATTCTAAAATATTAACGCAAAATATACATCCAGTAATAAACATATAAGAAAAAAAATCTTAAGTAAAATGATGATAATTTACAGCCCAAACTCTTTACAAAATTATACATACTTCAAAATATTATTGGATTACACCAATCTGAAAAAGATTTGTTGTTTAGCTTTTGATTCTTCTGTATTTTGTACCACTAAATACAAAATTTAAATGCATTTTTTTTCATAACGTACAGATTTCTAGCAAATTTTAATTTTTTTATGTAAAAAAATAATAATAATAATAATTGATTTGAAGCTGAATCCGAAAGTGACTTACATATTTAACCATCATTTTAAGATTTTCCTAAAACTGTAAATTTCAAAGTTAAAATATTGCAATTTAAAATTTAAACTCTTGACCCACATCATTGGAACTCTCATTTGTTTAGCTATGAAAATCCTAATATAAGGGGAAATTTGACAGCATTATTGACCTAAATAAAATAAAATAAAATATAAAAAAGTTTCTCATCTGTTTATTACTATCAGATTTTTGCTTCATTTAAAATTTTGACTTCTACGAATTACAAAAAATTCTAACTTTAAGATTAAAAATGAAGATCATTTTCAGATTTCGAGGTAAATGAATATACTCAAAACAGAACAACCTCATTCCTGTACGCATGCAGAAAAGTGAATTAAGTATAGTTAAAATTAATCAATTCCTAAATTAATTTTCAGCTGTGAAATTACGCTCGAAAATCTAAAATATTTAATACGTGAATTTTCGCATTGCTAAATAAGCGTAGAACCAACTTATGTGATATAAGTATTGCATTTTTAAATTTCATAACTGGGTCAGTTTGAGTGTTGTATGAACGGATTTTCTTTTGTATTATTTGTCATTTGTAATAAGATAATTTTACTAAATATAGCTTACAGGACAACAAATATTTTTTAACAAACATTTTTATTGACTGAAATCGCTTTTAAAATATGTCTTTGCCCCATTTAAAACATTTTTGTTACTGGAATTACATGGATTTGATTATTGATTACGGAATTAGCCATTGGCACCGCTGACAGTGCACAACCTGCATAATTGTTACCTTATTTTTGATAAACGAACTTTATAAACAGTTTAAATTACAGTAAATTAGGCAAATAAAATTTGACTTAAAGTAAACAATATAGATTTTTTTCTGTATTTGAACTTGATTCATTATTAGATACATTACTAGATATGATATTAAATATACAATATTAGATATACAATATTATCTGATAAAAGCAGTTAAAACTTATAAACAGTGTTATAAAAATCTGCCTCCGAATTCAACTAACATAACTTTTAACACGATTCTAGATTACAGATCCAAAAGTTCCAAGTTTATTATACAATAATAAAGCATCGTAAAAGACAACATCACGGATTTATAACACAAATTTATATATCCTAATACAAAATCATTCTACTTTAGCATAATCAGAATAATACATTCATGCTGAATACTTACTTCTTGGTCATAGTAACAACACAGTCACATAAACAATTTTGATAGTCCAAATGCCGAAATATATCACAAAGTCTTAAATCTTAATGTTTTCTAAGAGAAATTTATTACGTTATCTGACATGATAACTTCGCTTGTATTAGTTATTTCATTGCAATCACATCAAATATGGTTCATAAATATTTATAGCGAGAAAATATTGAGAATTCCATAAATACTTGAAATACTGACATTTGATTTCCTATTCATAGAATATTTTATGTTACATAAATGAAATTTATAAGGAAAGAGGAAAACAAAGAGCCAAAATCATCGGAAATCGTCGGACGGTCTTTTAGTTTTCTATCTTTTAAATATGTATTAATATTTTCTTGAATACTATTCTTTTTTTTTCAAGATACAAATTATGCCATTCAATAATAATAATTTTAATAATATTCAGTTGTACTTAGTCGGTTTAAATATTATTAATCAATTGTATGGAAAAAAATTAGATATTTCGTATTCGAGTCTTAGTATGGAATCTTCTACATTTGGATGGAATTTTAGCCTCTTAAACAATAATAATTTGAAATTTGATTTTCATTTGAAATTAAAGTAATCGATCTGATTACAAAAGCATCCTACTCTTTGTCATAAACTAAAATAGAATTACAACAAACTGCTGACGCCCTTTTATTGGGACTATATCATCAGGTAGCCATCGCCAATGTCAGATATACATCAGATAATACACAATTAAATATCACAAATCGTTCTTTTTAAAAACAGAATCTTGATATTAGAAGATAAACACGGCTGTTGTTTTCCCTTCATCATTCTGACTAAACTAGAATTAAAATAACTTGAACATTTAATATTTCTTAAAAACAAAAAACAGCTATTTTATTTCTTTTTATACGTGAACAAGCAAAATTTTTTAAATTAAAGAAAAAAAAAAGAAAAAGAAATAATAAACGGAAGTCCTAAAGTGGATGTAAGTATTGTGTACATCTCATCCCTAATGCTCACATCTGTAATTTTGACCTAGACTGACATTTTTGAGCTTTACTTTCAACGTACCACATGATTTTTTTTCTTAAGAGCTAATAAGCAGTCAAATTATACCGTACAATTCTTAACATTTCAGAATCATGTAATTTGGTTTTTAAGAAATATTACTTGGAAGTATTAAAAAAAAGAACATTGTAGTCTAATCTTGGTATAACACAGAACCCTTCCGTAAATAATATTGCTTCCATGATTAATGTCAAGTTTGAGGGACACCATATTGATTCATGTGAACGATATTATGCAACATTATTCACATTAGTTCAGTGATCACTAAATTTGAAGCGAGAGTGGGCATATCCTGCATAGGTATATGATACAGAATATAGCGTAACACACAACTTTGAATTGGTTTGTTTGGAAAACCGACTAGAGAAGGGGGCGAAGATTCGCGATTATTTAAATAAATAAATAAATATATACAGTAGAACCCCGCTAATTCGGACCCCGATAATCCGGATCTCCGGATAATTTGGATCGGTTTGGTCATTTTTTTTTCCAAGTTTGAAAAGCGATTGGCTAATTTCAATAACATTAACTTGTTTCATCGTCGTATTCTAAATAAAAAAACTTTTTCTGACATGTTTTCGGAATAATTGAGCAAAGTAAACATTATTAATGTCTGCAAATATTCAATAAGTTTAACATAAAGGTAATTTTCTGTTAGTATGTTATATTTTATTTCATTTTTTTTTTCTAATTCTCCAGACAATCCGGATTTTCGATAATCCGGATTGGGTCCGGTCCCAATTAATTCGAATTATC
Organism: Maratus speculifer; assembly: GCA_964019185.1. Taxonomy (NCBI): domain Eukaryota; kingdom Metazoa; phylum Arthropoda; class Arachnida; order Araneae; family Salticidae; genus Maratus; species Maratus speculifer. Next base: position 171,940,445 of record OZ025294.1, read on the forward strand.
GGGGTTTTACTGCATATATATATATATATACATATATATATATATATATATATATATATATATACACAAATATACGTGAGGATCTTGTAAAGTTTTATTTACAGGTGAATATTTTTTAATGCTAACCCGCACCTCTTTTTCAAAACAAAAATCTTTTACACACACTTTGACAACATTTGCAAAGAAATATATTAAAAAATGTATTTTTAAAAAATATTGATTTGAATAGAATATAAAAATAACTGCCTGTAATTAAAGCTTTACAATATCTCCAAGTATATACAATCGGAGCGTTCGTATGCCTATTTTGGAATTTTGCCCGGCAGGAATTTTTTCGGCAAAACTTTTTTCCCTGCATAAAATTTCTCCTTAAAAATAGCGAAGTTTCGCTCTTTAACTTAGACTTATTCTTATACAAAAATACATTAATAATTCTCTTGGGAAACGTCTCTGACGCGTGCAGAGCCTGTATATGTGGACCAGGACATCAAATTAACATGTATAGAACTTATCTTTAAAAAATGACAAAACTACATCGGATATAAAGTAATTTTACTTCATTGAAATTTCCTTTATGCCTAAATCACAGTATTAACATCGTATTATTTATGGATTTCATATTATCTATTTTTAAATAAATACCAAAAACATAGCTGACATTTGTAGCTTTTTGACCACTAATTTTGAAAAGAAAAGTTTTGCTTATTTATTCGTAGATTTTGTCTATTAAATAAATGAAATTTTGCATTAAAAAAATAATTGCATTCAGTAAATCGAAAAATTGTCAGCTATAACAACAACAAAAAAATATATACTTACAGGCTACAAACCGCAAAATTTTTTGATTTTCAACAGGGAAATTTTCAACACTAATTATCATTTATTTTATTCACGAAATAGCCTTCATTTTATCAAATAAAAAATAATTAACCAAGCTTTCTGCTAGAATGATTCATTTCTTAACCTTCTGAATATGTACTATATTTTAAAATCTTTTTGAACTACAAATAATCGTCCAGTGCGTCTTCTGTCATTACATGTTACAATTCATCAGGTATTTGAAACGTGTAGTATATTTATGCTTTGCATTTTTACAATTTGAATATGAAATTTTTGTAACATAAATGCTTCAAAAATCGTGTATTATCTATTTTTTCCTAAAAACATCTTGGCCGAGGAAATCGCGGAATACACAATCAGAGGCTTAGGGATAGTTACATAAATGATGTTACACATCTATTAAAAAAATCAGCATTCATGCATTTAATAATTCAATACGATACATTTATCACTCGTAATGTACAGAAATGTTTTGTACACATTTCTGTCTCAGCACTGGATTTCACCCAGTGTCAGTTTATTAGCATAATAACTTATAATAAGTTAAGCATATAAATTCTGACTTAGTTCAGCTGTCATTCGTAAATTAACTTCATATTATAAATTAAAAACATTTCCCTTAACGGGACTTTCGATACTTGTTTAATTTTAAAATATACTGAGCATTCTCGAATGTGACAGACTCATGTTATTTTATATTCGTTCTCACAGCAATCAAGTGAAAAAAATATAATGGGTTACGCGAACAAAATAGCGTAGAACTATGCATTCTAGACTAAAATAATTTTCTACTTGTTAATTTAATATATTTTTACTTCTCAATGCAAAAGCGAAAAGATCGTTTTAAATTTTTGGTATATCAGTAACTAATTTATGAAAAAAGAAAGCATAGTATGAAATGTTACTTTTTGAATTGTTTCCATAACATAAAAAAAAATACTTTACAAATTTAATTCACATTGAACCTCTTAGGGTTAGTATCGCCATTAGAAGAGAAGTGGTCAACATGTTTTTAACACGAATTTGCCTCTTGTGAAATTTTGAAATTATGCGTCACGAATCCCATAGTTTGTGTTTGTTAAACTAAAAGTGATTAGTCTAACTAAAATCTTGGTAGGTTTTGTTGGAGTAAAGTTGACAATTTTATGTATGTAACTACTGTCTGTATAAAATCATGATGCTAAAAATGATATTTCAGTTATTTTTAGATTTAATTTAATTTTAAAATGTGTGAAATTTGTTCAGAAGGAAAACGCTTATTCACACTAAATTCTTTAAGTCTACAGTAGGAATTGATTGTGTTTCAAATGTGTAGCATTCAAATGACAGCATTATAATTGTAGTAATTATATAAGACTTTTAAGAAAAATATTAATGGATACATATTATTTTTTACAAATTGATAAACTGACATTTTCGCCTTCATTTTTTAGATTTATTCGGAAGCAATAATAACTGAATACGTTATTTAAATTAATTATTTTCCTATATATATTTCATTTAATTATCATAACCACACTGAGAAACATTTGTGGAAACGTTACTCCGTAAAATTGGTGGCAGCCTTGCTGCCTCCAATTTTATGGAGTATTTTAACCTTTAAAACCGGTGTAACATTGTCATGTTACACCAGTAATATATGTTTAAATTACACCGTTGCATATGTGAAAACAATTACTCCATGAAAATGGAGGCAGCTTTTGCCGCCATTTTTACACCAATTGTATGGAGTAACGTTTCCACAAATGTTTTACAGTGCAGAAGAATCGAAAGGTTTTTTATTCTGTAAAAATCAAATTGCATCGGCTGTCAAAGTAAAGAACAATAAACTTATGTTACATCAAATATCGATAAAACTTATTTTTTATAACTTTATCAATATCGATTTTCTTTATCATCTTTATCTAAAGCTATAATAACATCATCAACTCTGACGTACCCGTCCAATAAACACTTCGCCAAGCAAATGATGGAAAAGTTTGTTATGGATTTTTTTAAAATATATTTTCTTAAAATTTTTAGAAAAATACTTATTAAATAATGTGTGCTTCCTAATGTTTTTTAACTATCCTATAAGTAATTTATTTTTCATAATGAATTTCTTTCTGCTTCATAAACAAGCACGTTTCATTAGTTTTGTTATGTTAGTAATGATTAATTGGACAACAATCATGATTACTATGATCGAAAAAGTTCTAAGGCATTAAGTAAATACTTCTCATTTTCTTTCTGGTAAAAACCTACATTTATAAAATGTCAAAATTTTGTAAATTATATCACTTAATGTAAATTTTAAAAATTAAGGTAAAAAATTAAAATTAAAATCAAGTAAGTTGAATTAATTTTTTTTTATTTTATCAAATTTATTTTATTTTTCCTTGAAAATTTTTTAAATAAATGTTTGCATCAACGTTAGATAAGGAGCGGGAAACATGTTTTTAGTATAAATTTGTAAACTGTGAAATTTTGAATCATACGTCACAAAACAAAGACATAATTTGGTAAACGAAAAGTGATTAATCTAACAAAAATCTTGGGATGCTTGGATGGAATAAAGCTGACATTTTTACGTATGTAAGTTCTATTTGTATGAAAGTGTAATGAATTTTTTTTTTATTTTGCGTGTAGAAATTAGTTTTATTTTCATCTTAAAAACTCAGAAATTTGCTCAGAGGGGGGGGGGACTTTTTTTAACATCCATTACATTACATCTTTAAATCCTTTGCACGAATATACCATGCTTCTAATGTGTAGTACTCAAATGTCAGCTTTATAATTGAATTAAATATAAAATATTTTCAAGATTGGATGCATATTATTAACTAAAAATTTATAACCTGAAATTTTTAACCTCTTTTATATGCATTATTCAATATCGGTAACAACTGAATGCATTTTTTTTATATTTCTAAATTTTCCTATCCCTAAATTATTTAATTACCATAACTAGAAGAAACAAAATGTGATTTTAATATGTAAAAATCAACTGCATCGGCTGTTAAAGTAAAATAAAAATAAACTTATGTTACGTCATATTTCGTTAAAACATACTTATTTAACTCTATTAATATTGATTTTGTTTATCAGCTTCATGTAAAGTTATAATAACATCATCAAATCTGACGTACCCGTCCAATTAAACACTTCGCCAAGCAAATGATGGAAAAGTTTATTATGGATTTTTTTAATAATATATTTTCTGAAATATGTAAGACAAATTCTCATTAAATAATGTAAGCTTCATAATGTTTTTATAACTACCCAATAAATAATTTATTTTTCATAATGAATTTATTCCTGCTCGATAAACAAGCAAGCTTCATTAATTTAGTTATTTCAGTAATAATTTAATGGGAACAAACATAATTACTATGATCGAAAAATTTCTAAGGTATTTAGTAAATACTTCTGATTTTCTTTCTGGTAAAAAACCTACATTTATAAAATGTCAAAATTTTGAAAGTTATATCGAATAATGTAAATTTTAAAATTAAGATAAAAAAAATAAAAACAAGCAAGTTGAAATGTTTTTCATTATTTCAAATTTATTTTAAGTATAAAAATTTTCCATGGTTTGTTTGCATTATCGTTAGAAAAGGAGCGGACAACATGTTTTTAGCATAAATTTGTGAACTATGAAATTTTTAATCATGCGTCACAAAACACACAGATAATTTGGTAAAGGAATAGTCTAACAAAAATCTTTGGATGGTTTGTTGGAATAATGTTAACACTAGTATGTATCTGAGTTTTATTTGTATGTAAGCTTGATGCTAAAATTTAAATTTTGCCTACAGAAACAGCCAGAACATCAAGTCATTATTCATTTAATTTTGATTGCTTTAATAATACTGATTTGAATTTCTATAAATAAATATAGAATGGTTTGCTAGTTAAATTTCAATGAAAAATATGCATTAGTGTTGTGTTATCTCCATTTTTCCCTAAGTATCAAAGTGTCTTATGAGGTGTATCAATTTGCCCCGGAGATGAGACACTTTGATACAAATGACTTTTTTTTAATTTTTTACAAATTTCATGAAAAATATTATATAAAACAACGATTGTACATTTTTATAACACACTACACAAACCTTGCTGACACCACATGGAAAAATAACTTGAAATTTTTACTTTCTGGACACCAAAAAAAAATCTTAGAATAAAACTGTATCAATGCGCACCAGTTCCCCCTATTGCTTTCCTATCTCTATTTTATTTAATTATCATAACAAGAAGAAGTAAGACGTTATTTTAATATGTAAAAAACAATTGCACTGGTTGTCAATATAAAAATGAAGAAAGAAGGAATGAAATTTATGTTACTTCATATCCTGTTAAAATATAATTATTTAACTCTATTCATATAGGCTTTCTTTATCATATTTATTTAAAGCTATAATAACGTACCCGACCAATTGATGAAATCTTTATTAAATAATGTGTGCTTCATACTGTTTTTATAACTACCATATAGGTAATTTATTTTTCATAATGAATTTCGTCATGTTCGATAAACAAGCAAGCTTCATTAGTTTTATTATTTCAGTAATAATTTATTAAGCATCAATCATGATTACGAAGAGTGAAAAAGCTCTAAGGCGAACCGATCTAGTAAATACTTTTTTTTTCTGGTAAAGCATATATTTTTTAAATGTCAAAACTTTTAAGATTATATCGAGTAATGTAAGTTTTAAAATTAAGGTAAGGAAATAAGAAAAGGAAAAGAAATATTTATTATTATTTCATATTGATTTTATCTTGAAAAAATTTCGAACGCTTGTTAACCTCATCTTTAGAAGAGCAGAGGCAACTTGCTTTAACTATAAATTTGTCTTTTCTGAGATTTTGAAATCATATGTCACAAATCACGCACTTAATATAGTAAACGAAAAATTATTAGTCTAAGAAAAATCATGAGAATCATGAGATGATTTCTTGGAATAAAATTGGCACTTTTACGTATATAAATTCATTTTGTATTACGTATGTCAGTTCTTATAATTATGCAATTAAGCGTGATGTTAAAATTCGATATTTTGCTTATATAAATCAAATTTTACTTGATGTTAAAAACTCAGAAATTTTCTTTGAAGTTTGCTTCTTTAAAAATGCATTACGTTACACCCTTCAAATCCACAGAACGAACATATTATGTTTCAAATTTGCAGCATTCAAATGGCAGCATTATAATTGTACTAAATTTAAAATATTTTTAAGAAACACATCAATAGAGCAATATTATTACTAATAAAAAATAACCGTGCATTTTTAAACCTATTTATATGCGTTATTCGAAATCAACAATAACTGAATACATGATTCATATTTATTATTTTACTATTGCTATTTGATTTAATTATCATAAATAGAACAATTAAAATAACAGTAAAAATCAATTCCATCGGCTGTCAAAGTAAAATAAATAAATAAATAAATAAACTTATGTTACGGCACATCGCGTTAAATCATATCTATTTATTTCTATTAATATCGATTTTTTTTATCTAAAGATATAATACCATCTAAAGATATAATCATAATGATTATATCAAATAATGATTATATCTTAAGATATAATCATTAACTCTGACGTACCTGCCCAATTAAACACTTCGTCGAGCAAATGATGAAAAGTTTATTATGGATTTTTTCATAATAAATTTTCTGAAAAATATAAAAAAATCATTATTAAATAATGTGTGCTTCATAATGTTTTTATAACAAAATTATATGTAATTTACTTTTTATAATGGATTTTTTCCTCTTCGATAAAGAAGCAAACTTCATTAAATTTTTGCTATTAAAGTAATACTTTATTATGAAACAATCATGATTACTAAGATCGAAAATGTTCTAAGGCGAAGGGATTTAATAAATACTTCTGATTTTTTTTTTGGCAAAAAACAGATATTTACAAAAATTGTGAAAATTTGAAAAATTATACGAATAATGTAAATTTAAAAAAAATAAGAAAATAAAGTTAAGTAAATGGAAATATTTTTCAATCTTTTAAATTTTCTTTATCTGAAAAAAATTGCGATGGCTTTTTAGCATGATCGTTAGAACAAACGCGGCATATATGTTTTAATGTAATTTTGTCTACTAGGAGAATTTTAAATCATGCATCATAAATCTTACTATTAATTTGGTGAACGAAAATAAGTAGTCTAATAAAACTCATGGGACGTTTGGTTGGAAGAAATTTGACATTTTTTCTTATGTTAGCCCTATTTGTATGAAAGCGTGATGCTAAAATTGTTATTCAGTTGAAAACTGAAATCTTTGCTCTTGTGGAACATTCACATTTCATCGTTTAAATCCACAGTACAAATTTATTGTGTTTCAAATGTGTAGTATTCAAATAAATCCATTGTAATTGTAATAATAACGTCAGATTTTAAGGAACAATATTAATGGATGTGTATTTTTATTGAAAATGGATAACCTGACATTTTTATCTTTATTTATATGCATTATTCGAAATCAGTAATAATTGAATACGTTATTTACATTAGTTGTTTTTCTATCAATATATTCTGTATTGTTTAATTATCATAACCAGAAGGAACTAAATGTTATTTTAATATGTAAAAATCAATAGAATTGGTTGTCAAAGCAATAAATAAATAAATATATAAATAAACTTATGTTACGTCATATATCGTTAAAAATATTTATTTAACTCTATTAATACCGGGTTTCTTTATCATCTTTATCTTAAAGTATAAGAACATCATTAACTTTGACATACCGATCCAATTAAACACTTCTCTAAGCAAATGATTGAAAACTTTATTATGCATTTTTTGGTAATATATTTTCTGAAAAATATATTACCAAAATTCTTATAGAAAAATTCTTATAAAATAATGTATGGTTCATAATATTTTTATAACTACCCAATAAATAATTTATCTTACATAATGGGCTTCTTCCTCTTCGATAAATAAGCAAGCTTCATTAGTTTTGCTATTCCAGTACTAATTTATTGCACAACAATCATGATTTCTAAGAACGAAAAAGCTTTAAGGCGAAAGGACAAGAATGTAAATACTATTTTCTTTCTAGTAAAAAGAGATATTTTAAAAAAATATGTCAAAATTTTGAAATTTTCATCGAATAATGTAAATTTTAAAATTAAGATTAAAAATATAAGAAAATAAAATGAAGTAAGTGGAAATATTTTTTTATTTTCTTTAATTTAATTTATTTGAAATTTTTGCCCAGTACTTTTCTAGGATTTTGTCAAAAAAAAAAAAAAAAATTCCCTGATGGCTCGGCCTACAGGCGGATTTAAATTTCGATGTTATGTACACTGTAAAACATTTGTGTAATGTTACTCTATAAAACTGGTACATCTTTGTTGCGACTAGAGTTACGATGTGATTTTTTTCACTTATATAATGGCGTAATTTAAACATATGTTTTTGGTTTGATATTACATATTAGTGTATTGTTACACTGGTCATCTTGGTTAAACCCACCATAAACCTGGTGGAAACTTGGCTGCCACCAAATTTATGGAGTAACGTTACGCAAATGTTTTACAGTGTACTTTCTTCATCAATAAAGACTAACTCAAGTCTAGAGATAAACATAGTTAAACAGTTTTATCGGTCCGCTTTTGTCGGAAAATTTTATGTTTATTTTTTATCTTGCTGATATGTTCAACGGCCTGTTGTACATCGTACGTATAATAATATTTCTTTGAAGAGGTAGGGGGAACTGGGGTACATTGATACAGTTTTTTTCTAAGATTTTTTTTGGTGTCAAGAAAGTAGAAAATTCAAGTTTTTTTTCCATGAGGTGGCAGCAAAACTTGTGTAGTATGTTATAAAAATGTACAATCATTGTTTTATATAGTATTTTTGCATGTAATTTTAAAAAAATCAAAAAAAGTCATTTGTATCAATGTGCCCCATCCCCGGGGCAGATTGATACGTTTGAGAAAAATGACGACAAAATAATACCAATGCATATTTTTCATAGAAAATGAATTAGAAAACCATTTTATATTTATTTATAAAAATTCAAATCACCCACAATTTATTTTTAAGCAATATTAAAGCAATCAAAATTAAATATATTATGACCTGATGTTCTGGCTGTTTCTTGTCTGATTGTTGGCTGTGGTAACTTTGTCATATCTAGCACTTCAACCCCAGCATTATCTTCTTTCTTATGAAAGATGAAAAAATTACCAGTTTTTCTGTTTATAAATAGGTTCATAAACCGAAAATAAAGGATAATTATATTAAAAATTCTGTTTATAATATAAGTATCATTTTCTGTTCTGCAGTTTGTTTCTCTTACTTAACATTTCGCATGTCGAAAATATTTTTTCTCTGGAGAATCGATATAAATTCGAGATTTGCCAGAATGGCGTCCTTTTCTTTTATTAGTTCTACTAGCACTAGATGCTGGGTAAGTTCCTACGTCTTCTGTTTTCAAAAATACTATAAAATGTTCTAATATAAAGAAATTAGAGCTATTTCACTTCAATAAAAACTAATATTAGAAATTTTTCGCGAAAAAAAAGGTTGGATTAAGGAGTGTATGGTAAAAAAAATAATAAAAGATAATGAAAATATGAACTATTGAAGGATTTAGGCTGTATCAATGTGCCCCGTCATAGACTGTATCAATGTGCCCCATACAGCGATTTTGAATAAAATGAGTCTCAAATCCAACACTTCACAATATATCTAACAATAAATAATGAAGAACTGATAAAGAGTAGCTGTACTTACCAGGGAGAGTATTCATTTTGGTTGAAAATACTGGAACAGTTATATAATAGCATTTCAATTGTACAACTCATATTTACTTTTGAACAACAAAAACAATAAATCACCCGTCCCATTTCATCAAACTACTGAATCATTCCAAGATTTTCTGTATGTAGTTGAATACACTAGCATCATCTTTTGGAGCTGTTGTGAAACTTCCTGTAATGACCCTGTGAGCGGTAGAGGGGGTGTATCAATGTGCCCCATGTATCAATGTACCCCAGTTCCCCCTACATCTTGCTATTTCAAATTACAAAGCACGCTAGAGTTTTAGGATTGGGATAATCATTTTCACAAGCCCAATCACATTTATAAACGTCTGTAGCTTCCATATTAAATTATTTATATCAACAATAACAAAGCACAAATATTATTACTAAGGTTACATTAAAATATAAATGTCTACATTTTTAAAATGGAAATGGATTATTAATGTTCGCAGGAGTCTTTTCTGATTTGAATAATCCACAGCAGGTTGCATAAGCTTTCAAGTAAAGTTACTATGCACTAAATACTCCCAAATCTTAAATTCTTTTACATAGTGCTACAACCTAAGTTTTCAAAGGTACAACATGGTGAGTGATACACCTTCCCCTACATCAAACGGTGATGCATAAAACAATAATCTTCTTCCAACATGTACCGTCTTTTTCACATAAAATTAAGTAAAAAAAAAAAAAAAGAACTTTTAAGCATCGGATTTTACAATTATTACCATATTCATATGAAACATCTGGATGGGGCAATCTCTAAACTTGCTTCTTTCTCAAAAATTTTAAAACTCTAAAATTTCTACTACAGTGCCAAAATTAAATGACAATCTATGCATATTATGAGGATTTTAAAGACATGAAGTCCTGTGCTTTAGTTTTTGAAATAAGAAAGTTACGGATAATGGAAAAAAATAACATAAAATTACCATCTGTTGGATGACTGAAACGAAAACATAAACAGCAATAATATTTATCAACCTATACCTGAATCTGAAGTTTGTAAAATTCATATTTTAGTTCTTCAGATAGAGATATAGAATGAATCGGGAAAAAATCACTATAGCAGCGTTACCTTTTGGGTAATTGACTCCAAAACAACACAAAACTAGTTCATATCGCATTTACTGATTCTAAAGTTGTATGAAAATTCGTGCATTAATTCTTGAAATAGAGCATATTGTGGAAATCGCAAAAAATATACCATACCAACACCAACTCTGGAGAAATTTACACTCAAAAACTAATCAGCATCAATCTGTATTAGAGTTACCTGAAAATAAATTTTTATTGAATTGCGTAGGTTAGATCTTGTAATAAAACTATTCCGAAAATCGTGAAAAGTGTAGCGTAGCACGCCATTCGTTTTATTTTTACCAAAAAATAAACAGCATCAATTCTTGTTTTAGAAATCGGAATCTGAAGTTTGATGGAAATCCATGCATTAGTTATTGTGTAAATCGTAATATTAGTTATTGTGTGATATAGCTATTGTGTAAATCGTAAAAATGCATTATAGCAGCTGTACCTTTTGAGTTGATTGCACCAAAAACAAATTGGCATCCATTTATAGCAGGATATACATGAATATATAGTTTTATTAAATTTTATGCATTAGTTCTTCAGATCGAGTGCCCACAAAATTTATACACACACAGATCGTCTGTCAGACTCACATATTCACTCACAGACAGCTCTGTGAAAATACGTTTTTTTCGGATTCCTGAACCCTAAAATATGCAAATTTGTGAAAACCCGGAATTCGATCATTTTCCATAAAATTATCTTTAAAAGAGTCAAATTATTTTTACTAAGCTGTCCTATGTTCAAATATAATAGCGTCATATCAGCAAGTAAATACTTTATATAAGCAAACAAAAAATACACACACACACACGCATATATATACATATATATATATATGATACTTAGACGTTATATACATCTAAGTATCATATAGACTCCATAGCTATATACGTGTTACAGACATGTCATGTATGTAATTATCTTTTGAACCTATGCATCTGAAATGTCACATGCTTCATATAAGATTTTACTGTTCTCTATGTCTTATAATTTTAATGTACATCTTAACCGCTTAGCATTTCAACATCGGAGGATAATGTAACAATGTAGTTACGTTTCTTTTTAGATGAATGTAATAAGCACTTTTAACTGTTGATTATATTAATATCTTTACAAAGAATGAAATGCGAAGCATTTACCACCTATACATACGAAAATTATACACACTATGTATGACTACAAATTGACAATTTGTTCCTGAGATTAATATAATGATCTCAATAGCTCTTATAAGTGAAAAGTGCAAATATATTAGAATGTCTTAAATTTCATTGTTCATTCATATATAATGTTGCTATTAATCTATTAGATTTCAAACTTCAGATCGTATAATAGCATTATTAAAACAGAGGTATACAGAGAAAATGTCATGTTTAAACACAATAAAATTTTAATTCAAAATCTTTTAAAACATTTATATTATTTCAGGCAATATTCAGGATATAAAAATTCATTATTTTTTCTTTAAAATTCCACATATACTGGTTTTGTTTTAAAAACGGCATCTTATATCATGCATGCTTTCGCATACTATGCATTAAAGATGAGGGGCTATATCCATTTATCCATTGACTGCTGTCTATATAATAAACACAATATGGCACGTACAGATTTGGATGCAACCTTTTTTTTTTCGCTTCATTTAAGGAACAACAGATTTTGATTTACTCTGGCGACGATCAATTTCATAATTTTCAGGCTATGTTGTAAGACTTTACAAAAGTTGCTCTATATATTTAACTAACACAATATGCAAATGAAATTTTAAAAGCATTTACGCAAGCGCAATGAAAATTTGTGTGTGTACAACGGCTATAATGTTATTTGTAATATTTTCGGAATAGAACATTATTTTATATTATGAACTTTGCAAATAATAAGCAAAAACACTTGTACAAATTTTGGATTGTTTTCATAAAATCCTTAATTTCTCTACGAGTATACAAGATGTGCCCATCAAAATGATCACAATTTATAACAATAAGCCATTTAATGATAATCTACAGTTTGAACGTTTTTTCTACATTAGTTTTGACAGAGTTATCCAAAAGATATTCGTTTTTTTCAATTTGTTGACAGTCTCCCATGGAGTTTCGGGAAAAAAAATCATGACGGAAATGTATGACCTGTATTATTATGTCTAGTCACTTAGAGTTTCAGGATAATTCCTCATGTATTTTTCTAGATTTTTAACAAAATGTCTAAAATAGTATGTTGACGATCATGTTTGGCCATATAGTATATGTAAAGATATTTTCTTCAACGTAATTATACGTATATTCAACGCAATAAAGTCACAACCTTCATTATCTTGTAAATTCATTTAGGTAAATAAATTAGAATTTTAACTTTTAATTTGTTTTACATTTTAACTTAATCATTAAAGTAATTTATTTAACTGATTATCATATATATTAAGATGTAGTTTTTGAGCTTCATATAAAAGTCATTTTCATAACATTTAGAAAGCAACTCGAGTTAACTCTACGTAATCTATCGCTGTCTTTATCTTCAGGAAATGATTTCTTTTATAATAAAAACAATATTGAAGAAAAGCTTTTGATAATTTTTGCCAAAAGATTTGCAGAGGTCTACTCTTTTGATGCAGTTTAATTTTCATGTCTATCCATTTCCCTTTAACTTTAACAAAAAAAAATTATTTTGTTTTGTAAAATAATTTCTGATATATATATCTATTTGATCTTCTGTTTCTAATATTTTGCTAATTATATTTGTAAAGCAGACAGAATTAGGTACGTTATCATCGGCTAAATTGGGTTTAATATTTGAAACGAATACTTTATTTATATAGTCAATCGATTTAAATGGCTATTTGTAATGCAAATATAAATCTATCTATAGAGAAATGATATAAATATAAATAAATTTTAAAAAGATAATGTTTAAAAATATCACATACATTTTTCGTTAATTTTAATTGTTCATTTTAAGTATGTAAACAACAGGTCATTTGATTTATGCCAAATGGAAAATTATTTCAAGTAAAACGGGAATTATCTCAATAAAATAAACACAATATGAATCACACTAAAATGAATTAAAGAAAAATTTAAATAGTTTTAAATAAAAATCCTGGTTTAAAATGTTTTTGTAAAACATGAATAAAATTCCATGTACATGGCTGCCAACTTCTACGGTTATTTGAAGTTAAATAAACATTTTAGAAAGAGAAATTTTACTTAATAATTGACAAGATGTATTATAATACATAACATTGAATGCGTTTGGCATACATTTTATTTAAAAGATTTTGTGGTACCAAACGTGTTTAAATGATTTAAGAAGGCGTAGAAGTTGGTAGCTCTGTTTGTATATTTAGTGTCGAAAGGACATATATGTCGACTAAATTTGTTAATTACTATAAAAATACTTTTTGCTGGAACATCCACAAGTAACAGTTTCAAATAAGTATTCAAATTTATAGTTTCTTAAAAAATAATCATTTCTTTTTTATTCAAATTTCTTTCAAATTTTATTTCACCCACTAGCCGTAAAAGTTATTTTTTCTGAAAATATTTTATTTGCTAAAACCCCGACAAATGGAATTAAAATGCAGTTTACATGATTTAAGTTACTAAGAAATAAATGACAAAAAATAATGTGCTTGAAATGAGAATATAATATTGAGGGCTTCGATCGGCAGCATTATTAGTCAAAAATGTTTTCAATAAACTGTAAATTTAACTGGTTTCATAATGCAACTAGCATTATAAAAAGTCGAAATGTTTGCTATGAAATTTGATTGGCATTTCAGAAATTCGAGAAAAAGCTACAATGCAATTTTTCTATAACTCCATTGATGTATATAACACATTTTTTCAAATATTGAGAGGATCTACTCCCTACAGTCGGTGGTTTGCGTGCGGCCATATTAAATTGGACTCTACTATGGACTTTGGACTGAGATTCCACTGCGTGTATTCCACTTTGAACTCTAAAAACACTTTAATTTAATGAGTTTTTAAAATATTACTTATGCCAAATTATAATTAAAAATTCAATGGCGATCGCCATGCAAACAGATTTCCATTCATTTTCTTTCTACTGAGGGATTTAAAAATGCATCAGCTGTTGCATTCATGAGTAATTAAATAATATCAGTTAAACATTTAAAAATCAGTTCCCATATTTTTTAACAACGCTATAAGAAAATAATTTTTAAAAACACATTTTATATGTGTAGATAAAAATATGGCGTAATTTTTACAAAACTTTTCTATATCACTTTCAATATTAACATAAAAATATTATTTTGATATCTTTTTATATGCGTTGCAATAGAATTGGCAATATTAGTTAAAAAGATCATTCCAAATATCAAATGTCTCATGTAAATGTATTTTTAAATTTAGTATGTTTGGCAATGGTACAATTTGGCAAATTTTAAATAAAATGTATTTTTCTCCATTTACTGCTATGAACACATATTAATGAATTCCTTATTGTAAAGCTTTCTTCTTTTTTATACATTGTAAAAAAATTCGTAAATTATGTAAATTCTTCAATTATGTAAAAAGGTTTTTCACGCAGAATTTGCCGACTTGGTTCAAATTTTGGATATATGTTCATTCTGATAGAATGCTTCCCTGGTTTGTTTTGGGGTTTAATGATAGGTATAAAGAGAGAAAATTAGGGAGCCATTCCTTCCACTTAATTTGTTTTTGAGGGACATTAGTCCTTAAAAAATAAGGATGTAATATGCAATTAACTTGGATATCCTGTAAGCTCAATGCCATCAGTTTAACGAGGCATTATTCTTTCTATTAAATCTACAGTCCTGCTTTACGCTTTACGTATACGAGTCGCCATTTGGAATAAGTGGCACTGAATGCGAATATATAAGAAAGCTGTACTTGCTCATGCGCTTATCTAAAGCAATTTTAGTTACTTTTTATGTTCCATCTTGAACCAACATGCTCCAATACTTACATTTGAAACTATTAAATTTATAACTGGTACACTCTTTTTATGGCGACCCTGTTTTTAGATAACAATAAAAAATATGTAAAATTGAATGTATAAACACACTACTATTATTAATAATAAACTAAAAGACTATTACGCATGAAATTAATCACTAATATTAAAAATTATTTACTAAAAGTTGTATTTATATACACAACAATTAAAAACACTTAATTGAAAACATTAAATTGAATCCACAATCAACATGTTCGGCCAACCTGTGGTCTTTATCAGGTTACACAGTACATTGTCATGTGACCTTTATGAAGGCCACAGTGTTGCCGAAACTTGTCGGTTGTGGATTTTTTTATTGATTTGAGTGTTTTTAATTGTTTTGTAGATAAATTCATATTTCAGTAAAGAATTTTTACTATCAGTGGACAGTTTTTAATATTTAAAAAATAATTTATATCCTGACTAAATAATAACTTTATAACTGTTTTATGTATGAATAAAAATAATTATTCACAAAATAACGTAAATATTATTATGTTTCTTAAAAACCCTCCACTGTGTGATAAAATTGAAAACGTGTCTATGAAAAAGCTAACAAAAAATAAAATAAAAAACTCTTAGAAAGCAATTTGAGAAATTTAAAAAAAATGTTATTTTTAGCCTCTTTTACCTGTCAAATAACTTTAATTTTCACAGCTGCTTTAGTTACGAAAAATGAAAATTATATGGCTTTCTATTCAGCAGTGTTTGAAAAAATTAGTCTTAAAATTAAATATGCTTTTTATGATAACTAATTTTTTAAAAGTCCTTAAAGAAAACACATTTTCTCCTAAATTATTAAAGCTAGATTCTTTCTAACATAAGAAAAAAAAAGTTAAACTCTAAAAACCTGCTTTAATCCCCCAAAATTATTTTTTATTATATCTTTTGCAGTAAGTAATAGGTGAAACGAAAGGGAAAAATATCCATTTTTATTTGTTTTACAAAATTGATGCATTACATAATATAACATGAACCTTTGATAATGTGAATTTGCAGGACTTTCACATAAATCCGATTAATATTTTTTTACAATATTTATAGCCTAGAAATACTTTTATGTTACTATAAATTAAAATTATCATTAAGAAGAAAAGTTACATATACATATATATATATATATATATATATATATATATATATATACACAATTTTATTAAAACCATTCAATTAATTTTTAAAAAAATGAAGAAACAAATAAACAGTTTTTTACAGACCAATGCGCAAAATGCTACAAAAAGAAATGTAAAAAATGTATATAACAAAACCAAAAGAAATTCCATATCCCCAAAATACATGGAAGTCTTCATCAGGGAGGCCCCTCCATGTAGGGGTAAATAAAGAGAAGTTTCTGAAAGGATGTAAGCTCATAAGCTAAATTACATCCTTAGCCCCCAACTTCTCAGATTTCAGAAATCAAACTCAAACCTTCAAAAATATAATAAATATATACAAAATTTTTTTTTAAAAATACCAAAGGACAAGACCAAAAATTACACAAACAAAAAAGGAAAATAACCTACAAAACTAAATATAAAAAATAAAATTGTAAAATACAAACCTCCAGGAATACAAAACCCTCTTCAGCTAGTGGGGCCATTCACTAGCGCTTCAATCTCGCCCTAAATAGAGCGAGATTGAAGCGCTAGTGAATGGCCCCACTAGCTGAAGAGGGTTTTGTATTCCTGGGGGTTTGTATTTTACAATTTTATTTCTTATATTTAGTTTTGTAGGTTATTTTCCTTTTTTGTTTGTGTAATTTTTGGTCTTGTCCTTTGGTATTTTTAAAAAAAATTTTTGTATATATTTATTATATTTTTGAAGGTTTGAGTTTGATTTCTGAAATCTGAGAAGTTGGGGGCTAAGGATGTAATTTAGCTTATGAGCTTACATCCTTTCAGAAACTTCTCTTTATTTACCCCTACATGGAGGGGCCTCCCTGATGAAGACTTCCATGTATTTTGGGGATATGGAATTTCTTTTGGTTTTGTTATATATATATATATATATATATATATATATATATTACTCAGATTAAAATCGCAAATTAAACAGTTTGCCGCAAAAAGTTTTTTTTTTCGATTTATAAATTGTGAATAATAACCATCATTTGGAATCTTTTTCATTACATTCTGTACATATATCATAAAATATTGGTGTAAGTTGAACACTGGATATGTAATTAAAAAAAAAGTTCCAAAATTTAAAACAGGCGATTTTCTAAAATTTCAAATACTACAGAACAGTTTTTTTTTCGTTTTACATTTACGATTTAGGACTTTCAAATTTACTATTTGGGTAATTTTATTATAGGTTTAAAAAGTATTTAGAGTTAATATAATATGTTTAAAAATTTTAATCACAGCATGAAATAACATTGTATGTTCAGAAAAATATTCATTTACATTGATATTAGCGCAAGGAAAATTTATTTATTACTAGCTGACCCGCCCGGCGTTGCCCGGGTCCGTGGTAATAATATTAAACGAACCTGAAATTTGTGATTTTATCTGTAACTCGAAATACGTGACTACTGACTGTGAGAAAAATCTGTCAAAAAAATAAACAACTAATTTTTAGAGTAACAAATATTCAAAATGACTTCAATTTGAAACGGGGGAGGAAATATGTGTCCAACAACTGCTTGAGTTTCGCGTTAATATGTTGATTTTTATCCGTAAATATCACTGTTCAGTCACGTAACTTTTTATTTTTTTTACATCGAAATCCTAAGTGAAATATTTTGATTTAAAAAAATTATACACTCCTAGTTCCGACTACACCATGATTAAAATCGATAAGCAATGATTAGGTAAATGGTTAGTATATAGTAATGTAGTTTCAGAACCAAAGTACAAAATTAAGTATACTTTAATCAAAACATGTGTAATGTTCACCCTGTGGATAAAATCCTAACCGTAACTTAATTTTACTATAATCCTAACCTATCTGTAATCTTACTGCAACTTAACCAGCTTAAGTTGCAGAACCTAACAGTAACTTAGATACATCATAAATGTAACCTAATCGTCACCTTATTGTAACATATCCGTAATCTGATAGTAACCTAACTGCAATTTACCTTAACCTAACTGTAACTTAATTATAACCTAACTATAATGTAACCGGAATTTTAATCTAACCTAAGACTAACCATAATATAATTGTAACCTAAATGCAACCTAACTGTAACCCAAATGTAACCTAACCTTAGCCAAATTCTAAAATTAATAATAACTATAAACTAACAATTCCAACCGCGTACATGCTACAAAGTACTCCAGATCCCATTTTCACCACTACGGGGCGCAGTATGCTTTGTAGGAAAATCCGACACGGATCACCACCACTTACGGTTGGATAGATTAGGCGTGCAATGCATGATTTGCAGAATGTTAAAGTTTCACTTTACATCACCAGAATGAGCAGTTTTTCGTAAACAAACCTAAATCCGAACGATACTCCGATTATCATTCTTTCCGTAGATATATTACCCAACGGGGTGGGGATACCAATAGCAATTTAAGAAATTTATTGAAATTTCTATTCGGAAATAATGATAACCATCACTCAATTAAGAGACCAATATTAATCAATAACAACCTCCTACACGGCTAATTGCTGCATAATTTATCAAGTAGAATGTAAGCTGTGAAATATGCTCTGTAAAATATGTTAGTTCTACTTTTCACCTCCAGTAGCTCATCAATACCTTAACAAACATATATCCGAAGGAAACTCCAGTATTAAACTTATTCGTATAGATATATTAGTCGAGAGGGTGAGAAAATCCAATAAGAATTTAAGAAATTTAGTAAAATTATAGCGGAAATAACCACTTCTTATAAATTAAGGATGAAATATGTTCTGTACGAATATACTACACAAATTCCCACTACCTATAGCACTGTATGGCAGGTGTGCGTTAAACTCGGAACAATTTTTTGTATTTAAAAAGAAAAAAAATAGAGCAATGATAAAATGTGTTTAAAAATATCTTTAAAAATAAAAAATAATGCATCAAGCACAGATTATGAAACACTATCCAACACATTCAGAATAATGTAAAAAACTGCACCGTTTAAAAAATTAAAATATTACATCTCATTTCACCATATGAAAATATATTAAGCATTTCAAAACAGAATTTCAGCTGTTCCCATCTGCATTCGGAAAATGATCCGAAACTTTTAGCAGCCCTGTATGTGACACATAGATTGATATCTATTAATAACATGCATTCAAAAATTTAATTCATTTAAGAGATACACATATTTCAGTTGAAAATTCCCCTTCAGCAATATCCTCTAATAAGGGGAATGGTATGCAAATAATTTTGTGCTGTTCTGTTTATGATGTATAGAATTTATATGTAAAGGATAATATGGAAAAAACTAATTACATTTAGAGGCGCATACGAATTTTAAAACGCACTCTCCATCAATTATTAAGGAAAAAGAGTACTGTAAACGTTTCTTTCGTGTGTCCCTTTAAATTAATAAAAAATGTGATAAATGCTCTGTTTTAACGTAACCGTGGTTAAATCCATTGATTTATATTAGTTTGAATAGATTAGAAATAATGTAATGTCATTAAAATACTCTCCAAACGATTTTTCTCCATATACCCTAATCGAACTCTTTTGAATATCCCTGTAAATGAATCATTTGTCATACATGCTTCATATGGAATACCAAGCTTGCTTTGGTGACCTTAAATAAGCTTTATCAATTGCATGAAAATCCGAGTATATTTACAGGAATTACAGCGAGGACAGACGGACAGACAAACCGAATGCATAAGTACTTTTCAACTTTCTCGGTAAGTGCTAAAAAGACAGACGTTTCTTAAACTACGAAAATTTATTATAATCACGAGGTAAAAATCTTCGATTACCGCTTCTAAGTCACCCAATATTTCTTTATCTTTAGAAACATCAGAAAAATATTTATTTTCCGTCTACAATTTATTTAATACACAAAGCATTTCAAAACCGAATGTCAACTCTGTATATGATAGAAGAGATTTGTACATATTAACAACATGTATTTCAAAAATTAATTCATTTAAGTAGTACATATATTGCAGAAAATTTTCCTTCAGCAATTTCCTTCAATAAGAAGAATAGTATGCGAATAATTTTGTGCAGCCCTATATATGAGATGTAGAAATTATATATAAAGTGTAGTATGTAAAAAATTAAGTAAATTTAAAAGTGCATATCGAATTTTAAAACATACTCTCCAGCAATTATTTCACAAAGACAGTATTGTACCTGATTTCTTTTGTGTGTCCCTGTAAATTATTAAAAATTGCTATGATTTGTCTATTTAATTTAATATTAGTGAAAGCAAGGAATTTATATCTGTTTCAGTACATTTGAAATAGCGTTAAAATACTCATTAAAATACTCTCCAAACAAATTTTCCACATATATCAAAATGTAATCTATTTTTTTAGAGTCTCTGTAAATGAACCAATATTCGTACGTATTTCGTATGCAATTTCATGACCCTGGTAAATAATACTAAATAAGATTTGCCGATTGCATAAAAATCCGAGTATATTTACAGAAATTAGGGTGTGGACAGGCGGACAGACAAACCGAATGCATAAGTACTTTTAAACTTTGTTGAAAAGTGCTAAAAAACACCTCTGATATTAAAAGAAATTATATCATTAATATTATCGAAAATGAGAATGTAAATTATATTTAAAATATTGCTATTCGCAACAGCAACAGAAAGCATTCGAATGTAAGAAATTATTTTTGCCCAATTTCTAATTTTTAGTATTAGAAGAGCCAGTAAGATCTTTTCTGATCTTTTAATTCGTATTTAAAAAAACATATGTCTTGCTATTTAAATAGATCAGTTTCAATTACGCATGTATTATTGCTCAACCAATCAGAGTTAAGGAAAAACAGAAAGATGAACAACATGAATTCCAGGTTGTGAAGTTCGTTGCTAGGTTCTGACGTCATTTGAACGTCATAATCATCATCAAAGCAAGTATTTGAACTCCGTGCTAAAATTTAAAGTTTAGGTGAAAAAACAGTCACTTTTGAAAGATTAAGTACTCAAATTCGTTTATTTTTTCTGTCTCGGTTTTTTAAATTCTTTTTGTGAATGTTTTATACAACCGACCAAACAAAAGCAAGCGCAAAAAAGAAACGTGTTTTTTATAAGCGACTCTGCATGAACCAACCAACCGAAAATCAGCGTAGAGAAGAAAAGGAAAAAAAGGCATGGTTTTGATGATAGTGAGTTCTACTTCGTAATTAATATATCTGAAATTAATCAAAATATTAAAATTCTGAGCTTCAGGTGCATCAGGAGAGATGTTGGGCTATTCTCATAAAAGTTTTGAGCCTCGTAAGTCCCGTAGATTTTGCTAGCCATCGCAGACACACACACACAGAGACAGAGCGATTTGTTATTTTATTAATATAGATAAAAGGTTTTTTTTCGAAATTTAATTTTAATAGACTTTAATATTCAATAAAATTTAATATTGTTTTTTATAAGACTTAAATTCAGATAATTTCCATGAAAAAAGGTTATTTCCATCTTAATAATGGCATACAAAACAGTTTTATCTGAAATAGTTTTGTAACTTAAAAGCCGTAATTTTGAAACTCAGACAAAAATGTGATGTTTTGATAGTAGTAGTGTTGTTTTAATTGGCTTGATAATTTTTTATGTTGAAATTTATTTAATAAATAATGTGAAATTTTGAAGCCCTTAAAAATTTCCTCTTTTCTACAGAGAATGTCAACGTTCAAGGCTGTGAAAGTCATTTTTAATGGAAAATGAAATGCCAGTATGTTTGGAGTGCTATATCTCAAACAAGCGACATCCCAAAATTCTTTTGGCATAAACTATTACTATAACACTACCTGCTTAATAAATGTTATTTGTTTCTATGGGACATTGTTGCTTTACATTGTTATGTTGTATATGCAAGAAAAAACAATTTTAAGATAGTGTCTACACTGTAAAAAGAGGTCAATCAACTAAAAAAAATTTAGTGATCCTTGTAAATACTAAAAATTTTATAGTAATCTTACTCGGTTACAAGGAATCTGTAAGAATTATTAGAAAAAAGCCAGCAACGAATAGAGTTAATAGTTTTACATTTTTAATAGCTATTACTAAAACTCACTTGGTGTGGCCGTGATAGTCTTTTGGTCATAGCACCGAACTCCAGGCTGAAAGTACTTAGGTTCGATGCTGGACGCCACCAAATATGCACTGAATGTAAGTACCCGTTAAGTAAATTGATTATGAAAATCCTATCGTAGCAGTTAGCATAGGTACTGATCTCTGGACTTTCCCTCCCCTTTAGAAACATGCCAAAATAGAGTAGGTAGCAATATTTGGTGCTGTCATCTATTGCGGCTTTTCCGAAAATCTTCCACAAACATGTAAACATAATCAGTTAATATTAAGGATTAACAACTGAATCTTTAGTCTGATGGAAGTCCGTGCGTTAATTCTCGAGATAGAGTTGTCGTGGAAATCGTGAAAAATCCAGCATAGCAGCGCCGTCTAGTGAGCGATTTATACTAAAGTGTAAACAGCATCATTCATACCAAAGACTAACAGAATCTGAAGGTTGCTGGAAACTCGTAGTTTTTAAAATATAGCCATCGTGTAATACGTAAAAAAATGCAGCATAGCAGAGCCACATTTTGAGCGATTTACATCAAAAACTATTCAGCATCATTTAATATTAGGAACTACCTGAATATATCTTTTTATTATGTTCCGCGCGTTAGTTATTGAGATAGAGTGAACACAATTTTTTATATCACATACAGGCAGACAGTCAGAGTCACCGACTGACAGACAAACATTTTGTAAAAGCATCTTTTTGGAATATTTGGGCCCTAAAACGAATAAATCGGACGAAAACCGTAATTCGAAAATTAAATTAAATTTAATATTAAAAAAAACTAATGAAAATAGTTCGGAGGCTGATTATCTAGATTTAAAAATAAAAATTTAATAGATAACGAAATGCAAATTTCTATTTATGATAAACGTAAAAGCTTTTCTTTTACAGTTATTCAGCTCGTACACTGGTCCTCCAATATTTCAAAACAAATCTACATTAACATTATAATCAGCCAATTTTTCCGATTTTATAAAATCTGTTCAGAAAAATATCTATTTCATAGTGAGCTTTTTCAATTTAGAAGTGATCTTCATTATAAAAACAATATTCTTCTCAAGTACATAATAAAGTACTCTGATTTTGCAGATTCTCTACATTTTTGATCGTTTGCTACTCAGTGACAGCTAAATGACTTGTATTACCTAAAGCCTGCTTAAGGACGGTTTTATGATGCTGAGCTGCATTGGGTGGCAACAGACCTGGATTGTTTTTGGATTGGTTTGGAATACGGTTTCTACTTTGTTCTGTTTAATTTGTTTTGAGTTGTGGCATTGCAGCTAAGTTGGAGATGTGGTTTTTATTCAAAGAACATATTTTTGCATCGTTTACAATGTTCCAGGTGAGACATTCGTTTACTAATGTGGCGTAGGGTCCGGTGGGGGAGCGCGTGAATTATAGCCATCGGGTGTTTATCATCGGATTTTTTGCTATTCACCGCTCTGGCCGAAACCCACTGCCACTTAAATATATTTTGTTTTTGTAAACTAGAATGTTCGGCTGCTTGTGTCTAATAAGACCTATCGCTGACGAGGCTGGCATCCTATTGCTTTTGTATCTTGATTGTTGAATTTTTAATTTTAAGGGAGTTTTGTTTTGTGAGGGGGGTGTGCTGGTTCTTTCTAAATTGATAAATTTGAAATTATATATATATATATATATATATATATATTCTGATAAAGAGCCTGGATAAAACTTCAGAGTACAAAGATATTTTAAATGAAATTATTGTTTTACATTGTTGCTTATTATTTTTAACCACCTTTTAAAAAAACAATGAATATTTTAAAGTTTATATCATAGATTTTATGTTCGAAAGAAGGTAAACATTGCTTCTTCTCATATGTTTTCATATACAAAAGACTTTTTTTTATACGCAATATCTTAAAATATAAATGATTTTAAAACAAAATTTTTAATCCGATAAAATATATAAGTATTTTGTTTCATTTTATATATTTTAAAAAATTGCAAGTATTTTTTGCCATTTTATATATTTAAACAATTGCATATAATTTCCTTCATTTTATATATTTTTAAAAATTGCAAGATACAGAATTAGTCTTAATATGGTATAACGATTATTTCGTTATATATTGGTTTTTCTTAAATTATTCCTTTACACCCCCCCCCCGTCTCTGTTCAATTCAAAAATTAGTTTTAAGTTGTCCTTCATTCCTTTTCCATTTTTCTTGCTTATTAATTCTCTAACCGAAAATCGGCAGCTGCTTAACTTTATCTGTGAGAAATACACTCACATATTAATCAACCGTTTAAAACTATTTCCAGATGTCTGCTTTTTCCGATCGAAGCAATTCTGCATTACCTTATAAGGAGATCATCTCTGTTTCGAAGTTAAAATTTATGCTTACGCTTCTTTTTCCTTTCTCGACAAAACCCTAAAAAGAATTTAACATCTGCGCAGTAAAATCTGATGTCCCTTCGGTGTGCCTCTGTGTTTAGACAAAACAACACGTGTAACATTTTATCGTTTGGCAACCTTTCATTTCCCATCCCAGCTGGGAAACTAAATTGAATTCTGATCTTGCTGGCTGCATTTTAACTGTTATTTGGCGTATTCTATCCATTGTGCATGGGCGAACTTGTGTATGTTGGCGATTTTCTATCATGCCAAAAGTGGCGGTTTGTTGCTATGTATGATGCCACTTGACTCCCTGCTCTCGTCTAGTAAAGTTGCTAAGAAACTGTTCGGAGATTTTTCTCCGAGTACTGTATGTGTGCCCCCCTAGTAATACATGTCTAAATAAAGAGTAACTTAGCAATCATTGTGGGGTTTTTTCGTACATCCGAATCTGGACTACTATACGTAATCACGCTTCTTCTATGTATTCTAATAAAATTAGCAGCTGCTACCAAACTACGCTACAAGAATCTCCATTACAAAAATAACTGGTACCGTTTGACTCTTTCGTTCTTCCCCACATAAAAAAAAAAAAAATATGGAGGGGGGTACAATCAACTGCGACGTTCCGGCGGATGTGATGCTTTTTGTTTCTTCTTTTTCTTCTCTGCATCCCCCGGTAGAAAATGCTATTAGTCTTGCCTGCTAAGTGTCAACTGAAAAAGTACAGAGCTGTTCCCGTCCTGAAATTCCTTTGCTGGACACCCCCTTTTCCTCCCCTGTGTGCTCCATCTCAACTGCTTCGGAGGGTCTCCCCTCGAGATTCCATATCCTAAAAGAAATCTGCGGCTGATTGTCACCTGAGCGCTGGGTGCCCCTTTGTTTTCATCTCCTCGCATCGTCTGTGTGATTGACGTGTTCATCGCAGCCAGATATCATCGAGGGCTGCATGTGCTCATTTTGTGCTTCTATACCAGTGTGTTTTGTGTCTTTAGTGAACGTAATCTACAGAAAGTTCATATAGCCTCATAGAAAATTTAGTGAATAACAGTATTCCTGTGGTGTTAGGCATCGTAAAGTCGTTCATCGTGCAAAAAAAAATAGTGATTGTCTTCAATTCTGAGAAAATCCATCAGAAATAATTCAGCGTTTATATCAGTTAACAGTGCACAAAATTAATAAATAAATAAATAAGAGAATTACAAAAATTCTCTAAATGAGGTGTCACCACCTTCGATAAATGCATATTCAATTACCTGTTTACAATATAAAATTTCTGCTAGTCTTCTGTGATAAAAAAAAGAGAAAAGTGCACAACAACGAAAATCAACTTCGAAATAATCTACATTTTGAACGTGAGAGCAGATCGTGCCCCATTTCCCTAAGTTTTTGTGTTATTAAATTAGTAATCATTTAATTATTTTTTTAAAACTAAATCAGTAAGTCAACCCACCTACTTTGTTTATTTCATGTTCTGCTTTCACATTCAGGACACAACGGTCAACATTTATGTTCTGTATAGAGCATTAATATAATCCTGTTATTGTGTTTTTGCAAAGATTTTTAATTTGCGAAAGCACGGTAACTGTTGTTATTTCTAGTTATTATCTTTGCTGACATTTTATGCAGTTTTTATCAATTATTTACATTTATGTGCTATTGTTTCATATTTTACATCCCACCCCTTTTTTTGTTTTTTTAATTTGTATTTAGATTTTCTAATATGCTTAAATGTGTTTAACCAGTTTTGAACTTTAATTACAAGGTTAAAATAAGAACATTCTTTTTCATCCAAAAAATATAAATAAATCGGAAGGTTTTAAGTTACAAAAAAAGGAATTTTTTTTCCTAGTGTAAAGAAGTTAAAGGATTTTTTTTTGCTTGCTTACTAACAGTTTGTGGTGTTTTTATATATAGTTTTCTTTGCTTTATTATCTAAAGTAAGTACTTTGTTAAAGTGAAGGAATATATAGATATATGTTTCAAAGTGTAATTATTTTGTTATTTTATTTATTTTATTTTCTAAATGATTTACCTGTTGTATGTGCTTCCTTGCTTTACTATCATAAAAGGTTCAAATAAGATATCTTTAAAGTGAGGTATATATTTTTTAAGATCTATTTATTTTGCTAGTTTACGTAGTTTACTTGCTAGGAAATTTACTTGTTTTCAATGTGCTTTAGGGTATAAGTTCGGTCTGTGTAACAATTTCTCTAAAACTTGTGAGCGTAAACAAACAAAAAAAAACTAATCATGGCGGCAAAACAAATTCCGATAAATATCATTCAATTTGATGGAGATCCAGATTTACTTAAATTTTTCTTTGATCAAGTTAGAGTCTCTGCGGAAATTAATAAGTATAACCCACAAACAACAATTGCAATCTTAAAGGGAAAGTTAGTTGGGCCTGCACAAAAATTTCTTGCACAGAACCCCGACCTGCAAAAGTTAACAGACCTCGATTTGCTGGAAAAAGAATTTGCGTCATTCTTCGCCCCCCCTAGTAAATGTGTTGCCTCTGTTGAGCTGTCCAGTTTAGCACTTATGCCTTCTGAGACGATAAAAAATTTAGCCCATAGACTAAATGTTCTTGCGGCTACAGTATATGCAGATATCAACGACGAAAATGCACGCAACACTATCAAACTCATGAAATTTCTAGAAGCCCTTCCTTCAAATATTAGAATAAAATTACAGGAAGAAGGCATTAATGATTATAAAACAGCAGTTGAAAGAGCGCAAACCCTTTATGAAATTTTAAGGAATGAAAAAATTTTACATTCCTTACCTTCGGTACACAGACCAGAAAATCTTATTGAATCGCAATTAAAAGAAATCTCTGAGAAAATAAATGCATTATCTTTTGTCCCTCCTGATACTAAAACCGAAACTGAGCAAAAAAATCTGCAGACTAGACCAAAACATTCCGCAAGTGTTTCACGCTTCAAAAAAAATTACAAAAATCGAAACTACACTAGACGTTATTCCCCACACAAGTTTTCACAAAAAAAAAACAGTTGTTTGTCAGTTATGTGGACGAAACAATCATGATGCTCTCTCTTGTTTTAAATGGAAAAGAGCAAATACTCAAAGAAAAAATAATTACACGAATTCCACTCCACAATTTCAGGAAAACTGAAACAGAGATACAATTTTTATGCTGATGGTGTTGTGTCTCAGTCTAATACTTCTACATCAGCAACTTTTGTTTTTGACCCTGTTTTACCTAAAATTTCAAGTTCGAGACTAGTTAATTCAGTAGGTTCCCAAACGTTTGACTCCATTAAGATAGCAAATAACATCAGTACACAAACAGAAAGTGATAATGTTCAAATAATTTGTAGTGTAAACACTATGTCACCATCCCTCCCTCTTGTTAAAGCCACTATAGCAAACCATGATATTACTTTGTTGGCTGATTCTGGTAGTAGTATATCTTTACTTTCACAAAAATTATTTAATCAACTTAAACCTGTCTTAAAATATAAAAGACTGTCCACTGACGTCAATATTAAAACTGTCAATTCTGATGTCTCATTTTCCGCCTGCATCAGAACATCCATTAAGCTAAAACAAAAAGCGTTTTCACACCACTCTTATATTGTTGACATACCCGAGTCTTCCAGTTTTGAAGGCATTTTAGGTTTCGATTTCATAACTAGATACAATGTTGTCATCGATACTTTTAACAAGTGTCTCCATGTCAACAATAATTTCTCTGTTCCTTTAAAAACCAGTAAAGAATCTTCTGGAGAGAAACAACCAGAATCATGCAATTCTTTGAGTGATGTTGTAATGAATCAAGCGGTGTTCTTAACTCGTAAAATTATATTAGAACCCCAACAACAAATATGGTGCTCTGTTTACACTTCCAATAACATCAACAATAACAGAAATTATCTATTTGAATATTTGGCACAAACAAAAGAATTAATAGGAAATGATGCCATTATTCAAATGAATAAATTATCCAATAAAAGAAAGAAAACTTCACAAATACATCATTTCTTCTCAATAACACTTAAAAACACTTCTGAAAAAACCATTCATCTCCCTAAACACACAAAAATAGGTCAATTATCTGAGATTGAGGAAATTCGCGACTATACTTCTGAAATGTCTGACAAGCAAAATAACTCAGAACAGCACTTTGTAAATTTTATTCAGGCGTCTAATGAAATCTTACAAAAAAGAAAGCAGGAGTTATCGGCTAATGATTTTAAACTTTCTCACTTAAAATCTGACGAAGCAAAGAACCTAACTAAATTGCTACTTAATTATTATCCTGCCTTTTCCAAATCATTAGACACACTTGGTCATACTGATAAAATTGTACCTGATTTGAAATTCATTAATGACTACCCCATAAAGACACTCCCTTTCCCTCTTCCCCAAGCTGTGCAAAAGGATGTTTTAAATCAAATCAAACAGTTGCTTGATGCCAAAATCATTGAACGTCATTGTTCCGAATGGGCCTGCCCGATGCTCCTTGTTAAAAAGAAACCAGACGGTACAGGTATACAGAAATATAGACTCGCATTAGATCTCAGAATGGTTAATACTATAATTCAAGGTTCGTCCTATCCACTTCCAAAAATTCAAACTATTATTTCAAATCTTTCACAATATCGTTTTTTCTCTTCTCTCGACTTTCATCAGGCACATCATCAGATTGATTTGCCTGCAAAATTTCAAAATCAGCCCACATTCACTACAATGTTCGGTTCTTTTCGGTATAAGAGATTAGTATTCGGCTTAAAATCTAGCGCCTCAATTTTCCAAGCTTTAATGGACTCCTTACTTGATGAATTACAGTTAGAAGGTGTCTATACCTACCAAGATGATCTTATTGTTGGTGCCAATTCATATCAAGAAATGTGTGATAAGTTGGATAAAATTCTTGCAATACTAGTAAAATATAATTTAACGCTGTCCCCTAACAAATGCACTTTTCACAAAACCAGTTTAGATTATCTTGGATTTCACATAGAAAATCAAACTATTTCTCCTGTTCAGTCGAACATTGTAAAAATAACATCTTTTCCAACACCTACAACTAAACGTCAATTAAAAGCACTCATAGGCGTCATTACATTTTACAAATCTCTTGTTCCATCCTTTTCTGAACTTGTGCAGCCTCTCATAAACTTAACTACTCCAAAAGCCAAATTTAAGTGGACAAGCAAACATCAAAAAATTATGGACACCATACAGAAGATATTCTTTAATCCACCCATGGTTAGATTACCTGACTGGAACAAAAAGTTCTATTTAAATACTGATGCGTCAAGTATTGCTATTTCTGGTGTCTTACTACAAGAACATGATAAACAACTATTACCTGTTGCATACTTTTCAAAATCTTTAAAAGCATCAGAAAAAAAATATCCTGCACTTAAACTAGAACTCATGGCGATTCATAAATCAGTTACTGCTTTCAAATATTATTTATACAACAGAGAATTTGTAATCCTTTCAGATAGTAAACCCCTGGAAAAGTACAACAAAACTACAAACCCGGCTGATATTATCTCTCGTTGGCTCATGGAGCTCTCAGAATACACATACAAATTTCAACATATTCCAGGTAAAAAGAATGTACTCGCTGACTACTTATCTCGCTGTAACTTTGAAAATAATCAACAGACTTTAGCTACAAATCCTGAACTGATTCATGATACTCAACCCTTACCTATTGTAGAATGTGATACTCCACACTCCAGCTCGACTGATTCTAATATGCATGTTAACTGCCTTATTTCTGGTACACAAACAAATCCTGACCCTTTATTAGAAATTTCGAATGAAACATTTGCTACTGAACAACAAAATGACCCTACTTTGTCTGTTGTTTATAAAGAAATCTTAAAGAAGGGATCTTCTCAAAAATTTCCTAACTACTTCATTCATCCTGATTCGAAAGTATTAATGTTAAAGAAGGAAAATATTTTTAATAACACTTTTTCGTATCACATTATTGTTCAAAATTCACTTAAAAGCAAAGTCTTAACAATTTCACATTTATCTCATTTTGGCTTTAATAAAACTTATGAATTCTTGTCGGGTAGATATTTTTGGAAGGGTATGTATGTAGACACTTTAAACTTTGTTGCATCCTGTATCAAATGTCTTCAAACTAAACATCACCAAACTCCACCCGCACCTTTGCAGCCCACATACACTCCCAGGTTCCCTGGTCACACTATCAGTACTGATCTCCTTGGACCGTTTACTAATGGAAAATATGTTTTAACTATCACTGATCATTTTTCGAGACATATTGAACTCTTTCCACTTAATGACATATCGGCGAGTAAGGTTGTTAAATGCTTATTCTCCTACATAACCACCTTTGGGAGACCTTCGGTTGTCTTATCAGACTTAGGACCCCAGTACACGTCTCAGGTATATAACATTTTTAATGATACAATGGGCATTAAGGTATTACACAGTTCTGCCTCGAGACCACAATCAAATGCGATTGCAGAGCGAATCAATAAGTCAATCAAATATTCAGTTAATATTCTTTTACAAGAAGGTCATTCATTCGAAAATGCTGTATTTATACACAAGTCACTTTATAACGGCTCCAAACATGCAACTACATTGTACTCTCCTAATTTTCTTCATTTTGGACGCGAACTTTCTCTAATTTTTGACACTTTTGATCAGTCGTGCAACCAACCCTTTCTTGATAAACATATTGAAGTACACAAATTACTTGATGATTTGAGTAAGATATATCACAAAGCTTATAACAACATTAAATCTGCTCAAGATAAAAGATATAAATATTACGGTCAGAAAGCTAAATTAAGATCCATTTTCTTAAAAGATATTGTATATCTAAAATCAAATGACAAGTTTAAAACAAAGTATACTGGTCCATATATTGTCACTTGTAAACATTCCCCTGTGTCATTCTCAATTAAAAGGTTGTATACTCCTGATAACACAGCATTTCGGGTACATATTGATAGACTTTTATTAGCACCTCCTCGTTATGGACATTTATTTGATGCATCAAGTCATATAAACAACACTAACTTTAATACGTTTTATCAACCTCACACATACAATCTAAGAAACAGAAGCTAATGTAAAAACACTATTTATTATTTTTTTTATGTCATGTTTTATGATACCACATATCCAACCAAAGAGCTCATGGTTGTGTGTATGTTGTTTTTGACTGATCTTTAACAATATCATGGCTGGTCCATCACTGTTGCTCTGAAGATCTCTTAGGAACAATATTAGGTATCATTGTTATCCTTTAACACTTAGATATGTCTTCATACTCACTTAAATTTTAGTTACTTTTTATTTTGTTTCTTTTTGCAGTACACTTAAAATTTCTTTGACAATATTCATTAATTCAATATTTTTCCACTAGCTAACCTCCCACTTAACAATCCCTGTACTATAAGTCAAACATATTATAGTTAGATAAACAGGTACTGTAGTCTAGAAAAGTAAACAAATGATTCATGTAATTAAATAAAACACAGTTTTCATATATGACTTGTTCATCACCCCACTCGATTGTGACATAGTTTTCGTCTCTCTTCACTCTAGGATTGTCTGCCCATATTAGTTATTATATGATATACATTTTTTGTTGTTTTTTATTTCTTTTTGAATTCTTCCCTTTGAAGTCTTGTTCCCGTTCAAAATTAATGCCCTAAGGGTTCAAGCTTCATTGTGTTGAGAGACAAAGTTTTGGAATTGGAGTTTCGATTCAAATTTTTGAATTGTGATTCCAATTCACAACAATTCAATTTTTTTTTCATGTAATTCGACGTGGGCTCCTTCAGAAGACCGCTAGTGCCTTCGGGGGAGCATCACAATTCCCTCCTCATCTAAGGCTAGGCCCTAAGCCGATGCCATAATACTTGTGTTGTACACAAGATTCAGGGTGACGCATATTTTTATGGGCGTGCTTGGAGTACCTCTTTTTTTTGTCATCCTATGCTTCGGCATGAAACATTTTTTTACAAAAACATTTTTATTTTTTAATATACATCATATTACTATTTTTAATTTTTTGAAAAATATAGTACTATTATGTTATTTTTGTGTATTGCCATTTTATATTCATTTAGTATTAGTTTCATGTTTTGTATATATGTTTCAAAATTTTTACTTGTGTCATGATAACAATCAAAGCTGCAGTAATATGTTTGTACTGTCTGAGTCGACTCAACTTCTACATATAAAAATACAGTACTAGCTTGGATCCATATACAGAAATAGTAAAAAAAATATAGAAACTTTAGAACTGCTGACTGTTTTTGAATACAAAAGTCTCCATTATCATGACGTCAAATTTCTACAGATACATATAAAAAAAAAAAACTTTTGCATTTATGTATGTTTTTATGTTATAATATTGTATGCTAGCCTATGCACATTGGACAGCAAAAGTTTTTTTTTGTGGTGCACCGGGTGATATATATAACGATTATTTCGTTATATATTGGTTTTTCTTAAATTATTCCTTTACACCCCCCCGTCTCTGTTCAATTCAAAAATTAGTTTTAAGTTGTCCTTCATTCCTTTTCCATTTTTCTTGCTTATTAATTCTCTAACCGAAAATCGGCAGCTGCTTAACTTTATCTGTGAGAAATATACTCACATATTAATCAACCGTTTTAAACTATTTCCAGATGTCTGCTTTTTCCGATCGAAGCAATTCTGCATTACCTTATAAGGAGATCATCTCTGTTTCGAAGTTAAAATTTATGCTTACGCTTCTTTTTCCTTTCTCGACAAAACCCTAAAAAGAATTTAACATCTGCGCAGTAAAATCTGATGTCCCTTCGGTGTGCCTCTGTGTTTAGACAAAACAACACGTGTAACATTTTATCGTTTGGCAACCTTTCATTTCCCATCCCAGCTGGGAAACTAAATTGAATTCTGATCTTGCTGGCTGCATTTTAACTGTTATTTGGCGTATTCTATCCATTGTGCATGGGCGAACTTGTGTATGTTGGCGATTTTCTATCATGCCAAAAGTGGCGGTTTGTTGCTATGTATGATGCCACTTGACTCCCTGCTCTCGTCTAGTAAAGTTGCTAAGAAACTGTTCGGAGATTTTTCTCCGAGTACTGTATGTGTGCCCCCCTAGTAATACATGTCTAAATAAAGAGTAACTTAGCAATCATTGTGGGGTTTTTTCGTACATCCGAATCTGGACTACTATACGTAATCACGCTTCTTCTATGTATTCTAATAAAATTAGCAGCTGCTACCAAACTACGCTACAAGAATCTCCATTACATATGGGACCTCAATCATTCAGTTTTTTGTCGAGCAGGTAATTGGTATAATAGTATACAGGATTAGAAAATACTAACTAGAATGAATTTTCTAACTAGAATGAATTTTTTTTATCTCTCATTATGCATTAGATTATTATAATTAATCAGAACCTAAATAAATTTCTATTTAAAGGATTTTTATTATTGTTATATGAAGTTGTATTCAAGTAAAATATATATTTTTTAATTTTCAACAGTATCATCACTTGAAAAATTATTTCGTAGGAGAATAAAAATAAAACTTTAGGCTCAGTTTATACTGGCCAATACGAAGCAAAGGTTTTGAAAATGCCATGAAAAAATATTTATTTTTTGAGATATTGTACACGTCGTTATGCTCAAAAATGTCATTTAGAGAAAAATGATTTCAAAGTTTCAGAAAATTATTTAAGACATTGTGTGCATATAATTCTAAAAGGCATTACTTCTGTTGTGCCGATCCAGTGGCGTGGTCGGTAGCGTGAGCTCCTCCCACACCGCTGGACCCTGGTTCGAGTCCAGCTAGCGGCATGGGTGTGCGGGTGTTGTCCCTGTGATGTGTATTAAAATGTATGTACTGGATTTCTTGTAATAATAAAGTGTTTTGTATTTGTTTCTGTGGTTTATGGATCATTCGAGGTAACAGCCATTTGTAGCTATAGACCTCAAAGCATTGTTCACTCAAACTCAAACTACTTCTGTTGTAATGGGAATTTCAAGAAAAAAGTTCTATCAAAATATTCCTGAAATATAAAAATTTAAGACTTGAAACTATTAAATTTTTGATAGAAATAGAATTAAAATTTTGAAAAGATACTTTCAGTAAAATATTATGTGCATAGAATTTACCAAAAATTTATAAAGACATAAGTTAAAACACTGTATCCTAAGTACTATCTATTAGAGATAACAGCTGGAAATATATTTACAGTTATTGTATGTGTTTATAAGTTTTAATATGATTTTCAAGCTTTTAACATTTATTCAAAGCAAATAACTAGCTGTACTTTTAAAATGAAAGAAATTACATGCAATTTTTTAAATATGTAAAATGAAAGCAAACTTGCAATTTATTTAAATATATAAAATGAAAGAAATTACTTATGTATTTTATCGCATTAAAAATTGTGTTTTAAATCAAATACATTTATTGCATATTAACAAAACATGAAAACATATGGGCGAATATCCATGCAAAATTTCAAAACTCGGGGACACTTGGAACAGGTAGAAAATGAGCTTTTTAAATTGTACTCACTATAGAGTTTAAAGGACTAGCGGCCATTTAAAACGTGTTTTCCTGAAAATGACTTTTCTCAGTGGTAAAATCATTTAGAAACAAAGTGTTTATGTTTTTAGAATCTTAAAAAATTTTGAAACAAAAGTAAGAAGAGATTTTTTTTTAACTATTTCTGAAAATCTTACATAAATTGGTAAACATGAAAATTATAACGAATTTAAGGAAATTTACCATGCGTATTTTATTTATTTTTTTTTTTTAGCCGTTTAAAATAGAAAATTAAAAGTATCTCCCCTTAGTTCTTTTCTACATACTATAACACTATTTAAGAAATTTTAGTAATACCAAAATATTGAAAATTGAATGAGAAGTAGTAGTTTTAAAAAGTGTATTTTTCGACAAAAAAAATCATAAAAATCCCCTTAAAAATATACTTTTTAATAAAAAGTGAATTTTTTTGCTAATTATTCCTTACAAGAAGATTCTTAAATAGTACACCAAAATTCATTACTTTAAAATCAATAATAAAAATTTTGGGTTTTTTCTTACGGGTTAAAGCTACCTTAAAGCTTTATCCAGGTTCTATATCAGAAAAAATACATATACAGATGAGTCTTCTATAACAAAACTCCATACATCGAATTTTTCTATATAATGAATTTTTAGCAGGAACGGTCCCCTTTTTTCATGATTACATTAAAAACAGTCTCTATATAGCGAAATATAACGAATATAACGAATATAACGAATAATATCCATATAACGAATTTTTTCATAAAATGTTCTTTATTTATTCAGTTCTAAAGAAGCTTCGAAATCACATGGAGTCAAATTCCTATCATTTATTTTTTATTTACCGTTCAAAGCTTGGTTTTTTACATTGCTTCTCTACCTTGAATCTCTTTGTTCTTTAAATCCAACGAATTTATTCCACCAGCTCCCCTCCCACATATCTTTTAACAACCTTCGAGAAACAGAGTAAATTTCATTGTTACACATATAAAAGCTGGATCAATGTGGTAAATGAAGTCAGTGTTGATTTCAGAGGGTGGTTTGGTGAGACATTTGCTCTTGGAGCAATTAGACCGTTCCCGAAAATTTGAGATGTGTTTTCAATGGCAAAGAAAATGCAATTTTTTCCTCTCTCCCGGAGAAAAAGATCTGAATTTAACTGTGATTGAATTCAATTTACAGTAAGAAAACGTGCTTACATTTATTTTTAACTAAAAATTATTACCAAGAAACGTTACATTGATTATTTACTAAGAAAAATTATCAAAATTTTTTACAAGATACACAAATCTAATACTCTTATGAAAAAAAAATATTTTTTAAATCCTTTTAAGGCTTTTTAAAGTCAAAAAGGCTTTATGGCATATGTTGTAATTTATTCGGAAATGTATGAAACCAGCTTGTGTTCTTATTATAAAACTATTTAAGAGCAGTTTCCTTTTTTTTAGACTTAATAGATGTTTTAGAAAATGCTGTCAAAATTAGCGTTTTAAATCGAATTTTCCGACAAAAAAAAAAAAAAAAAAAAAAAAAAAAAAAAAAAAAAGAAAAAAAAAAAAAGAAAACAGTCAAACTGGTGTAGAAAACGTAAATGTCACATGATCTATATCGCTTATAATTCAATGTGCAATTTATTGATCACAAAAAAAAGTTCGATTGCAAATGACTTTCTTAACGAGGTCTTCTAATGTTATATCTTTCCTTTGAAAAAATGAATTTCCAATTGTGTCAAAACGTTTTGCGCTTATTAAGCACAGCAAAAGTTTTTTGATTCCATGGTTGCGTTGAAATGTGAATCGTTATGTACAACCCCCCTGCCCATTTACGCTCAAAATAAAGTAAAAATGTGCTGACACTTAATTATCGCTGAAAATTACTAATAATAAACTTTAAGTTATTCCTGAAGTGCTCTCGTATTTTTCCTGAAGACGCCCTCAGAAGACGGCGCGAAACATTGATAGTTTTATTTTATTTTAATTGTATTTAAATTGAAAAAAATTCCTTCGATGTTTACATATTTAACCATTTTCTTTTATTTTGTATCTAAGCTGTACACTGTTAAAAATAAATTTGTGAATTCCCAGTAAAACTATTGATTGCGAAACAGCCAGATATTTACCGTTCCTTTAGTAGATTTTCCGTTTTGGGAAATAAAAGGGAAAACTCCGTTTGAAGTATAGGTATCCGTTATAAGGTTTCATTTTTATATGAAAACAACTTAATTTCATTTTCAAAATTAGTGAATCAATCAATCGTCAAAGAATTCGAACTTACCGAGTGACTTTGACCTACTATATTACTTAACTTTTACATACTTCAAGCCGTCCTGAGTATCGAACTCGAGACTTTTTTGACGACGGAACACTTTCTTACTAAATGAGCCATAGCTGCTAATGCTGTTGTGCACAAAATGTGTATTCTAGGAGTCAGTGGGGAAAAATATGCAGTGCTTTTCAAAGATTTCCTTTCAAATATATTCGTTGGAATATTTGTAAACGGGTTATTTTGTTTTATTCTAGACCGATGTTTAATACTAATGATTTTTTAAGATCAATTTTAATTTTTTAGCTAGTTTAAGTAAAAAAAAAGTAATTTATTTATTTTTAATTTTTGAATAAATGAATAAATAATTTTTTTTTTTTTTTTTTTTTTTTTTTTTTTTTTTTTTTTTTTTTTTACTAAAATAATATTATAGAGAATTTTTCAAGATGTCGCCCTATATTTATTGTTTAATTTAATAACTAATTAAAAGATCTTTAAATAAGAAATAAGACTAAAATAAATAGAAAAAATGTAATTTAAAGGTGATTTTTTTATGTTTTCATTATTTTATTCATTTTGCGTAATATATGTTTTTATAAAATTAATACATTTTTTGCAACGCATTTACCAATTAAATAATAATATAGAAAATAGTATTCTAATAATTATAACTTCTTTGAAATAACACTTCGTAATTATTTTTTAACATTAACAAACTCCTGGAATTAAAAAAAAACTTGAAACAATAAATAAATAAAATTGCAAAGAAAGAGTATATTTGAACTGCAAGTTTTAAGAAATATAAAAATATCTTTAAATAAAGATATGGAATTCAATACTTGGAATTTGCTATAAGATAAGAGAAATGTGTACAAAATGATGACCGAGAAAGGTCATCTAATGCATTTAACCTGAATTAATGTAAATTTACAGAAGAATTTCGCTATTTTTTATACTATGTTTTAACAAAAAAATATCAATGTATAAATTTTTCAGTATAAATTTGCTACAAAGTTGGAAGAAATATAGTAATTTTTAATCTTAATGAAAAGAAAAATACAGTTGCAATTCAGCAGAACGATACATGTCTCACGAAAGAGACAGGCTTTTTTCGTTGAGTTTTTAGATTTCTGTGAAGCAACATGCCAGTTTTTTCAGCATTCAAAATAAATTTGCTCCCAGATAACGGAGAATTTCTGTTCCTTGTTTCTATCGCCATCCGTTTCGTTATTTTCAGGAAATATGATGGAAGTTTCAGATTTTTTACTGAAAATGATCTTTTGTTGTGAAAAGGGAATTTTTCTGTGAAATTCAGGAAAAATATATCCTTGAATTTCAGATTTTTTCAACAGTGTACAGTATATACTGTTTTATAGAAAACGTATAACGGTCTTAGTTATAATGTATTCAAAATCCGCATCCCATATAACAAATATTGCAATTTTTGAATGAACGATTAATAAAGAGATCTAATTAAGATAACAGTACAGTTTTCTTTTTCAATCAAGCAAAAACTTTCTACGTGTTCAATAATGTCTACATATGTCATTACACAATGAAAACTACCTGCAAATCAACAAAAATGAAAATTCTATGAAAATGAAGCGTATTATTCAAATGCCATAAAAAAATGCTTTTAGAATTTGTCATTATTAATAATTATCTTACATTTTTATAGTCAAATACATGCTTACATAACGTGTTTTACAAAAAATAGTTGTTATTCTTTAAAAAGTTGCATTTCATGTATTGTAATTATTTATCACAAACATCAAAATATATTGCTGAGTCATCTAACTATTTAAAAGGACAATCAAAGTACACAAAAATTCAGATGTTATTTTGAAAAATTTTGTTAGAAACAATAACAGCAGCTCACCATACTTTATTGAGAATGCTAATCGAACAGCTGCAAAACGTTTGGGTTCTATTTTTCATCTTACAATTTGTACTGCTTACTTATAATGAAGTCTCTGCTCAAGGATCTGGAGGAACAGATAACATACCAGAAATTCTGCCTGGCTTATTTTTTGACGAATATGACTAAAATATATCAAGAAATGTTCGCACCTGAATTTTATATGTAAGTATAAGGGTACTAGTAATGTATGAAAATATAGTTATTTTTCGTGAATATAAATGTTATATCCACTTTAAATATGACTTCCTAAAAGTTTTTAATTTTCATTTAGTGTACAAAATAGAATACAGTGGTTGAAAATAAAATAAGACACATTTAAAAAATATATAATTTAATTGCTTGCTGTGAGTTAAAATTTTATTGGGATATTATTTACATTACATAAGATAGAAAATACAATTTTTTAAATTCTAAAAATTTCTTCTTTACGCACGAGTACATTAAATACTCTTGCATTTCTAGACATATTTACAAATAGTTTTTATCCAGTATTATATTAGTAAAAAAGAATAACCATAATTTATTATTTAAAATTTTATTCTTCGTTTTGAGAGTCTCGTGTGGCATGCCATATGTCTAAAGCATGTTAAATATTTTTTAAAAAGCTACAAACTCACCTCGGAAAAAACAAGCAGCTGTGTTGCTTATTATTACCAAGAATCATTTCTGAAAGTGACTGGAACTTTATTCAAAAGTTTTAAAAGGATCCATAGCAAAACCAGTGAGCTTCCTGTAAAATACCTGAAAAGTTTCTGTTGATAACAAAAATATTACAAACATTTCACAGAAAGATTTCTTACTTTCTATGGAATTTTTCAGATGTGTTCAGTAAGGTTTCTTTTCTTTTTTCAGAGATGTTTCGTACAAATAATCTCAGAATCTGTAAAAATGAATGAATAATATAATTTCCCAGGAGAATTTTCGGATTTCTTCCCACAATGCAGGAATGTTTCATATCTTAGATTTCACTAGATTTTATTGCATTATATTTGCTTATTATTTTTATTATTAGATTCGATGCCAAGATATACTAATCCATTTTTAATTAATTAAAAATATAGATTTTTTTTGTTTATTTTTGTAAATAGTCAAAGAAGTTTGTTATTATATATATATATATATATATATATATATATATATATATATATATATATATATATATACTAAATGTTTCTTTAAATAATTTAAATTTTAAAACATACATGGATACAATGTTTAGAAATATTTTTTCGTGTTATTTTTTTATTTATGTAATTAAATGCAGATTTCCCCTTAAACATAATAGGCAAGATACAAATAATGCAATTTTCAAATCTATCCCCCACCCCCACCACCCCTCTTTGTGAAAATTTTCTGTGTTTAAAAAGGAAATTTCATACAATAAATGAAATTATTAGTTTAAATGAAATTATTAGTTTAAATTTCACACAATACTGTCATTATTAAAATTTATAATATTTATTTTTTGCTACATAAAAGAAACAAAACTTTTGGGAGAACTTATTAACTTTGAAATTTTACATTTTCAAGAACGCCTTAGATGATGGTACAAAATTACGATTATTTTCAGTTTCATTGGTTTATAATGCATAACAATCAATTATGAAAGTGACAAATATAAATATGACCCAACCTACATTTTTTTTGTATGGTGTTCTGTATTTGTATATGTATCTAGTGTTGTCCATATGTATTATTTTGTAAAGAATTGAAACTATTTTTTTTTTTTTTGAGTAAGTTGTTTAAGAAAAGTTTTATATATTTTTTAAAAAATTCTTACATATTTAGTGTAAATTGTATATTTGTCATTTATATATAAGATTGATTATAGATTTCAGTTTCTATTGCAAGTTTAATTTACAAAAATGGAATCGTCTACAAATTAAAAAAAAAAGATATCACACGGCCAGTTCTTAACGTTGAATAAAGAACTTTCTTTTTGTCTTAGTTGACAGGTGCAAATAAATATCCTATATAGGACGGGGAGGTGGGGGTGGGCGTAAAGGAGTAAATTCGTATTTTTAAGAAATGATTTATTGACCCAACTAGTTTTTAATAAAACAGACTTGTTTACTTTTTTAAAAACATTTTTGCAACTATCACTATACATCTATGACTAACGATTTAGGAATTAGCCTTAACACATTGTTGAGAGTGAACACCCAGTAGAAATTATGTAGAAAAGTTTTCAAAAAATCAGAGAGTATAAAGGGCCTGTACATATTTAGCGTTATCATTTGAAAAAGGAGGGGGGGGGAAGGTACCTGACACTTGATATCTTAAGGTACTTTAAAGGGGAGGGGAGGTTTTTTTCGACACCATTACCATTTTCTTTTCCCACTATAATTTTCATTTTATTTCTGCTTTACATAGTTGTCATTTTTTTCCTGTTACTTATTTTTATGAAAATGTAAAGTTATTAATACAATTATTAAGTGATTGTAAAACTGTTTCATTCCAAAAATGGAATGACCTATCATTCACCGAAACCATTATTCTGTCGCATGTGCATATAATTCGTCATTAGAGAAAACAGGTCCGAAATGATATTTCTTATAGTTATGATTAAAACATAAATAAAAATGCTGTCCTCCAGTTTTGTCCATAAGACGTTCTGCTGATTTTCTTGTAAACAGCCAAGGCAGGAATACAACATTGCTGTTGAATAAGTAATATAAAAAAGGTATCACAAAAAACTTCTAAGTATTTTTTTACAGTGTTTTTTGATATAATCTTTTTTTCGAACATCATAGTGATACTTTATTAATTTCTTCTCTTAATCTAAATTGGTCACTTATGCAGAATACTAAATTTTTAACCTTATCTATATACCTTTGCAAACTTATGAAAAAAAAGCGAAAGAAAAAGATAAAAAAAGAATTTCCAGACATTAATAACGATGTTATTAGGGTCAGGCAGCGGTGATCCAGGGCTGATGACATACGATATCGTAAGTGGGGAAGAACCTCCAAAATAGATAAAATTTCTCAGCATTGTATGTATATGTTTAGTCCCCCCAAAAAACTTGTGTTTATAAATAAAATATTAATAAATTCTTTAAATCTTGATTACATATATGTTATTGCTATATTTAAAAGTAAAGAACAGTTTTCCAACTCATTGGCGACAAAGTAAAAGTTATTGATTCTTTTTAATAATATATATTAGTAGAATAAACTTATGTGACTACTTTTAGTGTACATCTCTGTTTTATTTAACGTGATTCAGCACAGAAACATGTATTTCCCACAATAAACGGTCGCTATCCAAAGTGTGTTTTCTTTAGCATTTATTCAAAACCAACTAGCTTTTTAATAAAAACACATCAGATATCATATAATAGTGGGGGGAAAAGTAAGTACCCCTTACTAACTCTGAAAGAAATCAACGTACAATAAAGTTAATGGTACCAAAGGACTGAAAATAAAGCCCGTATTTAAATTATGTACATAAAGTATGCTTAAAAGGGTATCTACTTAACAAAACAATCCAAAATTTTTTAAGCTATTGCATAGCTTTTATCGCGGGCTTTAAGCGCAGAGACCGAATCTAA
Organism: Maratus speculifer; assembly: GCA_964019185.1. NCBI lineage: Eukaryota > Metazoa > Arthropoda > Arachnida > Araneae > Salticidae > Maratus > Maratus speculifer. The sequence continues at coordinate 171,983,961 of OZ025294.1, forward strand.
AAATTCCGTAACGAGAAAACCTAACACTTCCGTAACGAAAACACCTAACACTTCGGCTAACGTCGTTTTAGTTCAGCAAACTTCGGCACGGTATCCTTCGGTAGACTTCGGCAGACACTGACGCGGTATTTTTCAGATATTAGGATATCAAGTCTCAATCTTATGTTTCTTATGATCTAATTTTCATAGCGCGGCCAAATTTTGTTTGGTAATTCATTATGAGACAGTGTTAATTTTCGTTGACAAGAGACCCCCCACGGTGAGGGTCGAAAAAACTAAAATGCTTATAACTCGCGACCTAATTTTTGTAGCGCGACCAAATTTTGTTTGGTAATTTATTATGAGACAGTGTTAATTTTTGATGACAGGAGACCCCCCCACGGTGAGGATCGAAAAATTTAAAATGCTCATAACTCGCGATCTAATTTTCGTAGCGCGGCCAAATTTTGTTTGGTAATTTATTATGAGATATTGTTAATTTTTGGTGACAGGACACCCCCCACGGTGAGGATCGAAAAATTTAAAATGCTCATAACTCGCGATCTAATTTTCGTAGCGCAGCCAGTTTTTGTTTGGTAATTTATAATGAGGCAGCGTTACTTTTGGTGAAGGGAGCCCCCCCCCACACGGTGAGGGTCGAAAAATTAAAAATGCTGATAACTCACGATCTAATTTTCGTAGCCCGGCCAAATTTTGTTTTGTAATTTATTATGAGACATTGTTAATTTTTGGTGACATGAGACCCCCACGGTGAGGGTCGAAAAATTTAAAATGCTTATAACTCGCGATCTAATTTTCGTAGCGCGGCCAAATTTTGTTTGGTAATTTATTATGAGACTGTTAATTTTTGGTGACAGGAGACCCCCCACGGTGAGGGTGGAAAAATTTTAAATGCTTATAACTCGCGATCTAATATTCGTAGCGCGGCCAAATTTTGTTTGGTAATTTATTATGAGAATGTTAATTTTTGGTGACAGGAGACCCCCCACGGTGAGGGTCGAAAAATTTAAAATGCTTATAACTCGCGATCTAATTTTCGTAGCGCAGCCAAACTTTGTTTGGTAATTTATAATGAGGCAGCGTTACTTTTTGGTGACGGGAGCCCCCCACACGGTGAGGGTCGAAAAATTAAAAATGCTTATAACTAACGATCTAATTTTCGTAGCCCGGCCAAATTTTGTTTTGTAATTTATTATGAGACATTGTTAATTTTTGGTGACATGAGACCCCCACGGTGAGGGTCGAAAAATTTAAAATGCTTATAACTCGCGATCTAATTTTCGTAGCGCGGCCAAATTTTGTTTGGTAATTTATTATGAGACTGTTAATTTTTGGTGACAGGAGACCCCCCACGGTGAGGGTGGAAAAATTTAAAATGCTTATAACTCGCGATCTAATATTCGTAGCGCGACCAAATTTTGTTTGGTAATTTATTATGAGAATGTTAATTTTTGGTGACAGGAGACCCCCCACGGTGAGGGTCGAAAAATTTAAAATGCTTATAACTCGCGATCTAATTTTCGTAGCGCGGCCAATTTTTGTTTGGTAATTTATAATGAGGCAGCGTTACTTTTTGGTGACGGGAGCCCCCCACACGGTGAGGGTCGAAAAATTAAAAATGCTTATAACTCACGATCTAATTTTCGTAGCCCGGCCAAATTTTGTTTGGTAATTTATTATGAGACATTGTTAATTTTTGGTGACATGAGACCCCCACGGCGAGGATCGAAAAACGTCCCGAGCACCCTCCTCCCCCTACATAAAAAAAAAAATCAGCAGTGTCCTTTGTTGTGATTTTGGATTTCTTTGTTTCAACTGCACAGCAGGCATTTGCAAATTTTTCACTAAAAACAAAGTATTTTGTAAATAATTTGGTCTATAAAAGAAAAAATATTTCTAGAAATTTGATAATTAATAACAACATTTAATTTTTTGTGTGTATAAAAAGCAAATTGTGCATGCTTCACATAGTTTAATTTCGATTTTTATAATTAAACTAGCGAGCTACGCCCGCTAGCTGGGCCACTTTTTCCAAACGAACCTCGATATTAAGCAATATATAATAAACAAAAAAATTCATTTAATAAGCAAGTCTTGGTGTTCGAATCCTCAGCACAAAAAAAGTAAATTAAAGAACTATGGTTGTTATGCGCCCATTATCCCGTTAAAATATGTGATTTCGCACAGTGGACGGTACGGGCCCATCGTGCGAAGCCGGCCCACCGGCGCTACGCGCCATGGTCGCCATTATCCCGTTAAATATATCTGGTCTTGAACGGTTGGCGCTGCGCGTCCATAATACATTTTCTTGTATTTTTTGGATCATCAGAAGCAGACTTTTACGCAGATTCTGAATATGTAATCATGTTTTTTTCTACTTTAAAAACTGTCTGCATGATGGTTTAAGAAAAAACGCGCAAAAAAAGTTTGTTTATTAAAAACTGCAAAAGACTGCTTTTAAAAAAAAATAAGTAATTTCATTAATATCACAAAGAACATAACTAACAAATAATTTTGGCACCTCGTTTTCCGTTTGTACTAACAGAAATTAGTATTAATCGCGTAAATCTTAGGTTACACAATATTCGTGTATGCTACCAAAAAGAAAAAGTATGAAAATGAGCTACAACGATTAATACTCACATACAGAATAAATATATGAATAGCCAGTTACATCTGAGATCCTCAAAATATTATTTAGCAACACTATTACCTCTTAGTGAACATATCTTGCTGTGCTTAAATAGTTGTACTTATTATATTAATTAAACAGTGTTTAATATTTTTTAACAATTATTTCTTTTTCTCTTATACATTCTTTGACAAATTGACGGGAGAAAAATAGGTTTTCGGCTGATTCTTCTTTTAGCCAAAGGAGAAAAGTTCCTGTTCTTCACCGCAAGGTAGCGCAGTGTTCTGCCTCAGAGCTCCGTTTGAGACCTGTTTGGGAAATAAGACGTTTTCCGTTCCGATTCCCGACCGGTTTTTAATTCATAACTTTTTTAATTTTGATCCCACGGTCTCGAAAATGCCCGAAATGACTTTCCCGGAATTTTTCAAATCGAAAGACACCTCTCGCGACTTCCAACTCGCACGCGTTGCGAACTTTAATCGGCTTCAAGCAGACAGACAGACAGAGGCGCACGGATTTCATTAGTATAGATTAACACAAAAATGCATTTAGAATATTGTTTCATTCAGTTTCGTGTTAAATGCAATATGTTTTTGTTTCTGATTTATATTAGGTCTGAATAGCATAACTTCAAATCGACTTGGAAGAAGAATTTTAAATCTGCATATAAGAACATAAGAACTATGAAACCGTCAGAAAAAAATGTGTGGAATTAATTTGTATTTTTTTTTTTTTTTTTTTTTTTTTTTTTGGATATTAATTTAGTAATTTATGATCCGTATCATAAAATTTTTGCATTTACAAATTCAATGTACTATGTTTTGGCTTTTTATTATAATTAACCACATAAAAAGTCCCTACATTAGAAATATAATTTTAAGAGATATTAATAAAAATATGGAAGTGTAAATTAGTATAAGAAGCTGTAAATTTTAAATATTTGTAATTAAGAAACTTGTTATCCAAATGACATGAAATTTCGTTTGTAGGTGCAGTATGAAAAGAAGATTTAAAATATTTTTACAGAATTGGTTTTTGTCGTTGAAAATATAAAATTTTACACTGTTTAAATTTGGAGATGCTCCCTCTCAAAACAATATTTATACGCATCATTTAAAGGTAGACTAAATTTAAAAAAGAAAAGAAAATAGAAATGTAAATTAATTTTAGAAGCTCTAAATTTCGAAAGTTTATAATTCAAAAACTTTTAATCCAATGACCTGAAATTTCGTTTTTAGGTATAGTTTGAACCGAAGATTTAAAATAGTTTTTAGCATTAATCGGTATCGTATATATATATACATATATATATATATATAGCTTCAAATCGTCTGGCATTAGTATTATTCTTCTGCACTGTTGAAAATAAAGATGACAAACCAGTTGCATTTGGCGAACAGGGGTGAAAAGGAGTTACCATTTGACACCCACGGGCATGAAAATGTGTTTGTGGTGCCGTTTGATTCCGCAATGGGTGATTCATGCAAATTAGGGTGCCGCGCAATGCATACTGTTGGAAGATTTTCACCACTTATTTACGACTTCCTCTTCTACTCGCCGTTACTGGTGGATCAAAACAGCAATTTCTACCTTTGAAGACTATTACCGATCGTTCGCTATCCCAATTTCGTTAAGACTTCGGATGGCTAACTTTTGGCGAGCTTTTTATATATAGCAACCTTTGAATTTCGGGCATTTGAACATTTCAAGGACACTTTGAAAGTAAGCTCGATAGCCTAGTGGTTAGAGTGCTGAGCTTGCAATCAGATGTTGTGGATTTGAATCCTTCACGGGCCAAATTCGTTTTTATTATTTCTTTTTATTATTTTGCACTCTGTAAGAGGGGTGCCATCTTTTCACCCTAATTAAAGGTGCCATTCTGGTTCTCGCTGGGGTGTCACCAATGAGACAAACCTTTCACCTCTAAAAGGTGCTATGTGTCACCTTTAGTTTTAACAGTGTACGTACTTTTTGTTGCTGAGTAGTAGGTGATGTTTACTTTTTTTCTACACTGTTTATGAAACATGACTGATAAGTTAAATTTGGAATATAACTAGTTTGATAAACATTCACGTCTTGATGCTATAGCTCTTGTCATCTTATTCAAAATTCCATGGATGCAAAATTTATTAAGACTATTTTAATTTATTAAGACTATATTTAAAATTCAGTAATACGGTAATAATATGAAACAGTCTTAAACGGGATGGAATAATCATGGAAACGCATAATCGTTAATTATAAAATTTATTAAATATGATAGGATTTTATAAAAAGAAAAATATTTTATTAATATATTTTTAAGTTATGATTCGATTTTCATAAAAATTGAAATAATGACTTTACAAAATTCTAAAACGATTTCATATATGATATTTTTAAACCATCGGTTGCGTGGTTTTTGCGCTGTGTACAGATTTACGTACCAGATGACTGTTATGTTCAACGGATGTATGTAATTACAAACGAAACTAAAACTTTAAAATAACAATTTAAAGACTTAAAAAATGAGCAAAAGACAAAAGATTGTTTTTAACTAATATTGTTTGACAAGTATTTTAAAGTTTTACCTACATGAATTTATCTATTTTTAAATATGCGATATATCGAGTGAATCCAGCAGAAGTTTCGCTGCAGATAAAAATTTAATACATGAACTCTTTTTCACTAATACTCTATTTCATTACTGTAAATATTAGTATTAAAACAGAAATTTACTGGAAAATGTCTATATAGTCTTGACAGTTTTAAGTTGTTTAAAATTATATTTACATCATGAAGGCATTGCTTTCAAATCAAAATAAAATTCTGTGTTTTTAAGAGGAAAGCTTCTGTAACTACTTAAATTTATATTTAAATCCTGTAAGTAAAAGAAAGTGTAACCTACTTTTATCTAAAGTATGTACATGCAAAGTAAAAATTATTTAAAAGGCGTCCGATGTGGTTCAAACTTAATATCATTTGGTCAACGAGATCTAAAAATTATCGTATCAAACAACTTTCTTAAGCATAATTAGATCATTAGATTATAAAAGAATGTATTTTTGAAGTTTTAATAGAATTTGGACTTTTTTATGTATGGCAATACATATTTGTCAGCGCAAGAAGGAAATAACTTCTGAAACTGGATGGTTGCAAAATCCCTATGTAGTACATGTTGTAGAATAAAATATGAAAGATATTAAAAAAATAGTTGTAGAATTAAGTTTGTTAAGTGTTTCCAACATTCACCAAATGTACAAATTAACTAAAATTACGTTTTTCTAATAAAATTTTATTTTCTATTTATAGAGCTAAAGAAAATTACTTATGCAGAAGAAATCTTTATTTCCTTTACCTTATCATGTAAACAGCACAGTTTTTAACTTTTGGCAAGTAGATCTACGAGCACCAGCAGAACTGTTGTGAATTTTTTTTCCAGTGTATTTTTGTTCAGAAAATAAAAATGTAGACAATATTTGTAAAATTGTTATTATTTAAAATATGCAGCAACAATTTGTGAAATTAATTTTTTATGGCTATTAATATGATAGGCTGCATTAAAACAGTACTAAAAAACAACAGAATCTTGTACCTGACAAGTAGAAAAATAGGGAATTGGTTGATAATGATTATAAGGCGCTTAAAGGATCTTTAACAATTCGTCACCTGAGAATAAGATGGTTCTATTTGGCCAAAAATCAATTTCGAGTTAGAATACTTTGAAAATCAGCATGCTGTGTAGGTGCAGCTATTAAGGTTTATAAAAAACTTTTGGCATTAATAGGTTCATATGTAGGTATAGACAGTACTTCTACAAAATCAAAGTTTTTAAATAACACTTTCATGGATTTTTTTACATTTAAAAAATTTGATAGAACCATATTGTTCTCAAACGTCGTGTTATCCTTAGAATAATATGTTTCTATCATGAAAAAAAAATATATTTTTCTTAATTTGTGTATTTTTTATAGTTTAACAAAGTGAAATTTCTTTGATTTATTCGAATAAACTTCAGTGGATAGTAAAATATGTATTACTATTTATATTGTAGCACAATAACAACAAATATCCGCTTCCACTTATTCATACTAACTAAACCATCTTCACAAAACTAATAAATTTATTATTTAACTTAACTTAAAATAGCTTAAATATTTAATTTTATTAAACAGGAACCCAAAAGTTTTCCCTTTTTAGCGTGCTATTTCAGTGGGAGTGTATGAAAATTAATACAAAAAAAATATGATTATATTGATAAATGAAATTGAAATGAATTATAAATGAAATTTTTCTTATTATAGTCTGATATACTCTTGATAAGACTATATCTCTAAGGAAAAAATTTTCTTGTTCTTTTTAAAACAACAAAATAAGTTTGATACTCTTTTGTTAGTCAAAATTTTGGAATGGTCTATAAACCAAGCTTTATTTTATATCACAGTTAGGTTAATTTCTCTTTAAAATATTTTGAAAATAGAACCTTTCATCTCTCGTAAATTACTATGGCATGGCTCTGAAGGTATTTTACTTTATCTTTGTTAATTCAATCTTTCTTTCTCTGTGCTTCTTTAGCATTTCGTAAAGTCCTTTGTGGAAATGATGTTGATACTTCCCGTCGTTTGGATCGGCTCCTTTGCAAATTCACTACTGTGAAATTCTGGTCACAACATTTGCTTACCTTAAACTCAATATTATAAAGAAGTCGTGTGAATCATAATGTTATCACCTTGATCTACGGAACGAAGTTATAGTCAAATGTTTTGCTACACGAGTGGAAATCTAAAAAGTCTTCTGATTTCATTCTCAGGGTTGTAAATGGATTACGGGATTTATTCTCAGCAACAGACGTATAATTGTAAGTGTCAAAAAATGTTCTGCTACATCCATTGATCTTTCTATTTTGCTCTGAATATTATCCACTTCTTGCACACATGAATGTCCGTGGGTACAATATCTTAGAGTAATGTCAATAATATGTGAATGGCATTGTATAAGTATTGCAATTGCATAAGATATTATTTGGTTTCTATTCTGAATAACAAAACTGACACAATGTAAAATTAAACTATTATCATGTGGAAAGTCTGCCAGTATCTTCCGTGCTGTCGTTGATACAGCTGAGCTTATGTCATTCCCATCTATGCCTGACATGTCGCCTGTCCACAAGCAACGATATGCTTTTTTCCTTTATTCCTTGTTTGATGAGCTGTAATGTTAAATAATTTTTCTTACTTTTTCTTTATAGAAAAAGTTGCTGACATCACTTTTAGGACGTGTTATAATTTTTTAATACAAAGCAAATGACTGACTTATCAGGGAATTTACTGTATATTAGTTCTGAGAATCCTAGAGGATTCAACTACTTTTTTGTGCAGAACATATTTAAATTGCGTGCCATTATTAATTTTTCTCTCTGTTTCAGCTTGTTTATACTCCTCACAGTAAACATACTTATCTTTCTTTGGTTTATCGTATTCTATGTTGAACTGCGTATTAAATATGAGCTTATAACATGAAAGTTTCCCTAGGTCTACATTGCTTTCTCTGCATTTCTGAAAGTCTCTTAAACATAGTTCTAAAGTTTTAAATATAATTCTATATTCTCAGTTTCCGTTTATGCTTTAATTCAAAAATGTCATTTATAAGAAGAATATGGGAAAATCAAAAATATATAGAGAGTAGTAAAGTGAATTTTTATTGCAATCTCGTTCCTGTTTGGAATATATTTGTTTTTCATTTAAATGATATTTTAAAAAATAATGTATTTCAAAATCAGCGACAAAATACAAAGTTTCAAATTTATCTTACATTTATTTTTTTGCTTTTTTTTGTTAAGTTTTACCGTAAGAATTCATTGGTTTTTATTTAACATTAGTTATGCGAAGGTAATTATTTGATATGTTTGGTTAAATTTTTGTTCCAGAAACTTACGCCGCAGGCTCAATTTGCATTTAAAATATTAATGTTGTTTAGTACTTTTTTTATTTTAAAATATATGTCGTATATCGTATAACAACCTACTTGTAAATTTATAACTTTCAATTTATTTTGTGTAGAGAATCCTTTTAAATTTTATAAAAATAAACTTATATAAGTGCAGGATTAGAGTATAATATAAGATTTTTTTATCAAATTTGTCTTTAAAGAACAATGCAAAAATTCAATTTTTGTCTCAATGAAAAAATAAATATATATATATTTGTTTAAAATTGTAAAATCTATGTTATAAAAGCAGAACAGAGTAAGTTGGTATATCATAATAACAACATTTGACACAAAATTTTCCATCATTGTACCGATATTATTATTTTATGTAAAAAATAACTATTTATACTCATTACAGGAAATTATCGAAATTGAATTATTAATGTCGTTATTAGCAGCAATGCATTTGCAATGTATATTTTTATTGAATTTGGTATTGCAATATATAATGAACAACAATATTCAATTTTAAAAAAATACAGCACACAACAATTTATGAATACAATATAAGGGATTGAATACTAAACAACCAAAGAAAAATTTATGCAGTGATTGTTGGTTTGAAAAAAAACGATCACTCTAATCAGTATTTTATTGAATACAACTTTATCCCAGAAGGCAGGTAAAATACTTGGTTGATTGGACTCAGTCAGTTTGAAAGCAATTTCACAAAATTATTTCCTGACAGCTTTGCTTAATTCCATAGATCCGTCGAAGGTCCATGATCCACATAAAGTCAATGTTTATTTTTAATATATGCCACACATTTTCGTTGCATTGAGATATTGACTATTTGTAGGCCATTCCATGGATTTAATTGGATTACCGTAATTTCGGGTGTATAAGCCACAGATCAAACAATTCTTTTTCGAACCAGAACTTTTTAAAAAACAAGTATAACTAGTTAGATCGCCGTAAATATTTGTCTTCAATAACTAAATAAGATTTCCGGGTCCAAAAAGAATTGTTTGATTAGCGGCTTATACACCCGAAATTACGGTAGTTGCTACATTTTCTAGATTACCTTTTCTACATTACTTGATTTGTTCACTGATTTATCTCAATGTGGAATCGCGTTGTTACCTTAAAATATTAGTTTATCTGAAGATATATGAACAAAATCTCCAAAGTACCGAAGAAAGCTTCAGAATTTACTGTACGTGACACAAAACACAATTTACAGAAGCCTTGAATTGTCAAATAACACCAAACTGCAATTGCAGGGAAAAATATTATCTGTATTGACGCACTCATATCTAAACTATTCACATATTCTCTTCGATAGAAATTTTCCTTTGTGTTCACTTAATCCCACATATCTTCCATTCATCGTAAAAGAACAATTTTAGTCAATTTATTAAGTGGTATGTACACCTGACTTTTGCCCCATTTCAAATGCTCATTTTTATGTTTTTTTTTTTTCAAGCATTACATATTTAATTCCTGTTGCATTTATTTGATTACGTATAGTACGATCACATACCTGTATGTTACACTTAGACTATTCGGCCCTTATTAAGCCATTTTTTACAATATTTTGTATATACCTTGGTATGTGAGATTACACTTAAATACAGAATTTCTTCGAAACACATTCGTAAGTGCTTCATTAAAATTGAAAAAATCATGAAAAAATTGCGGAAACAACCGCTATGAGAGGGGTTTTTTAAGGGAAAATATCACAATTTCTTTCTGGGTCCGAAAGTTTAAATCGAAAAACACACATATAAAACATAGTTCAATTATATTCATACTTTAGTATCTTTTCTGGTGATACACTTATAAAAATATTGCAAAAAATACTATCACAGAACCCCCTTGCAACAAAGTATCTCATGATTCAAGGGCCACTTGCTGGCCTTACCCAAATACATGAATAACGAAATACATATATATGAAATCTAATTAATTTCTACGCATAAATTCGTACATTTTTTATTATTCAAAAAATACATATTCAAGTATAAACACGGATAAACAGACAATTAGTATTTAAAAAAAATCAGGATTTGTGATTTTTGAAAGATGTAAATCGACCAAAAGATGCAAATAAATAAACATTTCTATTTCAACATTCTTTAGGAGAAGAAATTAAGGAATAATTAACAAATCTAATTAAATATTTGAAAAAGTATATGTAAGAACTTATGGGGCTTCTATATGATATGCTATCTTTTTATGAATTATATTACTATAAATGTAGATGTAAATTTTCCAAATCAGAAATAACTGGAATCGAAGATATTTTTTTTTATTATACATCAGTTTATGTCACAGCCCCATACTTTCTATCTTTTACTAGATGTTGCGTTAGAACTATGAAAACTGTGCACTAACGGAAGAAATCGGTTATATACCAATACCAACTTTACTAGTTTTGGTGGAAACAAATTTAATTAATTAAATAAATTTATTTCGTAAGTTACAGGGTGCATGCAAATATATTTATTATAAACAAAATACCTGAAAAAATATCTGATACTGAAATTAAAAAATCTTTTTTAACTTATTCAATATTCAACCTGTGTTTGATATTTATTCAAAATAAATTTATTATCTGTTATAATATTTTTAATCAAAAATGTCTTTCAGCATCATGAATATTTAACTAACACGGAACATGTTCCATTACTATCTAAGGAAATATTGTACTTGAAGTTTATTTTTAATTTCATAGAACTAAAATAAAATTTCATATCTTATCATAATTTTTGCATTAATAAGATTTTGCTTCTGCGACTCTCGTCTCAAACATATAAATGTATTATAGTTTCTTTTTTACGGAGTTCTTCGTATACTCGAAACCGTAAGAAAGTATATATTGATACGAATACATATCTGAGAAAACACATTTCAAAAGAAATGAACTGTAAAATCTGACCTATTAAAATCTTCTCTGAAATCATTATACAGAACTGAAATATTTTAAATATTATGAAGTTGTATTTACTTACGTTTAAAAATCAGAAAAAAATAAACTCGTAACTTTTATGTCAAACTTTTGTTATTGTTATTCTTTTTTAATTAGAGATTTTTTTATATTTTTCTCTATTTATAAATGAAAGAAATATATTTATCTATCTAAATATACCATATCAGAATTTGTCATAATTGACTCATTATCAATGCACAACTTAAAGTATTGAACTTAGAAGCAGAAAAATTAAAAATAAAACAATTCTAATTATATAAACGCACACCCAGAAAGATTTTTTGAAAATACCTAACCCCCCCCCCCCAAAAAAAAAAAAAGAACTAACATTGGGGTAAAAAATTCAGAACATCTGACATACCTGAGCAGCTTTTTAGATAGAATATGAAATTTCAGAAATAAAATAAAACAGGCATTTTCGCGATTTTTTAAATCCCTCCCCACTTTCCTTACCTACGGGTGTTAAAAGGGAAGGTCGGTCGAAAACTTAGGAGCATCCGGCATACCTCAGCAACCGATTTAGGTAGTAGCGTGGAGTTTCAGAAAAAGAAAAATTACTACAAAACAATTAAACATGTATTTAATTGATTTGAAAATTTTTCCACTAATAAAAAATAATTAAACATATATTTTTGAGATTTTAGAAATTCCTTCAACCCTCTATGAGTATTAAAGGTAGTATTGAAACTTTTATGTCATTTCACCATATCCTAGCAACAGTTTTAGATAGAAGCTTGATTTTCAGTATAACTAATCAACCAAATCATTCTTAACCATGTATTTTATCGGTTTTAGAAATGGGATGAAAGCAAGTTTGGGGTCATTTCGTTATGTCCCAGTAGCAGTTTTAGGTAGAATGGAAAATTTTAAAATAACAAAAATGGTTAACACACAAGTGAGTTTAGGATATTTTGTCTATTAAGTCACCATTATCGACTTTGAGTTGATAATGTAACATTATGTGAATAAGATAACGTTTATGGATATTTAATTATCTATTCAGATTATTTTTTAAATTTTATCCTTACTGGGTACTTTTGCTTGATTAAAATTTTTTATACAAAAACTGACCAATGCAGCGTAGCAGTTGAAGGTTGCTTGTAGTGTATATGTTACAGGCCAAACCCGATTTTAGGCCAAACCGGTCTATCCTAACGCCCATCGGATAAACTAGTTTTTCCTAGGCCAAACCGGTCTATCCTAACGCCCATCGGATAAACTAGTTTTTCCTAGGCCAAACCGGTCTATCCTAACGCCCATCGGATAAACTAGTTTTTCCTAGGCCAAACCGGTCTATCCTAACGCCCATCGGACAAACTAGTTTTTCCTAGGCCAAACTAGTCTATCCTAAGGCCCATAGAACAAACTAGTTTTTCCTAGGCCAAACTAGTTTGGCCTAACTCTTATAGGATAAACTAGTTTAGCCTGCTGTTTATTGGTCTGAACTAGTTTATCCTAGGCCGATCTAGATTATCCTAGGCCAATTAAATTTGGCGTGATTTTATTGAATTCAATGACCGCCTCAGTGCCAACATTCTAGTTTGTTCTAGGCTGATCTAGTTTGTCCTAGGCTGACCTAGTTTATCCTAGGCCAATGTAATTTTACGTGTTTTTAGCTCACAGGCGTCAAAGCCCGAGAAATAATGAGCTCGCGGGTTCTGTATTTATGTATGTACGCATGTATGTACGCATGATTGTACGTATGTACGTACATATGTACGTAATGCGATAACTCTTGGTAGAAATATTCGATTTGCTTAAAATTTTGGAAGTAGTTTCCTTTTGATAAGGTACTTTTCTGATTAGTTTTGGGAATTTATCGGACAAAATTAAGAGGGGGTGAACGGGAGGCTAATACCCCATTGTCAACTCAGAGAAATGGATTTTTCATGCAGAATTATAAGTTTTCATTTAAAATTTTAGGTATAGGATCATTCTGACAAGATGCTTCCGTGATTAGTTGTGGATATTTATCGTTTAAGTGGAAAACAAAGGGAAATGTAGGTAACCCCCAATAATTTAGATAAATGGTTTTGGTGCAGAATTTACGGATTTGCGTCAAATGTGGATGTATGTTCTTTTTGATAAGCGATTCCCTGAATAGTTTTGGGGAGTTTAATGGTTAAGTATGAAAGAAAAAGTGAAGGATTACCAACTTTCATAGGAAAAACTAGTTTATCCTATGGACATTTAGAGAAATAAGTTTGGCATAGGAAAACTAGTTTATCCAATTTACGTTAGGATAAAATAGTTTGGTCTAGGCTAATACAATTTGGCTCAAAATTGAGTTTGGTCGGTAAAAACATATCTTTCACTAGAATAAGCATAAATGTGTGTCAAGAGTCATTGCTTGTAACATCAATACAGAAATTTAACATGTCCACCGTAGAGACATGATACATTGGGCATGGTGTTTGCTTATTTTTATTTTTCTTTCTGCAGACTCAGGCCATGCTGTGATAAGCTTGCTTTTATTATTACTATTATTCGAGCCAGATCGCAGCTGAACATAATTTGCAATCGAACAGCGTTTTCCATTTTTCAGAAATTAATTACCTGTCGACATATAGCTATTTTTGTCACGGCGTCAAGTTTTTCTTTTCCGTAAAGTCGCAACTGGAAATTCGATTCAAAAGTTAGCTTTAATAGTATTTTCTCAAAGATACGTCGCTTTTATGAAAAAATGGTTAACGCCATTCGATTACATATTTTCTGAGTGAGAATGCCTGTTAATCTTATGCATTTCTGAAAAGGAATTAATTAATAAATGTGTTAGGATGTAGCTCTTTTGGATTTGAGAAAACCCTTAAGGAATGATAGAAAAATATATTTACAAATCTACTTTTTACTAAACATATTCAAAAGTTATGATGTTTATAACACTCCTTTTTTTTTCTTTTGTTCTAACTATTTAATGAATTCCTATTTGAATATTGAAGGACTAAGAATCTAAATAATCAATAATACATTGTGTATTTTCCATTTAGCGAACAAATCGTAATTTAAAAATACATTGTAAATTTATCCATAAATATGTACGCAGTATTCTTTAAAAGAATCTTAAATGTATGTGAATTAAAATCTGAATTTTTTGCAGAAATTGAGTAGGGCCAGGTCGAGCCGGACTTAGTCCCTTTTCACTGATTTTTTTACAGGCAGCCCTCGGGCTGAACTTTTAATTTTTATACCGGGCTTCGAAATTCCGGCCCGTGCAAACCTGTAACAGTATTCTACTACCCTTCAAATAAAACACATTATACAGGGGTGATAGCAAAACCACATTACACAAGATTAGAGAGCAGTAGTCAGGATTAATATTAAAAAGAATATTGCCCTGTTAAAGTAATGGCTTTGCATTCACAGGCTGTTTACACTAATTGTGTATTACAGACATTTTTTTTAAATATCACCCTCGAAAAAACAAGTAAGGGAGATTACTTTTTCCCATTTCCCCTAATTATACTTAACCATTGAACCTCAAAACTAATCACAGATACGATTTATAAAATTGAACAATTATCCAAAATTTGAAGCAAATCAGACAATTCTGCTGAAAAACCATACATCTGATTTAAGGAGGGTAATCCTACATTCCTCCTTTTATATTTAATCATTAAACAAAACTATTCAGGGATTCACCTTATGAAAAAAACTATGTTCAAAATTTAATCGGCAAATCAGATAAATCTACTTAAAAACCCATTTATTTAATTTAAGGAAGGCAATAAATCATCCACTACCCCATTATACTTAAACAAAAGAAAAATTAATTAAAGAACCGTCTGATCAAAATGAATTCATGTCCAAAATTTTAAGCAAATTGGATAATTCTGTATTATAACTAATTTATCTAACTTAAGGAAATAAATCGTACGCTTCCCCTTTATACTTAACCAAAGAACCACCAAAATTAATCAGTAAAGCGCTTCATCAGAATGAACAAAATCTAAGAATTGCAGCAAATCGGTTAATTCTGCATAAAAAACCCATTTGGCAAAATTAGGCGGGAGTCCCCCTTTCTTCCATTTGTTCTTAACCAATTAACTTCCAAAACTAATTACGGAAGCACCTTACCAGAACGAATCTATTTCAAAAATTTAAGCAAATCAGCAAATTCTGCTTGAAAAAAGCATTTACATAAATTACGGGGCGTTACCTATATTTCCCCCTCCCATTATGCTTAAACAATGAACATCCACAACTAATCATGGAGGCGAGTCATCAGAATGCTTCTATATCTAATTTTTTTCTTATAAAATATGCTAATAATGCATGGAAACCCATTTATTTGATTTAAGGGAAGGGGCGAATCAGCCTCTCGATCTGCCTCCCCCTTATTATTCTCCAATAACCTCCCAAAATTAAACAGAAAAACTCCTCATAAGAATAAACCTATATTGAAAGTTTGATGCAAATCGGGTATTTCTATCAAGAATTTTTGTGTTACGTACCTAAGTACATACATAGATACAGAATCCACGGGCACATTATTTCTCAGGCTTTGGTAGTCTGATGAGATAATAACATGTCAAATTACATTATTTCTATCAAGAGTTATCGTGTTACGTACATACGTGCGTACATACATGTGTACATACATGCGTACATACAGAACTTGCGAGCCCATTATTTCTCAGGATTTGACGCCTGTGAGCTAAAAACACGTAAAATACATTGGCCTGGGATAAACTAGATCAGCCTAGGACAAACTAGAACGTTGGCGCTGAGGCAGTCATTGAATTCAATAAAATCACGCTAAATTGAATTGGCCTAGGATAATCTAGATCGGCCTAGGATAAACTAGTTCAGACCAATAAACAGCAGGCTAAACTAGATTATCCTATAAGAGTTAAGCCAAACTAGTTTGTCCTAGGGGCCTTAGGATAGACTAGTTTGGCCTAGGAAAAACTAGTTTATCCGATGGGCGTTAGGATAGACCGGTTTGGCCTAGGAAAAACTAGTTTATCCGATGACCGTTAGGATAGACCGGTTTGGCCTAAAATCGGGTTTGGCCTGTAACATATATAATTAATATGAGCATATGTTGTTATTAATAGGCAGGGACTAACTCAAGCAAAATAGAAAACATTCAAACCCTTGCACGGTCAACATGGTTCTATGCTATACAGAACAGATAAATGGGGTTACAGGTAAAAAATAATACAGCAGTAAACGGTAAAACTATAACGAATGTCCTAAAAATGTGCATTTTGTTAATTATTTAAGGATACAGAAAACATACAATGGTTCAAAATTTTTAGTTTTTAATTAATGCTCTAAAAAATAGAAATAAATTATTATAGTGCTAAATGATTATAGACCTAAAAGTTTATGGTGCAGAAGATTTAAAATAATATATTATATGCACTGTGAGAGTGTATAAATTTAGCCTTTTTTCGAAATGCGTTTTTTATGTGTTGTTGCACTTTTCCGAAAAAATTTATTTTAGGTTAACAGTTGAATATTTCCAAAATTGTGTAACTCACTTATTTCTTTATATATATCTCACATTATAGATCTGAATGAAAAAAAATAAATAATGAAAAATACGTTCTTAAAACTTTGAGGATTTTCAAAGTATTTTATTAAAATATTTTTCATTTTATTTACTTTAACCAAAAAGGAAAATTACGACTTATTACTCTCAAATAGTATGCTTTGTGAAATTTTAAGATGATAGTAACAACCATTTTTCACAAAAGTGTATTGGGCAGACATACTGTTAAAAATTTCGATAGAGATATGTAATAAACAAATTATTTCTTGAAAGCTAATATATAAGTGACATAAATTTCTTTCAATCTTTATAACTGCTGTAACATGTATACTTACTTAAAAAAAAGAAAAAAAAAGAAGAATTTAATTTCTATTTCTGTTTTCAAGTAAAATACATGATGTTAAATATTTCTGAAAAATTGCTTCATTTTACTTGCCGAGATCTTCCATGTGCCCTTATATAAATGAATGATAATATATATATATGTTTAAATTTATTACAATTGTGTTAATTTTAGCGTGTTCAGTTCCCTAATAATAAAAAATAATATATTTTATGGGTATATCGTGTACATCGAAAAATAAAATTGAGCAGATTTTTGCGAAATATTTAACATCATATAATTTACTTAACAACGGAGATAGAAATGATTTCTTTCATCGTAAATACGCTCATTATAGCCCATATATAAATCAAAAGTAATTAATGTCATGAATAAATTAGTTTTCAAGAACTAATTGTCCTTTAATATGACTCTATAATTTTTTTAACTATGCATATCTGTTCGGTGCACTTTAAAAAAAAAAAAAAAAAAAAAAAAAAAAAAAAAAAAAAAAAAAAAAAACTGTGGAATAAAGGAATAATATCGGCTTCAATTTTTTTTGTTCTATTAAAAAAATATATTATTTGAGATTCATAAAATGCAATATTCGTTTTGTCTTAAAAGAATTAAAATTATAAATATATTACTAAAATCTTTATAAAAATCCTAAAAATTTCAAAATTTTTTTTTTCTCAGATATATAATGTTAGAATTTTTTAAAGAAACAAATTATTTTCAAATTATGAAAAGTTTTAATTGTTTACCCTGTAACGGCAAACCCACGGTGGGCGCTATTCGCGACGGTGCACGCTGGGTGTCGTTTGTAACGTTATATGCAGACATACTCAGTAGTTTAGGTTAAAACAACAAAGTTTATTCAAGTGATAATGGCCGAAGGGAAGTGGAGCAAGTCTAAAATTTTACACACTGAGAACACTATGAACAGCTAAAATCATACTCACAGGCTCCAATCTAGCTCAGTCGTGGCACCGCCTAACACTTGACACTGTCTCCTGGCTGAGCTGCTGAACAAAGCTTAGTTAAACAGCCCGTGGCTGTGGATAATTCTTTATTTCATCAATAATAAAAATGGAACTACTATTAAACTTTCTTACCACGGCCGACTCTTAAATCCACTATCCAAACTCCTTCCCACTTTACTGGAGGCCGTTGCTACTTTCTATTCGTCAGCACTTCGCTAAACAATCATCCACTTTGTTGTCTAATGGCAGAGGTCCGCACTCGCTGGCTGCTGGCTAATGCCAGACACAGCCAAACTCACCCCCAAGCTTTTATATGCTGCAAACTGAGATACTTCACATTAACATATTACTAATAACCGCGAGCTAACTGCGGAATTCGAAAGAGCACACACACTCTAGAAAGTTAAAGTAAAAGAGAGGATAGATGTCGCTTTTACGCCTACAAAATGTTAAATTATTGACGTCACGATCTCAGAAACACTAGAGTGCCTTTATGACAAAAGGTCACTCCCTCACAACCCCCCCTCGGATTCCGCAGAGAAAAAGGGCTGGGCCAAATGCATGCCCAGAACTTTTTCTTGTTATAAATTTCGAGCCGTAATAAAACACAGTGATGGGTGAAATTTAGCGCCGAAACATAACTTTTAAAATATTAACTTTGACCCATCACAACCAAAAAAAAAAACTCAGTTTGCCTCAAATATTCACATATTCAATCCAATCATTCTTCTATCTTACAAATAGCCTCCGTAAAACTTCCAAAAACTCGTAAAATTTTCAAAACTAATTACTTCTTTCAAAATAGCCCACTCCACTGGGAGTGCTAAAATTTCTCAAAATACTAAACTTCCGAAATTTTCCTCAATATTGCAATACAACTATAACTTTACCATAAATTTCTCCACAACTTTTAATATACTAGAATTCGCACCAAGTCCAGAAAACCCAATGCGCAAAAATTTTCCTCATCCAAATTCCGACTTCATCTAGAATTACAATTACTTCATACTAAAATAACTCTGCTACTACGTAATACCTACAAACCCATTAGCCAATGAACTAACTCCCAAAATTCTTCAGAACTTAACTCCACTTTAACAATAATTGGGGCACATACGTACAGCGGCATATCGCTGTGCTTATGCAACAATCAAAAAATATCAAAAATTTACAAAATGACGTCATCATGCTCTTCATCTGTATTAACTAAAAGAAAAATAGCAGAATCAATACATAACACAGGTATACTTCCCTGCAAGAAAATCACATTAACATTCAATTTTTAATACAATACAATTTCAAACTCAAACGCAGCTTAAAAATTCGCAACTTGCGGAAACCATTCCCAACTAAAGTACAAAACGCAACTCATAAAAGACGAACGATAAGAAGAAAGTTAATTCATTAAATGTTAGTATAAGAGATAGAAACGCGTGTCAAGGTCTTCTTGACCGCAAAACACGTGCGCGTCTGAACCGCGGCGCGTGTACAAAATAACCCAAATTACTATCTGTACTTTCTGAAAATTTAAACATACATTAACATACATTTTATAACACATGGACAATATAACAATATAGTAACATTTTAACAAATAACACAACAATTTAACAATAGATCCAGAATTTTTAAAAGCAGTTAAGACCAAAATCTCAAACATACATAAAACTAACAATTTTGCAAACAAATTTTGAACACAATTAAGCACTAAACGTGAGTGCGTCAAAAAATTCCAAAAATGGCCAAAAAGTACCAAACAGTCTTTCTGCTTTCTATTCCTTCATATTGCTACCACATATATGCACTCTAATAGAAATTTAATAAAGAACGTTATCACCCAATCATAGAGATGATTCGCTGCTGGCTGGCTTCATACTACCGGATGGTTTTCTCCTCTTGTCCCAGAAACCTTGTATGAAGGATCTTTCGTCATCGGAACTGTATGGTGACGCCACAGTTGACTGTCGTGCCTGCAGCCTGGTTCGGAATGGATGCCGCGGGATACTTGTAGGTTCCGCTCGACGACTCTGCTCTGGCCGGTTTGCTGGGGTCACTCCATGGCGAGATTCACACTGTTGATGCCGGTAATCTGAGCGTTGTCTCCTCTTTCTAGACGCACACGAAGTTACTGAAGATCCTGGACCACCTTTCTTTCCAGACCTACGCTGTTTCTTATTGGGCAAAAATTCCGACTTTAAAGTCCTTTTAACAGTTTGTCGAGTGTCCATACGAAATCTTTTCCGGGGATTAATCACTGAAGATGGTGAACTATTAGATAATGTATGTTTGTGAGGTTGCTGTCTCATAAGTGGAGGAACTGGACAGTTTATAATTTTTTGTCTTTTATGGCACACAGAGTCCGATGTATCTGACACAATTCTCTTATTTTTATTATCATACTTTGCTCTCGGATTGCTAGGCTTTCGACTTTCAAGAAAAGTTTTTGGAGCTGTTTGACCAACTTTTCTTCTTGAATATTGATGAAAAGAATTAGATGAAGAAGTGCTGGACTCGGGACACTCATTGGATCGGGAATTTCGCGAAACATCACTCGACACATGAGAACCTTCACTACCATTTTCTCTAAACTTATAAACTCTAACCTGATCCAAATTAACCGTCATTCTTTCACCATTGACATCAACAACCAAATTATTATTTCGAACTTCTAAAACCTCGAACGGACCTACAAACTTCGGACCAAACTTAGCTACTCTCTTTTGACGACTTGAACTTAACCAATACTTTTCTACTAACACAAAATCTCCAACTTTCACTTCTAACACTCTCCTACGCATATTATAATACTGAGCTTGCTTTTCTTGCGCTTTTCCCATTTGAACCTGAGCTTCCTTAACCAACCTCTCAATATCCTGACACATGTACTGACTTTCCGCATCCGACACCATAACTAACCTTTGGAATGGAGTAATGACTTTTCTACCCAAAAACAATTCAGCAGGCGTTTTCCCCGTTGACTCGTGAACTGCTGTACGAAGTGCGTACGCAAAATGCTGAAGAAACTGGTCCCAATTTGCATGATGAGAACCAACATATGAAGAAATCATTTGAATTAATGTACGATTTACACGTTCAGCCATATTAGACTGAGGTCGATACGGAACAGTAAAAGAATGATCGATCTCCAGCTTCTCACACAGGGCCTTAAATATATCAGAAATAAAACAAGGACCATGATCGCTCACTACCCTAATTGGTGCACCATCTATACTAATAAAAGAACAAAACGCTCTGTCTGTCTGTGTGTGTGTGTGTCTGTGTGTCTGCGATGGCTAGCAAAATCTACAGCACGTACGAAGCTCAAAAATTTTTTGAGAGTAGCCCAATGTCTCTCCTGATGCACCTGAAGATCAGAATTTCAAAATTTTATTTATTAACTGAGTAATTAATTAAATTCCAAAGCTCACTCTCATAAAAAATCGCCTTTTTTCGCTTTTTTTCCATTTCATTTTCTTATGGTTGATTGGTTGCATAAAATTTTCGAGGAAATAATTAAAAAAGCTGGGACAGACCTTTAAAATTCATAGACTGGCAAACTGTCAGTTTAAATGAGGATTTTTTTTTTAATCACAGCTGCTGTACACCATGGAGAAAAAGATATGTGGAGGCGAAGTAAACCAAAAAAAGGTTTGCAACACGGAGTAAGAAGTGTCTTACTCCGTGGTTTGCAATATTAAACCATTTATCGCTGAAATTTTAATGTCTCAAACAAAAGCACGAAGAAGGAATTTTGTATTAATAAAACGAATTGAAAGAAACGAATTACAGCTGAAGCATATTTTACGAAGAAATAGTAATTTTTTAAAATGTTTTTTTTTTCTATTATATTATTTAGGTTAAAGTTAGGTTAGAGTTAAATTGCATTTATGTTATGGTTAGAATAAGGATATGTTACAATAAAGTGAATACATTTAGGCTAGGTTACATTTCTGTTATATTTAATTTACGGTAGGGTACTGTTAAGTCGCTGTTAGGTTACAGACAGGTTCTGGTTACGGTATAAAAGTTTAAGTTAGGAATTTATACACAGAGTGAACCTATACGCAAGATTTGATTAAAAATAACACTTACTTTTGTTAAATAGCTCTGAAATTATAGTAATATATACCAACCTTTTAGCGACCATCGTGTATCGATTTCATTCATGGTATAGTCGGATTTAAGAGTGATAAAATTAGTTTGAAATTCAAAATATTTCACTTGGGATTTGTATGTGAAAATAATAATTAGTTACGTGACTTAACAGTGATTTTTACGGGTAAATATCAACTTTTTTACACGAAAATCATGCAATCGTTGGATACATATTCCCTACCGCATTTTTCATTGCTCATTTTGAGTATTTTTAGAGCTTAATATTAGTTGTTTTTAAAACCGATTTTTCACACAGTCAGTGGCTACGTATTTCAGACAATGCATTTCTGCATGTAATGAGTTAATGATAAAATCATACAAATTTCAAGTTCGTTTAATATTGTTAATACGGACCCGGCCAACGCTGGGCGGGTCAGCTAGTATTTAGAAATATAATTATCGAAAAATGCATCGGCAACTGCAGGTGCAGAAGCCTTCCTGAGGGGGACTAACTCTACCCATTTACTGAAATAATCAACTATAACTAGTACAAATCTATATCTTTTAGGATTAGACAATGGATAAGGACCGATTAAATCTACACCTACACATTCATTAGGAAAATTTACTTTAATAGGAATTAATTTGCCAGCTGGACTTATTTTTATAATTATAACGTTGGCATGTGCTACAGCTGGAGACATAAGCGCGCACTGCTTCCCGCATTTTAGGGAAGTAGCAGGATTCACCAATTCGAGCATAAGTTTTCCTGATTCCTAAGTGACCTGCTAATGGATTATCATGAAATTCTTTCAAGATGGCCTTACGAAGACTAGCCGGAATAAAAACTCTTAATTCTCCACGTGAATTTACAATTTTAGAATAAAAAAGAAGACCATCGATAAGCTTAAAAGATTGGGACCACTTCTCAAACATAGGCACATCTGCGCTCGGGACATCATCAGGATTTTCCAAATATCGATACAAGCTACCAAACTCTTCATCTTGCTTCTGTTCTCTTATCAACTGCTCTCGCGACCTTAACACCAATGAAGACAATGCACAACACTTAACTTCCTCCGTGACCTCTAAACCACCATGCGGGTTTCGTGACAGAGCGTCCGCTACCGCATTCTCCTTGCCAGCCCTATGTTCTATAACCACATTATACTCTGCTAACTTCAAACACCATCTGACCATACGAGACGACAAACCCTTTCCATTAGTTAACTTTGTCAAAGCTGAATGATCCGTAATGACTTTAACCAGTATATTAGTGAAAAAACAACGAAATTTATTCAAAGCCCAAATTACTGCAAGACACTCCCTTTCCGTAATCGAATAATTCCTCTCCGCTGCATTTAAAATTCTTGACGCAAATGCTATAGGTCGACCTTTCTGTGCTAACATCGCTCCAACCCCCACTGCACTCGCATCGCAATACACTTCAAACTGAGACGAATAATCGGGGTGAGCCAAAACAGGAGGGGAAACTACTGCCTCTTTTAATAATTCAAACGACCTCTGAGCTGCTGATGACCATACAAACTTAACCCTTTTCCTTTTTAAATTATACAACGGTTCACATAACTCTGAAAAACGTGGAATGAACTTGGCAAACCAAGCCACCATCCCTAAAAATGTCGCCACTTCCTTACTATTTTTGGGGGGACTCATTGACGTAATTGCCTCAATTTTCTCATTATCTATATTAATACCATCACACGTAATTTTAACTCCTAAATACTTTATCTCTTTTCTCAAAAATTTACATTTTTCTAACTTAACTGTTAACCCAGCATCTCTTAACAACGTAAATACTTCCCTCAACAATCTTAAATGCTCTTCAAAAGTAGCTGCTATTATAATTATGTCGTCCAGGTAGACCAAGACACCCTTACCAAGCAAAGGTTTAAGGATATTATTCATGGCCTTCTGGAACGTTGCCGGCGCTCCCGATAAACCAAAACTCATTCTCTTAAAAGCAAAACAACCGTCCCGAGTAATAAAAGCAGTCTTAGGTATGTCCTCCGGCTTCATTGCAATCTGAAAATAACCCGACGTAAGATCTAACGTTGACATATAATTCGTACTCGTTATATTAGCCAAAATGTCGTCAATTACTGGAATAGGATACTGAGGGTATTGCGTTATCGCATTTAACTTTCTATAATCTACTGCAAACCTATATGCCTCGGGATTATCTAAACTTTTCCCATTATTTTTACGACATAACACTACTGGAGATGCAAAAGGCGACTCAATTGGCATTATAATATCGTCCGCTAACATTTTTTGAATATGATAATCAATTATACCTTGTTTAACTTTATCATAACGATATGGTTTACTAGCAACAGGTGCTTTTAAACCAGTATCAATCTCATGCCACGCAACATGCGTTAAACCCGGTTTATCAGAAAAAACCTCTCCAAATTCATTCAAAAACTTATTAAATTCCTCCCTCTCCATTTCACTTAACCCCGACTCCTCCAAATTAACTGACACTAAAACAGGCTCTTTCTTACTCACATTCTCATCATTATTCACTATTAACGACTTTTTAAAGAAATCCAAACTAATTCCTCTATCCTTCATATAATCCACACCAACTATACAATGCACTGTTAATCCATCTAACACACAAAACTCCCAACATGTCTTAACCGAACGAATTTCAACTTCCAATTCTACTGAACCTTTATTATCGCAAGCTACTCCCTGTGCTGACTGAACCACAAGACTTGACCTTTTCAACTTCTTATACGAAAAATATTTCCGATAACAATCAAAAGAAATGAACGACTTATCTGCCCCTGTATCGAAGACACTTTTAACGACAATACCATCTAACACAATTAACACTTCAGGTAACTCAACCGGATTAATAGTAATTTTATTTAAACTCACAGAAGGCTTTTTCGATTTGACCTGTGACTGCATACCTTCCGAAATACAGTCACTTACCAGTTTAACTGACCCCACCTCCTCCCACCTCTCCTTTGCACTGATCTATTTTCAACATTCTCATCCGAAGTTAATCTCCTTACTTGCGAAGAAACATTCCTGTCCCGTACTCCCCCACTACGACCATAACCACTATTCTGTCTATTTCCATACATATTTCTCTCACCACTTCTAAAATTATTAGCACCACCACCATTCCTATTACCATTACTCGTATTCGACATATTACGACCAAATCCATCATTTCTATTACGCACATTATTATCCGGAAATCGCTGTCCCCCTCTCACAAAATTACGTTCCCCCTCATTTCTCAAATTACTATCCGTGACAGGTCTCTGCCGAGGGCTACGCACATCCCGTTGATCCGAGCTATGCCGAGTCTCGTACTTCAATAATATCTGATGCATTTCTGCAAAATTCTTCGGTGCTCTAACTTCAATAAAGTCCTGTATATTTGGATTAAAAAGAGGAAAAACAATGTCCAACAATTCCTCAAATGTGATATCTAAATCTAATTTATTTTTTAGTTCAAGCTTACGAAGATAAAATTTTGACGCCGACTCATAAATATTCTGCTTATTACAATAGAACTCTTTTCTCAAAATACTTTTATCTTTAACGGGAGGAAATGCCTTCTTTAACTCGATCACAGTTTGTTCAAATCTTTTCGCTTCTTCATTAATCAAAAACTTTCCTATATTTTCCAACCACAAAAGTGCTTCGCCCTTTAACGAGCATTTAAGCACTACGTATCTACTTTTTTCAGGTATATTATTGAACAAAATATAATCATCTAATTTAACTAAAAATTCACTAATATCACCCTCACCGGTGAAATACACACGTGGCACAATCTCATAATGTCCGATGTTTCGTTGGGCGCCATTTGTAACGGCAAACCCACGGTGGGCGCTATTCGCAACGGTGCACGCACGCTGGGTGTCGTTTGTAACGTTATATGCAGACATACTCAGTAGTTTAGGTTAAAACAACAAAGTTTATTCAAGTGATAATGGCCGAAGGGAAGTGGAGCAAGTCTAAAATTTTACATACTGAGAACACTATGAACAGATAAAATCATACTCTCAGGCTCCAATCTAGCTCAGTCGTGGCACCGCCTAACACTTGACACTGTCTCCTGGCTGAGCTGCTGAACAAAGCTTAGTTAAACAGCCCGTGGCTGTGGATAATTCTTTATTTCATCAATAATAAAAATGGAACTACTATTAAACTTTCTTACCACGGCCGACTCTTAAATCCACTATCCAAACTCCTTCCCACTTTACTGGAGGCCGTTGCTACTTTCTATTCGTCAGCACTT
Source organism: Maratus speculifer (assembly GCA_964019185.1). NCBI lineage: Eukaryota > Metazoa > Arthropoda > Arachnida > Araneae > Salticidae > Maratus > Maratus speculifer. The sequence continues at coordinate 172,010,680 of OZ025294.1, forward strand.
CGCTAAACAATCATCCACTTCGTTGTCTAATGGCAGAGGTCCGCACTCGCTGGCTGCTGGCTAATGCCAGACACACCCAAACTCACCCCCAAGCTTTTATATGCTGCAAACTGAGATACTTCACATTAACATATTACTAATAACCGCGAGCCAACTGCGGAATAAGAAAGAGCACACACACTCTAGAAAGTTAAAGTAAAAGAGAGGATAGATGTCGCTTTTACGCCTACAAAATGTTAAATTATTGACGTCACGATCTCAGAAACACTAGAGTGCCTTTATGACAAAAGGTCACTCCCTCACAACCCAAAATAAAATTTTAGAAAAGTATACTAAATCATGAAAAAATTTCGAAAAGAAAGCAATATATATATTTAAAGCTTTCAAGCACTTTGGACTATAATCATTTACCATAAAAAATCTTTTAGCTCAATGTTTTAGGCTGATAAGTAAAAACTTGAATAATTTTCACAAAAATCAGTTTATTTAAGTAAATAAGTTCACACGATAACTTTACCATTCTCTGAATTTTCCAATTCGGAACAACTCGTTTGAACTATCCAGTAACATTTACTTTACTACCCCGAAAGGGGAGTCATTTGGTCAATTACATGAGGAATTATAATGGTTTAAAATTTGGTTGTTAATTTCAAATGCATCTGCGGTCATTCCAAAACATATTGCACTGAGATTAATTTTTAAAGGATAATTAAAAAACTACTTAGAAAAATTATCTGTAATTTTGTATTCAAATATTTAAACATTGTAGAAGCCATATTTAGGAAAAAATTTCTAATTTAAAAAAAAGAACATAATTACGAAATAATTACGAATCATAGCTCTTAATTTATTTTAGAGAAACAGAACTTTAGAAGTTCCACACATAGAAATTTGGAACCAAAATTCATTCCTCCAAATAATAATTCTTGAGCTATTTTATAAAAGAAATGAAAAATATTTTCATTAGAATTTGTATTTGAACATTTATAAATTAATTTAATAATACCAGTTCCAAAATTAAAACCTCTATAATACATAAATTACTTACCCTAATATTTTCGTGTTTCATATCCACAATCCTTTCCTAAAAGGTGAGAATAAGAAGTCAAATTTGAGTGTTCGGAATTAAATCTTATGAACATGGTATATTTTTAAATTTAAGACAATCCCTAAAATTACTTTTAAAATATAAAATAAAAAATAATGTTAGGGAAGCATTTGAAACGCTTCGTTATCCTCTGCAATAATTTTGAAATTAAAATGCATGGTTTTTATTTTTCTTGTAAAATATGCTTATATAGAGTAAGAAGGGAAGTTATAATCACATTGTAATGAAATTCTGATTAATTATTAGAGTTTAGTAGCGCATAATAGATTTTAATAATGAAATATGTAGCATTTAAGCTCCGAAATAGACGCACCATTCTACTCACATTCTTTAAGTTCAATTCTGGCGGCGCTTTCTTCTGTCACGCAGAATTTTTCATCTTTAAACACTTTACAGGGAAGCTGACCAACATACTGAAGGAAGAAAAAGCCTCATGAAACTCTAATTAATCTTCTAATCTGCTTTTCACTTTTTAAATTCATTGTTGATTCTCCCATCTTTTTGTTAAAGAAAAAACATTGCTTTAGAATGACAAGAAGCACTTTTCCTTTCTTAACTCCTTTTTCGAGCTCATTTACAAGAATACTCTATCACAACTCTGAAACATTACGATTACAGGGAAAATTGTTTGCGGTATATTTTAAACGTATTATAATATTTTAAAAATAGAATATATATATATATGGTGTTTCCGCAATGCTAATTATAGGATGTGGTGTGTATAGAAAGTAGGATTAATGTGTAAGGACATATAAAAGAACTTGCCTACATTAATGTTTATGAAAAATAATTGCTGAAACTATGCTTTTGGTTATAATACGTGTTCTATTTCGTGTACGTTACGTATGTACATTGTAAAACTTACATACACGGAAACACAACTAATCACACGTACATTTCTGCTGACTCACAGAAATGTCTGAAGTGCAATTTTCAATTGTGCTAAATGTTTAATTAAAGTAATTCTCAGTAAACTGTGTAGAATTCATACAAATCTATCTAACATTTACAGGGCTGTACAAAAAAAGAACATTTTTTGAACTGTTGACTATTATCACCAAATTATTGTTTTCAAATGCACCGTGCTTCTTCCAAATTGTATGCATTATATACTAGCGCATAAGCCAAAACACTTTGACATAAAATTGTCAAGGTGTCTAAAACGATTTTGATTTATGGTCGATCATTATGCAGATCGGATTTTAGGAGAAAAGATAAATTGCTGGCTTCTATGTGTAAACTGATGTTTGATCAACAAATAATTTGACGATAGATTGCAAAAAATTTGCATTAAGTGCATATTTTAGCCAGATGGGCAGAAAAAAAATCTCTGAAAGATCCTATTCCTATTGAGAACCGCTGGGATATTTACTTTATTCCTTGTTCTTGCAATTTGGGTTATATGGGTCAGACCAGATAATCGTTGAAGAAAAGATTGGGTGCGCAACAGAGGTATACTGAAAATCAGGAATCATCCAGGTCTTCGATTGCTTCTGCCTGGTGGTCTTCCGATCATTATTTCAATTTTTCCATGTCCAGAATTATTTCTAATCCTACCTCTCCTTCGCACTTAAATGTTCACGAAGTTTATTTTATTTCTAAAAATTCTAATATTTTTGTCAATGATCTCTCATCATCCCTTTCCCTTTCTCCTGCGTAGAAATTACTGTTGTAGGGTTTTATATATATATACTATTTTAATTTATTTATTAATTTTTCTTTTTTTATTTTATTTATTTATTTATTTTTACTTATTTATTTATTTATTTTTATTTATTTTATTTATTATTATTACTTTTATTTTTTTTTAATTTTCTATTTATTTTTATTTTATTTATTTTCGTTATTATTTTTATTGTTTTTTCCAAATTTGTCTCTTTTTCTCTCTCTCTCTCTCTTTTTTGGCATCACTTTTCTTTTCTACATGGGCTATTTCAGCTAGCGACACCTGTCGCACTCTTTGTAATCTCCTCCCTCTTTCTTTCACTTTATCTCGTCTCTGTGCCCTTACGAACGTGAGCTGTTTAGCTGACGACGAGCTGTTATTGCTGTAGCTTGAAAAGCATCCTACTTTATTTTTCATTTTAAGGTGAATTTACAAAGCGTTTTTCCTTATTTATTAATTATCGCCAGTGTTTACGGTATTTTTTTTTTTACTACATGACAATTTCATGGAAGATAATTGTGAAATCCTTTGAAAAGTGTGGTATTAGCAATCTTATAGATATGGCACCGAGGACAATTTTATATTTATATTATAAAGGGTATCTGTGCGTAATGCATACGTCATTTTGCGCATGGCAACACTCAAATTTTAAATGAATTTCGGTATTGCAATTTTTGCTACTAAAAGTTTTTAAACTTTTTAATGTCGCATACTTTCAATTTTTACATCATCGTGTAGGAAAAAAAAATTACTTTTAAATGAAATTTGTTTGAAAGCTGTGTCTTAATTTGTTTTTGAAATAATAATTTTTCTGTAGCTTTTAATACCTCTTTTCTAATCGTGGCAACAGGAGTACTCCATTTCTATTTAAAGCAAAAAAAAAAAAAAAAAAAAAAAAAAAAAGGAAAAATTGAGTGCTGTATCTTTATGTTGCCATTTTCTCATTAAAAGGAGAAAAATAGAAATTTAAATATCTTCTGTTATAAAACCCGGTGAATTTTGAGTTCATTTACAAAATTTGATTTACACGTAAAAGAAAATTAACAGTTTAATATCTATTTCAGCTAATAGCATTGAGACTTCAAGTTTTGATTCAAAATTATCAAATTAAAATGCCAATTTTTTTAAACGTGAATACAGATGTTAAATGTACATTTGTAAATTTTGATATGGTGAAAATGAAGCCGGGTTTAGATTTCACGGGAAAAAAATTCTATGATTGAGTCAAAGTTGAATACATTTTGCTTTTTATCATTTTGGAATACTAGCATAAGAATCTTAATTGATAACTTTATCATAATAACATATCTTTATAATTTTTTACTGCTTACATATACGATTAAAGTTTAATTTTAACAATTTCTACAACTGCGTTTTATAGAAATAGTATTTTGTGAACTTGACGATAAATATCGTTTGTTTAAGAGTTAGACGTACCAATAAAAAATGCATTTTTTACTATAAATAATTTTGTACACTCTAAAAAATAAAAGTGTAAATTAGACGAATTCATAAATATATGTGTGTAAATTTCCAAAATTACACTCCTGACATGAAAATTACCCACTTTTTGCAAAATTTTATCTGTTTTTATGTGTATTTTAGCTTACAAAACTAAGTATGTATTTTGTTATCACTTGAAAATCACTAATAAATGTATAAATGGTGAAAAATGCCTGAATTTACACAAACTTGTACGTTATTGTAATTAACACTTAATGATATACACATAGATAAATGTGTAAATTTCTAAAATCATCCACTTCTCATAAAAAAAATACACATTTCCCACAAAAAATACCTATCTTAATGTGCGTTTAGTTTATGGCATTAAGTTTGTAAGTTGTTATCAGTTCATAAACTAAGAAAAATGTGTAAATGTAGATAACACCTGAAATTACTCTAATCAGTGTGTTACAAAAATTACAAATGCGTGAATTTGAAAGTAGGAAAGGGACGTTATGAAAGGGATGGAAGGCTTACATATTATTCAGAGCTACACTTTTTTTTCAGTAATTCCCATTTATAAATAACATGCCGTCATTACATTGTTGTAACAGCATTTTTAAATAATAAACTGATATATTTATTTATTTTTATAGGATACACTGACCACCTTTCTCACCCTCCCCGTTTCAGCAGCATGTGAATATTTAAAAGAAGTTAAAAAAAAACTTAATCTCGACAACATGTAACAATATTTCGTTACATGTTACGTAAAATTTTATTCATTTAATAAGTTAATTTTAATTTCGTTTTCCGAATTACCTTTTGAAATTTGTACATGAAATATAGGAATGCTCCATTTTATAATTCTACTTTTTAATTAAATCGTAATTTCTTTCAGCCGTCTCGCAGACTGCTGTTTTTTCACAATTTTACTTGTAAGTTTCAGGAATAGTGTTAGGTATTATTCTTAAAGCGAAATTAGGAAAACTTCCTAAAGAGGCTTTATAATTGAGATATAAGCGCACTTTATACTTATTCATAAATTTAAATTATATTTTTTTGTACTGTTGTTAATTTTTCTGCTGCCCACCCCTTCCCCTTAATTTAAAGAACAGTAGTTTAACCTTCAGTAGAATGTAAAATCTATTTCGAATTCATTTAATATGTAACATAAAATATAATTCACGTATATAAGATAATTCTAAATTCGTATCCTGAGTTATTTTTACATTTTGCACATCGAATATAAGTATGCCTTAGTTTACCCTAAATTATTTTAGCCGTCTCATAGCTTGTAACCTTTTTTTAATCCATTTCAAAGTTTAACTTGTAATTTTAGTGTAATTTTAGTTCGCAGTACAATTTTTGATCCTGTTAACGAATTACTTCGATCCCGAATTCCCCTCCCCGAAACCTAAAATCGTAATCATGGTTGACTTCGCTTCATCAGGTTTAAGTTGAAAACTAATGGCGGGTCCAGCTGAATGCTAGCGCTCGCGTTCAAAAAAATATAGAAGTTATTCTCCTATAAAATGTAAGGTATGTAATCTCATACGTTCGTATTACCTTCAATTCTTTTTATCTGATTTGTTTAGATGTATGTATAAATGTAAATGTTATATGTTGGATTGTTTTTTTACTTAAAAGAATTTTTTACACGAATAATTTACTTGCCTTTAAAAATGTAAACATTACCTAACTTCTGATAAATGTATATTAAAATAGCAACTGTTGTATCTAAGGTTATTTATTTCTTGAAAAAATTTCATCTTAAAAGGGATTTATAAATGTATTTTAACAGTAGCAAGATAAACGTTGACGTCATTTTTTTCGGGGGGGGGGTATTAAATTTTGGGTCGGCTGTGTGAAAGATATTATAGTTTATTTGTAAACTGCTGTAAAAATGTATATCATATCTATAAATTATACATTCTCATTTATAAGTTAAACAGTTCATCTGAGTTTTATTTATTTATTGAAATTTCTTGTAAGTTTTTTTAAATTATGAAATTATATTGTTAACTAAGTTTATCGTCGATTAAAACTATAGCGTTGTTTTTAGTTTCTACGCTACATCTTTCTATTTTGTGAAATTTGGAATATGTATTTATCATAATTACATTTAATTTTCAGCTGTGTTTTAATTTGAAAATATTACATCAGAAGAACTGTGTTCCACTAAAATAATCATAGTAAAGAACACATAATTTTTGCTTGTTAATTATAGATTTAATAAAAATACACAGAAAAAAATTTCAAAAGGACAAAAATACGTTGATTTAAAATAACCTTAGACAAAACAAAATTCTGACAAATATAACAAAGTTCTGAAGAAAATTTGTATTAAAGTAATGGCTTTTTAATCAAATAAACATTTTTACATTGCAATTTTGCCTATTATTACAGAATTTATATGACCTAAAACATATGATTGTATGTATATATAAAAAATATAACAGTTGTGTCATAATGAATATTCAAAATCCAACATATTACCCCCCCCCCACATAAATATCCTCCGCCGGGTGAGTTTTATATACTTAAGACACATATGGTAATTTTAAAAAAAAATTCTACTAGCATTAATTTCGAAAATTTATAAGAGTCAATTGATATTTGGATATAACCACAGTATTTCTTATTTTATTTTTTACTATAAATGATAAATAAATACACTCATTAGTTTGCAATTAAAAATTTTAATTAGAAATCTGAAATTTTCATTTATGAAAACACGAGTCATTTCATTAATGTTAAAATATATTTGTGTTTTATTGAAAAAAGACACAAATTTCTAAATATAATCTTAAATGCAAAAGATGTTATTTTAATGACTCAACAGCCTTTTTGATAATCTTGATAATTTTCTAAAGTAAATTCTTTGCAATGATGAATATTTTTAAAAAGAAAACAATTCAACATATAATATAGGTGATTTATCAAACAAATAAGCTTTATAAGCTAAATTTATAAACAAATCAGCTAAATTTTTTGCAGGTAATATGTGTATGTGAGTGTGAGTTAAAGATTACATACCTTTTTCAATTTTTTATAGTATTTTAAATTTTACTTTTATAACTGCATGTAACACTGTATCTTGAGTCTGAAAAATAAAAAATGAAAAATTGAGTCTGAACTCTGAAAATAAAAAGTGTGGGGATTAAAAGTTTATCAACTATCATTATTCCATCTGACTAGTCTAAAATCTATCATTAATTAATTAATTTTTTTTATCTTAATTTTTAATTGCATGTACTAAATACTATCAAAATGAGGGGAAACATAAATTTAAGAAGCAAGGAAGAATGTAGAAAAAAAAACAGCAGTTTTTATGTGTATATTTAGAGGAGAGTAGGGAGGTGATGGGACACTTTTTACAAAAATAATAAAATCAACTTTATTTGACAAAAACACAAAAATTTTGATTTATATAATACAAAATGATACACTTTCTAATGTCCTTGAACAATATAGAAACATAATTTGAAGAATCAATTTTATAATTAAAGAATTTGTAAATTTCAAAATGTGTCCCATACTTCCCTATTAATAGATAAGTAATATTTGTACTACGATGGTTGATGAGGAATATCGAAAACTAATGTCTTAAATGGCAATATGCTGAATTTTAGAACCTTAGCTGCTATAGTAACATAGTTTTTGAGGGAGGGATGAAGTTCTAAAAACTTATTTAGAGGGAGTTTTTAAGAAAAGGGGGGGGGGAAGTGAGTGTGGGAGTGAGTTGTAATTTATACAGTTCTTTGCGTAATATGTAAAATACGCATATTCGATGGAGGTTCAATAACTATTGTGTCTAGTGTATATAGAATATCTGTACTGCAATGCGTTGATGTATAATATCGAAATCTAATGTCTTAGTTGAATTAATTTATGCTTAGTTTTAGAACCGTAGCTGCAATATTCATATAGTTTTGGATGGAGGAGTAAAATGGGGAGGAGAGTGTAGTTGAAAGCCTGATTTTTAGCTTATGAGGCTACACTTGTGACAGTGGATGAGAAATGGGTTCATCACTATGATCCGGAGTCCAAATTAAAGTACTTTTATCTCATCCACTGTCACAAATCTAGCCCCATAAGCTAAAAATCAGGCTTTCAACTACACCCCTCTCCCCATTTTACTCCTCCATCCAAAACTATATGGATATTGCAGCTACGGTTCTTAAACTAAGCATAAAATCAACTAAGACATTCGATTTCGATATTATACACCATCCCATTGCAGTACAGATATTCTATATACACTAGACACAATAGTTATTCAACCTCTATCAAATATGCGTATTTTGCATATTATGCAAAGAACTGTGTAAATGACAATAACACAAAAATGTGTGATTTTCGCGTAATACACATTAATCCGTGTAATCACTGAAGATTTCACATATAAATGAGTAAAAATATTACACAGATATATGTGTATTCTAGAGCAATTTACACATTAATGTGGGTATTTCATGAGTGATCATTATAACTTTTACCCACTTAGTGTTATCATCAAATTACACACAGAAATATGTATTTCTAAATTTACACATTAAGCGTGTATTTTGGCAATTTACACACAAATTTACACATATAAACAAATCGTTTTTGTATCATCGATTTACACATTTTTTGAGCAATTTTACACTTTTATTTTTTAGAGTGTAGGTTTATTATAAGTTAATGAAACTGTTCCTTCTTAAACATTTTCTTCCGTCAATATTTGACGGGTTCTACCTTGTTCATTGTAATGACGAAAATTCATCAGATGATGATCCCTGTTTTTATGACGAAGAATTAAAGGGATGGACATTCATACACTTTTTTAGAGACTTAGATAGTGATTCCCAGTTCGAAGGATTCGTTTAATGTTTTTATTCATATAATAAAAAATAAAAAAAACTGCGAGTAGTGTTGCTTAAAGGCTTACTTGATTTATAAGCCAATTCTGCATAGACATTTCATAGACTATATGAAAATTTTATGAGTCCAATTTATTAAAATTTTCATAACTCTTTTGCAGAGTTCGTCTCACTATCTGCTTTCAGATTTTGTTTAATAAGTTAAGGTTCTAGATCCATTTCTTTCTTATTTGTGCACTTTTTGATGGAACTAAATTTTTACATGTTTAAAAGTGGTACAAATGTGGCACAAATGTGCATTTTTTGTAAGTATTGTAATCAATATTTTATTATTATTATTATTTGTTTTCTGTATTCTCAACATATTTTAATGGTGTAATTCATAATTTTAAATGATAATATTTTAAATATATATTGCTCAAGGTATTTATCCATTTCTTCTGTGTACATTGGATATGTATTTCTCTTCATCAAGATCTTAATTTCCATTCATATATATACATTTACCATTTTATACACATTTACCATTACTACCATTTATCATATTTCTTTACAGTTAAATGATTAATGCTGTAATGTCAAATATAATAAACTTATAATTTTACAAACATCTGTTAGCATGCTTAAATTAAAATTAATATTGTATGCTATAACTATAAATTGTATGAAAACTTACAACAAGTTGTATGAAAAATATGGAAGAGTTACAGAGTAATAGTTACATTTAATGTTTGATCGTGTGTTAATTTAGTACCCTTAATCATTGTATATTATTAGATTTTAATGTGTTTTGTATACTCTAATATTTGAAAATGTATAGTGTAAAGTGTGAAAATTATTGCCGGCAAATCAGCATTAATTACGTCCATTGTTTGATTCTAAGTTACTATCTTAATGCTCTCAATTAAGCATTGTGTGTAAATTAGTATTCACTATCGTCTTAAATAAATATATATATATATATATATATATATATTTCATTTGTGGAAGTGAAAAGTTATTGTCAGTAGTGTTTTTTAAATTATCCACTGTTATTTTATTGTGTAAATGTTAGCAATATATGATTTATTGTGTTGTTAGTTCCTGTCAATGTTTGCAGTTAGTTGGTGTTTCAGTTCCCTCGCAACTGGAACGATAATTTACACAGAAAGCTGAATTAAAGGAGATTTACCGGAACACGTCCGGAAGTGCATATGGGAACATATTTATTTACACATTATCCTTCATCCAAATAATCTAAGAAATTTTGTTAAAGTATTCTGAGTGCATATGGGAACATATTTATTTAGACATTATCCTTCATCCAAATAATCTAAGAAATTTTGTTAAAGTATTCTGAGAGTTATTGAAAGTGTTTTATTATCTTTGCCGGCCGCATGATTTTGAGAATTGTTAAACATATCATCGAGTTTAAAAAATGTATTTTTGAAAATAAATTATGAATCTTATAGATTAAAATGTTATGCTTCTTAAAAATGTGTCGTCCTATTTTTAACTGACTTCCAAAAAAGGAGAGGAGGTTATGAATTCAATGCGTATGTATTTTTTTATGTATGTTCACCGATTACTCTGAAACTATGCAACCGATTTCTTTTATTTTTGTTTTAAATGAAAAAGAATGCTCTCGAATTGGTACCACTTCCGTTTCATCGAAATCGGTTAACTGCTTTTTTTATTAATTAGACAAAAACTAATAAAATTAGAGATATTTCGCTAATTTATAGTGTTGAATTAATTCACTGAATTGAGTGTTGACAGAATGGCCGAGCGATCTAAGGCGCCAGATTTAAGCTCTATTTCTCGAAAGTGAACATGGGGTCAAACCCCACTCCTAACATAATTTACAGTATTTTTTTTCGTATTAGAATTTTTATTATTAACCGGCTTCAGAAAAGGAAAGAAAGTTATCAATTCGACGTGTATGTATTTTTTTTTTCTATGTATGTTCACCGATTACTCCGTAACTATCCAACCGATTAATTTGGTTTTTGTGTTAAATAAAAGAGGCTACTCTCGAATTGGTACCACTCCCATTTCGTTGAAATTAGTTCAGTACTTTTTTAATAATGAGGCAAAAAAATATAAAATTTGCGATTTCTCCCAAATTAAGAGTAACTTGGAGTTTGAATAAGCTCGCCGACTGGAGCGCAGTCAGGATGACCGAGCGGTCTAAGGAGCCAGATTTAAGCTCGAAGATTTAAGTTCTCGAAAGCGAACGTGTGTTCAAACCCGACTGCAGACACAATTTGCATCCATGTATTGTTTACAATATTTTTTCCGTATTATACTTTTTAATATTAGACGACTTCAAAAAAGGAAGAGGAAGTTATCAATGCGACGCGTATGTATTTTTTTCTAAATATGTTCACCGATTACTCCGAAACTATTCAACCGATTAATTTGTTTTTTGTGTTATATAAAAGAGGCTACTCTCGAATTGATATCACTTCCATTTCTTTGAAAATGGTTCTATACTTTTTTAGTAATTAAGCACAAACTGATAAAACTGGTATTTTTAGAAAATGAAAGTAACTTAGACTTTGAATGAGTTCGTCGACTGGAGCGCTGTCAGGATGGCTGACAGTTTAAAGCGCCAGATTTAAGCTCTGGTTCTCGAAAGAGAGCGTGGGTTCAAACCCCACTCCTGACATATTTTACATCCATGTATAATTTACAATATTTTTTCCGTATTATAATTTTTATTTACCGACTTCAAAAAATCGTTAGCTTTTAACGAAAAAGAGAAAAATAAACTTTTCAACCAAAAATTGAACCGACTTAAAACTAGTCGTTGGGGGCCACCGTAATACTTACCCATCATGGATATGTATATGAAAATAAAACATGTGAAACTATTTATACAATGCATTGCAATTTATAAACAAAATTTAAATATTATACATAGTAATGCTATATTAAAGAACTGCTGATGTACCAATGTTGATAAATTATATAAAACGCCAAATTACTCAAGTAGTACCGAACTGCGTAAAAGAAACATCCTTATAACTCCAAAAATAATAATTCTATTAACTAACAATTAACTGCGTCGGATTAAGTGTCTCATTTTCATTTAAAATATACCTCTGAATTGAAATTTGAATGAAATACAGGGTCATGAAAAATCGAAGAATGTGGAAAACAAGATTACAAATATCTCGGCAACTAATAATCCGATCGATTTCATTTTATATGCAAAATGTGTGTTATTTTATTGCCTTTTACGTCCATTCCTTAGAACAAAAAAATTCGAAAAATTTTATATACCTTTCATCAGAACGAATTTTTCGAGAGTCCGAAAAAAATAGTTCCGGATAATCGAGGTTGCTGATATTAAACAGAGTTCGTCCCACTCTTACATACAAACTACATACAAAATTTCAAGTCTCTATCTCAATTTGTTCGGGAGGTAGAGCGTTTACAGACAGACAGACAGACGGACGGCAAAAATTTTTTTCTAAAAATATGTTTTTCGGATTCTCCACTATCTAAAACGTGTAAATCCGTCAAATTTTTTTTTCGATTTTCAAAACGATTGCAAGATTTACCCTATACTACGTATGATGGGTAAGTAAAACTACTGCAAAGTGAATTTTTTTTTTTTTTTTTTTTTTTTTTTTTTTTTTTTTACATAATAGTAATAAGAAATTAAATTAAGAGCGTAGTATTTACCATGCGTATTATTATATTTATGTGCATTAATTTCATTTTTTGGAGTCGGTACCACCCAAGTCAATTTCAAAATTAAAATTAAGCATCCAATGCAAATCTTAAACGAATAAATTTAAATTTTTTAACTAAATATTAAATCGTAAAAATACTCATAATTACTTGGATGTGTGCCTATTGGAAAATTGTATGTAACTTGGCTTGGCTGGCACCGACTCCAAAAAATGAAATTAATTCACATAAATATAATAATACGCATGGTGAATACTACGCTCTTAATTTAATTTCTTATTGCTATTATGCAAAAAAAAAAAAATTATTTTTCACTTTGCAGTAGTTTCGGTTCAATGTTTGGCAGAAAAGTTTATTTGTATTTGTCAGAAATTCGTACCTCCTATAAATTACAATTCTTTTCAATACGTTTTAAGGATTAGAGAGAATCAACACTTTTTATTTCGCAATTTTGATTTGTCTTAAATATTCAAATTCATTTAATAGTGTTCAATAATGTTATATCATATATATATATATATATGAATATTTTAATCAAATTATTCAGATTGAACACATAATTCCATTATTGACATTTAAAACCACAGGAAACGAAAAATGTATAATTTTGTATAAATCTAAGGCTTGTATCTAATAATTGTTTTTTATTTTATTATTTTTTATCTGTTCTACCCCAGCAAACCTAGACCTATCAGCAAACAATTGGTCCACAGCCGCTTTGCCGTTACCAATAGTTACGGCAGGTTACCGTCCGCCGTAACGGTTCCATTCCTTTTTCGAAACGCCGGACGAATGTCTCCCGACAGGTAGGTCCACAACCGGTCCAGTAGACCTGACGCCAGCATAAATTGAAAAAAAAACAGCATTTAGTGGCGCTATCTAGTATTCATCTTGGAAATATATTAATTAAAATTCCAAAAATAGTACTTCAGCTTAGGATTTTCAGCGTTTATTTGTGTATTATTATTATTATTATTATTATTATTATTATTATTATTATTATTATTATTTGTAATTGTCTTATGCTGGGGTATTTAAAAATATATTTAATATTTGAATGGAATGAAATAAATATCTTAGTGAATTACTTAAAGCAAATGAAATTGTTCTTTCTTATAAATTTAAGCATCATTATGTACTTAATAAAGAGAATTATTTTTATAGTTTTTGTATTTCTTAATAACATCTTTCTATGAGAATTTATAATGCAATTACATGCATTGCATTAATTGAAAAATTATGTATTTTTAAAATGGAAAAAACTATTAACAAGTAATAAGTTGATAATTAATAATTTTTGATTAGAATAATTCATTAATGATTTATTTAATGTCATTTGTTATTTATGAATATTTTTAAATTTAAAAATAAACAAAAATATTGATTAATATCTATATTTTCTTTTCTTTCGGTAGATAAATTTTACATAGGGGGTATTTCTCAATTTTTCTGTAAATTTAAATTTAATTTATTACTTAATAAAATCTGTGAATTAAGAAATTTTCTGTTAATGCAGATTTTTTTCTACGAATTATAATGCAATTAAATGTGTTAGATTAAGAAATATACACTTTTAACATAAAAAGAAACAAATTTCATTAAGAAAATAAGTTAATAATTAATACTTTTAATTAGAGTAAAAAAATAGTGTATGTCATTTAATGATTTATTGTAGAATATATTTGTAGTTATTATTATTATTATTATTATTGTTATTATTATTATTTCTTTCGGTAGATAAATTTTACATAGGGGGTATTTCTCAATTTTTCTGTAAATTTAAAATTACTTTAGTACTAAACAAAATCTGTGAATTTAGAAATTTTCTGCTAATACAGGTTTTTTTTTCTAGGAATTATAAAGCCATTAAATGTGTTTGATTAAGAAATATATATTTTTAACATAAAAAGAAACAAATTTCATTAAGAAAATAAGTTAATAATTAATAACTTTTAATTAGAGTAAAAAAATATTGTATGTCATTTAATGATTTATTGTAGAATATATTTGTAGGGTATTATTATTATTATTATTATTATTATTATTATTATTATTATTATTATTATTATTATTATTTCATTTAGATTTTTTTGTTTTTTTAGAAGAAGGATATTTTTGCGTCTTTCGTTTAAATTTTAAGGCCAAAACGCTGGGGTCGATTTGTTATACTTTTATAGCTTGTAAAATAATTTTAAAGAATTTTTAGTAAGTTGTTTTTTTTAATAAAAAAACAGCTATTTCTTTGAAAATTATTATAATTAGAAAATAAGTTAAATTAACTTATCAAGAATTTTATTATTATTATTATTATTATTATTATTTATGATAAAGTTTATAAGGAATAATACTTTTAATGAGCGATAAAAATAATTTTTTTTTCTGATTCAAATAACTATAAGTTTTTTTAATGAATTAAAATAAATAAATATTGGTTATTTTTGACAATTTTTCTGTTTATGACTATCAGAATTTTACATGAAATACATGAAAATTAGTAATTGTAATTAGAAAATTGTAACATTATCTAATGTTACAATAACATCATTAACATTGTAGTCTTATAAATAAATAATTCGCCTACGAAATGATGGAAAAATTTATTATGGAAGGATATTTTCGGAATGTATTTACATAAAAATCTAAGAAAGCTGTTATTAAATGTTACATGTATCGTAAACTTTTTATAACTATCCTATCGTTATCGTATATTGCTTATAAATTTCGTTTTGCTCGATAAACAAGTAAGCTTCATTAATTGTATTATTTCAGCAAATACTTATCGGGCCAAAAACTTACGTATACCTAAAGATGATTGTGTTATTAAGTGAAGAAAATTAACACTTCTTTTTACTTCGATTACTTCTAATATTTACGTTTTTCCATACTTAAAAAGTAGATATTTTTAGTAACAACGGATTTTATTAAAATTATAGAGATAATGTATAAAGAGAAATATTAAATTTAAAATAAAATGATAAAATATATAATATACAAAATTGTTTTTAGGTTTAGTATACACTCATGTTTAAATTAAGGCAATTTTAGATTTGGTCGATTATATCCAGTGTTACTGGACCACTTTTAATGAAATTAGGTATTTTTATAGGTTGATAAATATTCAACAGTTCAAAAACATACGTATGAGTTAGCGTAGGACACATCAGTGTTAGAAGGTACTTGTATAAAACAGAGCTTACATTATTGAACAAAAAAAAAAAAAAAATGTTAATTGGCATAATATTACATTTTTACAAATATAAAACTCTCACAACGTGAACTCATACTGGATCGCTTGTCATTTATGAATCATGTGGCATTTACAAGGAGAGGGCCAACTTTGATAATAACAGATTTTAATTATTTTAATATATGCTGTATGGCAGAGACCCTTTAGCCTCAGGTTCAATAGGTTTTCTTGAACCAAAGTTTGTAAGAATGACCAGTTGTCTATTGTGATATTCTTGTACAATTGTTGTGCTGTTCTTGTCATCAAAGCATAAATATTTTAATAAAAATCTAAACCTTCGTAAAGACATTGAGGTTTTAAAAACATCAACGCCCGTACCATCATCGCTTCATAAATCACTTAAATTTTGATGAGATGATCTCATAACGCCAGCAATATAAAGAAGTACCAATTCTACTTTTAGTTCCGCCAGGGAAGTTAACTAACAGTCTCTTTCTCTAGAAAAATTAGGTTTTTGAATTTCTATATAAATATTTGTAAAGTTCAAAATTTTCTCTAAAACAGAGTCATTAGAAAATAACTTCGAGCATCGAATACTGCCAATGCATCTTTTGCGCTTTCGCGCACTCCTGGTGTTTCACAAACAATATTGTGTTGTCTCCGCCGTGCATTTGATCTCAATGTACTCCTTTCGCATTTTGTAATGTTATCTTTACCAATAAAAAAATTGGACGGCGGCGATGCAAAACATTCGTTCTCTATATCTTCATTTTCTGATTCTTGACTATCAGTTTCCTCATCTTCGTTTAGAACTGCATTATTGCCTTCCTAAGGTGAACTTGTATCACCACTAATACAGTCCTCTTCTAAATTGTCAAAAAAAGTCAAACCTTCTTGAATAGTTAATCAACCACTCTAGCAGCAAAATATCAGAAAGAGAAAAAGAAGCAAGAGAGTGGAAACGAAGAGATCCAACGATTCCCGAGATTTTCGGCGGAGCGGGAAGAGAAGAATGGTTGGGAGAAAAAACTTCAGAAACGTCTCTGCTCGCAACGAGGTCATTCAGACCGAATTTAACTATAGAATGCAATAAAATCATGAGAAAACACAGGAATGACTTGCAATTTCTGTAGACAGAAGGTCGAACAATGAAGATCAGTTACACGGCGTTTCATCATTGTATCTTTAAGGGGAGATGGGTTAATAGAAAAGTAACGAATTTCGGCAGTTAAATGACCAGCGCGCGATCAACGGAGGGTTAACTACGAAATTTTGTTTAATGAAATATATAATAAAAAAGCATAGGCAAATTTAGATGTCTTCATATAAGATTTTTTTGTTTTGTTGTTATATAGAGCTGTCCACAATTTTCTTAATAAATATCCAATATTTTAATAAACAAATAAAATGCATAAACAAATATGCCATTTTCTTTTTGTTTAATTATGCAAATACTTTAAACATTTTACGGTATATCAAAAATATTTTTAATATATATTTTTATTTTATATGTGTTATATTTTTAATATAATTTTTAGAGTCTGGAATTCACGATTTTTAATTAGAATAAGCATCTACGTAGTATTTTTTATTTCGAAATTCAATTTTTACTTTGTTTAATATGTTTATATAATAAAGTTTAGTTATATAAATTTAATTTTAGCTTTGAATATTCTCATGTTTACATAGTTAATGAAAAAGAAAAAGAAAACAAAAATATTAATAAACTTAAGAATTTTTTTAGAACATTTATAGACCATAAAATTATGTAATTTTGAAATTAACTTGTTGTTACGCACATAAAGAAGCTAATATTCTCAACATATTGATTTAAAATACAGTGAAAAAAATTTATATATATTATGTAAAACTATAACATAGTGCTTTACTTTTTAAATTGTAACTTTTCAAATATAGTAATAATGTATAAATTTACCTTTTTTTTATCAGTTAGTTTTTTAACTTTTAATTTTTTTAAATCTTATAATCTTGTGTTTATAGTTAGAACTCTATATTTTAATGTTTAAGAGAATTCTTTATTTTTAAAAGTAATATCCCTATTACCAGAAATATAATGTAATTGTTTTCTAAAACATAAATTAACCTAAAAGTATCGACATTAGTTATTTGTAAACCCACAGATTTCGCTTGCTTTTCCTTAACCGACTAGCCTTAGACCTACCTTTTTGCGCAGTAGAATCGTCCAGTTCAATTTCTGAAAGGGTATAAATGTCTTTCGTTGATCAAGCTTATGGCTCTTTCTTTTCGTTTCCTTGAAGTTATCGTTATGATTTCAATAATTTTAACTTTGAGTTTAAGGTTCCAATAAGATATTGAACTTGAATTCATTTATGATGTTTTAATTCAACGATTTTATTTATGATTTAAATTTAAGTTTTTTTTTTCAAAAGCTCTCAGTCTATTCATGTTTAATGCTGCTTGAAAAAGATATTTTAATGATTCAATTAGTAATTTTTATACAAAGATGATGATGATCTATGAATATTAATTTATTGAAAGTTAATATTAAATTATTTTAAAAGAAGTTTAACTCGGTTAAAATGAAACTTAAATAAATAACTGTCGTTATGAATGCTGGGTTTTCAATATCTCATAGAATTCTACACATAGTTGCTATTACAGGTATCTTCCAGAGTGTTTTTATATTATTCCTGTAAATGTTGGTAGTATAAGTGTATATTAGAACGTGTATTGATAAAGTCTAACAAAGGAGCTGATGCGATTAGTTATCAGTAGTTGTAGTAGTAGTAGTAGTAGTGTTTAACGAAACTGAGTCACATCAACGAGTGGTTGAATACAGTTAGTGTTAAATAAATGTGCTCGTGCAACACCTAATGAGAAAACATTTCTTTAGAAATGGCAATGTTGACGCATAGGTAGAAGAAATAAAATGCTATTTTAAAAACATTTTCTCAGTAAAATTAAAATGTGTTGACAGTAATGTGTTAGAAGGAATGTATAATAGCACACTTAGAAACAATGGAAATTAAATAATTTTAAATAAGTCATAAATTAATAAATACATTATATACGAACACAGTTTCATGGATCTATAATTTTAAACTTTTAATGAATTTAGCTGATGAATACAATCCCTTTTATATTAGTAATAGGTAAAATTTTGAATGATTCTAATGACTTCAGTTCTATTGTTCACTCATTTATAATTTCACTTAAAAATATTCCGTTACAGCACAACCTCTAAATTCTTTAATACTGACATATCGTTAATAAAGAGATGCATTCGTATAAATTTAATTTTACATTATGATGTAAGTTAGTTAGTGTCTATCACAAGTGCAATTAAATATAGTGAAACAAAGCGTATTTGCATAAACTACCTTTAATCATCTCAGGTAAAGCAAGTAGTACATCACACAAATTTAATTAATTTTAAAATGTAATACTGCCAACTCTATTATTTATATTATTGTAACTAAATTGAAATAATTAGAGAATGTTAAATGTACATACAGTTTCACACAATTTTATTCCAATAATACATACAAAATCAATATATTTGGAAAGATAATTAATCATAACTGTATATTTAAATTTTTTGTATTGATAAAATATATCGATTTCTTTTAAAAACCTAGATCTTACAGTGGCTGTCAAAAGTTTCCGGCCAGTTTGTTTCCTTGATTTATTTGCCAGAAGCTTTCAGCAAAGAAGAAGCACAAATGCTTCAAAAATTAGGAATATGTGAACGATATCTGACCATATGATCATTTTTATGGAATACTGAAGACGCGTCATGCAAAAGGGCAAAATTCGAAGTTCGTGTGTGCAAAAGTTTCCGGCCACTCATTATTCCTTAGTTTTTTCTTCTATCATTAAAGTGTTTTTTGGTCGTGTTTGTGAATGAATCAACGTGAATAATATTGCTTAAATTCAAAATTGAAAAGCTTATCAATTATTTTTCGTAAATTAGTAATTAGTTTATCGTTAAAGGCCCAAGCTTCTCGAAATATTATGGCAAAGTTATCGATTGGTAAATCGACTGTGAACGATATTTAAAAATTATATCAAGCTGGACATGACATTCTGGACTTTCTGAGGTCCGGGAGACTCCGGAAAGTTACTGTTCTTGTGGACAGTGTTATCAGGAGAAAAACAACTGATGACCGTTTTTAAAATTCCGTTGCAATATCCCACAAATTACGTAATGAAAATATTGCTGGAATAAGTCTGTCTACCATGTCAAGATGCGGACGTGATGCAGAACTTTATGGAAGAGTCGGTGTTCAAAAATTTTTCATGTGTAAAAAAAATTAAACGTACTCGACTGGCGTTTTTCAAAGAAAATAAATTTTGGTCAGGTGAAAATTGGACAAAAGTACTATTTTACAATCAATCGACTTTCAAACTTTTTTGAGAGTGATGGCAGACACTATGTCCGATGGCCTATTAAATAAAGGTATGATTTAACCTATGTTATTCCTACAATAAAGCATGGCGGAGGAAACGTTATGCTGTGGGGAGTATTTTCTTCAAAAAGTGTCGGTCAGTTATTTGAAATCCATGGAAAGATGAATGATGCAAAATATTAGGATATCTTGCAAGATTATTTGCTGCGCATTAGAGGAAAAACTGTGGTCTCAACTGTTTGTTTTAACAAGATAACGAGTTAGAGAATGTATGCAAGCCCTGACAAACAAAGGTTTTCGTCCAAAAAAATCGCTTTTGAAATGGGCCGCCCAAACGCCCGGCATGAATCCAATGGAAAATCTTTGGAAAGAAGTTACAAACGGGTGGAGAACTATAAATATTCCAACTCAGCCGAAATTTTTAAAACATTGCAAGAAATGGGGAAAAGAACTTACCATAGACTATATTTAACCGTAGATTGTATGAATGTCGCATTGCTTCGTCGCAGTATTTATTACTAAAGGTTATGGGGATAAAATACTAATTGTAAATGTCGATAATTACTGTAATTTTCTATTACAATGCCATTTTTTTTATCAAACTTGAGAAGGTGGCCGAGAGAACATGCGTTTGAGAACATGCGTTTTCCTTTGTACTTAATTTTGTCAATTAAATTTATTGATATTTAAATGTTATTCCATAAATAAGTTCCTAACTATTATGTCATAAAACGTATAAGTATCACTTTGAGATTCGTCTTCATAGGGATATACTTACAAATTAACTAAAAAAAATTTGCTGGCCGGAAACTTTTGACCGCCACTGTATGTGATAAATGTTTTCAGATTCTATCTACTGCTATAAGCTTGAATGCGTGTAATATTGAAACAAACGCAGTCTGTAATTTTTTTTAAATAAAATTTATAGTATTTTATTTCATTTATGACATATGCCAGTTCATTAATATTTTGATTTAAGTAAACGGAAGGAAAGAAAACAGGAAAAATAAAAATAGAGTAGATTATATTGCAGAGGGAAGCGAGTAAAAAAGCAAATAGCAAATCAATAAAATGTGAATTTTCAATTACATTCATCGGATATGTTTAAAATATTACTGTTCAATCCGCGGTCTGCATGCTCTTCATTTCTGTATTACTTGCAAACGTTTTGCATTTTAAAAAATCTTTTAAATTTTGAGATTCTTTGTTTTCAAGAACTGTAGTTTTCCAATCTATTTCTCAAACATATTATTGCAAATAAATTCCATTATAAATTTATTGTGAAAAAAGAGATATGAAAAAGATAAAGGATGTTTTAAGGTATGATTTTGTGGCAACAGAGTACTTTAAGTAGAATATTTTTCTGGTTTTTGCTTTCCTTAAAGGGTAGTAGAGGAGGAATGAGAGTTCAGCGGCATGAGGTGGGAGGTGGGAGGAGGAGAAGAGGAGGAGGCCCACCACCTCACAGAGAGAGGAGGAGGTCCTCCACCACCACCTGAATGAGAAGCTTATCTGATGGAGAGTGTATCATACTATAGTAGGATGATGGGGAGGGGTTAAAATTGAGGGGGCTTAAATTTTTAGGGTTTGAAACTTATGAGATTATACTGTAGTAGAGGGGTGGATGTTTTGTGTCAGTTACAGTATGATGGGATTTTTAGAGAGAGAGAGAGAGAGGGGAGGGCTTATTTTTTTAGGAGGGGCTTAAAATTGAGGGGGGGCTTAAATTTTTTTGGGGAGTTTAAATTAGAGTAGAGATTGGAATCAACTTAGAGTAGGAAAGATATTTGAAAATGGGTGAAGGACGTTTTGACTCTGTTACAGTATGTTGTGATTTTAGGAAAGGGGGGGAGGGCTTAATTTTTAGGGGGCTTATTTTTCTGAAAGGCTTAAATGTATATTTTTTTCTTTAAGATTGGAATCAACTTAGAGTAGGAAAGATATTTGAACATATCGCAAAATATGTTACAGTATGATGTGATTTTTAGGAAAGAGGGGAGGGCTTAATTTTTAGGGGGCTTATTTTTCTGAAAGGCTTAAATGTGTTTTTTTTTTCTTTAAGATTGGAATCAACTTAGAGTAGGAAGGAAATTTGAACATATCGTAAAATATGTTATAGTATGATGAGATTTTAGGAAAGGGGGGAGGGCTTAATTTTTAGGGGGGGCTTATTTTTAGGAGAGGCTTAAATGTATTTTTTTTTCTTTAAGATTGGAATCAACTTTGAGTAGGAAGGAAATTTGAACATATCGTAAAATATGTTATAGTAAGATGAGATTTTAGGAAAGGAGGGAGGGCTTAATTTTTAGAGGGGCTTAATTTTTTAGGGACTTATTTTTTTTTATTTAGGATCTGAAGCTTATAATATCATACTATAGCAAAGGGGTAACCTGCTCATTTTCCAAAATTTACCCCCCTCACCCCCCCCGGGAGATTTTTATTTTGATACTGCCCTCTGTTGAATCGAATTTTCGTTGGAAATTAATATTTAAAAAAAAATTTAGTCTGATCAATTAAGCATTGCTCATCACGCCTGTGAGATAATTAAGTATTGCGATAAGGAGGAAGGTGAGTCTGCTTAATTAAACATTAATCACAATTGCCCATTGCTCATCCCGCCTGTGGCCGCATAATGTCTTATATTACAATCGAATCATCTCTAACTTAAAATAGTATGTTATCAACACGTATTCACTGCATTGTTCAAACATGCGATAACGAAACTATTTTAACAGGAACTAGCTGATACATGAAAAATATCAACTAAGATTAGATTCCACTTATTTACAAATGACAAAAAAGAGAACTTTGTTTGATGTTTCAACTAAACTTTTTAAAACGACAATTTAATTTCATTAAACCATTACATATGTTTTTTTAGAGGTTCCCTGTTTTATTCAATTTACATTAATGTTAGAGCAACAATGAAAATATTTTTTAACAGTATTAATTTTGCATTTTTAACTTTACTTTACCTAAACCTTGATTTTTACACCATTCAAAATATAAAAACTACTTCATTATTAATTATTTTTCGATGTACAGTTCTTATAAAAGGTTAATTACCATGCATTCATTTTAATAAGTTTGCTGTACTTCATTATTAATTATTTTTCGATGTACAGTTCTTATAAACGGTTAATTACCATGCATTCATTTTAATAAGTTTGCTGTATTCACATAAAAAGTGTTTTTACAAGTTATCATCTATTAGTCGATAACGACAAATTTAAGCAATATATTACTTTAGTATAGTATTGTTTTATCACTGTGCTGAAAATAAGTGATTCTTTTTCCGTTAATTTTCACATGAATTTTCTAATCAATTAGTAAAAAATTACAACAGCATGATAAACACCAGATAACATCGAGCCTTTCTTATCAAATACCATTATATTATCAGATCACTTTGCAAACCAATCCTATTATTTTTTAAAAAACAGTAAAAACAGTAGCGCCTCCTAGAATTTAACAGATTTTTGTGAATCAGTAGAAATTTATCACATTGTTTATTGTTTTTTCTCACATGAAGATGTTAAGCGCTGTTCTTTAAGTGAGTGCTGTACAAGAAATTTCTTACTTCATGAATATGGAATCGGATTTACCCAGTCAAGAGGTGCAAGTTTCGAATAGTGAAAGATCACCCTCTTCATCAACCCAACCATCCTTTTCTTGTAATCAATGTCAGAAATGCTTCTCTAGAAAGATTGCGTTAACCAGACATCAAAGATCCCACTTGGATAAAAAGCCCTTTAAATGTGAAACTTTCATTCAAAGTACTGATTTTAAACGACATAGTGTTACTCATCCCAAGACACCCACTTTATATAAATGTGATCAATGTGCAATGGAATTTTATAGAAAGTATTCGTTAAGAATTCACAAGAGATTTCATAAGACATATAAATGCGATGAATGTTCACTAGAACTCTCTAAAAAATATTTGTTAAATATTCACAAGAGATCTCATAAGAAGTTTCATGTTTGTGAAAAATGTTCTAACTCGTTTCTATCAAAGTCTGCTTTAACTAATCATAAAAAAAGTCATCGTCAAAAGGAATATAAATGTAAACATTGTGGTGTTATATTTTACTCTGATATCGATTTTTTATTTCACAAAAAAGTTCATTACAAGAATTTCGAATGCAAACACTGTAACAAAACATTTAATGTTGACACCAAGTTTATTCAACATTTGATTAAAATCCATAAGTGAAAAAAATGCAAACTTTGTCAAATCATGTGAACTGGTTGGTTTTCTGCACAGTTTATAACTTTTTTGTATTTTTATCATTATCGAGAATGATGAATAAATAATGTGTAAATGAAAAAAGCTTTTGTCTTGTATTTTTGTTATAACAATTAATGAATTTTAATAATTCTTTCACGATATTCTAAAAAATTTACTTAAATTTTAACATTTAGAAAAAAGGTTCCTATCAATTAAAATACTGAATTTGTATTTATATTGAATTAATTTTAAAATACTTTTAATATATTAGAATTATTTACCAAGTTTAATTTATCATTTATATTAGCAATTGCTATTCACATAATCATGATGGATATTACCTAGTGTTGCCACAAAAATTTTCAAAAAGAACGAAACTGTTAACAATAAGTATTATTCATTACTTAGATTAAAACTTTTACCTAGTGTTGCCACAAAAATTTTCAAAGATAGAGAAACTGATAACATTATTTATCAAAAGCTTACTTAAATTAAAACCTTGTGTTGCCACAAAATTCTTCAAAAATAGTAAAACCACTAACATAATATATAAACTACCATTTATGTACAAAGACTGTTTTTTTAGATTATTAAAAAATGGTTGACTAAAACTTATGGCATTACTAATTTTTTAATGTTTAACTGTAACCGACGCTGATTTTTTTAACATATATTAGGATATGTGTTGCTTTTAAGCATTCAGTTTGCAACTGATTTCCGTTTGAACTTCATCAGCGGCTATCCTTACTTTTTTGAAAATCGATTCTGTAGCAAATTTGTTAAAAAGACCTCTCGACGAAGTAGTTTCTTCTTCAAAGTATCAACGTTTAGAAGAATGTAATGAACCTGCTTATGTGAATGAATTAAACTTGCCGAGATTAGAAGTTCCCAACGCATTGAACACTAACAATGAAACGATATCATGTGATTTATCCACTACTGATTATCCATTGAATGTGAAATCTGAGATTAATGCGAATTTTTTTAACTTAATTTCCCAAGACGAATATTTTCAAGAACCCACTACTAGATGCGAAGAGACTGTGTTCCAAGCAATCAACCTTTCCCAAGCAAGTGATGAAAGCCAATCCACCACTTCCCGAACTAAAAGGGGCAAATCCTGTAATCGTGTTATATTTCGAGAAGAACTCAGTGATTGTATCTTCTTAATTTTAAAACTGTATAACAGACAATTTTATATACATATTCAAGAGTTTAAACGCAGTGGGCTTACTAATGAAGAAATTGTAACGAAAAATGCAATTTTTATGGATGTTAACAGTTGGTACGAATTTTGCAATAAAATTTTTCCATTTAATTTGAAGTATAAAAGTTCCTCGTTTGTTGCTAATAACATGACATTAGTGTTAAATTTTAACAATTCTATCATGCGAATTAAACATTTAAAGAATTATTCTCACATTGACTTGAACGAGCATCAGTTAGAAAAGTTAAAAATAAAAGCCTTTGATCTGAATAAAGAACTTCTTCAGCATATATATGTAAAGCATTTGCCAAACTTAATAAGACAGAAATGTACCGTTAGTCACACATCTTTAGAAAATGAACGCATGTGTCAACATAAACTTATAACGTGTATTGAAAATAGTATGTCGAGTATACTAAAGCGCATTTTTGAATGCAATGGATGCATTTTTAACCACGAATCTGTAATCTTTCATCCCTGTTTGTTATTAAATAATCGACAAAAATTTGAACAAATGGGAGAAATGTTATTAATTCTAATAGATTTCGACTTTGTTATTTCCTCGTTTTTAAACGAAGTAGATTGTATTAGTGAAAACTTCTTATCTAATATTAATGTAGAAACCATTCAAAACGAATTGTTTAAAATAATGAAATAAAATGTTTTACTATTCTCTTTAATATGTGTGTTTAATTATTTTCAAAATGTATGTTTATTTCGTTTAGCTTTTTCAAAACATTTATAAATTGTTTCAATTTGTATATGTATAAAAAAATAAACACTTCATTATTAATAAAAAATATATTAACTATCTTAAAAAAAATAATAATGTATAAAAAAAGAAACATTTCATTATTAATAAAAAATATATTAACTAACTTAATAATAATAATAATAATCTTAATATTTTAATTCATTCTTTTCAAAAATTAGAAAGTTAAAAAGTTAATAAAAATTAATAAGTTAAAAAAACTTTATACAAAAATTTATATCAATAGAAATTTTTTTCAAATATTTAAAATATATTTCGAAAAAGTTAAAATGTATTACATCTTATCAAAAATGAGTTTACTGATTTATGTGTGTATGTATATTATTTTCACTGTATTATCTTACTTTAACATTGCAATACATTTATAGTTAAACACATATAAACATTAGGATGTGTATAAAAGCAACGCATTAATATACTATCTTGTTTTATTAAAAAATAAAATAACTTCAAAAAAATGTTAAAAAAATAAAAATTTTATGAAAAAGTTAAAAAAAATAATTCATTAGATTAAAAAAAAAATCACAAATTAAAAAAATATATTTCATAAGTTTACAAAAAAAAAAAAAAAAAAAAAAAAAGTTACATAAGTTAAAAAAAAAAAAGTAACATAAAAAGTTTTAACCAAAAAAAAAAAAAGTATCATAAAAAGTTTTAACGAAAAAAAAAGTATTATAAAAAGTTTAAAAAGTATTATAAAAAGTTTTAACAGAAAAAAAAACTTTACACAAAAGATAATATCAATAGAACTTTTTTTTAAATGTTTAAATTATATTTTACAAAAGTTAAAATGAGTTTTCTGATTTATGTATATTATTTTCACTCTATTATCTTACTGTAACATTGCAATTCATTTGCAATTTATTCATAGTTAAACATATAAACATTAGGATGTGTATAAAAGCAATGCATTAATATACTATCTTGTTATTAAAAGGCAAAATAATTTCGTAAAAATATTTTCAAAATTAAAAAACGTTTCATAAGTTTACAAGAAATAAAAACTTTATGAAAAAGTTTAAAAAATATATTTCATAAGTTTCCAAAAAAAAAAAAAAAAAATCATAACTTAAAAGTTATTTCAAAAGTTCTAAAAATATTACATAAGTTCAAACGTTTAAAAAATACTTTCCAAAATTTAAAAAATATTACAACTTATCAAAAATGAGTTTACCGATTTACTGATTTATGTGTGTATGTTATTTTCATCATATTATCTTACTACCGGCATTAAATAACGTTCGTAGTTAAACATTTATAAACGTTAACAAATGTATAAAAGCAATAGATTAATACAGTGTTTTGTTCTATTAAAATTTTTAAAAAGTTAAAATTAAATCAAAGTTAATTCTTTTGTTTTATAAAAATTCAAAAGTTTAATAAGTATTAGAAATATTTTGTAAATTTAAAGAATGAATTTCTTCCAACTTATTAAAAATGTGTTGACCGATTTACCTACTTATATTTTACTTTCATAATATAATTTTTCTATCGACGTAACATTTCATAGTTGTATAAAAACATTGATTTATGAAAATTATAAAACTTTTTTCATAAAGATTAAAAAATGTGTTTCGTAAGTTTAAAAAAAAATAATATATATATATTTCAAAAGTTAAAAAAGATATTACAACTTATCAAAAAATGAGTCTACATATTTATATTAACTTACTATCGTCATTACAGAACGTTCTTAGTTAAACACTTATAAACATCAGCAAATGTATAAAAGCAGTTGATACTTTCCTGTTTTTATTAAAAGTCATACTAACTTTATAAAAATGTTTTCAAATAATAATAAAAAAAAGCTGTTATTAGATACTCCCCTTTAATTACATCTCATTGATAAGTTTTAATCAACCATCCAACCATTCAACTATTATGTGAGTTAGGATCTCATTGATAAGTTTTAATCAACCAACAAACCAACTATTTATTTTCCCTAGCAATCAGCTATTTATTTACCCTAGTAACCAAAAGGCTTTTATCGACACATGAACAAAATTTTAAGATGCAAGACTCGTCCTTTTTAATCGAAAAAACAATGACTTACATTATATTATTTTTTTTCCTTACTTAAATGAAACCTTCGCATGTGCATGGTAAAACTTGGAAAAATTCATTTAATACACAAATTTAAAGAAAACAGACAAGGTCTTCACACATCTTTCAGTATTGTACTAACATTTTACCAAATATCTTTAAAACTCAACAAAGTTTTAAATAATTATTTTAATAAAAATTGTTATTTGTAAGTAACATTATTGAACGAACTTGGAAAAATTAACTTGGCAAAACAGGTTTTCGCTGTTCCAACTTAGTAATATTCATAAGTTTATATGTTAAACAACCTGTTTGGTTATGTCCCAGCATGGCTTTATAAAATATATCTAAAAAAAAAACCTTTAATATTAATGTTTAAAAATATGCAGTTAGTCTTTTATAGATAATTATTTTCACTTCTTTCATTTAAA
This sequence comes from Maratus speculifer, assembly GCA_964019185.1. Lineage (NCBI taxonomy): Eukaryota > Metazoa > Arthropoda > Arachnida > Araneae > Salticidae > Maratus > Maratus speculifer. The sequence goes on from OZ025294.1 coordinate 172,039,711, forward strand.
AACATTTTTAAATAAAATTAATACAGTTGCCAATTTATCTGTGTGTTATGAAATGTGCATGCAAAACTTTTAATTATAATTTTCACATTTTTAGTATTTCAAATTATTGTTTTCAAGGTGTACTAAAATTTGGAAAATTATTTAATTTTCATGCATAATTAAAATAAAATAGTTTAATAATAAAGACACATTTAACATTCTATACTCACCATCGCAAAAGCACGTCCGACGCAGTCAAATGTTTGGGGAGAAATGAAAAATTCGAAGTCCTTATCAGAAAATGTTATCAGATAACTATCAGATCAGGACGAGTCTTGCACCTTAAAATTTTGTTCATGTGTCGATAAAAGCCTTTTGGTTACTAGGGTAAATAAATAGCTGATTGCTAGGGAAAATAAATAGTTGGTTTGTTGGTTGATTAAAACTTATCAATGAGATCCTAACTCACATAATAGTTGAATGGTTGGATGGTTGATTAAAACTTATCAATGAGATGTAATTAAAGGGGAGTATCTAATAACAGCTTTTTTTATTATTATTATTTGAAAACATTTTTATAAAGTTAGTATGACTTTTAATAAAAACAGGAAAGTATCAACTGCTTTTATACATTTGCTGATGTTTATAAGTGTTTAACTAAGAACGTTCTGTAATGACGATAGTAAGTTAATATAAATATGTAGACTCATTTTTTGATAAGTTGTAATATTTTTTTTAACTTTTGAAATATATATATATATATTTTTTTTAAACTTACGAAACACATTTTTTAATCTTTATGAAAAAAGTTTTATAATTTTCATAAATCAATGTTTTTATACAACTATGAAATGTTACGTCGATAGAAAAATTATATTATGAAAGTAAAATATAAGTAGGTAAATCGGTCAACACATTTTTAATAAGTTGGAAGAAATTCATTCTTTAAATTTACAAAATATTTCTAATACTTATTAAACTTTTGAATTTTTATAAAACAAAAGAATTAACTTTGATTTAATTTTAACTTTTTAAAAATTTTAATAGAACAAAACACTGTATTAATCTATTGCTTTTATACATTTGTTAACGTTTATAAATGTTTAACTACGAACGTTATTTAATGCCGGTAGTAAGATAATATGATGAAAATAACATACACACATAAATCAGTAAATCGGTAAACTCATTTTTGATAAGTTGTAATATTTTTTAAATTTTGGAAAGTATTTTTTAAACGTTTGAACTTATGTAATATTTTTAGAACTTTTGAAATAACTTTTAAGTTATGATTTTTTTTTTTGAAACTTATGAAATATATTTTTTAAACTTTTTCATAAAGTTTTTATTTCTTGTAAACTTATGAAACTTTTTTTTAATTTTGAAAATATTTTTACGAAATTATTTTGCCTTTTAATAACAAGATAGTATATTAATGCATTGCTTTTATACACATCCTAATGTTTATATGTTTAACTATGAATAAATTGCAAATGAATTGCAATGTTACAGTAAGATAATAGAGTGAAAATAATATACATAAATCAGAAAACTCATTTTAACTTTTGTAAAATATAATTTAAACATTTTAAAAGAAATTCTATTGATATTATCTTTTGTGTAAAGTTTTTTTTTCTGTTAAAACTTTTTATAATACTTTTTAAACTTTTTATAATACTTTTTTTTTCGTTAAAACTTTTTATGATACTTTTTTTTTTTTTTGGTTAAAACTTTTTATGTTACTTTTTTTTTTTAACTTATGTAACTTTTTTTTTTTTTTTTTTTTTTTTTTTTTTGTAAACTTATGAAATATATTTTTTTAATTTGTGATTTTTTTTTTAATCTAATGAATTATTTTTTTTAACTTTTTCATAAAATTTTTATTTTTTTAACATTTTTTTGAAGTTATTTTATTTTTTAATAAAACAAGATAGTATATTAATGCGTTGCTTTTATACACATCCTAATGTTTATATGTGTTTAACTATAAATGTATTGCAATGTTAAAGTAAGATAATACAGTGAAAATAATATACATACACACATAAATCAGTAAACTCATTTTTGATAAGATGTAATACATTTTAACTTTTTCGAAATATATTTTAAACATTTGAAAAAAATTTCTATTGATATAAATTTTTGTATAAAGTTTTTTTAACTTATTAATTTTTATTAACTTTTTAACTTTCTAATTTTTGAAAAGAATGAATTAAAATATTAAGATTATTATTATTATTATTAAGTTAGTTAATATATTTTTTATTAATAATGAAATGTTTCTTTTTTTATACATTATTATTTTTTTTAAGATAGTTAATATATTTTTTATTAATAATGAAGTGTTTATTTTTTTATACATATACAAATTGAAACAATTTATAAATGTTTTGAAAAAGCTAAACGAAATAAACATACATTTTGAAAATAATTAAACACACATATTAAAGAGAATAGTAAAACATTTTATTTCATTATTTTAAACAATTCGTTTTGAATGGTTTCTACATTAATATTAGATAAGAAGTTTTCACTAATACAATCTACTTCATTTAAAAACGAGGAAATAACAAAGTCGAAATCTATTAGAATTAATAACATTTCTCCCATTTGTTCAAATTTTTGTCGATTATTTAATAACAAACAGGGATGAAAGATTACAGATTCGTGGTTAAAAATGCATCCATTGCATTCAAAAATGCGCTTTAGTATACTCGACATACTATTTTCAATACACGTTATAAGTTTATGTTGACACATGCGTTCATTTTCTAAAGATGTGTGACTAACGGTACATTTCTGTCTTATTAAGTTTGGCAAATGCTTTACATATATATGCAGAAGAAGTTCTTTATTCAGATCAAAGGCTTTTATTTTTAACTTTTCTAACTGATGCTCGTTCAAGTCAATGTGAGAATAATTCTTTAAATGTTTAATTCGCATGATAGAATTGTTAAAATTTAACACTAATGTCATGTTATTAGCAACAAACGAGGAACTTTTGTATTTCAAATTAAATGGAAAAATTTTATTGCAAAATTCGTACCAACTGTTAACATCCATAAAAATTGCATTTTTCGTTACAATTTCTTCATTAGTAAGCCCACTGCGTTTAAACTCTTGAATATGTATATAAAATTGTCTGTTATACAGTTTTAAAATTAAGAAGATACAATCACTGAGTTCTTCTCGAAATATAACACGATTACAGGATTTGCCCCTTTTAGTTCGTGAAGTGGTGGATTGGCTTTCATCACTTGCTTGGGAAAGGTTGATTGCTTGGAACACAGTCTCTTCGCATCTAGTAGTGGGTTCTTGAAAATATTCGTCTTGGGAAATTAAGTTAAAAAAATTCGCATTAATCTCAGATTTCACATTCAATGGATAATCAGTAGTGCATAAATCACATGATATCGTTTCATTGTTAGTGTTCAATGCGTTGGGAACTTCTAATCTCGGTAAGTTTAATTCATTCACATAAGCAGGTTCATTACATTCTTCTAAACGTTGATACTTTGAAGAAGAAACTACTTCGTCGAGAGGTCTTTTTAACAAATTTGCTACAGAATCCATTTTCAAAAAAGTAAGGATAGCCGCTGATGAAGTTCAAACGGAAATCAGTTGCAAACTGAATGCTTAAAAGCAACACATATCCTAATATGTGTTAAAAAAATCAGCGTCGGTTACAGTTAAACATTAAAAAATTAGTAATGCCATAAGTTTTAGTCAACCATTTTTTAATAATCTAAAAAAACAGTCTTTGTACATAAATGGTAGTTTATATATTAGGTCAATGGTTTTACTATTTTTGAAGAACTTTGTGGCAACATAAGGTTTTAATTTAAGTAAGCTTATGATAAATAATGTTATCAGTTTCTCTATCTTTGAAAATTTTTGTGGCAACACTAGGTAAAAGTTTTAATCTAAGTGGTTAATGATACACAATGTTAACAGTTTCGTTCTTTTTGAAAATTTTTGTGGCAACACTAGGTAAAAGTTTTAATCTAAGTGGTTAATGATACACAATGTTAACAGTTTCGTTCTTTTTGAAAATTTTTGTGGCAACACTAGGTAATATCCATCATGATTATGTGAATAACAATTGCTAATATAAATGATAAATTAAACTTGGTAAATAATTCTAATATATTAAAAGTATTTTAAAATTAATTCAGTATAAATTCAGTATTTAAAAATGAAAAATTAATAAATTAAAGTGAACTCAAATTTTAATTGATAAGAAACTTTTTTCTAAAGGTTAAAATTTAAGTAAAATTTAATAAATTTTTGGGAACCTCTAAAAAAACATCATATGAAATGGATTAATGGGATTAAATTGTCGTTTTAAAAAGTTTAGTTAACTGTGTCATTAAACAAAGTTCTCTTTCTTGTCATTTGTAAATTAGTGAAATGTAATCTTGGTTGATATTTTTCATGTATCAGCTAGTTCCTGTTAAAATTGTTTTGTTATCGGATGTTTGTGCAAGGCAGTGAATAAGTGCTGATAAGATACTATGTTAAGTTGCAAACAATTCCATTCTAATATAAGACATTAATAGTAATTAAAATTCAGAAAAATGTGTGTGTGTGGGCTGAGAGTGGCCAACCTCCACGCGGTTCAGCCTGGGAAATGAGAGCTCTGTATTTGATCAATTCGACTTAATTCATTTTGAGAAAATTCAAAGTTCTCAGCTAATGACCACAAAAAAATTATATTCTTTAATTTTTTGATTATGAAAATCTAGAATGGTAATGAAGTAGAATTATTATTATTTTTAAATGAATAAAAATTTACATAGTAATTTCAATATGTTTATCAACATCGGTAAAAGTTTTAATCTAAGTAATGAATGATACATAATGTTAACAGATTCGTTCTTTTTGAAAAGTGTTTTGGAAACACAAGGTAATATCCGTCATGTTTATGTAAATGACAATTGTTAATAAAAATGATAAATTAAACTTGGTAAATAATTCTAATAAATTAAAACGAAAATATCTTTGGTTTGAATGTGATAACATGAGTCGGTATTCATAAATAAGAGATTTGCATCCTCTTTATATGTTTTCTTTATGAAATTATAATGAAAATTGTACATCAGCATTTTGGATAACTCCAATATCGTGAACTCATCATAAATCGGTCGATTCATGAGTATGCTAGTTTTCATCATATGTTTTAAAAGATTTAAAAGTGGGTGAAGGCACTAATTTCTTGGCTCTTTTTTCATTATTAACAAGTACAATATTTCTACGTTTTCAAAGATTTTCCATAGTTTTCCCAAACACAGAGTTATTCATTAGTTAAAAAAAGTCCTTTTCAAAAGAGGATTCAGCTTTTTTTCTTTTCAAGGACTTTGTGAAAAGCTGAAAGTTTTAATCCGAGTTGTAAATAAAATTAAAGATTACGATAATGAGTGATAAAATTCTGTTTATCCTTTAAATTTGGAATGAGTTTAGGGGTTCCTATGAATTTTCTATTGTTAACTAAGCTTTCAAATCAACCTCGAAAATATACCCGAAGTCACTATCATCAGCTAACGATAAAATCCACTCTTCTGTAATATAATTTCTCGTGCACCATTCAAACCCACCAAAAGGAAGAAATTGGGATAAAGCCCAGTCAGACAAGTTATTAGCATCCCAGTACCAATTACACACCACTCAATACAACAAAAACTGTTTATCGATGTTTGATGATAAACGATAATTATTAAATGACGGAATAACGAGTCTAGTCTATGAATATTCAAACAAACAACGAACAGCAAGATTAATATATATATATTTTAGACACCAATTCAATGCTTATGAAATTTCTTCATGTATATTACAATTTAAAATAACAAATTAATCCAAAAGTATATTCTTGCAGAATGTGGGCCACAGTGAGTGAAGTGGTGTTCATGATACCCCTGTCTCTGAACAGCTAATACAACATATATTATTTTTTTAATATATGTTGGGGGACCCATAGCCTTTGCAAAAATATATGTATTTTTATTATTTCAGACAACTCCTCGTTCCAATTCCCACCGACAGAGGGCGCCACTACATTTTTTCCATTTCGTATTCAAATATCTTTCCTACTCTAAATTGATTCCAATCTCTACTTTAATTTAAACTCCCCAAAAAAATTTAAGCTACCCTCAATTTTAAGCCCCTCCTAAAAAATAAGCCCTCCCCCCCCTCTCTCTCTCTCTCTCTAAAAATCCCATCATACTCTAACAGACTCCAAACATCCACCCCTCTACTACAGTATAATCTCATAAGTTTCAAACCCTAAAAATTTAAGCCCCCTCAATTTTAACCCCTCCCCATCATCCTACTACAGTATGATACACTCTCCATCATATAAGCTTCTCATTCAGGTGGTGGTGGAGGACCTCCTCCTCTCTCTGTGAGGTGGTGAGCCTCTTCCTCCTCTTCTCCTCCCACCTCCCACCTCATGCCGCTGAACTCTCATTCCTACCCTACTAAGGGTTTATTTGTTATCCATATTCATGCAAAACTATAAAACAAACGACAGAAAGAATTTTTATTGCAATCTGAAAATGAAGAAAAGTTCCGCTGTAGAATAAACCGCCACAATTTGTGACATGTCTAAAGCCTCTGTTTAGGAGGGCTCGTAAACATCCTGATATTTTCGAAAATATAAGAAATAGCCGATTTTTTCTATATATTTCCGATATTTTCAAAACAATAAACTTAATGATGATAATAAATATTTCCTAGTACAATATAACAAGTTCACAACTAAAATATATTGCACTTAACATGAAAAATTAACGAAGCAATATTCTAAAAAAGCATTTTTATTTTTTTTTCTCACTTTGAACAAAATTGAAGATGAATAACAAACATAAATAATTTCATTTATGCACTTAAAAAAAATAACTATCGGATTCAGTTTACTTAAAAAAGTGTAACCACTGGATTCAAATAGTTTTTTTAATTATTATTATTATTATTGAAACATTAATATAAGTGTAAGCATAAAATATCTTATTTCATATTTTCATATTTTGTAAAATGTTGTGCAGTTTACACTCAATTGAACTAAAACTAGAAAAGCCTTTTTTCGAATAAATATGTATGTAACAGATTATTTAAATTCGTTTACTTTTTCAATGGCTGTTCTGAATTATTCACCACATAATCATTATCTATACATTTAAAAGTAAAATCTTAAAGGTCTAATGCTTGAAAAAAAAATCTTGATTCCTTTTTAGGTTGAAAAAAAAAAGATCACAACAAAAAAAAAAATTCTTTATTTACATATTGACATGGTCAAGAGTTTTTAAAAGTTTCTTTTATGTTTGTTTTGACTGAAAAAAAAGAAAAATATCTTGAACATTGATACTTTGAAAATAAATATCAAATACAAAAATATGAATCGTTTTGAAATTTAGGAAATAGATATCAAGTATATGAAAATATAGAAAATATTAAAAATACTGATATTTTGAAAATAAATATCGGATATATATTAGGATGAACCCAGCGGTTTAGTAAAACATAATTATCAACGAACTGAAATTGAGTTTCTATTAAATTAACCCTTTAGAGACTTTTGTACTATTATAGTACGTCATCTTTCAATTAACATATTTATCCAGTATTTAGTAATTGTTTTCAAAGAATCTTATACTCTATTTTGAAGACTTCTGTTGAAAGTGTGCATTTAATTTATTCACTAAAAGTTAGCCCTAAAAATCCAGAAGCACTCATTCAAGGTGGATGAAATTTCGAATGCACGTCGATCAGGTTCTTTTGAATTTGCTCTCATTAATGATATCATAAATAATTAGAATAATTATTTGAAACAATTTCCGTAAAGCAGGTTATTGAAATTAATGTTTGATGTAATATTTGTAATAAAAACCATTATCAATATTTATTAAAGATTTATCAATATTTGAATATATGTACTATTAGCAGTACAGTGGTCTAGAAATTATATCACTACAAGGCACGTTGGATTTATTAATTTCTAAAAATGAAATTCATAGTAACAGGTTAAATATTTTTATAGCAATATTTTTCATACTGTTTGTTATATAATATTATTATGTAATATTTTTAGCTTATAATTTGTTAAAAAAAAATACATTTACTAGATTTTACTTTATCAGTTGCTGAAGCGCTGGATTTCAGAAACCGAACTACAAACTCCTCCTTGAAACGTGATCATCCAGTAATTCACCAATCATTGATCATTCCATCTAAAAAAGGTGAAACCATCACTTCACCTAATTGAGGATGTTATGTATGATAATGCTGGGCATATGATAGAGAGAATCAAGGTTCAGCAAAGGTGCAAATTAGGAGAATGTAATTTTAGAACAACATCGTTTTGTGAAAAATGCAACATCTACTTATGCTAACATGGTGTCAGGAATTGCTTCAAAACTTTTCATACCAAATAAGAGAAGTCAGTAGAATAGATCAACAAACAAAAATTTTATTTTTATTTCTTTGCAATTTTTACACGGTTTTTCCTTTTTAGAAGTGTAAATTGAGTGTCAAATATTGTGAATTATATGATACTAATTGCAAATTTTTAAATATATTTTTACATTTTTTATATATTTTTCAAAATTTCGATATGAAATTGTACTACATTTATATTTTTGAGCGTATTGTGCTAATAATAGAATACCTGTAAATGACATCTTGTTACTCGAAAGACCACTGTACTACTAATAATACGTAATGTAATTCTTTAAATAATTATACTATTTTAATAAAACTTAATTTTTGCCTTTCAGAGCAATTCTTTTTTATGCTTAAATAGAAAAGAAATTGGAACTTAAAAAAAAAATTCAGACCCAAAAGGATTAATAAGAATGCAAATACTTGCGTTTTCTGACAATAATCTCAGTATCAATAATTAAATAATTAGTTTTCTGTAAGCTAAGGCGTTGGGCATTTAAATACTAAAGTTTAATTGTAGAAAAAATCTTTTTTTCTTCCATATGCAAATAATTTTTTGTTTTTATTACTGCACAATGTATTACTGTGTTTTCCGTGATTGGGATGTATTTTACATTATTTCATAAATAAACCTTCGATATAATCTTTGAAGAATTTCAGTTTACAGCAGATTTTTTTTAGTTTGCTCGATTTTTTTTATTTCCCTACGGTACGTTAAAATACCATTAAAATATGTTAAACCTTGTTAAACCATTAAAACGTGTTATAAAATTACTTTAATATATCGATTAGTAACACAGTTCAGAATGAGTTATAGAAAAATTATTTTATCTTTATCAAAAACTATTATCGGTTGCACAAAATAAAAACATTTCTTAAAAAAGGAAACTTAAATTTTTATACAATCACCCTTTAATATAAGTCATATTTAGTAAATTTTTTCTGTTACGCTAAGAAGTAAGATAAATAAAGAGCCGTTATACTTCGATTAAAATTGACTGAGTAATAGCTGTTTAAAGTTGGAGCATATTTTTTTGCTTCAAATTAGGAGTCATTCACAAATTTAGTAGAAATATTATTTCGTCAGAAAATACTTAAAAAGAAATGGTTAAAAGTAAAATAAAAATTGCAATATAAATTTGAAATATTTATCATGCTAAAATATTAATGCAAAATATACATATAGTAATAAACATATAAGGTTTTTTTTTCTTAAGTTCAATGATGAAAATTTACAGCCCAAACTATTTAAAAAATGATGTATAATTAAATTATTATTAGATTACACTAATCTGAAAAAGATCATGTTCTTTATCTTTTGATAATTGTTTCTTCTGTATTCTGTACCACTGAAAACAAAATTGACTTTTATTTTTTATTTATTTATTTATTTATTTATTTATTTTTTTATTTTTTTTTATTTTTTTTTTTTTTTTTGCCATTATTACTTAAAGTTTTTTTTTCAAATCTTAAATTTTAAAATAAAAAAATTAGATAGCTGATCTTTTATTATTTTTTACTGCTGAATCCGAAAATGTCTTCCATATTTAACCGTTATATTAAGATTTTCCGAAAAATATAAATTTCAAAGTTAAAGTGTTGCAATTTAAAATTTAAACACTTCACCCGCCTCATCTGACCCCTCATCTGTTTAGCTATGAAAATTCTAGTATAAAGCGAAATTTGAATAAATTATTGAGCTAAATAAAATAAAATAAGTTTCGCATCTGTTTTATGTTATCAGATTTTTGCTTCATTTTAAATTTTGACATCTACGATTTACAAAAAATTCTAACGTTATGATAAAACTTAAGGTCATTTTCAGATTTCAAGGTGAATGAAAATACTGGAAGGAAAATTAATTATTAAATTATTATTGAAATTATCAGTTAAAAATTACAGCTATCCCCTTCATTTTAAGATACACAATTTTAGTTATTTTTTAACTCTGATAATTTATCATTTGAGAAAAAAAAATTGACATGATGATTAAAAATTAATGTAATTTTCAGATTCAATGATAATAAATGCATAATAGATAAAACGTATAATTATTACAGTCTTGTGTTATCTAACCTAAAACTTTTTCGTAAACTTCTTTCTGATAATCTGCCAAATTTTTTTGTGTTATCCTATAAAATAAGTATGAATGCATAGAATTTTCCGAAAATCATAACAATATTAGAATGTCATCAGGTTTACATCAGTATGTTAAATGCAATCTCGATCGGAAAGAGTGAAAATTGGAATACAGATTTTGAACGGTAAAAACATACATACGATCTTTGAAGTTAAATAAAAATAACATAACTTTTGCTAAAAGAAATCACGAAGTGAAACAATTCCAAATCCATGGAAAATAAAACATATGTTCAAACATAATTAATTTAGCCAATCTAAACCTGGATATATGTTAATTCAATCGTGAAAATTATACGATTCTTTTTAAAGCACATATACATATGAAATAAATTCTTTGATTACTTTAAGCACTTGGCATATAACTCCTCAAAACAGACCAAACTCATATGTGCCCACACACAGTAACGTATTAAATTTTTAATGTTTCATAACTCGGTCCGTTTGAGTGTTGTATGAAAGGAAATTCCTTTGTCTTATTTGTCAGTGTAATAGGATAATTTTACAAAACATAACTTACAGGACGAAAAATATTTCTTAACAAATATGTTTATTGACCCAACTCACTTTCAAAATATTTCTTTGCCTTATTTAAAACATTTTTGTAACTGGAACTATATGGATTTTATTACTGATTAAGGAATTAGCCATTGCCACCGTTGACAGTGGACAACCTGCATAACTGATATTTTATTTTTAATGAATGAACTTTATAAACAGTTTAACTTACAGTAAATTAGACAAATTAAAGTAAACAATATAGATTTTTTAAAGTATATTTGAACAGGTTTCCTTATTAGATACATTCCTGGAAATGATATTAAATTACAATATATCGAAAAATTATCTGATAAAAAACAATTAAAACTTATTAACAGTGTTATAAAAATCTGCGTTTGAATTCAACTAACACAACTTTTAACATAATTAGAGACTGCAGATCCAAAAGTTCCAAGTTTATTTTACAATAATAAAGCATCTTAAAGGACAACATCAGGGATTTATTACACAAATTTATGTTTCCAAATACAAGATTATTCTACTTTAGCATAATGAGAATAACACATTCAATACTGCTTGAATACTTACTGCTTGGTCATAGTAACAACACAGTCACATAAACAATTTTGATAGTCAAAATGCTGAAGTATATCACAAAGTCTTAAATCTTAATATTTTCTGAGAGAAATTTATTAAGTTATCTGAGATGATAACTTCGCTTGTATTAGTTATTTCATTACAATCATATGACATATAGTTCATAAATATTTATAGCGAGCAAATATTGAGAATTCCATAAATAATTGAAATAGTGACATTTGATTTCCTATGCATAGAATATTTTATGTAACATGAATGAAATTTATAAGGAAAGAAAGGAAAACAAAAAGTCAAAATCATCGGAAATCGTCGGAAGGTCTTTTATTTTTCTAATTTTAAATATGCATTAATATTTTATTGAATTCTATTAACTCTTTTTTCTTTCAAGATACAAATTATGCCATATAATAACAATATTTTTGACAATATTATGTTGTACTAAGTGGGTTTAAATATTATCAATCAATTGTATGGAAAGAAAATTAGATATTTCGGGTTCGAGTCCCAATAGGGAATCTTCTTCATTTGATTGGCATCTGCGCCTCTTAAGCAATAATAATTTGAAATTTGATTTTTATTTGAATTTAAAGTAATAGATCTAATTACAAAAAATACCCTACTCTTTGTCATAAAGGAAAATAGAATTACAACAAATTGCTGACGCCCTTTTATTGAGACCATATCATCAGGTAGACATCGCCAATGTCAGCTATACATAAGAAAATATCACAAATCATTTTTTTTAAATAGTATTTTGGCATTAGATGAAAAACATGGTTTCTGTTTTCCCTTCATTCTGACTAAAATAGAATTAAAAGAAGTTGAAGGGGAACAAATAATTTTTCCGAAAAAAAAACAGCCATTTTATTTTTTTTTATACGTGACTAAGCAAAACAATTAAAATTAAAGAAAAAATATGTAGAAAGAATAAACTCAAGTAATAAAGTGCATGGAACTATTGAGCCCATCTCTTCCCTAATGCTCACATGTATACTTCTGACCTAGACTGACATTTGGGAGATTTACTTTCAACGTACTGCAAGAATTTTTTTCTTAAGAACTGATAAGCAGACATATCATACCGTACAATTCGTAATCTTTCAGAATTATGTAATTTGGTTTTTAAGAAAAATTACTAGGGAAATACTTTTAAAAAGGAACAATGTAGTCGAATGTAAGTGGTAAATTATCAAAACGTGGGATCATTAAACGTTAACTATTAGTGACTTTTTAAGTTTTCAAATTTAAGGTTAAATTTTTCTTACAATATAGTATATAAATCTATAAACTTATATACAAACATTAAAAGACAGCAATTATTCTGGAAAATCAATTATTAAAGCATTTAATTAGTCAATCTACACGTGAAAGTTGAGCGTGCTTCTAAGTAAAATTATATTATTACAGGTACTAAATATGTACGTTTTATTTACACAAAACACATAATTATTTATGATAAAACATTATAATAAATATCTTATTATATGTTTCAGGACATCAGATCATCTTTAAAAATAAATTTACGGGGGAAAAAAATTGGCGTTTAGATCGTTACGCAATTTGGACAATCAAATTTCTTATTTGAGAAAACTGCATTTATTACAAAAACTGTTACGGAAATACATACAGATACTTTCAAATTAAACAAAATGGTTTTAAAGGAAGATTAAAGAGATTAAAGTGCTTTCTTAATGTGCTTTGCGTGGAAATAATAGCTTTGTTTAGATCGTCACTTTTGGACATAAGAAAATACAGAAAAAGTCTTTCTAGAAAAGTCCTTCTAAAGTCAAAAAGCAATAAATCGGTTGTGCCATTTGTTAACAAAATTATAAATTAATCATCCATTACCTTTATGTATTCACTGTTCATCATTAGAATCTCCTGGAAACAAGTTGAATCTTTTTTTTCTCGGTACATTGGAACAGTTAACGGTATGAATGTCCAAAATTGGCCACTTTAGTCAAAATAATTAAAATTTTAAGATATTTATACAAAACTTTTACAATAAATTATATCAATGTTTGTCTCTGAAGAGATTTAAGAATTCAGTGAAAATAAAAATTAAAGTCAATGATGATTAAATTTATTTATCCAAAAGCTTAAAGTTATGATGTGTGTACAGTGCCGACCTTTTGAGAACGTCCCAGGTATAACAAAGAACCCGTCGGTAAATATTATTGCTGCCACCATTAATGTCAAGTTGGAGGGCCACCATACTGACTCGTGTGAATGACATTATTCAACATTATTCACATTAGTTCAATGATCGCTAAATTTGAAACGAGAGTGCGCATCTCCTGCATAGATATATGTTACTGAAACCAGCGTAACACCCAACCTTGAATTGATTTTTTTGGAAAATCGACTAGCGAAGCGAGCGAATATTTGTTGGTATATATGTATATACATATATATACATGGCGATATCATAAAGTTTTATTTAAGCAGAATATTTTTAATGCTCTTTTTTAACCTCTTTTTCAAAACAAAAAATCTTTTACACACAGGATATATTACAAAATATATTTTTAAAAATATTGGTTTCAATAGAATGTAAAAATAATCGCCTGTAAATAAAGCCTTACAATACATCCAAGTACATACAGGGATCGTACACCTCCTCGGAACTTTGCAGACCAGGAATTTTTTCGACACCACTTTTTTCACGTATAAAAACATTTCATATTTATTTACTTAGAAGGTGTCACAAATAAAAATTAAATTAAAAAGTTGACTTGTTTCGGTTTATTCATAAGAACCGTATTCATAACATATAAAATCAGTAGAAAATTAAATGACACTGGATATAAATATAATTTAAAAATCCGAATTTTTTAAATCATTTCGATAATATATTGGGAGATCTAGTAAGTTGAGTTTATTAAAATAGAAGCCACGTTTCTTCAGAATATGAATTTAGTTCAACAATAGAAGATGAATAGTACAAAAAACAATCCAGAACTGTACTAAAAATTAATGATGTCGAAAACTGATGGTATATTTGCAATCATTAAATTAATAGGTGAGTGCATAACACATCAAATATCTGTTTATTTGTTTACAATATTGAATTTTCTTTGGTGTTCATATAGTTTTTACACAAACGAAAATAGCAAAATCAATTTCTTTTCATAATCAAATACTGACAGTTGAATTTTGTTGATATTTTTATTAGCTTTTGAGCTTGATAATACATATTTTAAGAAGAAAAGTTAATTTGTTTTAAAATTTAGCAAAAAAGTTAATATATTTTGCTGTCCTTATAGTTTTTACATGCACTGTATTTCATTTAATTATCATAACCAGAGGAATCAAAATGAAATTTATTGTGTAAAAATCAAATTGCATCGGCTGTCAAAGTAACTTATGTTACGTCATATCTCATTAAAACTTATTTTTTTAACTTTATCAATAACGACTGTCTTTATCATCTTTATCTAAAGCTATAATAGCATCATTAACTTTGACGTACACGTACAATTAAACACTTCACCAAGCAAATAATAGAAAAGTTTATTATGGTTTTTTTAATAATATATTTTCTGAAAAATATTAGAAAAATCCTTATTAAATAATATGTGCTTCATAATATTTATATAACTATTCTATGAATAATTTACTTTTTATAATGCATTTCTTCCTGTTCGATAAACAAGCAAGCTTCACTAATTTTGTTATTTCAGTAATAATTTATTGGTCAACAATCATGACTACTAAGATCGAAAAAGATCCAATACGATGAGATTTAGTAAATAATTCTGATTTTTTCTGGTTAAACATATATTTATAAAAATGGCTTAGCTTTAAAATTATATCGAATAATATAAATTTAAAAATTAAGATTAAAAAATAAGAAATAAAATTCCAGTAAGTGGAAATATTTTTCAATTTTTCAAAATTATTTTATCTTCATAAATTTTCTATGACTTGTTAGCATTACAGTTAGAAGCGAAGCAGACAACATGATTTTAATATACATTTGTCTACTATGAGATTTTGAAATCATATGTCACAAATCCCACAATTAATTTGGTAAATGAAAAATGAATAGTCTAAAAAATTATGTAATGGTTTGGTGGAATATGTTGAAATTTTTACGCAATTAAGTTCTATTTATATGAATATATAATGAAAATATTGATATTTTTCTTATAGAAATTAGTTTTAACTTCATTTTAAGTCTCAAAAATTTGCTCAGGAGAATGCTTCTTTTAACATCCATTACATTACAACCTATAAATCCACAGTACGAATATATTATGTTTCAAATGTGTAGTACACAAATGACAGCTTTAAAATTGTACTAATTATAACATATTTTAAAGAAAAATATTAATGGATGCATACTATTAATTAAAAATGGATAACCTGAAAATTTTAACCTTGATTTATATGCATTATTCGAAATCGGTAATAACTGAATGTGTTATTTATGTTTCTAAATTTTCCTATCGCTAAATTATTTAATTAATATAACCTGCAGAAACAAAATGTTAAAATCATTGCATCGGCTGTCAAAGTAAAATTAAAATAATTTTATGTTACGTCATATCTCTTTAAAACTGATATATTTAACTCTATTAATATCGATTTTTTTATCACCTTTATCTAAAGTTATAAGAACATCATCAACTGCGACGTACCCGTCCAATTAAGCACTTCGCCAAGCAAATAATGGAAAAGTTTATTATGGATTTTTTATAATATATTTTTTGAAATATGTAAGACAAATCCTTATTAAATAATGTAAGCTTCAAAATGTTTTTATAACTACCCATAAATAATTTATTTTTCATAATGAATTTCTTTCTGCTTCATAAACAAGCAAGCTTAATTAATTTTGTTATTTTAGTAATAATTTATTGGGCAACAATCATGATTACTGTGATCTAAAAAGTTCTAAGACGAACAGATTTAGAAAATTATTCTGATTTTCTTCCTGGTAAATAATCTATATTTATAAAAATGTCAAAATTTTGAAAATGGTTTGTTGTAATAATGTTGACATTTTATGTATGTAAGTTTTATTTGTATGAAAGTTTCATGCTAAAATTTATAGTTTACTTATAGAAATTAGCTTTATCTTGATTTTAAAAACTGAGAAATTTAGTCAGGAATACAATTCTTCTTTACGTTACATCCTTGAAATCCACTGTACGAATTTATTATGTTTCAAATGTGTAGCATTCAAATGACACCATTATAATTGTGCTACTTGTTTCAGATTTCTAAGAAAAGTATTTATGAATGCACATAATTTTAAAAAACGAATAACATGACATTTTTACTTTAATTTATATGTATTATTTGAAATCAGTAATACTTGAATGCGTTATTTATGTTTATTGTTTTCCTATCTCTATTCTGTTTAATTATCATGACATGAAGAAGTAAAAAGTCATTTGAATATGTAAAAATCAATTGCATCGGCTGTCAAAGTAAAAATAAACAAACAAATTTATGTTACGTTCTATCTCATAAAAACATATTTATTTAGCTCTATTAATATCTTTTTTTTCATAAAATTTATCTAAAGTTATAATAGCATCATTAACTCTGACACACCCGTCCAATTAAACACTTCGTGAAGCAAATGATGGAAAAGTTTATTATGGATTTTTTATAATATATTTTCTGAAAAATGTAAGAAAAATCCTTATTAAATAATGTGTGCTTCATAATGTTTTTATAACCACCCAATAAATAATTCATTTTTGATAATGAACTTCTTCCTCTTCGGTAAACAAGCAAGATTCATTAATTTTGTTATTTCAGTAATAATTTATTGGGCAATAATCATGATTACTGAGAGCGAAAAAGCTCTAAGGCGAATCAATTTAGTAAATACTTTTTTTTTGGGGGGGGGGGAGGTAAATAATACATATATTTATAAAATGTCAAAACTTTAAAAGTTACATCAAAAAAAGTAAATTTTAAAAGATAAGAAAATAAAAACAAGTAAGTAGAAATATTTTTCAATACTTCAAATTTATTTTAGCTTCAAAAAATTTCTATGGCTTGTTAGCATTATCTTTAAAAGAGGGCAGGATAAAAGGCTTTAAATATAAATAGTTTATATCACGGATTTACTGAATCTGAAGTTGTATGAAAATCCATGCATTAATTCTTGAAATAGAGCATATTGTAGAAATCGTAAAAAATGCCTCATAGTAGCACCAACTGTGAAGCGATTTGCGCCCAAAAACTAATCAGCATCAATCAGTATCAAAGACTTCCTGAAAATATTTTTATTGAATTCCATGGGTTAGTTCCTGAGATAGAACTATTACGAAAATCGTGAAAAGTGTTGAGTAGCAGCACCAATCGTACAATTTACAACAAGATATAAACAACATCAATTCGTCTTATAGACTAACTGAATCTGAAGTTTGATGGAAATCCTTGCATTAGTTATTGAGATATAGCTATAGTGTAAATCGTAAAAAAAATTTGTTACAGCAGCTCCACCTTTCGAGATGTTTACACCAGAGACAAATCGGCATCGATTTGTAACCGGATTTCTCTGAATATACATTTTTATTAAATTTTATACATTAGTTCTTGAGATAGTGTGTCCACAAAACTTATACCACATGTCTTATATACATACGTCTGTCAAACTCACAGACTCAAACAGAGACAATTTTGTAAAAATATGTTTTTTGGAACCGTTAATCCCTAAAACGTGTAAATCGTCAAAAATCTCAATTCGATAATTTTTACTAATCCAAAACTTTAAAAAGATAGAAGAATGTGAGAATATCTTCACAAATCTGTCACCTTATTAAATATAGTAGGATTATATAAGCGAGTGAATACTTTATATAAGCAAACAAAGCATATGTATCGATATATATACATTATATACGTCTTATATATCATATACACACCATATACAGGGTGAGTCATAAATATCGAAACAATAGGCTATCTCCTTAAATATTGCCTCTAGACCCATACTTCCAATTGCAAAAACTCATTAAAAAAGGTGAAATTTCTGATAAGATAAGTTGTAACTCCATGGGGGGTCTATATGAAAAAATACAAAAATTAAATTTTTATACGGCCCCTGTAGAACAAAATTCCCAATTAGGAAATTATTCCTTATCCATTCCTAATTTGAACAAAAAAAATTTCATCTCCGTATCGGAAAACCTGACAAAGATATTAAAATCCAAAATTCTCAAAAATTCGTGACTTACACCACTTTACCATGCCTGTAAACGATGTGTTATTCATCCATTTTCAAAGCAAATAAGGGATCGTTCACAAATTGTCCGTTATTATATATCGGTTTAAGACCGTGCCTGTTATTTGGACATAATAAAGCAGCGTATTGATTTAAATCAAAACATGTTTTCTAAACATGTTGATCGTTAGCACGGAGGTCTGAATAGATCAAAATATATAGGTCCGGTCCTAAACCGACCCATAGGGAAAAAGTTCTGCCCGGTATGAAATAATGCTGAAATCATAATCCGGACCAGCCTAAAAAAGAGCTTGCATCATAGCCAGATCAGCCGTGAATTTCTAGATAGTTTTTTACTTCAGTATAGTTAAAAATTGTTATGCGTGGAGGAGTTCTGACCAAAAATATTTAATATAGATTTTCGATTTTTATATTTATACTTTTTTATTATTAACGAAGTGCCAAAGGCTGTGATATATTCATTTTATCAATGAATCTCTGTTTATATGTAAATGTTTCACTTTTATTATCGCTAATCCACATCCCGTGCGTTGGAAACTTTGAAAAATGTTATACAGTAAAACCTTTTAAGACGGAATCACATAGGAAAGAAAACATACGTAACAGACAAATGCCCTTCCTAGGAGGAATGGAGTTTATTTTTTTCTCAGGTATTATTGTATTTATTTTGCATGGATCAACATATTTTCTGTTGAAGACAGAATTCCGTTATAGGCAGATTTTTTTCTCTGGTTTTATTTTGTTTAATTTTTTAGCATTTAAATATACTAGTCTTAAAAAAAAAATCAATTTTAAAGATTTTTTTTTTTTTTTTGTAAAATAAAAGCGATATTAAAATTTATGTGGTTTTTGTAAAAATATTGATTGAACCAAATTTTAATTATTCTATGTACGTATTAGATCAGTCAGAGGCTTTGATTTTAATACGGATTGTTCGAGACCGGAATTTAAAATTTCATCCAGTGCAGACCTAAATATCTCCGGTATGAAAAATACGTTAGGCCCGGATAGGCGAGTCTTCAGAAAAAAGTAACGTCTCGGTCCTGATTTGACCTGAGCTCAGAATAAAGATTTTTTAACAGCCTTTCTAAGACGATAAAAAGCTTGAAGTTGTGAAAGCTAAATTTGTAAAAAGACTTAATCTGCATCTTAGGAAAGCATTCTTTTAAATAACTGATGGGCAATAAAACAGTAACATTTCGTTTTTCTGTATAATGACTTTTTTCCCCGACTATTTTTTGTCTTTAAATTATTAAAAGTTAAGAATTGTTAAAGAAAAAAGTACAAACTTGAAACATGTCATTTTTAATTATTTTACATTAGTTTTTTTTTTAAAAAAATGAAAAATTATTTACTTTTGAAAATATGATTTTTTAAAAGTTATCACTTTTTAAATAAATTTTTTTAATAGTTCTAAGATAAATATTGAAAGACAAAAACCCCGAAACAAAACTAAAATCCGATTTTCATTTTTAATTAAATAGAAAGAAATTGAAATTCGATAAATAATGTTTGGAGTTATAACGATTTTTAACTATCCCATTTAAACCGGTACTAACCATATAATTTTTTTTAATTTTTATGATAAATTTTAGGATGTGATTTTCTTAGCAAATTATATGGCTAACCATCACAAAAAAGAAAAAAAAGAACAAAATTCTAACTCAAAAGATAGGTTTTTTTACACGTTTCCTACAACTGTTAAAGTAACATTGTCTTTCGAATTGCGCGCATTTCAATTTGTGTCTAATCCCTTAAACCCTCATGAATTATTCAAACGGTTATAACTCCGCGAATTTTGAAGATATGAAGATGCAACTTTTTGTGTATTATTCAGGACTGGATAAGGAAAGTTTTTCTAATTGGAATTTTTATCCTACGGGGGCCGTATAAAAAGTTAATTTTCGTATTTTTTCTAATAGACCCCCCATGGAGTTGCAACTTATCTTATCAAAAATTTCACCTTTTTTTATGAATTTTTGCAATTGGAAGTATGGGTCTAGGGGCAATATTTAAGGAGATAGCCTATTGTTTCGATATTTATGACTCACCCTGTATGTGTTACAGAGATGTCAAGCATGTGATTTGTATGTAATTATCTTTTGAACCTATGCTTCCTGAAATGTCACATGCATCACATAAGATTATACTGTTCTCTATGTCTTATAATTTGACTGTACATCTTAACCGATCAACAGTTATTCTCGGAGGACAATATAACAAAGGAGTTAAGTTTATATTTAAATGAGTGTAATATATGCTTTTAACTGTTGATTATGTCGATACTTTCCCAAAGAATGAAATGTGAAACATTTAACTACTAAATGTATGAAAATTATACACATTATGTATGACGCAAATTGACAATTTGTTACTGAGAATAATGTAATTCTCTCAATAACATTTATAAGTAGAAAGTTCGAACATATTAGAGTGTCTTAAATTCTATTTCTCATTCATTTATAATCTTTCTAATTATCTATTTGATTTCAAATTTCAGATCGTATAAAAAAATTATTAATAGAGGTACACACTGAAAAAATGTCAACTTTAAACACAATAAAATTTCAATTCAAATTCCTGTAAAACATTCATATTATTTCAGTCAAGGAATTATTTATATTTGAGGATATAATAAAATGATTATTTTTTCCTTAAAATGTCACATATATTGATTTAGTTTTTAAATCTGTATATTTATAATTTTACATTCTATGCATTGAAGTGAGTTTGATTAGGTAGATTAGCTAAATGAATGTTATATAAATTTTTTCATAAGAAAGGGACAGGCTTTTAACGTGTCGTAATCTGGAATTTATTTCATTTTATGTCATCCAACTACTTGCGTACTTAAAGATTAATAACCTTAGAGGTAACTAAAAATAAAGGTATTTAAGAAATCAATTCAAGGACATGAAAAAAAAAAAAGAAAGAGAGAAAAATAAACAGTGTTCTGATGAATGCGAATTACAACCCAGTGATCTTCCCCGTAGTTCTGTCATGGACAATAATTTGAATGTTTCAGTTTATCGTTCAAAATATAAACTTGTCATAAAATCTTGAACAAATTGGAAAATTTTAGTTCCGGACTCTGAAATTCAAAGTTAGGAGGATCTGATAATTTAAAGTACATTTTATTTTATGTCATCAAAACACCTGCGTATTTAAAGTATTGCAACATGAAAAGACAATTACAATTTCGCAATGTAGAAGAAAAAAACACATTTTGGTTTGTGATGAAGAAACAGAAAGGTGACATATACAGGTAATATTATGTAACCCATAAACGTTTGGAACTTTAAGATTTCATGTAGCAGTAGTACTGATTTTGAGACCACGTACGGTCTTAGTTTAAAACTGTTGTAAATAATTATAATGTTGTGTATACAGTGTTCCTGCAATTTTAGGATATTATATTAAAGAGATCAAGTTTAATATATTGACTCTAAAGATTTATTACATTAAGAAACAGTTTGTTAAAGTTAAAATTGCTGCTATATAATCGATTATTAAATAATGTAGAGGCCCGATCCCTCACCTGTTGGAATTTTGGAAGCAAGAAAATTTTATATCTTACCTAATTTTGTTCTTAATAATAGTTGAGAAATTTTAGAGGTCAACTATCAAGAAATTGACTGTTAGTAGCACTTACAAAGAATTTTAATATAGGCCATCGGATTTGTTATACAATACATCCTATGACAAAAGTTTGGTAAGTCTTATAATTGAAACATCTAAGCATCTTAAGAGGTTACATGCTTATTAATCTATTTAATCACTCAATTAATGAAACGAGTATATATTAATTTGCAAAATAGTTTTCAGCAGTAAAGTTATTATCTCCAAAGACTTAATCAAAAAAACACATTTTCTGAATTTATTACACATGCCGATTACATTTAAAAAATTGCATATCATATCATATATAATTTCAGAATCCGTCTATTGTAATGAATTCGATGGTATCAAATAATTGAAATGAAGATCTTCTAAATGCGTTTATAAAAAAAGATTGTTTATCAATGTAATTCATATCACAAGTTGCATTCTGTTTAATTTTATTAAAGAGAATAAAATATAACATTAAAATTCTGATTTTCTTCCTATTATAGTTTTTTATTTAAAAATAAATATAAAACTGATTATAAGATATTGAATTTGAGTGTCGAACATTATGTAAATGTGTGCATGTAAAAACTTTTTTTCAATGTAAATTAAGTCACAATCTTAATTCTTTTGTAATTCCAATAAATTGGATAAATTATAAATTAAACTTTACATTTTTTTTCTTATTTTAACTTTATCATTAAAATGATTTATTTAACTATAAATTTTCGTTTTTTTGCCTCATATAAAAGTAATTTTCAGAATACTTGGAAAGGAACGTAAACACGATCTTTTAAAATGCCCCCCCCCCCCGAAAGAATATGTACAGTTATTGAGCTTTTTGGGTCTTCAAAGCCTCAGAGCTTATGTGCCCGCTAAATCTGTGTGTACATACGTACGTATGTATGCATGTTACACGATAACTCAGGATAAAATTATCGGATTTCAAAATGTATCGGATGTCAAATTTTTGATACAGGTTTATTCTGATAAGGCTCTTTTCTGATTAGTTTTGAGAGTTAATTGGATAAGCATAATGGGATAACGGTATTGAGGATTCTCTCTCATAATTCCTCCATTGCTTCAGCTAAAAAGTTTTTCCTATTAGGTATCATTTTAATTTTAGATGCACGATAATTCTGATAAGGCACCTCTATTTTGGGTGTTGATTGGTTAAATACAAAAGAAGGGAATTGATGGGTAACCCTTTTTTATTTCGGTTTTTCACGCAGAATTTGCCGAATTGGTTCTGATATGGATATATGTTCACTCTAATAACATGTTACTCTGATTTGTTTTTCGGATTCATTTGTTAACTATAAAGTGCAAAATTGGGGGGGGGGGGTGTACGCATCTTAATTTAGGTAAATAGATTTTTCATGAGACTTATTCGATTTGCTTTAATTGTTGGATATCGTTTGATACTGATAACACGCTTCCCTGATTAGTTTTCGAGTTCTTTTGTTAAGTATAAAGAAGGGGATAGGGGCGGGTGATTATACCATCCTTAAATTAGATAAATGGGTTTTTATTTAAAATTATTCGACTGTTTAATTTTTGATATAGGTTCTTTCTATTAAGGTGAATTTCTGAGTAGCTTTGGGACATTAATGATTAAATATAAAGAAAGGAAATGGGAACTTCTAACTTAATTTGTCGTTTGAGGAGCATTATTCCTTAAAAAAATAAAGATGTAATCTACAATTAATGTGAATATCCCGCAAGCTTAATGCCATCAGTTTGACTGGGCAATATTCTTTTTACTAAATCTACAGTCACGCATAATACTTTATGATTGGGAGTCGCCATTTTGAGTAAGTGCACTAAATGCGAAAAAATAACAAGTCTTTCCTTCCCCAAGCGCTTATCTAAAGTAATTTCAGTTACTCTTTCTTTTTTTTTTTTTTTTTTTCTTGAACCAACTTGCTTCAATGATTGCATTCGAAACTATTAAATATATAACTGGGACACCCTTTTTAAGGTAATCTTGTAATAAGCTAACGGTAAATAAAATGTAAAATTGAATGCATAAACATTGATATTTAATAACTAATTTAATTCTGACTAAATAATAACTTTATAATTAAATTATGAAGAGAAAATATAAGTATGCATAAAATAATTTGAATGTTATTCTGTTTCAGAAAAATCCTCCACTGTATGATAAAATTGAAAAAGTGTCCATGAGAAAGCTAAAAAAAATCTCTTAAAGAACAGTTTGAGAAATTTAATGAAAATATTTATTTTTAGCCTCTTTTTTACCTGTTTATTAAACTTCATTTTCGCATCTGCTTTAGTTAAGAAAAATGAGAATTACATGGCTTTTTATTCAACACTGTTTGAAAAAATTAGTGTTTTAAAATTAAATATGTTTTTATGATAACTAATTTTTTTAAATGCCCCTAAAGCAAACACATTTCATTCTGCTTAATTATTAATACTAGAGACTTTCTAAATAGAAAAAAAAACGTTAAGCGCTAATCACCTGTTTTAATCCTTCATAAATTTTTATTATATCTTGTGCTGTAAGTATTAGAGGAAATGAAAGAAAAAAATATCCATTTTTAATCTGCATTACAACATTGATGCATTATATGGTACAACATAAACTTTTGTTAATGTGAATTTGCATAATCTTTACATCATTCCGATTAATATATTTTTGGCAATATTTATATCCTTGAAATACTTTTATGCTATTAATAAATAAAAATTACCATTATGAAGGATTTTTTATTGCTTAGATTAAGATCATAAGTAAAGCATTTTGCGGGTTTTTTTTCAGTTTATAGAAATTTAGTAATGACCATCATTTGTAATCGTCTTTTTTATTACATTCTGTAAATATTTCATTAAATACTAGTGAAAATTAATTACTGAGTATATAATAATTTTAAAGCTGCTCATTCAAAAATTTAATACATAAGATTATCATTAATTTTAAATACCCCATAATTTTATTTCTTCGTTTTACATTTACGATTTACTAGCGAATCGCTTCGTTCCATGCGTCAAAGACGCTCCGGCACAAGAGAGACGCGCTCTGTCCAAGCAACTCCCCTGGTCCCATAGGATAACATGGAGACGCCTGCAATTTCTCTACTGCAGCAGCACACGTCAAACTTTTAGAATGATAAAAAGTATTTTTCATTGATCATTACGTCATTTTCGATATGTATAAATTATTAACATTTTCTGGTCATTTAATATTTAACATTAAAAAACTTATTTCATTTTAAAAATAAATATTTATATTAACCACGCTCAGACAATAAAATTAATTTTCTTTAAATAATAACTTTTGATATCATCATTCAATCTCATTTCATTGCAACATAAGAGCATATTTATTTTATTTTTAATATGTGACGTCACAGTCGTCTCTTTTTAGCACTTACTCAAAATTACATTGTGTTATTAAAAATTAAAACTTGAAAACTTATACTTTGTTTCAGATATGACGTTACATTGATGTTTTTAAAATTCTTAATGGAAAGTATTCCTGTGACGTCCCAATTTGTAAAAAGTTGAAATTTATAGCCTCGAACCGAAAGAAAGAAAAAGGTTCATTTTGATTACTGATTAATATAAGGATGATTTAAAATGTTTAGTACCTTTACAGATTTTTTTTTTACAGTGTAATAAATGACAAAGCTGTACTCGCTGAATCGCTTATATAAAGCAATTTCAGTTACCTTTTATTTATTTTTTCCTTGAACCAATATGCTCTAATTATTACTATATTAACTATTAAATTTATAACTGGAACACACTTTTAATGGTTACCATTTATTTAGATAACAATAGATGAAACCTAAAAATGAATGCATAAACACGCAATTGTTATTAATATTTAACAAATAAATTAATTCTAATTAAATAATAATTTTATAACAGATTTATGTAAGGGAAATACAATAACTATGCATAAAATGATCTAAATATTACTCCGCATCTGAAAAATCCTCCATTATTTACTAAAATTGCCAAAAGTGCCCACGAGGAAGCTAACACAAACAAAAATAAAAAGCTCTGAAAAATCATTTTGATAAATTTAATTAAAATTGTTATTTTTAATATTTTCCCCCTGTCTAATAACCTTAAATTACACAGCTGCTTTAGTTAAGAAAAATAAAAATTATAAGGCTTTTTATCTAGCACTGGTTGAAAAAACTTTTTAAATTAAATATGTTTTTTATGGTAAGTAATTTTTTAAAAGCCTCTAAAATAAACATATTTTATTCTTCTAAATTATTAGAGCTAGATTCTCTCTAAACAATCACAAAAAAGTTAAACGATTATCACCTGTTTTAATCTTCCATAAGTATTTTTATTGTAGCTTTTGCAATACATATTATATGAAATTAAAGGAAAAATACCCATTTTTAATCTGCATTAAAAAATTGATTCATTACATAATATAACATAAACATTTGATAATGTGAATTTACAGAACTTTTACATAATTCCGATTAATATATTTTTTATAATATTTATAACCTGGAAATTCTTTTATGCTACTATAAATTAAAATAACCATTAAAAAGAAACTTTATATATTTTCTTAATACTTACATTAAAATAATTTTTTTCAATTAAAGAAATTGAATAATAACCATCACTTGTAATCTACTGTTTTTCATTTCATTCTTTGTATATTTGTACATTTCATTAAATAGTAACATATGTTAAACACTGTATAATTTAAAAAAAGTTTTAAAATTTAAATCAGAAAATTTTTCTAATTTCGAGTACTACAGAACAGTGTTTCTCTTTTAAATTAAGGATTTAGAATTTTCATATTTTTCATTTTTTCCATTTGGGTAACTTATTATAAGTTTAAAATATTTATTTACGTACGGTTATTTAATATGCGTAAAAAAGGTAACCATAACAAGAAATAATAATAATAATAATAAATACTGGGTATTAGCCCAAGTGTCGATTTTAGTTATTGTAAAAGTATCTTACATTATTTTCGAAATTTTACTTAAAATAGATCATTTTCCCAGAAATTTTAATACTGAATAATTATAAGGTGTATGCCATAAATTTATTTAAAATTACATGAGAAAATCTTCTATATTTGCAACTTAAGAATAGCATACGAAACAGCATTGTCTGAAATAGTTTTGCATGTTAAACAGAACATAAAACTATTTGCATGTTTGTATAAATGCCAAATTTTATTTATTTAAAAAAAAAACTTTTTTTTCTTCAAAATTTAATTTTAATAAGCTTCAATTATCCAGAAATCTTAGTAGACTTTAATTCTGATACGAATGTCACAAATTCATTAAAAAGTCATGAAAAAAGTATGTTATGTATTTAAAACTTAATAATGGCATAAGTAATAATAGCATTGTCTGAAATAGTTTCATAGGTTAAACAAAATCATTAAGCTACTTCGATATTAGCGCAATGGTTAAATTTTATTTGTTGTTAAAAGCTGTTTTTTTTTTAAATTTAATTTAAGTAAATTTCAGTTTTTCAGATACATCAATAGAGTTTAATTATGGATTTGTATGTAACAAATTCCTTTAAAATGGCATGAAAAAAGTATCTTTCGTATTCACAATTTAATGATTATACGGAGTACACTGTAAAAAAAAATCTGTAAAGGTACTAAACATTTTCTAGGAAACTGGGATTCCAAGAACTTTTCATGTAACGCTAACAGGAAAAATCCATGTAACCGATTCTAAAACTTCAGTTTTTGTTGTTACCGTTACAGGAAAAGTTCTTGGAATCCCAGTTTCCTAGATAACGTGTAGTACCTTTACAGATTTTTTTTTACAGTGTAGCATTGTCGGAAATAGTTATGTTTGTAAAACAAAAATTAAGTTGTTTGGGTATTAGCTCAGTGACAACATTAATCTTTTGTAAAAAGCTTTTTTTAAATTTAATTTTAAGGAATTAATTTTTTTATAAATCGCAAGAGAGGTTAATTATCAAAAGAATGTTTTAAATTGATTCAAAATGGCTAGAAAAATGTAGTTTGTGTATTTCCAACTATGAAGTGACATTTCACTAATAACTGTTTGATTAAAGTTTTTGCATATTTTTCTACATCGTCAAAAAATCGTATATTTTAAAGTTTTACGTTCTAGTATCCTTTTTACTTGCTTATCACATTCATGAAACTAAGCTACTTTACTGTAATTTCCTTACAGTAATGCAATTTCCTATATACTTCTATTCAAGTTAACTTGCTTCATATAACACCGTAGAAAAATCTGTAAAGGTACTTTTCTAGGAAATTTTGTACCATTTTCTAGGAAACTGGGATTCCAAGAACTTTTCATGTAACGCTAACAGGAAAAATCCATGTAACCGATTCTAAAATTTGAGTTCTTGTTGTTACCGTTACAGGAAAAGTTCTCGGAATCCCAGTTTCCTAGATAAAGTGTACTACCTTTACAGATTTTTTTTACAGTGTATGTAAAACGAAAGTTAAATTTCCACGTTTTATTAAAATTACTCCATAGAAATAATTTTTTCATAAATTACTCTACAATCCTAATTTATTAAATTATCCTATACCTTAAATAATGTTCCATTCATTCCTCTGATTTAAAAATCATTCTATGTAAAACGCGCATTTAATTTCTTTCAAATTCTTTCCTTTAATAATTATTCTTCAGCATTTTTTAATTCTCAATCTTAAATCGCTGATATTTAATAAAGTTATCTGATTTATACTATCTCTTTTCTTTCATCTTTTTTATTCCATAATTCGCTATTCTGATTGGGTAATTTCGCTTCAATATTATGCTGCTTTTGTTAAGAATTCCCTTGCGAATTCGCTCGGCCATCCGCTCTCCCTTATACCTGCATTTTGTAAAAAGTCTACCGCCTTCGACTGTTAAATTTAAAACATTCGCGCGGACTAGCTCATTTTAGGGATATTTATCGACAGTCAAACTCTGTTGCTGCACAGAAGACGCAACGGAAATAATCGAATCAAGGATAAAATCGTATAGAATGGAGTGTGAACTTCGATGGTGTGTCACAAAACAATGAAATGTTTGGCGAATGCTTGCCTTCTGTATTATTATAATACTTAATAAAAGTTCATCTTTGGCGAAAAAAGTTTTGTGTTATGCTTCAACGATAAGCATACGGGAAAATCCAATGCTTATCGTTGACCCAACATTTCTCTTAAGAGATTTTGCGTCATAAAGCCCCATATAACAACCAAATGCTTATTGACCAAAACTTAAGTTAGCAGAATGCCGATGAAGGATCGAGTATGTGGACATGATTGTTATCAAAACGACGACGACGGCTGCCTAATTTCTTAGAAAATTACGCAGTGATTGTTGCTTAATTTTTTAGATTGTACCATGATCTGTCCCTCAAGATCGTCAAACGTATGTATAAATGGAGTTTTAGAATAGATTTTTCACCCATTTTATATGCTTTAATAATATAAATTATATACACAGGTATGTTTACGAATATAATACAAATTATAAATTTTTTGTAAATTAATCATAATCTTGTTATAGATATTACATAATTTCTTCAGTGAAATTAAGAACTAGTTAAAAGTTTCATTC
The DNA here is from genome assembly GCA_964019185.1 of Maratus speculifer. Classification (NCBI taxonomy): domain Eukaryota; kingdom Metazoa; phylum Arthropoda; class Arachnida; order Araneae; family Salticidae; genus Maratus; species Maratus speculifer. The sequence continues at coordinate 172,069,744 of OZ025294.1, forward strand.
GAACATTTTCTGTGACCAAAAAACAAATATTGATCAATAATTTTATTTGATTTTGGAATACAAAAATCTTTATATTTCTCCATTATTTTAACAGCTTTTTTGTTATCTTCAGAAATATTCATAGTTTTATAATTTTCCAAAGCATCAACACCTATAAAATGCAATAGCATTGAAATTTGACCTTCCGGTGGCTTCTATTAGAAACACAAGCCAACATGTATAAATTACATATATACATGTTGAATTTTTTGTTTTAAAATTTGAAAGTTTTTTTCTTTTTAATTTCCTAAAACATTATCATCCATCAAGTAAAATCGGAGTCACTGATCGAAAAATATGTATCACCAGTTTCTAACTACAACAGGAAAGAATAATACAAAAATTAAGCAGTTGGCAATTTAAATTAAACAATTACCGTGATATACTCATTTAATTTTTGTTCTTCGCAAACAGCAAATTTTTTTGCAAATGGTCGTGCCATGTTAAAAAATAATTACACCTGAGTTCACGAGGATTGTTATCACTGATAGAATAGTAGGATTACGTGATTATGTTACACTGAAAAAATAATACTTTCAAACCTCAGCAAATTGATGATTTTTTTTTTTTTTTTTTTGTATGAAACTTTGATTCAGATACGACAATCAGTACTTTCAATTCCGAAATACCGGAAGTAATCAGTTTCAAACAAAATCACTTTTTATACGGTAGATGCAATAAAATTTGCCTGTGTAGTTGAATTATTCATACTATTTCATTTTTTTAGGATTTCGAGCGGACGCTCCTTTCAATAATATTTTATTACTTAAAATATGGCAAACTATATTTTTATCGTTAATTGCGAAATAACGCTTAAAAATCTTCGTAATGTGATCGCAGAAGCGTAGCATTTGTTCTTCAGTCTTCGAAATCGAAGAAAGAAAAGTTGTACAAATATAAGAAAAAGAAAAGAAAAAATGTTCTTTCTCTTCCTACACTGTAAAAAAAAATTCAAGAGGTTACTAAAAATGTTTTAGTAAATTTGTATTCTACAGAATTTTTTTAGTAACCATTACAAACTTTTTTTTTGCAAATGAAACAAGCATTAACAAAACTGAACAAAACTGAAGTAAAGACAAAAAGTAAACTGAACAAAAGAATTTTTTGTATAACTAACTTAAAAATTTTTAGTATGAGCCACAAGCAAATTTTAGTAATAGCTCTAAAATTATTTTTAATAACCATTACGTGCGCCCGAAGGGCAGGAGGCAGCTTCGAGCTGCATCCAGACTTCTGAAGCGGAAGATTTTCGGCAAAACTGCAATAGATGGCAGCACCAAACTTTGCTAACTGCTCCTACAGGATTTTTATAATCCCGTTACTAACGAGTACTTACACTACATACATTCGGGGCGTATTTGTCGGTAGCCAGTATCGAACCCGGGACCTTATAGTCTGGAGTCCGTTACTATAGACACTATGCTATCAAGTCCACACCAAGTGAGTTTTAGTAATAGTTATCGAAAATATACAATTATTAACTCTCTTCTTAGCTAACTTTTTTCTAGTAATTCTTACAGATTTTCTTGTAACCGACTAAGATTACTAAAAATTTTTTAGTAATTACAAGGATCACTAAAGTTTTTTGAGTAGATCGACCTTTTTTTTTTTTTTTTTTTTTTTTTTTTTTTTTTTTTTTTTTACAGTGTTAATGAAAGATTTTGCAATATTTCACTAAAAATTTTGAAGATAATAATTTCATCAATTTTGCTATTCTGAAATATTTACCAATATATATTTTATGGAAACTTAATTTCTATAAGTTATTTTAAGACTAGCTGTTCTGCCCGGCGTTGCCCCGGTTCATCAAAAAATAGCAAGAATTGCGAAAAAAACTTTAAAAATCATAATAAAAACCTCGAAAAATTTAAAAAATGCTGCACGAATTTCGTCTAAACTTCGTTGAAAAGAGATGCGCTAGAAAATTGAAGTTGGATTTTTTTTACTAATGTGGAAAAATCTTACACATCGCAAAAAACATTAAAAATCTCATAAAAATATAAAACAAAATTCAAAAATTGTGCTTCAAAATTCGAATAAACTTTGAAGAAAAGAGATCAGAATTTAATAAATTCGGCCAAAAATTGAACCTCTAAAAAATCGAAGCGGATCGCGAAGAAACGTAAACATCACTTTAAAAATGTCAAAATTTTCAAAAATCACGGAACTCAAAATTTACTCTACTTGGATAAATGTTTTGAATCTAATTAATTTGATAATGTAAAAAAAATTGAAATACGAAAAAAATGCTAAAAAATCTTTAATCGTACAGGAGAAAATTTATGGTATTAACGAAGAAATTAAAAACCGAATTCCTTTTCCGTATCTGAAAAAAATCGCCGTAAACTCAAAAAAAAAAAAAAAAAAAAAAAAAAAAGCATATTGCATTAAAAAATGTTGTAGATCAAAATAAGAGAGCAAAACAATTACCGTAAAGGATAAAAGTTTCAAACCAAACTCTTATTAGTCTAGAAATTTAAAATAGAATTCCTTTGAAAAATGTCAAAAAAGAAAAAAAAAGACTGAGAAAGCACAAAAATTGCATTGAAAATTGTAATGAAAGTCGCAAAACGTTAAAAAAAAACCCTATGTTAAAAATTCATGGCTGTAAAAAGTCATGGCTGTAAAAATTTAATATTCAGTCGAAAATATTGTAATCGGAAATCGTTCATGAATAAGGAAAAGTCAACAGGGAACACCTAAAATCCCCCAAACTAACTAAAAATTACATTGAATATCGCATTAGAAATTGGCAAAATTCATAAAAGCGTGAAGAACAAATTGTACTATTTATGCTAAAAGTTAGAAACCGAAATAATTTTACCGATGTCAACAACTGTCACAGAACTTCAAAAATCACTATAAAACAGATTAAAAATCAGTAAAACTCAAAAATCCGGACAAAATTTGCCATAGTAAGATAAACATTTATATTAAATTCCTGCGGACATAATTTACCATTATTGGACAAAACACTGAAATCTGAACTCTTTCATTATTTAAAAAATATCGACACAAAACTTGCTAAACATTTTATGAAAATACACAAAAAATCTGAATCATTGATGTCAAAATTTACTACATTAAGCTACAAGTAATTTAAAAATTTCTTTTCCAATTGTGAAAAAATCGCCGTGGACTCGAAAACATCTAAAAATTGTATTCGAAAATTCATTACAAATCGTTTAAAATTTAAAAATAGCGGGGGACAACATTTACATTAATAGAGTAAAATAGTGTAATCTGAATTATTTCTTAAATACGAATTAAAAAACCGTCGCAAAGCGTGAGAAATAATGAAAACATTGCTAAAAATTGCATTAAAAAATCACTAAATTTCAAAATTCGTAAATGAAGTGTAAATGTTTGAAATTAATTTCCTTTTCAAAATTTCAAAAAATAGCCGTGAGATTCAAAAAACCAATATAAAACCATTGGAAAATTCATTAAAAATCGCTAAATGTAAATACATCCCGTGAATAAAAAAATATTCTAGTCGTGTAAAACGTAGCAACCATTCTTTTTTACATGAATTAAAAAAAAATCGACGCAGAACACAAAATATATCAAAAATCACATTGAAAATCGATAAAATTAAAAAAAGGTAAATGGTGAAATTTACTATATTAGGCTAAAAGTTTGAAACCAAAATAATTTTTTAATTGTTAAAACACCACTGTGGTGGGGATCGAAAAAAATAGTACTAAATCGCATTAAAAAGTTCATTAAAAACGCATTGAAAAATGCTCTAAATATCGCTAGTTATCTTTTAAATCGCAGTAATCAGAATTTCATCAAACGGATAAAACATTCTAATCTGAAATCTGAACTATTTGATTATCCCGTTGACCAAGAAACAATCTGGGTCAAACCATAAGATTAAACTACAATAATGGCGGATCGTAAATTTCATATTCACTTGACATTAAACATGTTACATATGTTTGTTACGTCATCAAGTGGTTTTTACTTCTTATTTTTACATATATTTGTATTAATGTTTTTCTAAATTATCTCTTCTTTTATTATTTAACTTAAAAATTACATCTATTTGCACAATTTGGCTTCTTTCACGATTAATATAATTTGGCGAAATTGGTCGACAGGATAATCCCGTAGTAAAAGGAAATCCTTTATAGATAATAAAAAATCGACACGGAACACAACAATTCTTGAAAAATCGCGTTAAAACTCTCTAAAATTATATTAGATTAAAAGTTTGAAATCAATTTTTACTTCCGAATATCAAAAAATCACCATAAAACTCGAAAAATTTCTAAAAATTGCATTGAGAAGTGCATTAAAGATCACTAATATTAAAAAATCACAGGGATCAAAATTTACTCTAATAGGGTAAAACGTTGTAATTGGAAATATCTCATGAATGACAAAAATCCGACATCAAACGCAAAAAATCTCGAAAAATCGCATTATAATTATCTGAAGTTCATAAATCTTAAGAGCTAAAATTTAATACATCAGCCTGAAAGTTTTAACCCTTTGCGGGGCGCTGGTTTCATAGATATACCACTTAATTTCAATTCCCAAACGCCACAATGGCACCGGAATTTTGTTAAAGAAAACTACGGTTTATAGAATGTGTGAAACATAGCGTTTTCTTATTTATAAATAAAGTTGTTTTCAAATACCGGTGTCAGTCATTTATTTCAATACTTAAGCAATGAATTTGCCCTGCCCGCAAAGGATTAAGCAAATTTCCCTTTACTAATGTCGAATAATAGCGGTAAAATTTACATTAAATAATTCACTAAAAATCCAAACATCGTTGCACGAAATCCAAATAAATTATATTGAAAAGAGAACAAAATTCATTAATTTAAGTCGAAAGAATGAACCGCTTTCCTTTTCGCTAATGTGGAAAAATCGCCTCGAAACTCACTAAAATTCGCATATGAATTAAATTAAAAAAACTGAAAATTGGCCTTCAAGGTGTAAAATTTCATACATAACTTCGTGCAGCGGTCTCTCCAGAGCATCGCCAGTACTTTAAAAATTTTAACATGCGTTATAAACTACCTTAAAGTGTAAAATAGATCTCCTTAAAAAATTAAGAAAAATTAGGAAATGTAATCATTTCCTAATTTTGTTCGCGCCCCTCCTCTCACGCACCCTGAAATGTGTCACACCATTCTTTGTTTACATTTTTTATCATGTATTATAAACCATTTTAAAATTTAAAATAAATCACATTGTTACATTTCCAAATTTTAACAAAATCGCGTTCTGTTAGTTCCATTTTTCACCACCAGCTAGCGCACTCTATTCTTTAAAAACTTTATCAAAACGATACTCTGTTAAACAACCTATCAGATGATATATTACTCGAGGGGGTAGCGGTCTTAAGCAAGAATTTAAGATATTTTATGTAATTGCTATTCGAAAATAGTGGTAACTAAATTTTTGACACTTTAGGTAAATTTCGCAAAAAAATACTACTTATTGCATTCTCAACAGCTCAAGATTTTGATAGAACAACTATGAAAAAGTAGATGCTAAACGCAAAAAATCTTGAAAAAGCGTTAAAAATCATATTGAAAATCGCATTAAAAATCGTTAAAATCTAAAATTTGTAACAAACACAAAATTTAGGGCTAAAAGTTTGAAACGGTTTTCTTTTTATCAATCTCAGAAAAAAAAAACGCAAAATGAAAAATACACTAAAAATCGATTTAAAAATTCGTTAAAAATTCCAAAATCGCTGTACAAATTCCGAATAAACTTTGCTGAAAAGAGAAAAAAAAATGCTATATTGGGTTAAAAGAATGAAACCGTATTTCTTTCAGTAATGGGATAAAACTGCAAAAAGAACGCTAAAAATCGCCTAAAAAAATTGCAAAAAAAAATCTAATCAAAAAATTGAAAATCGGGCTTCGAGGTGCAAAACTACATGTAAGTACCTTCCCTCCACATTTTGTAACTCTACGTACAGCAGACTCTTCAGAACACCGCTGACACACACACAAACTTGTCTCTTTATTATTACAGATTTAAAAAAAATAGCGTTCTATTAGTTCCATTTTCCACCACCAGGTAGAGCACTCTATTCTTTAAGAACTTTATCAAAACCATACTCTCTTAAATAACCTATCAGGTAATATATAACTCGAGGGGGTAGCGGTGTTAACACTCCGTCGGGCGCGCCTTAAAAATTGCTCCATCGGGCGCGTTGTATCTGACAGATACATTCCGTATTTCTGCATCATATATTGTTTAAAAATGAGTTTTAAATGAGTTTCATCACCACTTTCTTCAAACTGTTCAAAATCTTCATTGTCATCGCTAAATAAAATTTTATGGGCAATTTCTATGTCTTTAGGACTATTCAATTCCAAAAACCGTTTAGTATTTATCATTTTGAAGCCGAAAGTTAAACAGGAGAGACTGAGGTATTCACGTATTCTAACCTAGTATCAGTGGGAAACTAACTATAAACGCTATCGGGCGCATGTATCTAATAGATACAAATCCTTAACAAAGCGCGAAACCGGAAATTTCTATCGAAAAAAATTTGAAACCATTGCATTCCAGGGACGGAAATGACCGGAATAACAGATACTGTGAAGGTCAAGATCGTAAAACTCCTTTTCTTTTCAAAAACGACGAATTTCTTACGCATGTATCTCTCAGATACAGCGAGCCCGATGGAGTGTTAAGCAAGAATTTAAGATTGTTTATGAAATTGCTTTTCGAAAATAGTGGTACCTAAATTTTTGACATTTTAGGTAGATTTCACAAAAAATACTACTTATTGCATTCTCAACAGCTCAAATTTTTGATAGAACAACTATGAAAAAAATAGATGCTAAACGCAAAAATCTTTAAAAAACGTTAAAAATCGCATTGAAAACCGCATTAAAAATCGTTAAAATCTAAAAATTGTAACAAACACAAAATTTAGGGCATTAGGCTAAAAGTTTAAAACGATTTTCTTTTTATCAATCTCAAAAAATAGCCGCAAAATGAGAAAAAACACTAAAAATCGCATTAAAAATTCGTTAAAAATTCAAAAATCGCTGTACAAATTCCGAATAAACTTTGTTGAAAAAAGAAAAAAAATTGCTATTTTGGGTTAAAAGAATGAAACCGTATTCCTTTCACTAATGGGATAAAACCGCAAAAATAACGCTAAAAATCGCCTAAAAAAATTATTAAAAAAATCTAAACAAAAAATCGAAAATCGGGCTTTGAGGTGCAAAATTACATGTAAAAAAGTACCTTCCCTCCAAATTTTGTAACTCTACGTGCAGCAGTCTCTTCAGAACAGCGCTGACAGACAAACATCCTTCTCTCTTTATTATTATAGAAGATTAGTGTTAGTTATGCACCTTGTTGCATGCATTCTAAAAATGACATTTTAAAAACTGACCCAAAAATATTTAAATCTGAGCCAGTCGCATGCCCACGTTTAAGGATATATTTTCATCTGCTAAATTGTAAAAATATCTTTAATCCTAAAAAAGTAAAGTTTCCGAAATCCGTAAGTTTATTAATATTTTATTTGTGCACCGTACAAAAAAATGTAATTGTACAAAACAAATATTTGTAAAGCTACATAAACGTGTAGCTTTAAAAATGAATCTACTAAAATTATAATTATCTAATTAAAATTTTATCTGTAACATTGGTTGAAATTGCATAATATACTCTGGGATTTTCAAGCTTACTAAAAAATTCTTAGTAACCTTACAGATTTTTTGATTTTTATTGCAAATCTGTATATGTTATATGAATTTTTGCTGTTGACGTTACATAAAAAAGTACTAGGAATCTCCCAGAAAACATTTAATATCTTTTTAAACAGTGTGGTATTTGCATACGTCCGTGTTTTCAGAAATTAACACAATTTTAAAACAGAGAAAATTTGATTCAGAGCCCTTTCGACTATTTTTATTATTCGAGTATTTCTATCTCAGTTTTGAAAATGTAGTTTTAGAGTATAGATCAACATCACGACACTGATAACCGAGTTGAATAATCGCAGTTAAACACCATTTACATGTATGGTTATATATAAATGCCTATTCCGATAAAAACATACATTTTTTTAATATAAAAATGTTTACTTTCCCTTTTGTCTATGCTTTTCTTCAACAATATTTATCTTTTAGTTCACAGAATATATAACAGTTATTTTTATTTCAAGTGTTAAAGTTTTATTTACAATTTGTCTGCTTCAGTTATATTTTAATATTTAAAATATAAAACGAAATATCGATTTTAGGAACGTTATATTATATAAAATAGAAAGAAACATCCTTTAAGAAGCGCATACTGTAAAAAATAACAGCAGAAAAATGGAATTTTTTTCAAAGTGAATTTTTAAAAATGTTGAGTTTCTGAAATTGAAAAAAGTCCACAGATTTAACAATAAACAGTGAAGTTTGAAATCTGACTGAAGATAATAGTAAAGAATTATTTTCAGAACAAATTAATAATTGATAATCCCAAACATGTCTGATATTTAGCGTTTTATTCTACATTTATTAGAAGATATTTACTATTTCTAATATATTAAAAATAATTTCTTAAATATTACATAAAATCTGAAAAAAGACATAAAATAATAAAAAATAAATAAAAGAAGCATACTTTAACTAAATAATATTTTAGAAAAAAATATACTGATTTCTTTTTCTAGGGTCTCCTTCATCAAACGAAACCCCTATTCGTCTGTCCCTGACAGTGTCCGTGCACAAAAGCTGCAAAAGCCAGAGACATCAAAAATTGTGTCACACGACAAGACATAAAATTTTCAAAAAGTCAATTGCTTAAATTAAATTATTTTTTCAATGTCGTTTGTTCAGTTTTGCTATTCGAATTTTAAAAGAGAACCTGAATTTCAACTTTTTTCTTGAAGACATTACAGCTTAGAGGTAAAGCATCTGACTAGTAAACAGAAGGTTCTTAGTTCAAAACACAGTGCGAGAAGTTGGAATTTTCATATTAAGTTGGATTTTATTTTTTAAAAAATTGTATTTTTGTCCAATTTAAGGATTTAGATTTATTATTATCATTATTATTTTGTGAATAATAACAACTTACATTCATAATATATTTTGGAACTTAATTTTCTTTCTTTTTGAAAAACTATTGCAATTCATTAATGATTCAGCATTTAAAATTTTGTTTAAAAATTTTTTAATTCAAAATTTTATTTATATTTCCGCTAATTCTCTTTTAATTATGGATTTTACAAAAACTTGGAACTTGGAATTTTATATAAGTAAATTGAATGAAACAATTTTAATTTAGTTGAAATAGATTACTTATATTTATCTTAAATTGAAATTTATTTGTGCTACTATCTATGTAATAATTTACTAATTATAAATTAACAATATAGATTTATTTATTAAAAGATAAATTGTTTTGAAAAAAAATATTAAACGAAATCTTTTGTGTGAATTGCAATCGCATTTACCCACTTCTTTTAATCAATTAAGAAGGGAATCGTCTGTTAAAACGAAACAAACTTAAAATATATATATTAGGGTGGACCTTATTTTTCAAGTTTCAAAATGTAACCTTCACCCTCTAAATTTGTTCCTTTTTATGAAAAAATAATTCTGGTAAAATATTAGCTCAATTGAACAATATTTAGAGGTAGCTCAATGATGTAGAAGTTTCCAATGTATGAGCAATGATAAGCATATGCGTACTCGCATGCGATGTCATAGAAAATAAATTCTACCTGCTAAAACATTTTTAAATGCATTTAGTATACATTTTTGTTCATAGACAGCAGCACTATGCACAATAATATTTAAAACAATAACCTGCATTTAGCAAATAGCAAAAATCAAATATTCCATTAGTTTTTCTCACTCAACAGACTAAGGAATTAGCTTTTGTTTCCAAGCTTGAAGATCTTTTTGAAATAGCATATGCCAATGTACTGGCAATTACATTAGTATTACCAGAAGATAAGGAATTTTTGATAGCTCAATGAAAAAAGGGAAATTGCGGATCAATGGTTGGAATAGATAAAGCATTCACTCTTAAAGAAAAAAAATATGAAAGAAACAAAATATTTTTTGCGAGACAACAACGAATGAAAAGCAAAAGCCTATTAGACGATTCCATTGAACTAATTTCATCTACAGATGATGAGTTTGAAAACAACTCGACAGTAAAAGATTTTGAAAAGTTGGAAAAGACTGAAAAAATGCGGTCCATGTCGAAGAATTACGAAAAAGAAAACGAGGTCGTAAAACTATAGTTACTCCAGATATTGCAGCAGCACTAGACCGTACTAAGGCATCAGACCGAAAGGCTATGTTTGTGTTATCAGAAACTGCAAATGTTTAGGACTAAGCATTAATGAATATGCAATAAACAGAAATTCGATTCGCCGACAAAGAATCTTTGAGATAACTAAAAAATATGAAAAAATAAAAAGCAAGTTCCAAAGCAGCACTGTTTTTGTCATTCATTGGGATGGAAAATTAATGCATGATTTAACTGGAAAAGAAAAAGTGGATCGATTGCCAATATTAGTTTCTGGGAAAGGAATTTCTCAACTACTGACTGTTGCTAAGATTTCATCTGCAACGGGAGAAGCTCAGGCGACAGCAGTCTTTGAAGCCACTGAAGACTGAGAATAGCAGATAATATACGTGCAATGTGTTTTGACACTATCAACTCAAACACTGGTTATAATTCTGGTGCATGTGTTGTTTTAGAATATAAATTGAAAAAAGAGCCTTTATTATTTGCTTGCAAACAGCACATTAAGGAGCTCATAATTAGTACTGTATTTGAAGTATTCATGGGAGTCAAATCTTCACCTGAAGTTGCATTATTTAAACGCTTTCAGGATTATTGGAGCTTAATTGATAAAGACAAGTACGAACGGGAATTTCATTTGATGATGTTGTAAATCTAGTAGAAGATATTAAGCAAGAATCTATCAACTATGCAAAAAAGTACCTAGAAGAGCAAAGAGAAACAAAGCTAAGAGGTGATTATAAGGAATTTTTAGAACTTGTAATTATATTTCTAGGTGCTGTCCCAGAAAGGGGAATCAGATTTATGTCACCCGGTGTAATGCACCATGCCAGTTGGATGTCCAAAGTAATATATTGCCTCAAGATCTGGATGTTCAAGGCTCAGTTTAAACAGACTGTAAAAGAGGAAGAAGGTACACGTGATATGTGTGTTTTTACAGTCCGTGTATACTTGAAAGATTGGATCACTGCACCTCAAGCTTCATGTGCCCCATATAATGACCTGTTGTTGCTCAAATCACTACTTGACTAATCATCAATACATTAAACTGTTTCCAAGTTATCATCACATAAATTTGCTAATCACTTGTGGTATTTGTCAGAAGGACTTGTAGGTTTAGCTTTATTTGATAGCCGTGTGAGTTTATTAACTAAAAGACGCATGGTTATTGCATTACATAGTGAAGCTAATTCTAAAAAACAAGATCAAATTTACTCCAAACGAGTCAGTGTTGCTCTACATTCCTTAAATAATAAAAGATTGGAAGATTTTGTCACAGCTAAGTCAATAATGTTGTTTCAATTGTTGGAACTTCCGGATGAATTTCTTGCAGTAGATCCTGAATTGTGGGAGTTAACAGAAGACTATAAACAGGCAAAAGAGGTAATAAAATCTCTACAAGTAGTAAATGACCGTGCCGAACATGCAGTTGCACTTATTCAAGAATACAATGGATTGATAACTCATGATGAATGCAACTACAATTTTTACTACAAGTTGTTGAAGATCTTCGTAAAATGTACTCAGTTAGCAGAAAAATGTGTGTCTCTCAACCTGCACAAATACAATAAAGTTTTAATGTAACATGAAAACCTAATAATTGTGCTGTAAATTAAATAAATTGTCACAATTAAATCATTAAAACATTTAAAATGCTTTGTTATTTGTGTAGCTAATATTCTGAATTTTTCCCGAATTTTATAAATTTCAGGTCAACTGAGCTACCTCTAAATATTTGAATTTATTGCTCAAACTTTTTACATAATGTTTTTGTATCAAAAGGAACAAAATAGGGGGATGAGACTTGTAAAAATAATAATTTAAAAAAATCATGGCGTTTAAGATCCACCCTAATATATATATATATATTGATATTAAACTTGAAAGGAGAGATACTAAATTAGATAGCAATCAAATGTTACTTTCATTAAAAAATCAATAACGACAGTTCTAACGATCATTAATCAAAAGAAAATCTTAGACTTGTAACAAAGAAGATATGGTTCAAGTAAAGTTGCAATTAGAAACAGATTATCATTGGGAGTTTCACTGACATTTTTATTTGATATGACAAATTATCTTTTGGAAATATTCGTAAAGGTTATAATAATGAAAAAAAAAACGAAAATTTCTAAAATATCTTTAACCTTATAATTGATCAATATTTTAAAAAAGTAAAATAATGTCTATCTTTTATGTCATACACAGAATTGTTAATCTTTTATCATCGTTTTTTTTCAGAAAGTTTTTTGAAAAAAAAATTACCTAATTAAATCAGAAAGATGTCCTTATTAAATAACGCGCAATTTAATTAATTAAATAAATAGTAATAAAAAAACTGGCTCGAATATTAATTATGATTGGAGTAAGGGTGACCTAATGTTGTACGGGCAAACTATGACTAAAAAAACACCTTGCCAACGGATCAACTCAAAATCCGTTCTTCCTAAAGAAAGCAAAAAAATCAGGGGTTTTACCTAAATATAGTTGTACGTGCAATACTGTGTAGGCACTAAATAATGGAATATGGATACAGCCCCTCATCTTTTTGCTTCATTTAGGGAATAAAGGATTTTGAGTTGATTCTATAGGCTCCCATTTTCAGAATTTTCAAGCTATGTTTTTGAAACTTTTACAGAAGTTGCTCTATACATTTAACTAACACAATATGCAAATGACATTTTGATATCGTTGACGCATGCGCAATGAAAAATTATTTACTAAACATACTCATTTTTCATACAATTTTTATTATTTTTAAATTCTGATGACAGGGTATTGTGTACAATGATGTTTGTCATATTTTCAGAAAAGAACATTTTTTTATAATAAGAACTCTGCAAATTATAAGCAAAAAACTTGGAATAATTTAGGACTGTTTTTATAAAAACCTTAATTTCTCTACGAGTATACATGCTATTCTGGTAAAAATTAACACAGTACATTACAATAAGCCAATTAATCATAATGTGCAGTTTGAACGCTTTTGCTACATTAGTTTTGCCAGGGTTATCCAAAAGATCTTCGTTCTTTTTCAATTTGTTGATGGTCCCCTGTCCGATTTCGGGGAAAACTCTTCGCGAAAATATGTGACGCGTACTATTTTGTTTACACACCTGGAGTTTCAGCACATTCCAATTCATATTTCTTTCATTACTTAAAAATAATTACTTAATTACCAATTATGCTTAACTTTTGGACACCAGTGTATATACCTTCAAGTATTATGGAAAGAAATAGTTAAATTTTACAATGACTACCACAAGTGAAAATGATTTTCTAATAATTACTCATCGTTAGCGATGCTGTAACAAATATTTTGGCGTGTCCCTGAAAATTAACGATAAATTATACACATACCAGGTTCTACAGCAGCTAGCAGTACATTTGAATAATATACATAAAATTAAATGTGGTTAAAATGTCGTAATGTCATAAAATATACTAACAACGACATTTCCGTTATATAACGGAATTCTTTTGCTTGTCACTTTAAATGAATAGTCAAAGTTACGCGCTTCATTTTCAATACCAAACTATGCCGTGGTAAACTCTAATAGCATATATCAATTTCATGAAAATCGAACTATATTTTAACGAGTTTGTGCACGGGAAAACAAACCGAATTCATGAAAACATTAAACGATGTGGAGAGTTTTAATAAAGGTAAAATAAAAAGGAAAGAAGGTAGTATTTATATAAGTAATATATTAATAATATTATTTAACAATATTTCTCATTTACGTCAATAAAAATGTTTTTCAACATTTAATTAGAGTTTGTTTAAACAAGTAAAAAATTACATATTGCAGCCATACGGAGAAAAGAACATGTTAGTATTATAGAAAATGTTAGTATGTTTTAATGTTTTGCTTCATTAGCATTACACACGACTCCAGTATCCAGATTATAGTATCGTTAGCAATGCATTTTAATGAAATTACACTTTTCTAAATATTAAAAAATTAATGTGCCTTTCAGATATCTAATACTACAGATATTCAGCATAATATGGAGTGAATAACAATTATCAGTCATTCGCATTACATAAAATGAATTCCATTAAATTATTACCAAATTAAAAAAAAATTACAGCGTATTTAAAAATGTTAACCTATTTATAACACATGATACTGATGTACATTGCTAAGATGTTTTACAAATTGTTTTTTTTTTTCAGACCATACAGTGCATAGGATTTATTTATTTATTTACAAGTATACAAAACAAACTTTATCGAGGTACAACAAAGCAGAAATAATCTCCGGAAGTGCGTTTTCAGGTAAGCTATGCGTTTTTCAGCTGCATGAAAACTTAATACAATACGTGGTATGCATGAATTCTGTTGCTTAGACTCCAGAAAGAAATTCGTAATCAATACTGTCTATGGTCGTAACTATTTAGATATGATTACAATTATGTTACACATTTAATGATTTAAAGATATGCAGAATACTAAGATATATTTTTACCACAAATAATTTCATTTACAGCGCTAAGTAAATGAAAAAAAAAACTGAATTTTAACACGTTCGCTTCCGCTTACGCTAAGATGTGATGATAGTTATTGCCGCACTGTAGAATTTTCCCAGAAGCCGATTTACTTTTTATAACAAAGAATCAGTGAAAGATTTTTCCGTGCCAGCGCGTGACTGGCTATTGGACATCACCCCACATCACGCGCTGGCATGTGAGTGGCCCCTTAACGTTGGCGACATAACACGCGCTAGCGCGTGATCGGCAGCGAATATGTTAAGATAGTGTCTACGTGTGTTAATTTCTAAAAATATATACGACTATGATTTGCGTTTTCTATCTGAATGAAAAATTAGCAAATCATGCGTCAGAAACTGTATTTTAAATGCAGAGTTATCCAAAAGGAATGAAATTATTTTCATATAATTGCTGAAATTAGATGATCAGCCATATTATACGCGTTCTAAATTATTTATCAGCAAACATCTTTCACATAGGTTCCCAACGGGGGCGGTAGCGAGTCTAGAGAAAAATGCTGGGCGTTAAGACAGATAAGGGGGGCGGTCATAGCGTACCTACCTATTTCGGAACTAATATAGCAGAAAAACAAAAATAGTTGATCTCTTCTAAGTTTCCCGATCCGTGAAATAAACTTTAACTGCAACTTTAAATGGAAATCTATAATGACGAACATAGATCTGAGGTGAGGGGGGTGTATTTATTTTACTAATGTCAAAAGTCACCGTGGAACACGTAGAAGGCTAATACCGCGTAAACAAAAATTTTATTATATCAAGCTCAAAATATTGTAATTTCAAAGCAGAACACCGAAAATGGATGTGATTCGCATTAAAAATCATTATGAATTTAAAAATTGTGGAGTACAAAATTCGTGATAAATGGCTGGCTAAAAGTTTTTAACAGATTTTTTTTAATTAACCTGTATTTCGAAAAATTTTGAAGTGTGACGACGCATGCTTGAACAGAGATTTTTAAACGAACCTCTGATTTGAATCAGTTAAAGATATTTGTTTATTGTTAGTGAAAATGATAAAAATCATCATATCTGTAAATTTGTTCAAAAGTAAATTTATTTAAACTTAAGAAAAAAATTTACATTTCAAAATATCTTAATCGAAGAAAAAATACCGGCAGTACATTATTGAGTTTTAGAAATATGGATCAAGTCACTCTCCTACAAACCAATCGTTATCTATGTGCTTAATCTTCCAAAAATATTTTTTAGTTAAAACTATGAAGCCTTCTAGGTTACAAGATCATTTGGATAAATGCTTGGTGATAGAAAAGACAATGATATATCCTATTTTTACTTTCTTTTTACTTACTGATATATCCTATTTTTACTTTCTATCTTTACAAAAAGAAAGTATTGAATTCATGAAAATTTTCAAATTCCACTTTTTATGAATTTACACATTTTAGGGGTCAGAGATTCCAAAAAACATTTATTTACAAGGTATCTGTCTGTAAGTATGCGGTTATGCGAGTCTGTGATTATGTCTGTATGTGACAAATTTTTTCGGCGCTCTATCTCAGCAACTAATGCATGAAATTCAATAAAAATTTTTATTCAGGTTGACTTTAATATAAATTGATGCTGATTAATATTTAGTGTAAATCGCTAAACAGGTGGCGCTGCTATGCCGCCTTTTTCATGATTTCCACAGCAGCTTTATCTTAAGAACTAATGAACAGATTTTTATCTAACTTCAGATTATAGTCGTCCTTAACATGAATGGATATTGTTTACATTTTGTATAAAATACCTCATCAGGTCACACTTGTATGCTGCCGATTTCACGATTTCTGCAACATCTCTATATCAAGAACTAACGCAAGGATTTTCAGAAAACTTCAGATTTGGTTAGATCTTGACATTCATGTTTTTGAATGAATATACTGAGTTTATTTTTAGATCATTTCGCAAATGGAGATACAGCAGTATTATCATATTTGGAGGAGGAAATCGTGGAACTCGCAGCAAATGAGATTAAAAGCAAAATGCAGAAATGAATATCCAGTGTTCTAACTTCAAAAGCAAATACAGCTCTCTAACCTAGATTGTAAGCGGGAGTGCATAAATTTTTAATTGCTTTTCCATCATGCGATTTAGCCGAGAGTGGGTTCTATGCAGTAGCTAATTTACTGTCTAAGAAAAGGAACAGACATCTTTGAACCTGCCAATTTGTGACAAATGTTAAAGAAACTGAAATCTGACATGAACATATTATTAAAACTCCATAAGCCTCAACCATTTCGTATTTTTTTTAAGTTCTATTGGTTTTGTGTTTATTTTTTTATTTTTAATGAACATATTTTTAGTATATTTCATGGTCGTTTTCATTAACTTCTACCTCACGATTATTATTAGATAGATAGACAGATAAAATGTAGATAATATGCAACAATATTTTAACATTTTATATAATTAACTATTATTGAATTGGGGGGGGGGGTTGGCATTTTTTTCTCTTGAAAGTGGGCGGTGATCCAGAAAAGGTTGGGAATCTATGATCTTATTACGCTATTCCAGAATTACTGGAAATATTTTAATAATGCACGCATAACAGAAGCTTTGTTCTTGTTTGAGTAAAGTATAGATTTTAAGCAGAAAATTTTAATAAAACATTCTTTGTTCATATGTTGTAATATTTTTATATTTACTTTTATTAGTTAAAATTCCTGGCTAAAAGTAATTTTTATATATTGAAAAAAAAAAAAAAAAAAAAAAAAAAAAACCCAGAAAGATCGCAGTTATTATGTGTTTCAAATGTTACTCATACACAGATTTATTTAAAAATATCTATTAAATATATGACAGCAAATGACTTATGAAGATATATAAATATTATTCACTAATAATTCATTAGTAGAGTAAAAAATAAAGTGTTTGATTCAATTTTTTGTGCAGAATAAAAGATTACTGAGTCATTTTAACCTGATATAAGAAATCATCCGAACATAAGATATTTTAATTTATAGTATAATTCATAACAATAATAATAATAAAAAGACATATTGTTTTAAACAGAACAATATTTTCCAATATATATAAATAAAGTCTTTGCTTTATAAATTCAGCAGCGAAGCTCCTGTTATATGCAAAATCTTTGGATCAAAATTTGTGATTACATTTGAAAGGGAAAATCTAAGTTAAATATCGAACAAATGTTATTTTAATTACAAAATCAATCAAGAGTTCCCCATCTATCCTTAATTAAAGGAGGAAACTTGAGTGTGAAGCAGTGAAGGCATTCCTGAAGTAAAGTTATAATTAGAAGCAATTCAACAGTAAGAAATCAATTGAAGCATGCAAAAATTCATTTTAAACATATATGGAAATATATTCTTTAAAAACATTTATTATTTTGAATAATGAAATAATATAAAATGCAATATCATTAGTAGAAAAGAAGGAAAACTCATGCGTCAAATATAGATTGTGAAACACTTTCCAACACTTTCAGAATACGCAATGCATATACATTTAAAAGATATGAAAAGATCGAATAAAATAAACTAAGGCAGACTTGAATACATTTTAAAAATTTAAATTTATATACAAAAAATAAAAATATTAAAAAAACATTTAACAATACAAAAAGGAAACGTTTCGCTAAACTATCGCTAAACTAAGCTACTCGCAAGGCATCATCAGTACAAACATCTATTGCATAATAAAAAGTACAAAAAATCAAGAACAGTTACAGTTATTTATTTTTTAGAAATAGATAATATTCACTAGGGATAGAACGAGACTCATTCAGAGTTCTATCATCTGCATTCTTTATAATAAGTGTATTTCTGATAAAATTTCTGGCATTTTAAGGTCATTAAATGTTGGTGGGCCTCCCGTGGCCGAGTGGTTAAGATGCCGCTCTGCTAACCTGGAGGTTGTGGGTTCGATTCCCGCTGGCTCCATTGCACAGACATATTTTGTGTGGAGCTCCTGGTTGTATTTCTATTGTGATGTAAATTTCCTTGTGCTATCTCGTCCTTGTACATTGACGATGACTTATAAGCAGACTTTCATGTCGAGCACACAAGTCAGATGTATGTTGTTGTTGTTGTTGTTGTTGTTTGTTCAATGTTGGTGTTCCTTTTAAACAATTAATAAAGTTAGTTCTCTCTTTAATAAGCCTAAAATTCAATAGGATAAGTCTAAATTACCCGGTGTTGTCTCTGTCATTTCCTGTGGAGATTGTGATAGTGTATACTTTAGTGAAACTGGCAGATCATTTGAAATTCGACTGAAGGAACATACCAGTGTACTGAAAAGGGGTAATTTAAAATCTAAAATTGCCCAACATTGTCTTCAAAAGAAACACAAATTAGTTTGCAAACGCCAATATTTTAAGTTCGTGTTGTAACAGTTATCACGTAGATTACTCCTTGAATGTTCGGTCACACATTTACGATCGCCGACTCTGAATGAGTCCCGTTCTATCATTAGTGCATAGTATCTATTTCTAAAAATTAACTAACTGTAACTTTTCTTGATTTTTTCCACTGTTTGTTATGCAGTGGATATTTGTACTGATGATGCCTTGCGAGTGGTTTGGAGAAACGTTTACTTTTTTGTGTTTTTAAATGTTTTTTTTTTGTATTTTTATTTTTCGTACATATATTTAAATTTTTTAAATGCATTCATGTCTGTCTTAGCTAATTTTATTCGATCTTTTACCTTTAAGAATACCTCAAGAGGTTTCAGAACTCTAAATAAATGAAGGACAAAAAACTATAAAATATATAATATAAACTTTAAAACGTTAATTTTTTTCATTTAAAAACGATTAAAAAAAGTCAAAGATGTCACTAGTAAATTTTATTTAAAATATCTTACAACTTTCAAGCTTTATCAGAGCTATTCATCAAATAATATATTTATTAGTTCATTAGAAGTTTTATTATTTATTTATTACTTCATTAGAAATATATTTTCTAATGAAGAGCCTGGATAAAGCTTTAAAGTACCTAGATTTTAAAATAAAATTACCTTTTTTATGTTTTTACTTAGTATTAATTGCTTTTTAAGAAAAACAGCGAACGTTTTAAAGTTTATATAATATATTTTATATTTAAAACAAGGGGAAAATTGCTTCCACTCATATGTTTTCTTGTTTTATTAACATACAGTAACTTAAAATGTATATGATTTAAAACACAATTTTTAATGCGATAAAATATACAAGTAATTTCTTTCATTTTATACATTTAAAGAAATTGCAAGTAATTGCGTTCATTATATATATTTAAAAAATTGCAAGTAATTTCTTTTAATTTTATATTTAAAAAAAATTGCAACTAATTTCTTTCATTTTATATATTTAAAAAATTACATAAAATTTCTTTCATTTTATATATTTAAAAAAACTGCACGATGCAGAATTAGTATTTATATGGGACCTCAAGCTTTCAGATTTTTGTCGAGCAGAAAATTGGTATAACAGCTTACAGAATTACAAAATAAATTTTCAAACTAGAATGAATTTTTTATGTCTCATTATACATCAGTTTATTATAATTAATCAGAACCTAACTAAATTTATATTTAAAAGATTTTTATTATTTTTATATGAAGTTGTATTCAAGTAATATAATTTTTGAAATGTTTAACAGTATAATCAATTGAAAAAATGTTTCTTAGAATAATAAAAATAAAACTTTAGGTTCTGTTTATACTAACCAATACGAAGCAAAGGCTTTGAAAATGCCATGGGAAAATATTGAGTTTTTGAGATATTGTACATTCCGTTATGCCTAAAGACGTCATTTAGAGAAAAAGTTTCGGAAAATCGCTTAAGTCATTGCGTGCATATAATTCTAAAAGCCATTACTTCTGTTCTAATGGGAATTTCAATGAAAAAATTCAATCAAAATGTTCAGGAAATATAAAAATTTAAGATCTGAAACTATTAAATTTTTGATAGAAATAGAATTAAAATTTTGAAAAGGCACTTTCAGTAAAATATTATGTGCATAGTATTTACCAAAAATTTATAAAGAAATAAGATAAAATACTGTATCCTAAATACTATCTATTAGCGATAGCAGCTGGAAGTATTTTTACAGTTATTGTATGTGTTTGTAAGTTTTATTAGGATTTTTAAGTTTTTAACAAAGCAATCATTCGAAGCAAATAACTAACTGAACTTGTAAAATAAAAGAAATTACATGCAGTTTTTTTAAATATATAAAAAGTAAAAAATTACATGCAATTTCTTTAACTATATAAAATGAAAGAAATTATTTATATATTTTACCGCATTAAAATTATGTTTTAAATCATATACTTTTAAAATTATTGAACATTAATAAAACATGAAAAAATGTGAAAGGAAGATATTTTCACCTTGTTTTAAACATAAAATATATAATATAAACTTTATACTTTAAAACGGTTGTTCACTGTTTTTCTTAAAAAAAACTACTAAATAATAAGCAAAAAAGTAAAAAATTAATTTTGTTTAAAATATCTTGGTACTTTAAAGATTTATACAGTCTCTTCATTAGAAAATATATTTGTAAATAATAAATATATTATTTGATTAAGATCCCGGATAAAGATCGAAAGTACTAAGATATTTTTATTAAATTTAACTATTGACATCTTTGACTATTTTTAATTCTCTTTTAAGTAAAAAAATGAATGTTTTAATGTTCCTATTATATATTTATGGTTTTTTGCTCTTCATTTTTTTTTTTTTTTTTTAGAATTTAGAGACCTCTTGAGGTATTCTGAAAGTTAAGAGACCAAATAAAATAAATTAAGACAGACTTGAATACATTTTTAAAAAATTAAATTTATGTACACAAAATAGAAATACTAAAAAACACTTAAAAATACAAAAAGTGAACGTTTCGCAAAGCTACTCGCATCATCAGTACAAATATCCATTGCATAATAAAGAGTGGAACAACAAATCAAGAACAGTTACAGTTAGTTATTTGCTTTGTAGTAATGTTACAGTTAGTTATTAGCTTTGTAAGCACACATGCCTATTTTTTAAATGTTAGCACACGTGTGGGATGAATCTAATCACGTTCCCCCCCCCCCCCATTATATTATAATGGGAGATACGTTATACGATATTCTAAATACCTTTTAAAAACATACATACAGCTTTACATTGTAAAATGCATCAGTACTATTTCTTTTAGGGAGAATTCCTGCATTTTATGCTTATTTTCAGATTTTGTGACTGTTTTAGTAAAAAAAAACACGTTTTTTTCTTTGTTTTTTCTTCTTTTTTTAAAAAAAATAGAAATTATGCAAATGATTTATTTCACACATTAAAACGTTGTATTTTCTTCTTTTTTTAAAATTAGAAATTATGCAAATGATTTATTTCACACATTAAAACGCGAATTATTTCACAAAATTTACATTAATTTTAATTAATACCCTTTCATCAACGTATATAAGCATTTTTTTATATTTTTCTTTTATTAAAACTATTTCAGCGCGTGCTGCCCCGTAAGAAATAAACGTATCTTAACATATTCAGCTCTACGTCAATCACCGGCGACTGACATTGAAATTTTCATTTAGACTGCGTCTTTCATCGATGACTGACAGTATAATGTATAAAAAAATAATCTATATAACTATACATATTTAAGTAATTACTGAAATTTTTCATGAAATTTACATAACGTTTATTTAATACAGGATTATATTTTCGTAATATTTACTTAAAACATAAACTTTGAAGATTCACTGTCAGTCACAGTGGCACTCAATGTGTTGATGAAATGTTATTGTATATGCTTAATATATATATATATATATATATATATATATATATATATATATATATATATATATATAGGTACTTTCAAGACTTGTCTTTGAAGAATTAATGTGCTTGCGTTGAGATTTATCGCAGTGCATGTGTTACTGGTTATGTTGATGAGTTTTTTAAATTTAACGATGCCATAAATTACATAGCTGTTATACAGAAGTATTCATAAAAAATTGTAAGAGTAACTCAATATGAGGGCGCATTTTTTAAAGATGGAATTTTTATTTGAATTATGCATTTTCCAGCCATTTTATATATAATATAGTTAATAAAAGATGCTTCTAGAACAAAAATAAAATCGTACACTTGGCGCGGTGTGCAAAGAAATGATTCATGACCATCTGGGTAGATAGTTTCCAAAAATATAATTTCAGTAATTTTAAGCATATTTACATTAGAATTACATTTTAGCTTACCATGATTCTTGCACATAAAATTATCAGTAACATACAGGTCTGTGCAAAAGAAATCACCTAGATTTATGCCTATTGGCTGAAATTGCTAAAGTAAAATTTTGAACTGCATATTGCGCTTTCTTAATAAACATAAATTATAGCTTAATATGTAGAGAATATTGTACAAATGACTTGGAGAAATCTTCCGCAGCAAACTGCAATTGCTGAAATCTGGTTTGAAGATGCGTTATATATATTTAACGTATGAACTTTGGTTTCTATACCTTTTTAAACGGAAAAGTTTTATTACAAAGTTCTGAAAATGTTGAAAATTCTTTTATAACTTAGGATTGACGTTTGATTTTCTTTCTTTTTTTTTATTTTTATTTATACACTTTCAACCAGAAATTAAGTGAATTTATAATATATTATAATTTCATTTACCAAAATTTTACATCGAGGCACTCGAAAAAAACCAAATATGGAAATGAACATGAAGGTAAAGATAAAATAAATCTTTGTGGGTAATTTTAGAAACAACAAGAGAAATATCGATTATGGTGCTTGAAATCATTCTGTTACAGATTGCATATCAATAAAGTATTCTTATTAGTCTTCAAGTATGTTTCGGATAGATGGAAACAAGTAGACTATTTGCATCTAAACTTTTACTGATTAAAACTAAATAAGAACATACAGAAAGCACTCTTAACTAACATTATTTTTGTGAAATATACATGAAATTTCTTTTGTAATTAGGAAACAAACTTTCTTCTACGATGCAAAACCTTTGAGTCATATTTTGTTTTTGCACTTGAAAAGAAAAACGAAGTTAAATAGCGAACAAATGCTAATTTAATTACAAAATCAATAAAGAATTCTCCATTGATCATTAATTAAAAGAGGTTGCTTTGGTGTGAAGAAATGACTACAGTCTGCGAATAAAGTGGTAATTAGAAATAGTTGAACAGCGGGAGGGCAATTGAAGCATGGGAAGAAGCGTTTATATCCTATACAATAAATTATCTTTGGAAACATTTGTTAATATTTAAAACATAGAACTAAAACTAAAAGTTTTAATAAATGTTCTTAAGAAAGAATATGTGTTTATTTTGTGCATTTAAAGAATAATAGAGATTTAAAGTTCATATTTGGATATAGTCACATAGATAGGTAAAGATCAATGAATTTTAAGCAGAAATGTGGTAGAAGAAAAAAAAAGAATAAAAAAGAAAAATAAATTCAAAATAATATGTAAGGTTCAGTAGGAATCTGAAATCGAAACATAGAAGACTTTAAAATTTCTGTAATATACAGACACACACACACACACAAAAATAATAAATAAATAAAACAAACTCTCTTTAAATCTACTGTAGTTAGTTTTCGGTTAAATGCATTCAATTGAATGGCTTGGTCATAATTTTATATACATTTCTCTTTTCTTACATCAAATTCCCTGAATGAATTTTTATATTTTTATTTACATATATTTTCTATCTAACTCTGTAATTCAAAATATGCAGATTTTAAAATTCTTTTACAATTTTATTAGAACTATTGAGGATAAAAAATGGTTTAAGCATTTCTACACTGTAAAAAAAAAATCTGTAACCTTAGTAATCTAAATTAACCGAAATCTCTTATGCTTACTAAAATTTTATGTGTACACTGTACAAGAAAATTATGTCAATCTACAAAACTTGTAAGCAAAACTAAAACCATCTGTAACTTTACAAAAGAATTTACTAAAATTTTGGTAACTTTACTAAAATTTTATCTATAATGCTCGTTATCGTCACTTAAAAAGTTCTTGGAATACGATTTCCCAAAAAAATTCTTAGTAGCCTTAAAATTTGTTTGATTCAAAGTGCAAATCTGTATCTGTTACATGAATTTTTATTGTTGCCGTTACATAAAAAGTTCTTGGAATACAATTCTACTAGAAAGATTTTTGTAATTATCCAAATTTTTTTTTACAGTGTATATAAAAAATTAAAATTTTTTAAAAAGGGAAAATTCGTCGCTTTGGAGTTGGTGCGAATTTTTAACGACAATCACATGGCAGTTATTTCCTTCGTCATGTGCCTGAAGTTTGGTAACATTAAAAATAAATTGCGTGCTATTATTAAATTATTACTATTACTATCATTAGTTCAAAGCTGTTATTATTATTATTATTATTAATTCATCGGTATATGCGTTATGAAAATGTATATTATTTTTATAAAAACATATAACACAAAATAAATAAAGTAATGAAAACGTAAAAAGTCACTTTAAAAATCGATTTTTTTTATTTATCTCTTATTTTTTTTACTAGAAAATACTTTTAAAAATATTAATATATTAAAAAATAAATAGTGTGTGAAACCTTAAAAATTTTTTTTTAAATGTTACTGTTTAATAATAATTAGATTTAATTTTTTTTCATTAAAAAAAAAAAAAAAAAAAAAAAAGGGAAAGAAAGACTAATTTTTTTTATTTATTACATAAAATAGTTTAAAAAAATAATAATTACGCAATCTAAAAACATAAAATTTACAAAAAAATTGTACATATTGAATAAATATTGCGTATTGGTCTAAAATGAACTAAAATAAGCCGTTTAAGAATTTTCTTATACACTCAAAATAATATTTTAAGCGAAATCTTTGTAAAGCACAAATATAATAGATTTTTCCCTACTAAATTCTAAAAAATACTTTATGCATATACTTTAAAACATATACATTACATATACTTTAATAAAATGAACACATTTTAAAATTTTAAAATTCGATGTTAAAATATTGTAATTTAGAATACAGCAACAATTTATTGGTGCAATTTCTCTCATAGCGAGGATTTAAATCATGCCTTCAGATAGTGATGTTACAAAGAGCTCATTACACAGACCAGATGAATTTATTCAGGCAACAGTTTATCTGAAAATATATAGCGTGACGTCATTGTTTTGGATTATTCATTTCCTGAGATTTACATAAACTAAACACAAAGCAACATGAAATCTGCTTCGAAAGAATACGTTAATTTTTCACTCGAGTTTTCCAGAATAATTATCAATTGTATCAAAAATCAAACAGCTAAACACAATTAGAGCGAATGAAAAAATACATTATTCTTAAAAAGAAGGCATAGCATTTATACACATAAACATTCTATTAATACCAATTGTAAGAATTACTCTCTTAAAACGAAAAAGCTGAAATAACTCAAGTTGAGCTGAAATCCACTCTTTTCCCATGTTGAAAGGAACCTTCTCAAGAAGAGCTGAAACAACTCAAGTGAATGAGTTGTTTTTAATCAACTCATGTTGAGCGATCTCTATTTTACTCATACTTGAGTGAAATCACATCAATAAAGGTTAAATCCAGTAGTACTTGAGTGATTTGTAACCAAATCATACTTGAGTGAAATGAAGTCTTTAGGATTAAACCGAGTAGCATTTGAGTTAGCTGCAGCCAACTCGTATTTGAGTGAAGTGAAGAAATTTAAGGCAAATCCAGTAGCACTTGAGCGATTTGTTATCAATTCAAGTTGGAGTGAAATGTTGTCATTTTTGATTTAATCCAGTAGCACTTAGGCGATTTGTAACCAATTCATACATGAATGAAATCAACTCATTTAAGAGTTAATCCAAAACTCCTTGAATTTGTAGAATTGAATCAATTCACTCTTAAGAAAAGCAAAATTGCTTAAAATTACAAAAATCTTCAAGTGATTTCTAAATCGTCTAAATAAAATCACATCATTTAAAACTAAATTCAGTAATCCTCGATTAATTTTTATCAATGAAAATCAATATAACATGGAATTATTTCCACATTTTCAAGTGTTGCAATTAAATTCTCATTTCGGATTTAAATTTCTGCTTATTGGCATTACAAGGGTATATATATATAGAGAGAGAGAGAGAGATTGGAAAACTGTAACATGGATTCTCCAATATTTCTTCCAAGTCTTTAATTAACAAGACTTAAAACATTCTAATTTACATGACTGAAAGTTCTCTAATGAATCATAAAAACATTTTTTTTCTTTCCAATTCAATGAAACTGTTTCCTATGTCAATTTAGGGGAAAAGGCAATTGAATCGTTATACAAAATTAAATAGAGCTTACATGATTTTTTATTATTCTGTCAAATCAGGAATTTTTAACATCAGCATTTTCTTTTGTTAAATTTAAAAGTACATATATTCATTGAATTAAAAATACTGGTGATCTCAAAATTGCAAATTTGAAAACACTTATTCATGCAAAGTGCCTAAATTTGCATAACTGTACAACAGCACCCGAACAACATTAAGCAGAATATCAGCTTCTGATGCTGTGGTGCTAATGGGATTTTTCCTTTCTTTTCTTGGGCAGATTCGAGTTACATATTTTCGAATGATACTTATAGCTTCATATATGCTTATATACAATTTTAATTTTTTCATTAGCTTCTGATTTAATTGTAAATAACAATTATTTTTTTATTAAAAATTTACGATTTAAATCAAATAAACCAATCTTAGGCATCTTACTAAAAAAATATTGAAAAAATAAACTTTATATCAGCCCAACGACTCAAGTTCAGCACCACAATGTCAGAAGCTGATTGTTCCCCTTAAGAGTTTAGATAATCCTATGCAAAAGTTATTTTCAAATATGTTGTTTGGATTTTAAAATGTTTACATTTTTTTTTCTTTTTTTTTGGGGGGGGGGGGCATAGAATATTTGAGGATGATCTGTAAGTGGGTTAATTTTTACTTTTGCAATTTTGGTTAGTTTTTTTTTTTTTAAATATTAATACGAGTTTCAGAACCAGTTTTGAAAAAGAAAGTATTAAAAAACATAAAACCTAAATTTAAAAAAGTATCTCCCCCCCCCACACACATGGCTAGCGCAGGGTTTAAATAAATGAAATTTAAAATATTTTAAATGGATAAACATCAACCCATGATACCTAGTTGTAATTATTCCTCGATTTAAATCTCAATCAAAATCTTATATTTCTTAAACCGACTAAATTAAAAAAAAAAAAATATTTTAATTGTTTAATTTGAAATCTAAAATGGCTTTGAAATCTTAGATAAAATAATTGCTACCCATAGCATTTATATAAGCACATTGCATTTGGGAAATGTGGAAGAATGCCATTAAAAAACTTGTATAGCTAAAATTTTGATTATGGACAATTATTTTACTGTATGAAGAACCTTCAACTAAATATTGTAGTACAAAAGTTAAATGCAGAAATAACTGAGAAATGGATTTATTGACCATGTGCAATCTGCAAATCGCAAATCCATGTGATTCTTTATATCATTTAAAACATTTGTTAAAACTTGAATTTATATTCAAGAATAACTTATTTCTTCTTAATTAATCTTTTAATTTTTGATTTTATTCAATGTTTCTTAAATCAACTAACTTTTAAATGAATATAAAAGCATAAGACTGCAGCATTTTATGTCAAAAGTTTGAGCCAAATGTGCAATTTAGAATGTTGCAAGAAAGAAAAAAACTAATTTTATTTAACAACAAAAACATTTTATTTAGCAAGAACAAAATAAACCTAACATTATTTGATAACAATTCTTTCCAACATCAGATAAACAAGTTTCAATAACATCTTTAACAGGACCTTTATAAATATAACAGTCCATTTGCATTAAACATTAAATACATAAAGAGCATATTGTAATCTGTCCACTGGTTTGTCCAACTTTTAAAATCTTAGGCAAAATACACACTTTGTTGAAGATCCTTGAGATTAAATAAGATTGTTGAATTTGACTCCTCACAGTAGAATTTTACTCCTCAATGAAATCACCATTTCCTGTGTTAAAAGAAAATATTGAAATTAAGTTAAATAGCAATAAATATAATGTTAAGGAATGATTATGAACAAATTAAAATATTTTGCAGCTTTCAGATTAAATGTTTTATAAAATTTCCCATCCATAGTCTAAACAAAAAATGAACCATACACTAAAAATTTTAGCTTTATAAATATTACACTACTGAAAATTTGCATATTTATAAAATACAAGATAGAACCTACAACAATTAGACCAGGGTTGGCACGGTTTAAACCAATTGGTTTTAACTATGGTTTAAACAACTGTTTACTCCTTTTGGTTTAAACAACGGTTTAGTTTAAACCAACTGGTTTTTTTCTAAAAAAAAAAAAAAAAAAAAAAAAAAAAAAAAAAAAAAAAAAAAATCAGAAGAAATCTAATGACATTTTCTCTTTTTGTTAATAATTTATGTATGTCAGATTATTGAATATAAATAACTTCTATTTTTAACACTTTATATCAGCAATAAGCATTGGATGTAGCAGGTTTAGATCATTTTTTGGGTATAGGATTAAAATCAGTCTGCATTGGTGAATATATTTATTTCTCTTTAGAAAAAGCTTCGAACATGTGAATTGATCTAATATAAAATAGATTAAAAATATTCAATATTTAATAGAAAATATTTTAATTTTTTGAAAACTGCAGATTATTTAACGCAATAACATAACACAATCCATAAGATTTCAAGTTGTAAAAGAAATCCCCAATCTTAATTGGGGAGGTTATCTTAAGCATTAAAGTCAAAATATGAAGTCGAATAAGAGAGGTTTCAAAGGTTGGATGCTACTTATAGCATTTTAATAATAGTGATCCCCCCCCCCCCCGTTAGTTATCTGCTGAATCTATGACCAAAAATGTTGACTTCAAATTGTCATTCAAGAAACAAAATCTCAAGAAGTATTTGAAATTCATTATTTAGGTAGCTATGGAGAAGAATATTTTATTTATCAGACTACTTTCAAATGTTTATTATTAGTAATTAAAAGATTAGTTATAAAGATTTTCAGAGTACCAATGCTTCACTGTATGCAGCACTTTATTCTTAGAACATAAGACAGTTTGCTAATACTGTTTAAATTAAATTTTAATTTCTTTTATTTTTTACATAAATTCATTGTAAATATTTAATTTAAATCATTTTAAAATGAAGTTACAGTTTAAAATCCAATGTATTTTTATCAATAAATATGCATGTATATGTAATAAGAAAGGATGTTAAAAAAAAAAAAAAACGGTTTAAACAAAAAAAAGTTTTTTTCCAATTCTGCAATTAGACTAAAAAAAGAAGTTTTAAAATGTCCTCATTAATATTCTTTCTTTCAAATTCCTTTCTTCTGAAACACATCTATTGTTAAGCTAATTTTTATGTAAAATGGAGAAAATGTTTTTCAGTATTATGACAGTTTGCAGATGAAACTTTATTTGCAAATAAAAAAATACAATTTTATAAGATTTTGGAGATTAATTAGGAAATAAAATGAGATTTTTAGCTCACAATGCAATACAGCTAGTTTTCTTTTCTTTGCTAAAGTGAAGTTTTATACAGAATGGTGTGTCTAAATAAGATATGCACCAGGGAACAAAAACCAACCTATTCAACGAGTGGGTAACAAAAGCAAACTTTAAAAGAAAGAATTTTCTTCTACGTATAGACACGGCATTGACTTATGCAGACTATGGGTCGAGTGATGATTCACTTCTGCGGTTTTTTTATGCAGAAGGACAAAAGGTAAATAAGGAATGGTGAGGTTATTTTTTATAAGAATGTAGAATTGAGATTGAAAAAATATGACAGATTGGTAAGGAGGAGGAGGGGGGGGGGGCTTGACACCTTTTACATCCGTCCCGGGATGTCACCCATCCTAGCTACACCACTGCACACCCACTTCATCTCTGACAAGTAAATAAATTTTCCTGCCTGAGAAAACCATACCAAACACAAACCATAAAAAATTACTTGAAAAAATATTTATAAGAAAATATTGCATTAATCCTTACTATCTGTTAAATAAATGATCGGAAATAAAATACACAATTTTATAGTTTTAGTTTACATACTACATACTTTTTTATAAAATAGTAATTTTCCATTTTATTATGCCAAAAATTTTGTATAACTGCAAAGGAAGTTTGGTTTATTTTACATTCTAGTAGGAGTGTGTGTGTGAAGAAGGGGGGGGGGGAGGAACGGTTAAAAGTATTTTATAGAATTTTATGTAGCGGGGTACTGATGACTATTTCTGACCAGTAAACTCTCATGCGTACTGGCTTTGGGACCAATAACTTTTTTTAAAATCAATTCTACCACTGGGCTATGCATAAAAAATGTTAAGGGAAAGGGAAAGCAAAGATATTACAAGGTATTTTCTAAAGAGAAAGAGGATTTGCTTTTTGGTATCGTTGCATAATATTTAGGAAATAATACTTGCATTTACCAGTATAGAAAGACAAACTTTTGTCCACTGTTTTCGTTTTATTTATAAATTCTCATTTAAAGCTACCTGGGAAGCAGGCACAAGAAAACTATTATTTCTGCATGCATTATGTAACAACTTATAAATATTAAGCAGATTATTATAATACAGACCATGCATGCAATAATTTTGCCCAATAACAGTATGAAACATTGCCAGACAAAACAGTAACACAAGTTCAACATGAAAAAAAAATCTTAGAAATGTGTACAAAAACTACCTATTATGCCATATATGTAGCCTCTATATATAAATATATACGTAATCCGGAGCACGTTTTTACTAAGACACTGCAAACAAGAAGTAAATACAATGTTTTGATAAATTTCTATGAACAAAGATATAATTACAAAACTTTACTACAAGGCAATTAAATAACGAGATATTTACATTGCATTAACAATTTTTACTCTGATTAAATATACTAATTTATTTTATTAAAGTACGAAAGTTTTGTAGGAGCACTGTAACACCAATTATCAATATAGAAATGCATTAAACACATCCTCAATATTACCGCGTGACACGACATTTTAATTTCAAGGTATGATACTGTTATGAATTTTAGTCTGTGAAAAAGAGAAGGGAAATTTATTAAACGAAAGCATAATTAAAATAAAATACTTATATAAAACTTACTTACTTCGTAAAAAAGGCATTTTCAGCAAATTGTTTAGCGAACGGCGGAAGCGAGGCGGAAGTCTCCATCTTATCTTGCAAGGTCACGTGACGAGTCAGCGGCGAAAATCCGCGCGGCAAAAGAGCTGTTTCATTATTCAGTTGAGTTGTTTAGTTTTAAAGCTGTATGAGTGGATTAAAAAGAGAAAAAATCAAACCAAGATGACTGAATCGGTTAAAAATCAACTCATTCACGATCCAATAAATTAGAACTCTTTCTTGAGCAGCCAAATCCACTCTTTCGTTTTAAGAGAGTAGTCTTACAAATTTACAAGAAGAAAGAAGAACATCACTTATCTTAATATGGATATCTCGGGGATACAGTCTTCTTAAATACTTTTGATTTCTTGAAAGACAGCACTTACATTTAGAACACTAACACACATAAACTGTTTACAAATAAAGCTTTTTTTACATAATTTTCCTTGCCACGCCACCAACACAAGACATGAACTCACAGTTCACAACCAACTTTCGAATTTTCGAACCTCACTAAGAATAGAATGTTTTTTAATAGAAAACTAGTGTTACCAGATTTTTTAAGACGAAAAATATATCAACTACATTTTTAACCTTCCGTCTATATTTAATGTAGATAAATGGGTGTTTTGTCTGGTAGACGGAAGGTTAATTTAGAACTCAGGTCACGTGACGACTGGCCATCTATTTTTTTTCCTTTTTTTTTTGGAATTCGCGTGTTACATTCTACCCCTCTGTTCTCGATCAACGTCTCGGAGAGGAAACAGGATGGTTTTTCGGTCTTCCCCTTTTTCTCAAAGGTGCAACTGGAATAGTTTCAGATTCTTGGAAAGACAACTAGGCAGAAACGTGGTAAGATCCAATTCGTTAAGTAGGATTTTCCAGACTAGCAATCTCATATGTCACTAGTGACTTTTGAGTCAAAACTATATATGGCCCATCTCTCTTAGGCATAAATTTTGCTGTTTTATTTTTACTTGCCTTGTTCACTCGGTGTTGGTTAACCCATACCTTTTCACCAGTATTAAAATATACTTGTCAACGATTTTTATCGTAGACAAGTTCTTACGCTGATCTTATTTCATTTCAACACGCTCTTTCACACTTTTCGAAATATTTGCAAGTCGTTTAAGATATGGGATTATTTCGGGAACAAAATTGTCATTTTCGACAAAAACTTTGAAATCGTTTACCACATCATCGATTTTTCTTAGTTCTCGACCAAATTGTAGATAGGCAGCAGTTTGGCCAGTCGTATCTCATTTGGCAGAGTTCATGACAAATCTAATAAAACGAAATTTATCTATCCAGGAACTGTGTTCATCCCTGCCAAGGATTGCTAGTCGTGGTTTCAAGTCTCTATTTTTTTATTCGACCGGATTGGCCTAAGGATAGTACAAAGGTGTCAATGATTGGTCTATTCCCAGAATATAACAAACTTGTTGTAGAACAGCGTTCCCAAATTGAGGACCAGTATCACTTATCAGTCTTCTTGGAATACCATACCGAAGAAAGATCTCTTCTATGAAGGTAGTCGCAAATTCTTGTGCAGTTGCATTTGATAAGGCAAATAGTTCTACCCATTTAGTGACACAATCTTCCACTATAAAAATCCATCGGTGTCCAACTTTACTGGGTGGCAGTGGTCCAAAAAACATCAATGCTGAGGGTGTCAAACAGCTGAGCACAAGCTGGTGTTCGTAATAAACAAGCAGGTTTCTGATTTGTTGGTTTATAACGAGCACACTCTGGACATTATTTTACATATTCAGAAATGAAGGCTCGCATGCCTGTCCAATAATATCTCTTAGCAATTCTTTGATAGGTTCCTGCTTCACCATTATTCCAGCTGAGGGGGTCGTCATGATGAAGTTTTAAAATATTTTCTATTTCTTGAACTGGAATGATCAGTTTCGCTTCCTCGGCATCTGGTTCAGGAGCATAGCGATAAAGTACACTTTGATTCATCGGGAATCCTCTATCAGTCCAATTGGCGAAATCTTCACTTTTCTGTTCATCTTCAAAGCAATCTATAATTTTTTAAAGATTTTCATCTTGTAACTGCGCTTTCCTCATATCTTTTGAGCTTCTTATTGGCATATCTATGCTGACAAAGTTGCATGTCTAGCAGAATGCAGATTGAGGATTACACACAGAACGTGACAGCAAGTCAGCCACAACATTAGATTTTCCAGGTTCATATTCTATTTTCAATAAAAACGATTGCAATTGTAGTGCCAACGGGCTAATTTTCTCGATGGTGGCTTTAGACTTAGAAGCCATTTTAAAGGTTGGTGATCAGTTGCTACAATCACTTCCTTGCCTTCCAAATAACCATGAAATTTTTCTAAGGCCCAGACAACAGCAAAAACCTCGCGTTCAGTAGTGTTGGTAATTTCTTTCTGCACTTGTAAGAAGACGGCTAGCATATTCTATGGTGTTGTTTAGAGGTCTTGTCGGTACGCTGTAAAAGTACAGCACCAAGAGCATAGTTACTAGCATCAGTACGTAGAATGAATGGTTTGGTTCCATCAGCTTGCTTTAGTACTGGGGATGTAATGAGACAATGTATAAGAGTTTCAAAGGCTGTTTGTTCTTCTTTTACCCATTTCCAAGTGGCTTTCTTTTTCGTAAGATTGCTAAGGGGTCTTGAGATATCAGCAAAATTTGATATAAAACTTCTGTGCCAAGAACAGGTTTGCAAGAAAGACTGAATTTCTTTAATATTTTTGGTGGAGGTATTGCTTTAATCGCAGATACTTTGTCTGGAATTACTTCTAAACCATTTGGAGTTATCCAGTGCCCTAGATACTTGATTTTCTCACAAGAAAAATGGCATTTTTCTCGTTTGTCATCTAACTTAAATTCAAGGAGTCTCTCGATTACAGCCGTAAGATCTAAGAAATGTTTCTCAAATGCTTCTGACAAAACGATGATGTCGTCTAGGTACGATAAAGCAAAGAAATCCTTAAGACCATTTTTAAATTGATCTATTAATCTTTGAAACGTGCACGAGCATTTTTTAGTCCATAACCCACATAGCATGCATGGTCACAGTGACGTCACTGTGACGTCACTGCATGTCACTGTGGTCACATCACATCTGTGACCAAAATGCCACCACCTTGTGACGTCGCATTGTGACTTAGATGTGAATATCTTGGAAAACTTAAAATAATTACAAAAAGTCTCCAAAACATGACATTTAATGTAAAATTATGTTTTGTTTTGGGAAGATAAAAAAAAATTACGTCACTGCGATGTCACTTCATGTAACGTTTGTCACAAATATGTGACATAATACGACCACATTTTAAAATCGCAATGTGATCAAAAACATGAACTTAAAAAACTTTTGAATCAATTCTCGAAGCAATTTTAGCTGATATATCAAATAAAAGTTGAGTTCAAGAGAATTATTGTGGCGCTGACTTGGTGAAAATGATTAAAGTCTGTATCACAATTACGGCAAAAAATTTCTTGCAATTTTTGTTTTAGAAGTATGTTTTAAAAAAAGTTATTTTAGAAGAATTTTTTCATACGGATAATTAATATGAATAAAATTACAGATTGACAAAGAAAAACTTTTCATTCGCTGTAACATTTTTTATTTTTTAAGAAGATGTGTATTTACCACGTTTGATAACTTTACTTAAAAAATGTATTATCACCATTAAATTTACCTTTACACATTTTAAAAATTTAAACTATGATTTACCTAATAAACTCTAATTGTTAATATTATTTACAAATAAAATAAAATAAAATAAAATAAAATAAAAAGGTTTATAAATAATTTTTGACTATAATTGTTTTGAAACTGACAAAAGTAAAAGATAAATTAAATTAACAAATTCATTAAATAAAAAAGTTTAGTTAGAGACACTCTTATTAAATTATTGTGTATTTAACTTCCAAATCTGTTATTTACAAAACGAAATAAACGGTCATGCGCATTAAAAAATTCATGATCGTCTGCAGACGACTTTTTACCGTAGAATAAAATAAAGTTCTAAGGTGCCAGAAATAAGTTTACTGGAGAGCATATAGCATTATTGAAACGGATTTAAAAATTTAAACAAGAAAATCCTCAAGAGCAATTTTAGTTAGCTTTTCAAAAACATGTTAAAAACATAAATGTTTTATAAACTTAATAGTCTAATGCATTATTTATTTTGTTTACACAGAAAACTTCACCATCAATAATTTGGATCAGGTTATTAGAATTAGTGATTTTAATTGCATTTTAATCTAATTTGTTTCTTTATTTAGAATATCTCGTAAAAACAACATGTTTCCATAAATATAGCAGCATATGGAAGAGTATTATAATCAATCGTTTATACAATTACTAAATATTTAATGCTAATTAAAATATTTAATAAAGAAATCCTTTTTTTAGAATAAAATTATTGGTGAACATACTTTTAAAATTTTTGTATCAAGGAATGTTATGAAACATGACATAGTTTTATTTTTTAAAACTTGCATCTGCTCTGAAGATGAATTTATAAGAAATAGGGTAACAAAAAGAACTATTAAAAGAAATCGTGAATATGCAATAATAATAATAATAATTGTTTAATGTATTTTTCAACCTAACATATGTTATAAAATTTATAAAAGAAGTAATCATAGTGGGTGAAAACGTCTCAATTGATAAACATTCTTATTGGAATATTTTCAAAGTATAACAACTATAAGTCTGAATAAAAATTTAGAAGTTAATCAATCAATAAGACCAATTCTAAAGCACAATCATATTGATTGTGCTTTAGAAATAACACTAAATTTTAAAATGTCTATTATATGCACTATTAATGTACATCATGATTAAAATGGCTTTCTTATTTATAATTACCCTCTAATCTTGTAAATAAAATATTAATAATTTTATTTAACGTGTTTGTGGTTTTATTTTAAATTTATGGTCGGAATTTTCACAGGGCAGGTGTGCTAGCAATAGGCAACCTTCCAGAAATGGACCCCCTTTCATGTTTTTTGGTTCATAAAACAATAACTAATAAATATTTTGGTTTAATTATTTTTTTTATAATTTCCCTTAGCATGTATTACAATCTGGGCTATTTTTGACAACTTTTAATTAAACCAATCAGGAAGCAGAAAGTAATGTTTCAAAGATCCACTGTTTTTCAGTGAAAATCTTAATGAATATTCTAGGAGTTGCCTTTATTTAATAAATTTATGTATTCTTTATTTTCTTACAAAATTTGAATGTTTTCGTTTGAATAGTAATAGCAAATTTTGAATTTTATATACTAATGACCATTTAAAAAATGGCCTTAATTTTTAAGGTTTTAAGAGGGGTGTTCATTATTGGGATAGTTAATTAGTATTTGTCCAATAATGAACACCCAATATAGACAGTTTCAGTAATGTTTATAGTGCATGAAATATTTTCACATAACTGAAAACCTAACTGATCAAATTTAGTATTTAAATTTTACATGCTAAAATGGATACAAAAACAAAATTATTATTTAATTATGTTATTATTTAATGTGTATATTTTCATAACTAAAGATGTAATTTTGGCAATCAATTATTAAAGTTATTTTAATAAATAAGCTTTTTTTTAAATATGTTTTTTACTGCAGGCAAACTTTGATGTAAAATTACCCCTTCTAAATATCTGCAACATGCCCAAAAGTCAATCACTTTTACAGTGAGCTTAAAAATAAGATTTTATTTATTGTTACTATCTTCCAACATTCCAATTGTTTCCAAAATATAATTTTTAGAATTCTCAATATACTTGTATTATTGGTACAAGTTATATTTGTTTTCATACCAAAGTTACGTTTATCAATGGACTAGTTTCGGATGGTTGTTAGTAAAATGTAAATTTAAGCTTTGTAAATTTTGTAAAATTAAAAAGCTAGAGATAGCTAGGAATAGATAGTTGCAAAAGTAAGTTTGTATATTTTATATTTTTTTATTTGTATATTGACAATATTGATGAGAAGTACGTCATTTTCTGCTTATCACAAGTATAACAAATATCCATAATTTATTATTTTTATGTTTGAATTTATTTTTTTACGTATCTAAAACAACATTCGAGCATTTGTAGTTTCAAAATTAAATTGCCTTTAAAATAGTTGTTTGATTTAAAGACTGTGTCAACATATTTATCATATATGTTTTACACCCTTTAAGTACCCTGACCGTGTTTTTCAGTCACATAATTATAGAATTTAAGGCGCAACACTAGTCACAGAAAAAGACCCGGATGATAATGTAAAGTCTATGGGAACGCTCTCTTCAAATATTTCGCTCAAATTTTAATACTTTTACATGAATATTTTTTCATAGGATAGCTGAGGACGATCCACAACCAGTCTAGTTTTTACTTTTTCGATTTTGGTTTCGGATAAAAAAAAATACTTTAAAATTTCAAAACCAGTTTAAACCGGTTCTGAAATTGAAACCATCATAATATAAAAAATATACAAGCAAAATCGAAAAAGTAAAAACTAGGCAGGTTGTGGATCGTCCTCAGCTATCCTATGAAGAAAAAAACATATAAAAATATTAAAATTTGAGCGAGATGTTTAAAAAGAACATACCCATGGACTTAACATTATCATCTGGGTCTTTTTAGTGACTATTGTGGAGCCTTACCGCCTTATTTAATATACAAAATTTATATTAATGTCTTTTTTGCAGCGAATACAATAATCACATTTGCAGTGAATAAAATAATCTATGACGATAGTGACAAGATTGTGAAGATACTTTGTGACTTTTTTGTGAATATTTTGTGATCTTTGACGATTTTGTTACTAACTTTGTGATGGTGGCTACATGGCCAGTGTTGTAATGTTACACTGAGACACAATTATACAGTTATGAACATTGATATGTAGTGTAAAATCATTTACATCTTTTACAAAACTTTATTATATTTTGACGATATATCTCAATTAAAACTTCAGAGCTGCTATAAAATGAAAGTTTCTGAATCAAACTGCAATGCCATACAGACTTTATCAAAACAAAATATGTTTTACTTGCTAATGTTTAATGAACCATTAAATATTCACGAAAAAATCTGAAGGCCGCTTAAAGGGTTAAACAAAAATGTTTCTTTCATAATTTTAATGCTTTTTAAAAAACAAATAGCTAAATTTCAAATAATTGTGATAGATCGAATATTCAATTGTCTTAAATATTCTCAATTATTGCAACCTGAAAAAAATGCAACAAAGATTAAAATCTGCATGGCATTGCAATTTGATTCACTATAATTTTCCTTTGGTGCTTTCTTTTAATAGCAGCTCTCAAGTTTAAATTGAGATATATTGCCAAAATATAATAAAGTTTTGTAAAAGATGTAAATGATTTTACACTATATATCAATGTTCATAACTGTATAATTGTGTCTTAGCGTAACATTACAACACTGGCAATGTAGCCACCGTCACAAAGTTAGTAACAAAATCGTCACAGATCACAAAATATTCACAAAAATGTCACACAGTGTCTTCACAATCTTGTCAATATCGTCACAGAATAGTCACAGTTTCAAAGAAAATTTTGTCACAAATGACACATTTTTCACATTTTGGTCACACCGTGACTTCACAAAGTGGTCATAATGTGACGTCACAAACGAGCTCTTAAACGGCCATAACGACTTCACATTTTAGTCACTGTGACTTCACATCGACGGTCACAAAGTCGCAATGTGACTTCACAACGACGTCACCGTGACGTCACCATGTCTTATGGGAAGGCATTTTTCAGAAACGATTAGTTCCATAAGGACAGACAAATGCAGTTTTATCTTGATCTGGTGGGTAGACCTTGAACTTGGCGATATCCAGAACGAAGATCTATAGTTGACATGTAAGGAGTATGCTTGGCTTCATGTAAAAGATCGTCCATTCGAGGTAATGGATATTTATCTACGACTGCGATTGTATTTAATTTTCTATAATCTATGTATAATGTTATACTGCCATCGAGCTTTTGTACGAGGACCACAGACGAAGCATAAGGTGATTCACATTCTTCAATGATTCCTTGAGCTAGAAGATTATCTAATTCCTTCTTAAGAATTTCTTTCTTAGCACCTTCGATAAGGTGGTACAGCAACAGGAGCACTATTTCCTGTATTGATACGATGCTCATCAAATGGGGTTGTCTCTCCCCCCCCCGTTGAAAACACTTTTCATACTTTTTCAGGAGATCATTAAGTCTTTCCCTTTCATCGGAATTTAAATTTTTGCTTTCGTCTTCACGTAAGGCATGTGGACTAACTTCGACAGCACCAGGAGACGTACTATTTTCTTCTTCGTAATCATCCACAAAATCAAACTTTTTATGAGGTTTATTACCAAAATGCTATGTCTTTTTAGTGGTATCTAGCATCATGTTAGCATTGTGCAGGAAATTCATTCCTAAAAGAGTTCTACTATCTTTGGCATTTGGTAATAAATAAACTCTGTTTTCAAAACTCGGCCTTAAATTTCTACGGGCACAATTGCAGACGAAGATTCTCTAGCCATCGTAATTCCGTCAGCGAAGATTACATCATGAGTATGAGGATTCAATGCAACACCAGTTTTCAAAAATAATTTATACATTCGTTCTCCTGCAATAAAACAATTGGCCAACTCCTTCTTATTGCAGATCATAATAAGCACATTTGGAGCTGAAACTGCTGTAGTATTTATACTATATAGCTGAAAACGATGAGCTTGCACTGTTTGTTTTTTAACTGTAGGGGAAAAAATTGGGCACTTCTTTATAAATCCCACTTTGAAACAATCATAGCAAAATATACTGGATTCTAAACGTTGATTAGCAAACTTAGCAGATGATCTGTCTTCTTTTGGAGGCTTACACTGCCTCCATGTATTTTCTCGGCGAGAATACTCTTTTTTCATTTGGGGTACAACCGAATCTTTTTTAAAAAACGTAGACCTGATAGTATCATACGCATCTAGTTTTCCGGCAAGGTCAACTGGCGAATTTAAATTTTCCCAATCATATAAAATATGTTATTTGCATTCGACAGGCACGCGCCTTTTTTATCTGATTCGATATGTTCAGATCCTGAAGAGCTTCAAAAGACGTTACATTTAATTCTTTAAGCCAGTTTTCAAAGTAAGCACGTAACTCGAAATAATAATCTCTTCAAGTAATTTCCTTATCCTTGCGATCTGCGAAAAACAGCTGCCTAAACTTCTCGGCACTAATTTTAAACCTTTTTAGAAGTAGACCTTTAACATGTGGAAAAGCTGAAGCTTTTTCTTCTTTTTCAGGAGCAATAAGCGTAGATATAGAAGATAGTACAACACTTAGTAAATAAGAAACCCAGAGGTGTTTTGGCACCTTTGAAAGCTTTAACTGTTATTTCAGGAGCACCACAAACAATATCACATCATCTGTCTCTGGCTTAAATGTAGGCAACAGCTTCTGGATATATATTTTACTGTCTGGATGAGACATTATCCCTGCCGCATTACCACCTACCACTCCACTGGAACCACTTTGGCTCTGAGCCTGTAACTTAAGCTTCTCTAGCTCAAAATTCATCTCAAACATTTTAAATTCCAGTTCTTCTGAACGACGCTTCTCTTCTAATTTAGGCTGTTCTAACTCAGCTGCTTTTTG
Source organism: Maratus speculifer (assembly GCA_964019185.1). Taxonomy (NCBI): domain Eukaryota; kingdom Metazoa; phylum Arthropoda; class Arachnida; order Araneae; family Salticidae; genus Maratus; species Maratus speculifer. The sequence continues at coordinate 172,111,358 of OZ025294.1, forward strand.
TTTTTCCTCTAAGTCTCATCTACGCTGTTCTTCCTTGCGAGTTGCAATTCGGTTTCTGACTAACGAATTCACGAAATCAACTTCGTACGAGAGAGAGGATTTAATCTTATCCTGCAATCTGACAACGGTCGTAGGGGGTTGTACATCTAAATTCATTTCTACAGCGACCTGAAACAAGTTTTCTTTGCGGGCTTTCTTAGGGTCCAACATTCTTAACTTTAGCAAAATAATAAGAAAATTTCCCACAAATGCTGAAAATTCGTTTAAATAAATTGCTCCCCAGACGTGAGCTTTGCTTTACAACTCGTATAAACAAGACATTAATAAAACAAAACAGTGAGTTTTAACTTTAGCAAACTTTTAAAATAATTAAACTTCATTAAACTTATAAGTATCTTTAAAATTTAAAATTTTTTGAAAGAAAATGTACTTTAAATTACTGCTGATATTAATAAACTAGTTGTCATTACGTGGTATTTAATGAAAACATTATTTTAACTGATATAACTAGTACTAAATTATTGTCAACATTCATAAACAATGTTCTAAATAATGTCAAAACATATCTGAATAATTAAAATGTGAATCAATATTATTATCATATTATTAAGACAAGACTACGTAATGTAGATTGTTCAATATAACTTTAAAAGAAAAAAAGGTCTTATTTCACAAAAAAAATAAAATAAATGTAAAAATTTACTCAACCTGTTTTGGAAATCATATTCAAGGCTATTTCACAATATATCAGGAACTCGAAATTAAATACTTAAAAATAAATAACAACAACAAAACAAACAAAAAAAAATGAAATAATAAACACATATCATATTAGAATTGAAATAAAAGTATAAATACATTTTAATTTTTTTGTGAATCTCAGTTTATTTTCCTGTTTGTAAAAAAGAAAAGTAAAATAATGTAAACGTAAATAAATGCTTATTTCATTATTTCTCAACCTTTCTTTTCCTTTTTTTCCTTTTTAATTCGAATTAAGAAAATTTCTCATTTAATCAAGGTAAAATTAAACATGCATACATAGAATAAAAATAAACTAAATGCTAAAAAAAAAGCATCGGGATAAAGGGAATTACACAACACATAAATAAATTGTAAAATCATCATAAAATGAATTAAAACTAATATGTGGTAGGGAAAATGTTACAGATAGATAAAATATGGTAACTTGCGAAAAGAATTATGGATACTTTAAAACTTGGCTTACTTATTGAAAATATGTGACGAAAGTATTTATAGAACTTTAAAACGTTCCAAAAGAAACACACATCACACGAAATGACAATGATTGAGGCAAAAAATTAAACAAATTCAATCCATAGAACATATTTCACAAACAAATGAAAATGGCTCTTGGCATAAGATTATTCCGTGGAATATATTTCACAAATGAAGAACGATAATTTTAAAGGCAAAAAACAATATGTAAAGCATTTAAAATATATTTCACAAATAAACAAGCAACGACCGCTCGAGCCATTTTTTTGGTGCATTAAACAATATTTCGTAATTTAAAAAATATATATATCAAGCTTTAGAAGGTTTATGAAGATGTGGGAGCATTTTCGAAAGATTTCGTGCATTTTTTCCCTCTTGCTTACTTGTAGGTAATATATCACAATTAAAAAGCATCAAACTTTTGTAAAATTAAGAAGATGTGAGAACATTTAAAAAATATTTCCAAATAAGAGCTCCAGGTTGGGTAGCCAATTTGTAAGAATCCGTCTTTCAAATTTACAGTAAGAAAGAAGAGCATCACTAATCTTAATATAGATATCTCTGGGCTACAGTATTCTTTAAATACTTTTATTTCTTGAAAGACAGCACTTACATTTAGAATACTAACACACCTACACTATTTACAAACAAACCTTTTTTTTAAATAAGTCTCCTTGCTTACGCCACCAACACAAGACATAAACTCACAGTTCACAACCAACTTTCGAACATCACTAAGAATAGAATGTTTTTTTAAATACAAAAATTGCGTTGCCAGATTTTTTATGAATAAAAATATTACAACTACATTTTTAATTTAGCAGAGCTCAGGTCACGTGACGACTGGCCGCCTAATTTTCTTTATTCTTTTTTTTTCTTTGTTACAGAATTAAATTAAAGAATCTTAAGCATTCTTTACAATTTAGAAACAAAACGGAACAATTAAAAGGGTAGCTAAGTAAAAATGATAGGAAAGAAATGATCTTCACCAAATATGACTCATATAATTAAATTGAATTGTAGAGTCTTCACTGTATAAAAAATTCCAAATTATTTTGTCATCAGCAAATACTGAAAAAGATAGAGATAGAAACTATTTGCTTCGCAATCCCTTTAATAAAATCAAATTTAAATTGAAGTGGCTTTTGAATATTCTAAAAGTTATGTTTAAAAAGTATCATATACAAATAATATTATCCCATAAGTCCCATTTCAGCTTTATTTAGCCATTTGAAAAGCATGAGATTATTTATCATGCCTTATTCTTTTTATCGCATGCCATTTCCTCACTGTCAATCATTGTCTTCTGGAGACATATTCGGCATACTACAAGCAAAAATGTTTAACAACATAACGTACAATTCTTGAAATTAGCCTTCAAATACCCCAACTGCACTCCGTTTCATTCGTGAACCAAAAGATCAGGCTAAAAAAATCTGCACATTTTTCTGTAGTGAAAGTTAACCCATTGGACTACGCAATAAAGTTGACACTGAGTTACCAACCAGTAGCTTTAATTAAAGTTCCCTTATTAGCATTAATAAAAAGGTCTTTTATGTGGCTGGTCCTTTAATTTTTTTTCGCTAGTTTATTTAGAAACTGGTAACATATAACCAGTCCAAAAGTAAACTTACTTCTGTTAATTACAGGAACCAGATTTTAAAAAATTGCTAATATTGTCCGTTATAAAGTGAAAAAAGATAGGGTCACGAAACTCATCTAATGTGCCGTTAATCGAATTTGTGTAAAGTTGTCTTCTCCCATAAAATGTCGTTAATAATTTGTCCCATCGAGGTCTAAGATAAAGAGGTTTTAAGTTCAATATAATTACAATAAATTTGTGCAAACGGAATAGCGGTTACGTTTCAAAAGCTATCCTTTCGTCCTCGGACATCAAATTTTTTCATTTTTCGAAACGATTCCGAATTAACAGAAAACCTCAAAAAATGAATCACAATTGGAACAAATTACATTTCAGATAGATTTCACATATTAGCAAGCATAAATATATAGTTTTGTTTCCGTCAAATAGCGGTTACGTTTCAATAGTTATCCCTCCGTCACGGGATATAAATTTTTTTCCGCTTACGAAACGAATTCGCGTTTACAAAGAACTTGAAAAACACGAATCACAATTGGAACAAGTTCAATTTCAGATAGATTTTAAATATTAGCAAGCATAAATATATGTAGTGTTGTTTTCGTCAAATCTTGAATTGTTTTCCTCTCAGATAGGTCATCTTCACAGATTTATTGTGACACATATATGCTCTTCAGAGTTAAACTATAGAGTGAGTAAGTTTTAGCACTTTTAACGGATATTTTGAAATTGAAAATGCTTATAGTGAAAACCTGTCTCAAACATAAAACTGCAATGCCCCGTCGAAACACATACCTTTGAATTATACCTTCTAAGATGAACACCTCTCTATAGCGTAATTTTTAAAATTATTCGTGATACTGTCTTAGTTGTTTTTACTATTGTATTCATGATTCAATAGATTAGTTCTTCGTTCGGGCGTGTGTGTGTGTGGGGGGGGGGGGTGTCCGGAGCCACTGTACCTTTCCTTTGGCTACGTCACGGCCTGAAACGCCATCCTAGGACCTTTAGATTCAATTGCCTATGCTTTTGAAATTTAACTATCTTGACAACATTCCAGTTTACACAATATTCGCTCAAAACAACAATGACATCTGATCAAGTGTTTGTTCGAGCCTATATTCTGTTCGATGAATTGTCGTTCAGGTTTGGTTTGGTTTATTTTTGTCGTCCGATTATCTGCGCTAGGGATATAGGACCAGGGGGAGTGCCCTTCGTGGGGGTCTTTCTAAGGGAACCTAACCCGTATTTACGCAAGGTTCGAAGAAAACCACGAAAACTCCGAACGGTTAGGCCGACAGCCGCGATTGGGTTCGAACCCAGCACCTGCTGTCTACCAGTTGAGAGGTCCGTACCTCTCGGCCACTGGTGGGGCCGAATTGTCGTTCAGACAATTCACTTATTTGATTCATCTAACTTTGTAATACTTTATGAAATCAATAAAATTGTGACACTACTTCTTTTGATAAAATATTACACGTTTTAACCCTCTGATGGTCTTCTAAAACTATAAATTGTAACATAATTTTCTTTTCATTTTGTTTTAAATTTTAACAAAATATGATTCTTTCGTCTTTATATATACAAGATAGAACCCGTCGAATTTTCACGGAAGAAGGAACTGTTAAGAAGGAACTGTTTCATTGACTTATAACATAGCTACGAACTTTTACTCATTTTTACTACCACTAAAATTATATATAGAGATTTTCCATTTGTTTAATCATAAGATTTTGACAATTAAATAAGTCGATATTTACTATGAAATTTTTGTGGTAAGAAAAACGCGTAAAAGCTGGTATTTATGTTATAATAAATCTACAAAATCAGTTATAGCATAGCTGCCAACTATTGCACATTTTTGCTACCACTAAAATTGTACAAAGATTTTTCTTTTGTTTTATGATAAGATTTCGACGATTAAATAAGACAATATTTACTATAAAATTTTTGTGGCAGGAAAACTGCGTAAAAGCTGGCAGCTATGGTTATAGTAAAAAGCGCATTTTATATTGGTAACTCTAACACTTAAACAAACGATATTTAACGTTAAATTAACAAAATACTATTTCTATAAAACTCAGTTGTAGAAATTGTTAAACTTAAACTTCAATCGTAGATGTAAGCAGTAAAAAAAAAAAAAAAAAAAAAAAAAAAAAAAAAAAAAAAAGATTTGTTATTATGATAAAGTTATCATAGATTCTTATGCTAGTCACACAAATTGAAAAAAGCACAATTTATTCATTTTTGACTGAATCATCGAATTTTTTCCCCGTGACATCTAAACCCGTCATCATTTTCACATATCAAAATTTACAAATGATCATTTCGTATCTGCATTCACCTTTTCAAAAAAATGCATTTTAATTTAATCATTTTGATTCAAAACTGAAACAGATATTAAACTGTTGATATTATTTTATGTGTAAATCAAATTTTGTAAATTAAATCAAAATTCACCGGGCTTTATAATAGAAGATATTTAAATTTAAATTTTTTTTCTTTTAATGAGAATATGGCAACATAAAAATACAGTAGTCATTTTTTCCTGTTTTCCTTTGCTTCTAATATAAAAGGAGTATTTCTGTTGTTACAATTAGAAAAGCGGTATTAAAAACAGCAAAAAATTTATAATTCAAAAACAAATTATGATACAGCTTTTAAACAAATTTCATTCAAAAGTACATTTTTTCCCTACACGATGGTGTAAAATTTGAAAATGTGCTATATTTAAAAGGTAAAAAAAATTTTAGTAACAATAATTGCAATACCGAAATTTTACTTACAATTTTAAAGTATTGCTATTCGCAAAATGACGTACGCTTTACGCACATATACATTAGGGTGGGTCGAAAAAAATCGATATTTTTTTTTCGGATCGTAATACCGCGGAAAAGTTGCTAAATGGTATGACTAAAAAGGGGAAAAAATATTAAAATTATCGGATGTTATCTTCCGTTCGCGCATAAGCTCTAAAGTTTTGAAAAAAATAATTTTTTTTTGAAAATTTGTAATAATTTTTTTTTACGATATTTAATATGTAATAGTGAAAAATTTCATCTACAACACACTAATAAAGTAATATAAAAATACCGGTATTGCACTTCAACATCTTCCGTTCGCGCATGGACATCCAAATATAGCCAAAATACAAGAAAATCGGATTTTTGTCCTATTTTCTTTTCATGTATAGTTACAGATATCAATAATGTAATACCTAATATCTGATTATACATGTTCTGATAGTTAAAGAAAAAAAATTCAGACGTAATTAGGCTTGGTTTTTCGATCGCGCACAGCGATACAAAACTTACTGTCAGCGCGCGCCACTAGCGGGTCAACGACCCACGCCGCGTCACGTGATACCCCCTCTCCGCTGCAGGCAGTCATTACAGTGGTCCGCCGCGCAATTTTGTGTGCCAGTCTGCTGTTGTCTCTTGAGTGCGGTGGATGTGTTGCGTAGTGTGTGTTCTAAATTTCATATTTTGGTGTAGTTTTTTGAACAATTGTGCAACGAATGATGGCATTATCAAAGACAGTGATCACTAGACAAGAATTCCAGTGTCCGTTTTTCGGTACACCAAGAGACTTGCCGCCTAACAAGCTCCCTATAGGAGAGGACGTTCTTCGATGTTTATCGAATGAGAGGTATAATTTAGCAGTTAAACTAAACAACAAAAGGGTTAGTTTTGGACAAGTAGCCAATACAGTAGCTGGCAAAATAGTGTGTTTGTACAATAGAGCATCAATTCCCACCGTAAGTGATAAGAGAGTAGTACAACTGTTGACTGCACTGCATGACAAGTATTATAGTTTAAGAAAATCTCATACTCGAGACAAAAACAAGGAAGTCTTTAAGAGAAACCTTGATGATTTTAAGAAAAAATGCTGTTTGCTTTTTGACATTGCGGCATGCAAATGCCCCATTGCCCTTGAATGTACCTGTCATAAAACACCGGATCAATGCCAGTGTATCTGCTCAATAACTTGTACTTGTGAAAAGCTTAAAAAAATACCTTTACTTGAGCTGAAATTTATCTATTCACTACGCACTCACGGCATTGGCAAAATTGGAACTGTGGACTTAAATGAAACAAAGAAACGTGCTAAATCTTTACAGAGGAAATCTCGTTCCAGCTGTCCAAAACCAAAAGTAGATGTCCAAGTTTCCGAAACTGAACAACGTGATGAATCCTTGACCTCCAGTGACGATTGCAGTGACAGTGACCAAGAATTCATACCTGAATCTCCAAAAAAGAAATCCGGTTGGCAAATGAGGATTAACCTTAAATCTACTGCATTAACTAGTGATCGTTACGGTGTTTCCGATCGTGCTACAGCAGCAATAGCCTCAAGTGTTTTGCAGGACGTTGGCGTGGTAACTAATAGCGACAATTCACAAGTAGTTGACAAGTGTAAAATAAGAAGAGAAAAACACAATGTTAGGGCTGATTTGTCCAGTTCTATAACAGAAAATAAGCTAATTGGGCTATATTTTGATGGCCGTAAAGACGACACTATTGTGGTACAAGAGGCACATTCAAAACGATTTAAAAGAGTGGTAAAGGAGGAACATTACGTGCTTATACAAGAACCTGGTAATATATTTCTGGGTCACGTGACCCCGAATTCAGGAAGTTCAGAGGATATTGCGACCTCTATTATATCCTATTTGACAAGCAATGACATTTCTTTGGACGAATTAGTCGTTATTGGCTGTGATGGCACCAATGTTAACACCGGATTGAAAAACGGTATAATACGCCGTATTGAAACACACTTAGGTAAGCCTCTGCAATGGGCAGTTTGTCTTCTTCATTTTAATGAACTACCCTTCCGCCATTTATTTCAGTATTTAGATGGTAAGTCGACCGGGCCAAATTCTTTGAAAGGACCGATTGGTGGGAAATTGATCAAATGTGAAACACTTCCAGTAGTGCAGTTTGAAAGTATTGATTGCCAAATCCCTGAGATAGACAAAAAAACTCTTAGTAAGGATCAGAAGTATTTGCTGGAAATATCAGAAGCGATTAAATCAGGTGAATGCCCAAAAGATTTATCAATCAGGGATCCAGGACCTTTGTCTCACTCCAGGTGGCTAACAACAGCTAACCGTGCTTTAAGACTCTACATTAGTCAAGAAAATCCAACTGCTGAGTTCCAGGAAATAGTAATATTCATTCTGAAGTCATATATGCCGATGTGGTTTTGTATTAAGAAGACCAAACTTTTTACTGATGGCCCTAAGCTCGTGCACCAATGTATTGAAACCTCAAGATATCTTAAAGATGAACTCAAAGCTGTAATTGACCCAGTTATAGAGAGAAATGGGTTCTTTGCGCATCCAGAACATGTTATGATTACTATGACTCAAGATCCCAGAAAACATATAAGAGAACTGGGCCTCCGCCGCATCATTAAGGCAAGAGAAAGAGACCAAAAGAGGAAAACAATTCGAACGTACGTGGCACCTAAGCTAAACTTTTCCGCAACAGACTACACGGAATTAAATTATTGGACAAACTGTGAATTTTCTTCGCCGCCTCTATTGAAAGATGTCACTGATGATGAACTGAAAACCTACATCAAAACAGAAGAAGTACCGAAGTGGGAAATCCTATCACAGAAGATGCCAGTCCATACTCAAGCAGTGGAGAGAAGCGTCAAGTTGGTGAGCGAGGCTTCTGCTAAGGTTTGCGGATCTGCAGCTCGAGACGGGTACATAAGAACGACACTTAAGTCAAGGTCCACGATGCCAGCCTTTGATAACAAAAGACAGTTCAAACTACCAGACATGTAATCTATTCGTAAGTGAAATATGTACTTTGTATTTATTGGATAATACATCAATAATATGTTGAAGCTTGTATATATTTATTTTTCCTAAGTCCACATTTTTGAGGTTTTCAACACTTTTTTGCTATTTTTACAGCCCATGCGCGAACGGAAGATGTTAAAACTCAATACCAGTATTTTTATATTAATTCATTAGTGTGTCGTAGATGACATTTTCCCCTATTACATATTAAATATCGTAATAAAAAAAATTATTAAAAATTTCCAAAAAAATTTAATTTTTTCAAAATTTAATCAAACTTTAGAGCTCATGCGCGAACGGAAGATAACATCCGATAATTTTAATATTTTTTCCCCTATTTAGTCATACCATTTAGCAACTTTTCCGCGGTATTACGATCCGAAAAAAAAATATCGATTTTTTTCGACCCACCCTAATATACATTTGGCCTTTATAATATAGATATATAAATAAATATACAATGGAAATAAACTTAATTTCAAATAAGAATATAATTCTTGAGAGTATTGATAATTATTCAATGCATTGAAAATTCATTAAAACTATAGAATTATATTATCTTAAACATTGCTTAAATTGCAGTGAAACCCGGAGTTAAGTAAAAGAAATAGTACGTATCAAAAACTTTAAGAGTTAAAATACTTCGAATTTACTTTCTTTATATTTTTAACTTAAAAATGATATTACACAGTTTTTAAAATACTAATTACCTGTTTTTCTTCATATTAGCTTTGTAATTTACACCTAAATTGAGCATAAATCCAGCTTTAACTACTAAAGTTCTGGCATTGATTGACTGATTTTTTTATTTATGTATTTATTTAAGAATTTTACAGATATTATCAATTTAAATTAATGCTAATGAAATTTTTTCTTCGAACCGAAACAGTAGCACCAGTGATTTCTGAATTGGTAAATTTTAATTGTAATTTTCCTGTAAAATGGCATTGGCATAGCAATATGAATTAATCAAGTTTTTTATTCATCTCTTAATCCAGAAATCTCTTAGATTGCTCATAAACTGCAATAAATTTACTAAAATGTTTTAGAAAAAAAATGAGATTTCCAGAAAATTTTATGTAACTGCAACCCAGGCTGAAGATAACAGTCTGGTAAGGTAATTGTAATTTTACTAACTTCTTACAGATTTCTGTTGCTTTACAAAAAACTAATTCTGTAGATTTATATATTCATAAATTTCAGTAAGCATGGAAGTTTCGATCACTTTTTATCTGTAAAATGAAAGATTTTTTTTAACAGTGATGTAATTTTGTGATAATTTATGTGTTAATAATTAAAATATTAAAAATTAAAAAGGTTTATTTTATACCTCTAGAAGTATTCTAAATGAACATTTATCTTTTATAAATAAAGTTTTGCAAGTCAAAAATATTTTTCATTAAAGTACAAATTGTTTTAATTGCATGGTGTATTTTTTTATTAGATTGTTGCCACTTTTGCTGAATACACAGCAAAAAAAGAACTCTATAATGTTATAATGGATTTTCTAGTATGCTGAGATGCCTAGAACTTTTTATATAACTGCAACAACAACAATAAAAAAATCATATCATTATCACGAGCTACCGATAAAATTTTACCAAGCATAGCGATTTCAATAGTTTTACAAACCTACTTTTGTAGTTTAAAGATAGAAAACAAAGGATTATAAATGCACAAATAAAGTATGAAAAGGTAGCAAACAGCAGTTTCGAATCTCCTGTCGAGTAACTTCATCAGTGCAAAACCCAGCGAGCTAGAAAAAGCAAAACTGAGCAAAGAGACAGAGAAAACAGGGTTAAATAGCCGTTACGGGAAAGATCCCGCCAAACGAAAAGCAAACAATGAGAAGAAAGCAGTCTGAACAACTGGGTGGACAAATAGGGATATCTACCGGAGAACAAACAAAAGAAAAACTAAAAAACTCTACTTGTCCACCTAGTTGTTCAGGCTGCTTTCTTCTCATTGGCGACTTTTCTTTTGGCGGGATCGTTCGCGTAACGGATATATTAAGCCTGCGTTTCTCTGTCTCTTTGCTCAGTTTTGCTTTTTCTAGCTCGCTGAGTTTTGCACTGATGAAGAATCTCTGTAGTAGATTCGAAAAAGCTATTTGCTACTATTTCATACGTTATTTGTATATTTTTAATCGTTGATTTTCTATCTTTAAACATTTTGCACAAAGGCTTTATTTGCTATTTTAGTCTAATTTTGTCAATTTACACTTTGTTATTTTACAAACTGCGATGTAGAGTGTCGTATAACTAAAATTTTTGCACACGTACAAATTCTTGAATTTCTTTTAAAACTATTTTCATAGATGTACATCTGTTTTATTGCAGTGTAGTTATTATTTCAGTATATATTTTATGTACATTTTATATATGTATTTGAATGCAATTAATATTCACGAAAATTTTCATTTATGCAATATTTGCATCGTATTTAGGCATCTGAAGCTGGTTTGTTGCTGGAATCATTCGTCTGAAATTTCTTCTGGACATTGTGAAAACTAGTAACTAATATTACAAAACTTTTTCAAGAAAACTGGTATTCTTAGAATTTTTACTAAATGCCAACAGCAACAATTCATGTAACAGATTCACGTTTTCACTGTAATTATGGAGATAAAATTCCTAAAGAAATATATTTACAAAGATAACAGTATTTTTAGTAGATTCGTTTGTAAAGTTACATATTCCAATATCTTTACATAAACATCTTTTGAAGATTTAGATTTTTTTTACACCGTACCGATAAAATTATAGTAAGCATTTAAATTTCTTTAACTTTACAAATAGAGCTACATTTTTAAAATTATTTATTTATTTATTTACTTTTACAGTGTACCTATAGCTGTTATATTACGAGTGAGTGAATGCATGTCAATTTCTTCCATATTGTGACGTATCACTGAACATTTCACAATTATCACTAATATTAGATATCAACTGTCTTTAAATATACTTCCCGATAGTGTCTCCTACGTATTGTCTTCCTAAAATTTTCTTATAACAAATTTAACCCTGTCAACGGAAAGAAAAACTCTTATTTTATCACTACGTGAGGCTTAAATCACGGATAACTTTTTCTACATGGATTACGGTCTTTTTACTTATATTAAAATTTATTTTAACATTCGAAAAATATTTATCAGCATTGAAGATTGCTTATCAGTATTATTTCATTTTCATAAATAATCTATGGATAAATTTAAAATCTCAAATTTTAAAAAAATTTGCAGTTTTTCCATTAAAATTTAGATTTTAAACCATAAATATACATAATTTTAATCAACTTATATCATAAAGATAGTTATACATTTTTTAACACAATAAAACTTTATTTTTAAACCATAGATTTCGTAAGATTTAGATAAATGTAATTAAATTTCAGTCGAACAACTAAAATTAACAATCCTGCACATAGTTCGTGCCAGAATGTAATATTCGTAGCAAATTGTCACAAGTAAGAAATGGACTTAATTATATGTTACTTCAAAATTTAAAATCGTTAATTTTGATTTTGAAGAGAAGGGAATGAAATAATATTTAGAATAAATACTGCAGAGGGAATATTTCGCGTTGCTAATTATAAATTACATAATTTCAAAACTTAATTTAAATAATGTGTTACTGAAATATAAATTCTGATGAAATCATAGTAAAAATTTCTGAACAAATTCCTAGAAAATGCATTCAGAACTTTAGAATTAAAGTATTTAATTTCAAATAACTCTCTTAATTTAAAATAAAAATATTAAATGGATAATAAAAATAAATAAAATATACAATTCAATTAATGGCAGTGATATGCACATCAAGACTCTACATTTTCCTCATTTGAATGTGCACTCTCTATAAAATATTCAAACATGTTTCTTCACATAATGACAGATTGTTTTTTACATACATTACAAATTCATAAATTAAACAAGCCCATTCACCCCAATTGAAATATTATTATTATTATTTTATTAATTGGAAAATTGATGAGAATTTTCATTTGTAGGGAAAAAATAAATTAGACTTTTTGAAAATATTTGAGTTAACATATTTCTAAACAATATGCTGTGAAGTAGATTTCCAAAGAAGGGGGGGGGGTGATAATGCTTGAGCCTTGTCAAAATTCAATATCTTATGGAAAATATTTTAACTTTTAAATTTTGATTGGGTTGGACTAATTTCTTTTCTTGCAAGTCGAGTAGAGTAAACCCTTTTAATGGGTACGAGTCGGTTCTAGATTGAATTTTTATTTTTGCAGAATAGGTTCAGATAAATCTATTTTTTTTGGAAAAAAAAGTCCAAATTCCTTCAGGCAAAAAATTACATGTTTGATACACGGATAACTCTTTACATGTTTATTTTTCAACATAAAATATAAAATTTATACTGATATTATTATCACATGTGTTTACTTTTCTATAATTACATTTAATTTTAGATTAGTTTTCACCGATTTTGTAGATTTATGGTAGACTTGATTTGAAGTATATTGGGTTCATTAAAGAATATGGAAGACGAAAATTATTTTTTCGGAGTCGGGTTAGATAGCCTTTCAAGTGCTGCATCGCGATTAGCAAGCTGAACATAACCAGAATCGTTGTTTAGACGGCAGGGTTGGAACCAATATTTTATCGTTGGGGAGGGGGGTAACTTTAATAGTCTCAGATTCTTGTTAGATGTTGACCCTTATGACTCTTGATTCAAGATGAAGCTATTTTTCAAAAGAATATTTGAAATTCAATTTAAGTGGAAAAACTATGTATTTGAATCTAGCAGGTACATATACATATACTATGCGGCCATTAATGGTGGGATACTTGCGATTTCGAAGTTTTGTCAAGTATCTAGAGCATTTCCTAGAAAATAAATTTCAAGGACATGATGTATTATTCTGAAGCTCCAGGTGTGTAAACAGAAAAATACCGGTCATATATTTCCGCGAAGATTTTTTTCCTGAAGTACCGTAAGACCCCCTCAACAAATTAAGCAAGAACGGAGATTTTTTTTTTTTTTTGGATAACCCTGTCAAAATATCAAAAATGTTCAAACTGCAGATTATAAGTGGCTTATTTTAATAAAGTGTGTTCATTTCTATGAGGATAACATGTATATTTGTAGAGACATAAGGTTATTACGAACACAGTCCTGAATTTTTCCAGCTTTTTTCTTGTTGTTGTTGTTTATATTTTGCAGAGATTTCAATAAAAAATGTTATGTTTAGAAAATATGACAAATTACACTGTAAATAATACGCTGTAATCATAATTAAAAAATAATAAAAATTGTATAACAAACGTGCAAGTTTACTAAATAATGTTTCAATACGCGTGTGTGAACGCAGAAAAAGTATATATTGCATAATATGTTAGATAAATGTGTATAACAACTTTTGTAATAGTTTCAAAAACATATCTTGGACTTTATAAAAATTATCGTCGAAAGAATAAACTGAAAATCAGTTATTTCCAAAATGAAGCAAAAAGATGAAGAGCTGTATCCATATTTCATTGATTAGTGTTAATATAGCATACATAATATTGCTTGTAATATATTTGGAAAAGTACATTTGAAAAGTTTTGAGAAATTAATGTTGAGTTATTGATTAAAATTGTTATACTTTTTTTAAGCATTTCTATTTCTTTAAATTTTTATTTATTATGTTCATGCATACGGATTTGTTCTGTTAAAGATTATTCTTTAAAATGGTTATATTATTCAAGAAATTTGAGGAGATGTGTTGTTATCCTGTATAACTTCCGACATGACTATGAAGAAGTTAGTGAAATTAATATTTGGTGTGTTAGATAAACTAACGATTTTATTTACCTATGAAGACGACAGACAATTTTTGATTTATGAAAAATACTGATTCATGGTGATCAAAATGTGAAAAATTCTGCTATTTTTTCAAAATTTGCTGAATAACATAATTTAGTCTCGATATTCTCTTTACTATAGGATTGAAGTAAAAAGTAATTTCAATTTTAATTTGAAAATGACGAAAAAAATTGACATGCAATATTCCCTATTTTTTACTGTTTTCTCCCCTTTTCCTCAAAAATAAAATAATTGAGTTTGATTATTACTAAAATGTCATTAAAATAAAAATAATAAAAAATTATAGCTCGAAAACTAATTTAAATTTTAGAATTCTAATAACACTTTCGACACTTGTGGATGTATATAGACAATTGTTGTTAATTACACTGCCAATCATTCCATATTTTAGGAAAAGTAGCAATGAAACTAAATTAGTTGTTTAATCAGTCGTTTCATAAAAAAATTCATAAATTTGTTTCATTAGGATTATATGTTTCTAGAATATAAAAAACACATGATTGAAAAATTGTAATTATTTTATTATCCGTACTAAATTTTGTGGAATATATTGTTCGTAATTAATTTTCTTCTTATATCAGAATTCATAAATTCTACAGAAATCTTTTAGTGTTCATTTATTTTACTTGTTTATCATATGAGAATAATAACTTTATGTAACAAGAAAAAGAACAATATAATTTCGTCAATAATATTTTGATATGAAGGCTTTATTGTTATGATATAATAAATATTTCGTGTATACAGTAACTAATGAAATTAAAACACTTATCAACCACATTTTTTACTTTAGTATATTTAAATCAATAATGCTTAAGTCAATTTTAGTCAAGATTTCAAACACAAAATCCTTTTCATACAAATAGGATGAGACTTAGAAAGATTATTCAAGGGTAAAGTATTTATAGCTTTGGGAAATTCATAATTTACGATTTCCTCAATGCAAGTGTTATCGTAATAAGCCCCTGGTCGTTAATTTAGAGAATCCCGAGATAATTACATAGGATTAGAGTTGTTAAGCAAATCTACTGTCTAGAGATTATTTGATCTTATTAAGAATGGAAACTGCTTTCGTACAGAATTGTTAAAATATAGTTAAATAATTTGCACAAAAGAAAGCTGTTAGACAAACTACGAAAAAAAAGGTTGAAACCAACGTATAACATACATTCGTTTATTTGTTGGTTTCATTATATTTGGCGATTCTTCAAAACACAAACGAATTGCGCATTAAATTAGAAATAATACACCTATATAATTTTGCAAATAATGTTTTTGGAAGGAAAATATGAAAAAAAAATATATTGATATTTGTTGTTCAGTAAAATGCCAGGTATCCAAGCCAGGCGATCCGGTTAATAAAAAATCCGTAAAATTGAACATCTTTAAAAAATGATTATGGCAGTGATTTTTATGGCACTTTAATTTACATTGTATCTGAGATTATGACTAGCAACTCTAGCAGTGCACATTTTTTTGTATTACATATGGCGTATTTAGAAGTTTTTTTAAAACCATTTAAATTTTATTCGCGACTCCATTTCATAGATATTTCAAGCGTATTAAATGCATGTGTGTCTATTGGCCCTCTAGGTCTAGATTCTTCTGCTACATCTGCTTCGTCGTTATTGCACTGCGCCGAACTTTTCGCATCCTGAATGGTCACTATTATTTCTTTGTAATTTTCATTTTAAAACTGTTCAGAATTTAGAAATGCGATCTATTATTGGAAATCCCCTGCATGTAATAAAAACCGTTTCAATTCTTACGTAAAACCTTCACTGTGGCTTTCTTTTTTGCTTTCATGCACGGATATCTTTTTAAAATCTTGTTTTAAGAGATTTTCAATGTGAAAAGTTTCATAAGATTACAAGTTGATTCAAATATCACACACAACATATTTTCAAGTCAATAAGCACTGTGGTAAAAAAAAAAAATAAATAAATAAAATAAATTCTGAAAAACAGTTTCCTGTATGATATTTTGCTGTTTCTGTTTTACTTATATCCATGGGTTTAAATAAAAAATATGTTCGGTGGCAGACAATTAGTTTACATATTCCGACTTCGTATTCTCGGATGTTTGCGTTTGGCTACGAATGTGCATAGAGATCAATTAATATCAATAGCATTTGTTCGGATTTTCTGATCTGAAAATTTTTTTATGTTTTTTTACTTCAGGAATATTTTGTTTTCACATCATTTGACAAATAATTGAAAGTTTATTCATGTTTTTGAGATTTGTACAAACAAGAGGCAATGTTTTAACATTTTTGAATCACCGAGCCTTTATTGAGCACCCGATGAGTAACAAAGACAGATTGTGATTTCCCATTACATAAGCGTATATTAGAATTGTAATTCTCTCATTGTTAACTTTAGTTCCGGGGGCAGATTTCTCGTATTCAATGCTAATGTTTTCCTCCACAAAGAACGTGTGTTTAGTCCACTTTTACTACCATTACAGAAGAACTCGTAGCATAATTTTCAGATTCAATTAAATTTTAAAAATACGAAATAAATTTATCTGCATTTTCACTGGATTTGTACAATTTTTTTCTGATTAGACTTTTAATTCTATGACGCAGATTTATGATCATAAGCTAGACAATACTCCATGTAGGGCGTCTGCATGTAGAAAATAATTGAAAAACAGTGCTTCTTCGAACAAATATGAAACATAAATGGGTTTTTCTTGTAAATGCTTTTTGTGGGAACTTAGCAAGTAACATAAAAAATCATGAAAAAATACAGATTAATATCATTGTGAATAGAAGTGTTTTATTAATTTAGTGCCATTGGATTTGAAACTGTAATTTTCGATGAAGTATTCCTTATTAAACTCATTTTTTAACCTATATCAAAGTTTTGGTAACCCTATTTCCTCATCAATATTTCTTATGCTATTTTCGTGTGTATCCTTAACATCACAGTTAATCTTTTTTTCGGTAAATTTCGTATGAAATACTATCTATTGTGGTCGCTCCTTTCTTAGAATTTCTGAAAACATTTTCTAGATCTACACCGATTATGATCTGTTGACCCCAAAACTACCATTAGTAAAAAGTATATCTATCTATACATCTATGTATCTATATATACAGGGTGTCCGAAAAGTCTGGAAACGGCCGAATAACTCGAGAAATACATATGAGATTGAAAAACGTAAATATACGTGTTAAATATTTTTAAATAAGCTACTCTGTGATACCAAATTTGACCTTCGAAACCGACCCCCTGGGGGTCAGAGGGGGTCCAACTTTGAAATCTTAAATTATAACCCCCATTTTTTATTGCAGATTCGGATTCTACGGACAAAAATACGTAACTTTTGTATTTGATGTTTATTTCAAATCTTCGTTTATCACGGTGTAATCGAGCATA
Source organism: Maratus speculifer (assembly GCA_964019185.1). Taxonomy (NCBI): domain Eukaryota; kingdom Metazoa; phylum Arthropoda; class Arachnida; order Araneae; family Salticidae; genus Maratus; species Maratus speculifer. The sequence continues at coordinate 172,129,235 of OZ025294.1, forward strand.
TTAAGTCGATACATATTCCCGCTTTTCCAACGGGATTTTCCCTAATCGAAACTGATTGGGCAGAATTTTTGACGTCAAATTCCTCGTCTTTTGTAGGAATAGCGTTTCCTGAAAATCACCCGTGGCGATTATTTCAATAGTGCTGCACTGTTAAAAATTTGACCCATTTGCTGCAGCGTCACTCCACAGCTATTATAGAATATCTCTTTTGTGACCAATGAGAATGCTCCATAACACAGTAAAGTAATCGTTTTCTATAAAAGCGGTGGAGTGACGATGCAGCAAAAGGGTCAATTTTTTTACAGTGTACTTTACTGTGTTATGGAACATTCTCATTGGTCATGAAAGAGATATTCTATAAAAGCTGTGGAGTGACGCTACAGCAAATGGATCAAATTTTTAACTGTGTAGCACTACCGAAATAATCGGCACGGGTGATTTTCAGGAAACGATATTATTGCAAAAGACGAGGAATTTGATGTCATAAATTCGACCCCAATTAGATTCGATTAGGGAAAATCCCGTTGGAAAAGCCGAAAAATGTATGGATTTAATATGCTCAAATACACCGTGATAAACGAGGATTCGAAATAAACATCAAATACAAAAGTTGCGTATTTTTGTCCGTAGAATCCGAATCTGCAATAAAAAATGGGGGTTATAATTTAAGATTTCAAAGTTGGACCCCCTCTGACCCCCATGGGGTCGGTTACGAAGGTCAAATTTGGTATCACTGAGTAGCTTATTTAAAAATATTTAACACGTATATTTACGTTTTTCAATCTCATATGTATTTCTCGAGTTATTCGACCGTTTCCAGACTTTTCGGACACCCTGTATATATATAAAATGGACAAAAATTTAAGGGGAGATAGTACACATCAAGACAAATAATATTAAATGGGAAACTAAGGATCCCAAACGTCTTCCGTAGGAGATAGGCGACATCAAAGTTTAGGGTCCAAACTTTGAAATGACTACAAAAAACGGAAAAAATTGGTCGATTAGTTTGCGGTTTTCAAGAAAACTATTTTTTATGTCAGTATTCTCTTGAAAATAAGTTACAAAGATAAATTTCAAAAAATGCCGATAGAGGGCGCTTTAGACTTTGGAGTAACGAACAACTATTTTTACCGTTATTTTTTGCATATCATTAAATTTTTTAGAAGTTTAGTCATAAACTTAAATTTTGAGTGCAAAATCTGTGGTTAAGTAGCGCAAACTGAACTGTGTTCAAAGAGAGTGTGTAGGTTCAAATTTCAATTGATTAAAAAAAATAGAAAAATTCGTCAATTGATTTGCGGTTTTCACTAAAATTATTCTTTATGTCAGTATTGTCTTGAAAATAAATTATACAGACAAATTTCAAAAAATGTCGATAGAAGGCGCTTAATACTTTGGAGTAACGTACCGTTAACTATTTTAACGGTAAAAAAATAGTACCGTAACTATTTTTTACCGTTATCTTTTGCATCGCATTAAATGTTTCTAGAAGCTTAGACATAAACTTTAATTATGACGCAAAATTCGGAATTGTTGAGAGTGGTTAAGTAGTGCAAACTGAAATGTGTTCAATGGAGGTGGGGAGATTCAAATTTGAAATGATTATAAAAACTGAAAAACTTGTCGATTCGTTTGCGATTTTCTCTAAAACCATTCTTTATGTCAATATTTCCTTGAAAATAAATTTTAAAGATTAGTTTCAAAAAATTCCGTTACAGGGCACCTTAAACTTTAGATTAACCAACAACTATTTTTAACCGTTATTATTTTTTTTTCTAAATAAATGTTTTAAATGCTTAGACTTAAATTTTAAGCTCAAAATCTGAATCGTTGTGAGTAATTAAGTAGCGAAAAATTGAACTGTGTTCGTAGCGTGGGCAGGGTAACGTTTCAACTCCTGAACACAGTTCAGTTAGCGCTTATTAACCCCTCCCACCGATTCAGAATTAGAGCTCAAAATTTAACTGTAAGCTTTTGCTAGCATTTAATTAGATAACAAAAATAACAGTTAAAATTGTTGTGGGTTACTCCAAAGTTTAAGGCGCCCTCTAACGGAATTTTTTCAAATTTATTTTCAAGTGACATAAAGAATGGTTTTAGAGAAAACCGCAAACGAATCGGCCAGTTTTTCCGTTTTGTATAATCATTTGAAATTTGAACCTTCCCAACCCCATCGAACACAGTTCAGTTAGCGCTACTTAACCACTCTCAACGATTCAGATTTTCAGCACAAAATTTAAGTTTATGTCTAAGCTTAAAAAAAATTATTGAGATACAAAAAATAACGGTTAAAAATAGTTGTACGTTACTCCAAAGTCTAAAGCGCCCTCTATCGACATTTTTGGAAATTTATGTTTATAATTTATCTTCAAGACAATACTGGAATAAAGAATAGTTTTAGTGAAAACCGCAAATCAATTGAACAATTATTTTTTTTTTCTATAATCATTTGAAATTTGAACCCCCCCACTCCCGTTGAACACAGTTCAGTTTACGCTACTTAACCAAAGATTTTGAGCTCAAAATTTAAGTTTATGTCTAATCTTCTAAAAAAATTTAATGAGATGCAAAAAATAACGGTAAAAAATAGTTGTTCGTTTCTCCAAAGTCTAAAGCGACCTCTATCGGCATTTTTTGAAATTTAGTTTCATAATTTATTTTCAAGACAATACTGACATAAGGAATAGTTTCCGTGAAAACCGCAAACGAATCGGCCAATTTTCCCGTTTTTTATAATCATTTCAAATTTTGGACCCTAAACTTTGATGGCGCCTATCTCCTTCGGATGACTTTTAGGACCCTTAGTTTCCCATTTAATATTATTTGTCTTGATGTGTACTATCATCCCTTAAAGTTTTGCCCAGTAGTTTAGATACACATTATAATTAAAGTCAGAGTTTCAAAACGCTCTAAAAAGCGAACCACTCGTTAGAATGGCGTCAAAATTTAACATCGTATAATTGAAGAAGGGGGAAAGAACATGAATCAAAAAAAGTTCCAAATTTTAGCGACAGATGGCGCTGTAAGCGTCAGAATTTCGACTACAAAGGACAAATCGTAAAACAACGGCTAAGGCGTAAGTTACACGATATAAACCAACTGTATTGTTCAGTGTGCATGACTACGCGTGTGATACTGTTAGTTACGTAAGCCTGTCCACCACGGCAGGATCGTACCACATCGGATGGGAAAAATCGGTTTTTAATTGTCTTGAGGCCAAAAACCGCATAAAAATCATCCCTCCAATTGGTTTTTAATTGTTCTGAGGCCAAAAACTGCATAAAAAGCATCCATCTAACCGGTTTTTAATTGTCCTGAGGCGAAAAACCGCAGAAAAAGCATCCATCTTACCGGTTTTTAATTGTCCTGAGGCCAAAAACCGCATGAAAAGAATCCATTCAATCGGTTTTTATGTTTGTCGAGACTGGCGCAAAACATGTTCAATATGATGTCCGCCGTTGTGGGCAACAATATTAAATCAGGAAACAGCATATTCCACAACCGATCGAAGTGTATCCGGGGTCAAGTTCAGAATGTGTTGCGCAATGCGTGTCTTTAATTCAGCTACGTTGGCAAGCGGAGTACTGAACATAATATCTTTCAGATAACCCCACAGCCAGAAATCACACGGATTAAGATCAGGTGATCGGGCCGGCCAGGCTGTAGGGAAATGACGACTGATAATTCTAGCATTTCCGAAATGCCGCCTTAACAACTGCTTCATTCGATTTGCAATGTGCGGAGGAGCACCATCTTGCGTAAAAATGATACTATCCAGACATTCACGCTGTTGCAGAGCTGGAATGACGTCATTACGCAAAAGAGACTCATAGCGCTGACCATTGACAGTAACGGTAACAGGATCTAAAGCACCCGTCTCCTCGAAAAAATACGGCCTTATGATAAATGATGCCGTAAATCCGCACCACACAGAGACCTTTGCAGGATGAAGTGGTACTGGGTTTGTTGCGAGTTGATTTTCTGTTGCCCATATTCGGCAATTCTGTGTATTGATATATCCCGTCAGGTGGAAATGGGCTTCGTCTGTCCACAGAATTTTCCACGGCCAATCATTGTCCACTTCCATGCGAGCGAGAAACTCCAAAGCAAAACGCTCTCTTGCTGGCAGGTCAGAAGGGAACATCTCCTGCACATGGCAAATTTTATACGGATAGCATTGCAGGATGTTTCGTAGAATCTTATGTACCGTGCTCACAGGCCTGTTCAATGTTCAGGCAATTCTCCGTGCGCTGCATGGTTGCTCACCACCGCTAGACTCTTACTGAACTGCTGTGGCCAGTTCTTCAACTACCGCCGAATCACATCTTTTCCTTCCTCTACCAGACTGCACTGCATCATTTTCACCAGACCTCTGACAGTCATCGGTCCAGCGCCTTTTTTCATACCCTTGAGAGTCCTGAACTTCTGCAGAGCCACTGGTGCAGAATCACCGTTCTTGTAATAAAGCTTTACAAGTAGAACACGATCCTTCATTGAGACACTCATGGCCAACGTCTGAGAAGCGAAATGAGGAAACACCGTTTACCCAACGCTTTTATAACCCCTGAAATTTTCGTGCGCATGCCAGGTATTTTAATTTACATATACTGACGCTTACAGCGCCATCTGTCACTCAAATTTGGAACTTATTTTTGGTTCATGTTCTTTCCCCCTTCTTCAATAATACGCTGTTAAATTTTGACGCCATTCTAACGAGTGGTTCGCTTTTTAGAGCGTTTTGAAACTCGGATTTTAATTATAATCACCCTGTATAGAGACACGACAACATTTGTAATTTTGCTGAAATCTCCTCTAAACTGATACATAAAATCGAGGGGCATAAAATCTCGGTCAAGATTGTTAAAATAGGGAGGTTTTTTGTGAAAACAGAAAAATACCCCATAATTTCTTAAAGAAAATAATGAGTTTAAAGTTTATATTACTTCTAAAGAATAGGCCAAAAGTTTATACATGATAGATTTTCGATAAAATTGAAAAATGGTTCAAGGGTCGCAAAAAATAGGGTTTCAGAGAGGAAAAAATTAATAACTTCGTCTATTCTAGATATAAAATTCTAATAAATTTTTAGAAATGTTCTTAATTTTGTTAAAACATTTGTATTTATAAGTTTAACAAATTTCTTACTGAAAAAATGGGGGGGGGGGAGAAAAAGATCCATAACTTCGTCAATTCTTAAACTATCAAATCCGATTAAATTTATTTTACATATTGTCAATAATGCCTACAAGTTTTGTATTGCAAGTTTTTTATAGGACCAATTCTTAAAACAAAAAATAATTACACAAAAACAGGAATTCAAAAAAAAAAAAAAAAAAAAAAAAAAAAAACTCAAATCGAAACTGTTCATATTCTGACTTTTTTTAAAAAATTCATTTTTGATTTTAAACGCATCCAACTCACAGGTTCTGCTATTTGGGAACTATGTACTGTAACTTACTGGCCAGTTTTTTGGTAAAATCAGAATGTATTTCCAAAAATGCTTTGAAAATGAGCATTTTGAACAGAATTTCCCGAAGCGATCGTAATTGGAAAAACTATCGGCTTGACCTATAAGCGAAGGTAGATTTCGTTAAGTGGTCATTTCATCAATAAAAAATAAAATGTAATTGGAGAGAAACCTAGTTTAACTTTTATATTTGGCCGCTTCTGAAGAATTGTGTTTTTATTTTTCTATAAGAGCGGGTTTTATCAGAATCATCTTTAGCTAAATTTGGTCAAATGCCCATTTTGTCAGTCTTTTTTGAAATATATTCTTACTTTATGAAAAAATTGACCAATATTTCAATTTATATAGTTACTAAATAAGAGAAACTGCAAACTGAATGCATTTGAGAGCAAAATTGAATTTAAAAATGAGTCATAAAATGAGCAATTTGTTATTTGACTACGTCCTCCGTTCTTCAATCACAATCACTTCGGGAAATTCGGTTCGAAATGCTATTTTGACAGCATTGTTCGAAATATATATTTTGCCTTTATCAAAAAACTGGCAAATAAGTCACATCATATAGTTCCTAAACAAAAAAAATTGCGATTTGAATGCGTTTAAAATCAAAAATGAATTTAAAAGTGAATCAGTATGTAAGCAGTTTGGATTTGAGGTTTTTTCTTCATCTCCTGCTTCTGTTTAATTTATTTTTGCCATAAGAATTCGTCCAATAAAAAACCTGTCAATAAAAAATTTGTATATATTATTAAGTAGATGTAGAATAAATTTAATCGGATTTGATAGTTTAAGAATTGACAAAGTTATGGATTTTTTTTTCTTTTATCACCCTTTTTTTCTTTTCGTTTTTAATTATTTTTTCATCGCAAAAAGTTGGTCCTATCGAAAACTTGCAAATTTTTAGATAAATTTTAGAACATGTATAAAAAGTTTATTTGGATTTTATATCTGGAGAATTGACGAAATTATGAAAACCCTGGTTTTTTAGCTCTCTTGAGCCCATTTTTAATTTTACAAAATATCTGTCATGCATAAACTTTCGACCCATTTATTAGAGGTATAATAAACTTAGAAGTTATTGCGTATTTTCAGTTTTCACAAAAACCCTCCCTATTTTCACGCCCTGGTTAAATTTTGTCCATTAACGAACTCGACCAAGATTGTATGCCTCTTGATTTTATGTATCAGTTTGAAAGAGACTTGAGAGTAATTAGAGAAGTTATCATGATATAGACAGACAAATCGATAGAATGATAGATAAACTTTTTTATTGGTGATAGTTTTGAGGTGTAAGAGTCATGATCGGCGTAGATCTGCAAAAAATTTTCACAAATTCGAATATAGGAGCGACCGCAATATGTAGTATTTCAAACTAAATATACCTGAAATTGAGGTAGTATTTAAGTAACAAATTGCTTATTTTCTTACTCATTTTTAAATTCATTTTTAATTTTAAACGCATTTAAATGGCAGGTTCTCTTATTTGGGAATTATATAATGTAACATATTGGCCAGTTTTTTGATAAAAGCAGAATACATTTAAAAAAATGCTTTGAAAATGAGGATTTTGAACAGAATTTCCCGATGCAATAGTGTTTGAAAAATTGAGGAAATATTCAAGTAACGAATTGCTTGTTTTCTGACTCATTTTAAATTTCATTTTTGATTTTAAATGCATTGAAATGACAGGTTCTCTGATTTGGGGAACTATATAATGTAATGCATTGTTCGGTGTTTAGATAAAAGTAGAACATAGTTCAAAAAATGCTTTAAAAATGAGCATTTTGAACAGAATATCCCGAAACGGTCGTAATTGAAAAAATGAGGAAATATCAAAATAACAAACTACTTATTTTCTGACTCATTTTTAAATTCATTTTTTATTTCAAACACGTCTAAATAACAGGTTCTCTTATTTGGGAACTATATAATGTGACGTATTGGCCAGTTTTTTGATAAATATAGATTATATTTTTTAAAAAACACTATCAAAGTCGGCATTTTGAACAGAATTCATCGAAGGAAACATGATTGAAGAATTGGGGATTTATTCAAACAAAAAATTGCTTGATTTTTTTAAAGATGATTCTGATAAAAATAGCTATTACAGAGAAAATGAAATTATAAATTCTTATCTATTATCATATTTTTTGCTGTTGTTGTTGAATTGAGCACTTAACTTCTAAATCTACCTCCGCTTATAGGCGAAACCGATAGGGATATATTAGGGTATATTTGGGATATATTATGCAAAGTATAATGCCATATATTGTATATGTACTCTAAACCAACATAACATTTTAGTAAATGATAATCTAGCAAAGCTGCATATAGCAATACTTTACGAACATATAAATAACATTTCTCAATTGCCCGCGTTTTCTAAAAGCATTCCCTTATCTTTAAAAATATGATCAATTACTGGATTTCCTAGATAAAATGATAATTTTATTCCGGAGATTAGAAGAAGCATATTTGAAAAAAAAAAAAGCTTTCTTTGATGGCCGTTTAAAAAACGAAGAAAATCTGAATTAATTTAGAGTTGAATTAAATTAAATTATATTAAAACAAAATTACGCTCATCTGTTGGAATTTTATACGTCAAAGTATATCATGTAATTTGGTATATACTAATACTAGAGCTATTTTTCTAGAAAAATTCGGAATAAAAAAAATCATACTTTTTATACAAAATCAGCATATGATGGCAAATTTCAAAAGTATTGGGAATCTTTTGCTTCATTTATGCTTTACATTTGTGATTTGTAAAGTTTGTTGTAAGATATTGTTGAGTATAAAAGATGAAATGTATTGAAATGTTTTCGTTATAAAAGGTTTGGCATAAACACAGTTTTTTGCTAAAATTTCACTAAATATTGCCTAAACTTGAAACGTAATAAATATTCTAATAAAAATTACAATAATTCATAGTGTTAATCTCTGTTTTAATTATGAATACTCATTTTAAAAAAATCCAAAAAAAAAATTGCCCTACAGTTAGGAACATAGCTTAAATAGTATAAAATTTATAATAAAACCATAGTCGTCTACATAACATAAACGGGAATTTTGTCTTATAACCTCTAGATATCTAAAATGAAATAGTTTAATAAATGTTTAACTTATATAATATATTTATTATCTTATAGAAATATGTAAGTTAATACAAGCTATGCTTTTATAATTGAATATTAGAAATGCATATTAGGATAACTGCATTGTTGAACATCAAATGTGTTTTTGAATTAAAAAACAAACATTGAATGTTTCAAATGAATGTAATATATGTCTAATTATGCATAAATTAAATAATAAATATATGTATTGTGTTTTCTTAAAATAACATTTTCATTCTTTATTTAATTTTTTATTGATATTTGAAAAATTTTACTAGATGAATAGAAATAGAAAATTGCTTTTCATTTTCATCAAACGTATTATGAAATATAAAACTTATTTTGTGCTTTGTTTACAATACAACAAATAGTTTTTTTTATAAATTTCATTTATAGAATTCTTTCAGTTAATGTGTTTTTAATCTTGTTAATTATACACAAATTTGTTATAAAAATAAAATGCGAAATCATACCCAATTCGCTAGTATTTCCGCGATTTCGATTACAAAATATCATTCTCTTTCAGTGAGATGTAATTGGAAAGAACACAATTAATTTGGCTTCATGGTTTTTTCGTGCATAATATTAAAGGATAAAATAATATTAATGCGTAATATTATGACTTTGACAAAATAATATCTAAATCACAAAATTTTTAGACGCATTGTGTTTAAATATATTTAGGATATTTGTACCCTATATGGACAGTGCTCTCAATATGGACACCCCTAATATTTTTAAAAGTAACAACTTTCATAGAGAAATCGCGCTACACGTCCGTAAAGAAAAGCAGTTGAAAAGATAATTAAGCCAGAAAAGTACAAAAAAAAAAAGCGCGCTGTTCGCTATTTAGAAGGAATCTTATTGTTTCGTAGTGTGCTGATAGTAAATATAGTTAAGTTTAAATTCTTATTAGTTATTGTAAAATTACTTTAAATATTGAAAAGTGGAGTGTTTTAGAAAGCTTTTTAAACATATTTTTGATTGCTATTGGATATATTGCTTAAAAAAATTTTCTTTATTTATTTATTACAAGATTTAATAAAACTACTCCCGATTCCCAATATGGACACCTTATGCCCACATTGGAAGTACAGCAGGTGAATCTTCAGATTCACAAAAATAGAAAGCTAAGTGAATTCAACTACGTTATTTCATAATATTTCGTAGTAACTGAGATGCTTTCCATTGGTCTTCGAAGAGACACAACCAAAAATGATCCCCATTCTAAAGTTCATGTTCTGAAGATATTTACTGTGCCCTCCCCTCCCCTGCAATACTTTAAAATATATTTTTTTTTATACACTCTCATCTAAAATTCTATAGAAGAGTGGTTCTTCCATGCACCCTGTGTAGTAGATCAATAAGGAGCCATCTGTCCATAATAAGGACTGGTAGTTCCCTATATGGACATTTGTAAACATTTTTTATTTTTATCATTTAAAATAAACCGAAATAGATACAAAGTTGGTAATTTTTATAGTGATAGTCAACAGTCCAAGGATCATGGTCATATATTTTTGGAGTCCTATCACGTTAACATGGGGTTAAAAAATTATTTTTCCTTAGGGTGTCCATATTAGGCACAGGTACCTTATATATAATTTTAGGATTTTTCTAAAACGTATTCTTTTTTGCTCTACGAAATTGTAACTATAGAAAGGCAATGCTATTTTATTCAATCTGAGGTCATGATTCATTTGTATTATGTTTTCTTTTATAACAATGATCATTTCCTTGTGTAAAAAGGGTTCTCTATCAAACTCAAATGCTTTCGTTATGCATTCATTATTCTTATTTCTATAAGGTACCGCAAAACAGGACCACTTTGACACCCCGAGGTAGTATTGTCATATCGCGGATAATCAGATTTATTATATTTTTATACCTATTTATTTACCTTTTTATTTATGTGATTAATTCTCGCTTTTCATGGAGGTCTTAGGTAGTAATTAAAAAATCAGAATTTACAAAAATAACAATTTCCGGCCTTATTGGTGCTAGAGACAAGGAATGAGCGGGAGACGCGCAAGATAGTCTAAGAAGATGTGAGATCAAGGAAGAATTCCTTTTTTTTATATTCTAATAAACACCAATATTTTTATTAGTAAATATCACCTTAATAAATCAGTTGTTTAAGTTTTTTGACTATGTATATAATGAAGAATAATTTTGCAAATATATATTCATAAAATATAAAGGCGCGTTTTCTTGACCAATCCTGTTTGGCGTTATCAACCACACAGTTGGGTAATAACGCAATGTAAACAAAACTGTAAAATAAGAGGAATTAATGACAATTTGTCAGAATTTGAGGAACAACAAATTGAAGAATTAATGACGATTAATCTGTCCACTTTTAAAGATAGAAACTGTAAAACCATATAAAGTGATAAGCATAAAAAAATTAGTAGCACTTATGACATAAGAAATTTTTGTTATCCTTTTTTGTTTACAACAATGGTAATAATGCTTTTTCAAGCATAAAATAAAAAATAAACTGTGTACGTATGTAGTTCCAAACTTTGAAATTAATCAACCGGATTAAATATATGATCACCATATATTTATTACACAACTTATATTAAACTTCAAACAGCTTCGCGAATACGTCCAAAAACTTCCACACCATTTTAAAAGTACATGGAATACACTACAAATTTATATAACGAAAAAAGTATGTACTAATAAATGTATAGTCTTCAGATCCCAGAACTTAACTCACGAATTTTATATCTGACGTTGATTTTTACGTGTTTCTTACAGCGATAAGATTTGCAATGTGAACAAATTAACTTTACCGGTTATTTGTGATTCAGATGACTCAGAGACCTTCTTCTCAGAATCCGCATGTTTCATTTCCTGGATTCCTTTATACTTAGGCGTAATATTAGCGCTTGGCGTTATTACCCCCAGGACACCTTAGAATAATACAGGGCATTGATGAAAGTTTTCCCATTTCTCATTGAATAGTCTAAATGATTTGCAGCTGCTTGAAGGAAATGTGACAGTTTAAGAGATTATTAAAGAAGATTCTTGAGCAATATGTGTGATCTTATTCTGCTGGTATTAATTTTGACTCATACTTGTGAACTACAATGTCTAACGTAACAGAGAAAGACTTGCCTATAAGCAAATAAGTTAAAAATGAAAAGACGTACCGAACATCCATTAATCTGTATTAATATTCTGATTTTTTATTTAAATTTTTACTTTAATTTTTATTTGTAAACAGTTCTGAAGTCTACGTAATCAAAACTGCCCATTTCAAATAAATTTGAAAGGCGGCAATTTTCTGTATTTGTTAAAGTTTATTTCTTAAGTATATATAAAATTTATAAATAAGACATTTTTTTTTTCAAATTACGCATTACGATTTATAATGGAATTTGCAAATAGTAAATGTGAGATATTTTTTTAAAAATTCTAAAGAAATATTTACTTGCAGGATATAAATAAATATTATAAAATCTAATCTAAACAGTTTTTAATTCTAAATAATGTAACAGTTAATTTAACACCTGACATTTTAAATGATAACTGCAAGCATGCCCTTAAGTCATATCTTTATCATTTGAAAGGGATCTTTGGCGTAATAACAGTAGCTTATAATAGCATCGTTTTAAACTTGAATACATAGACATAAATAATACTTGAATATCTTGACATTTTGGAAGTTTCAGTGCTTAGTCTCTCTTATTACAGCCTTGTAAATCTTTGACATGCAACCAGGGGTTAAATATTCAAATGCTTTTCTAGATAATGATAGTGCGGGAATGATAATAACAATTTATATTCAGAAAATTTTATACAAGTGTAAGCATATTTTATTGTGCATAAAGGTATATATTTCTTCATTATCTTGATAGTTGATAGCTAAACTTAACCATGCAAACGGAAAGGAAATAATAATAAAAAAAGATTTCACAGTACAAAACAAATATTAATAAGAGAAAAAGTAAATTTCACACAAAATACCAGCCAAAGAGTATTTTAAAAGATTTAGTTTTTTCTTATGAATCTATATTTTAGCATTAACATTCCAAAATAATCAACATCAATAGATAACATACTTACAATCATATATATATATATATATACATATATATATATTTAATTTTAAGACGCACATTTTTGCTGTTCTTTATGTAGACTTATTTTCTCTTGCACGTTAATATTATGATCATACTAAGCAAAAATGTGTCTTAATAATTTAATTTAAACTGCTAACGTCTACAATATTACCGATTATTTTAAGAAATGCGTATAATGAACAAATTAAAGAAACAAGAAATTTTAACGGTATTTTAAAGAAACCTCACTTAAGCAAATGTTTGTATATATATTTTAACCCCCGGTAAAGAGAGGTAATTAAGGCACACGGAAATATTTCAAAAGTCCTTCCGGCAGTGGCGGGAATAAGAGGTGCTTTCATATACTTATTTATTAATTTATTTACTTTAAATTAAGTTATATTATTCAAACATGCGAAGCTCAAATTAGTGAAACCCGATTTTGTAAGATAGAATACTATTTTTTTCGATACTGAATATTAATAGGAATTTTTACAAATTGGTCATCTTTTATTCAATCTGGTTTTATTTTAAGTGATTTAGAGGGTCGTCAAATTCCACGATATCATGAAGTGTATGCCAATTTAAACAACATGTCTGTTAAAACAAACCAATGAGCTTGGTCGAAATCTTAATTCATGTGCACATGCACACTCACATCGAAATCGATTAATATATACCAGTGTTGTCGCGAGCAAATTGATTTTTAAAAAAATGTCACCCATGTTAGAAATTCAAACTGCTATATCTCAGGAGTTTTTTAAAGTAAAGACAAAGCAAAATATATTCCGGAATTCATTATTAAGATAAATACTTTAGAGAGAACCTTTTTTCAATTTCTAATTTTTCGTTTGTACATCATTAAACATTTAAAAGTCTTTTCACAAACTTAAATGGCTGCCATTTTCAAACAAGATGTCGGATGAGGTTGGCCAATGAACTCGGTCAAAACATTGGTATGTACTATGTTCACACGAAGTTACAGTGGCGGTCAAAAGTTTCCGGCCAGCAAAAATTTTTCAGTTAATTTGCAAATATATCCATATGAAGAGGAATTTCAAAGCGATACTTATAAATTTTATTGGCATAATAGCTATGAACTTATTTATGGAATAACATATAAATATCAATAAATTTAATTGATAAAATTAAACACAGAAGAAAACGCACGTTCTCAAAAGTTTCCGACCACTTTCGCAAGTTTGGAAAAATGGCATTGTAATTGAAAATTACAGTGATCAACAACATTTACAATTAATATTTTATCAGAATACCTTTAATAATAAGTACTGCGCTACGGCAACGTGACATTCATACAACCGACGGTTAATGATCGCCTATGATACATTTTTCCCTTTTTCTTGCAATTTTTAGGAAATTTCGGCTGAGTTTAAATATTTATAGCTCTACACACGTTTGCCAACTTCTTTCCAATGATTTTCTATTGGATTCATGTCGTTCGATTGGGCTGGCCATTTGAAAAGCGAAATTGCTTGGGCGAAAGTCATTGCTTGCCAAGGATTGCAATTAATCTTTAAATCGTTATCATGTTAAAATAAATAGTTGCAACCGAAATTTTTCCTCTAATAAAGCAGCAAATAATCTTGCAAGATATCATTATGCATTGCATCATTCATCTTGCCGTAGATTTTAAATGACGGACCTACACTTTTTCAAGGAAATATTCCCCACAGCACAACGTGTCTTCGGCCATGCTGCATTGTAGGAATAAAATAGGTCAAACCATATCTTTTGTTGTTCGATTAATGGACGTAGTGTCTGCGATCATTTCCAAAAAAGTTTTAAATTCGATTGATGGTGTAGTACTTTTGTCCAGTTTTCATTTGACCAGACTTTATGTTTTTTGGAAAACGCCAGTCGGGTGCTTTGATTTTTTTTTTTTACCTATGATGAATTTTTGAACACTGACTCTTCCATAATGTTCTGCATCACGTCAGTATTTTTACACGGTGGATCGACTCATTTCAGCAATATTTTCATTCTGTAAATCGCGGGATATAGCAACGGAATTTTTATGCGGATCATCAATTGATTTTCTCCTAATAATTCTATCTACAAAAAATCCTTTTCCAGAGTGTCCCGGACCACAGAAAGTCTTGAAGGCCGTGGCCATCTTTATACAATTTTTAAATATCATTTACAGTCGATTCATCGATCGACAACTTCGCCGCAATATCTCGAGAAGTTTGGCCATTTAGCGACAGATTTATCACTCGTTTACGAGCAATAATTGTTGAACTTTTCAATTTTGAATTAAAACTACGCTATTCACATTGATTCATTCACAAACACGACAAAAAACACTTTACTGACAGAAAAAAAACAAAGAAATGATGAGTGGCCGGAAACTTTTGCACACGCGAACTTCGAATTCTACCCCTTTACATGAAGTATTTCCAGTATCCAATAATAATGATCACGTCGTAAGAGGTCATTCACATATTCCTAACTTTTGAAGCAATTGTGCATCTTCTTCGCTGAAACCTTCTGGTAAATATGTCAGAGAAACTATCTGGCCGGAAACTTTTGACCGCCACTGTATATCCAAAAAATTAGTTTAAAAATATGCGTATTTTGCGTGACAAATTTCAGACCGTTTCAAAATGTCAATGTCTCAGCCATTTTTCAAGATATGGATGAAACCAAAAATGCTCTGGAATCTTTGTATTAAGATCAAACAGACAAAAGAAAAATCCCTTTCAATTTCTTACTCTTTTGCATCTAATTTTAAAATTTAATTTTTTTTTAATTTAAAATTCCGCCATTTTTTAACAAAAGGGCGGATAGAACTGGCCAACGAACTCGGTGAAGACTTTGCTATGTACTATGTACGCACCAAGTTTCATCCGAATCAGTTAATAAATACCCGTTTTATCACGTGACGAAAATCAAATCATTTCAAAATGTGAGCAACACTAGAAATTAAAATAGCTATAACTCAGCCATTTTTAAAGATATAAACGAAACCAAAATTGCTCTGGAATCTATGCATCAAAGTCAAATGTTTTAAAAAAAACTTTTACAATTTCTCATTTTATTGTACCTAATTTTTAATTTTAAATAAAAAGAAAATTCAAATGGCCGCCATTTTGAAACAAGATGGCGGATGGAACTGGCTAAAGAACTCTGTTCAGGCCTTATTATGTACTATGTACACACCAAGTTACATTCAAATCGATTGATAAATACTTGCGTTATCACGTGACAAAAATCAGATCGTTTCAAAATGTCAGCCATAAGAAAAATTGAAAGTGCTATAACTCAGTCGTTTTTTAAAATATAGACGAAATAAAAATGTTCTGGAATCACTGTTTTAAGTTCTAACGCATAAAAGAAAAATATTTTCCACTTTAATTTTTTTCGCATTTAATTTAAAATTATAAAATAAAAAAAAAATAAATGGCCGCCATTTTGAAACAAGATGGTGGATGATGCTGGCCAACGAACTCGGTCGAGAAATATGTGTGTACTATATGTATATATGTGTGTGTGTGCATGTTAACATTTAAACGGAGGATGGTTTTGGGATCTTGGGGTGATGATCGGTGAAAATATATCAGTGCCTTCCTCCGGACGGACGGCTGCAACTGGTAATTGCACTTTACAAGCAATTTACTGCTTGTAATGAAAGCTACCTAAAACACCTAGAACCACATACGAAAGTAAAATATTTAAACCCTAACTTCTCTTTCTAAACTGAATTTAAAATCAGAAGACCAGAACTTCGACTATAATGATGACTTTTCAGCAGTTCGAAATGGTTCGAAATGGTTCGTGTTTTGACAGAAAGTTTTTATCATGGTAAAAATGCTGTGACATCATGAGAATTGCTTTAACTACTTAGTGATTTGAAAAATGATAAAAAAATAAATATTCTTTCATCTAAATTACGAAATAAGGCTTAGTTCGTTTTATACATATATGTTTCCCACATTCAACAGTTATAGGTCTCATCCCATTCTTAAAAAAAGCATGTAATTTGTACGACGGAATGCTTTAAATTGTATTTATTAATGATGAAGTTATGAATGCATATATAGATTCACCTTGAAAGGTTACATTCCCCTTTTCTGTTTAAGTAGATGAATTGCTATAGTTTTAGGATATTATGTGCAGTTGAATTCTATGAGCGATGTCTGTTACATTTTTTAGACAGATAATTTGTAATATTCCACTGCATATTGACCCATTGCATAAATGACCCACTACATATTTTGTCCTCTTCACAATACTGAGATAAAATCCAGGCAAAAAAATCGATTTAATTTTTGCACTTGTTGCTTACAGCATCATCTATTTCTGCTATTTGAAAGAAAACTGAAAACGCCAGCGAAATACTCTTGAGATCATACAGAAAACCCCTTCAAAAATTCATTTAATAGCTGTCATCATTTGCGAGTGACTGAATTTTAAAGATTAGTCAGTTCATTTTGAATACTAGTCAGTTCTTTTTGAAACAACCAGTTTAAGTAATAGTTTTCTTCAATTACAATGTGAGATAAATATTTACTCGGGATTTTCATGCAATTAGTTAGAAAGAGTAAAAAGTCTATTTCGTATGCTTTTCAATTCAGCAATAAATATCGTCTTATATCTTCATATTTATTCTATAAAGCTTATTACAAATTCATAATACATAAACAGGCATTGAGTATTGTTGATATGTTTGTTTTATCACTATAGACAAAGGTAAATCATAAGGAAATCGGCTAGAATAGAAATAAGTTATTTGCAAAAGACACTTCTAATTAAATATTACTTCTAATTCTCAAGACTTATTTAAGTTGTTATAATTCTTTTAACTATTGTCGTGGATTCTAAGACGACACAAATAATATTTTTTTAGACAATAAAACTATTTTCGCTTGAATATTCAAATGATTTGAATATCAGGTGAAAGATCAAGAAAGATCTAGTGAAAATTATTTCCGATTTAAACGATGCGTTTAAAATGTCTTTATACCACGGTACTTTTTATACCACAGTTCACAAAATATCAGGATTACTACTTGAAAAACAAAAACAAGCAAAAAACAAACAAACAAAAAAACAAAACAAAAAACAAATGTATGTTTATATACGTATGTAGATAGATAAATATAGTATGCATAAATCAATATTTTGCACTTTTTAAAAAGCCGTTCAAATTAACGTGTTTTTAGAGTTTATGGTGTCTGTGTCAAAACAGGCGTTTACGAGCGTGGATCGTAGGGGATCCTTTTAGTGCAATAGATCCCTTTAGTGCAATATGCACACACACACACACACACACACACACACACACACACACACACACACACATATATATATATATATATATATATGTATGTATGTATTCAAGTAGTACTTTATCTCATAAGCTAAAACATTTAACAATTTTCAAACGTACAAATGTGTATA
Organism: Maratus speculifer; assembly: GCA_964019185.1. Lineage (NCBI taxonomy): Eukaryota > Metazoa > Arthropoda > Arachnida > Araneae > Salticidae > Maratus > Maratus speculifer. The sequence continues at coordinate 172,147,315 of OZ025294.1, forward strand.
ATACCGTGACACAAAAAGTCAGCTTCGTGACCGTGACGAGGATTCATGTATCCCCTTCTTCAGCGCGAAAAGAATGAATAAAACATTAAAATGGGTTGAAAGACCATGTGTTTATTTTTAAATCTATGTAAGCCTTTTAAATGTCTAAGGCAAATTGCAAAATCAGGCTAATTGCAAAGAGGCCGACTAATTGGAGAATTATCTATGTTTTTCATATTACTTCGCTTTACTACAAAAATCCTAAAATGATTTGGGCTATTTGGAAAAATATCGTTTTTTCGTCAACCAGTCTGACATTTCTTAGCCTAAAGAGCATTTAAAGAGTCTGTAAAGCGTTCGGCTAATCTAAAATTATCCATTTTTCAACATTTTCGAACTTGAGTTGAAAAGTTCTTCATATGTTGCGAAATATATATGATCTCTTCATACGTCTGCTATCTAGAAATGTGTTCTAAAAATAATTTTGTTGAATGTGTTGAAATAGTGTTGTAAACAGTGTTGATTAATGTTTTTTTTTAGATTAGTGTTCTGCTGAACATCAGTTTGTCATCAAATTAAGAACCCTTTGTAAACATCACAATTTAAAACGCTATAAAACAACCCATATAAAACTCTTTCTACATGGTACCTTTAAAATTATACAGTTTTTAAATGGAAATAAGAGACAGTTTCCTTTAAATTAAAAAATGCACAAGATTACTGAGTGAATTGACGAATTTTGCCAATAAATATTAAAAACTGCATTTCTGTAAAAAATATTAATCTTCAACAGAACTTTTTGTACAATCTTTTTCCTAATACAACGCATTCACAGAACAAACAAAAATTATTTTAATTAGAAATGTCAATTATTATGCTCAGTTAGTGTTGTAAAAGTTTTTTAAGAATTTGTTATCTGATGTATCAATGAATCGTTAAAATCTACGTCCAGCTGTTCAGTTATTCGACTGTTTTTAAGCATAATGATTATTGATTCTAATATTGAACGAGCATGATCACATTATTCCCAAATTTATTGTCATAATAAAGCTGAATTACTATTATATAACGGTTTTCCATGCCCAAGTAATTGTTTGAGAAAACGCATAAGCTATTTCAAAAACAGAATAATGCATTTGATTTTGTAATATATAGTATCTAAAATAATGTTCATAATCCAATAAGCGGTATTCAAAAGTTAATGTTAGTTTTTTTTGCATTAAAATATCTAAATTTTCATGCTTTTCTGCAAGAAAGAAAACCTATTGAATGTCTGTGAGAACGACATGAGATAATAGAGATATCGCCAAGTGAGCGTCTCTTTTGGCAACAAACTTGGCGACATTTGGCCCTCCCCCCCACCCTCCGTTTACTGCACTCTAAAACATTTGTGGTAACGTTACTCCTAAAATTTGTGGCAGCTACGATTTACACTTCATTGAGTAATTTTTCACTTACATAATGGTGTAATAAAAACATGCATTACTGGTGTAACATTGGAATGTTACACCGATTATATCGGTTAAAATACTCCACCAAACTGGAGGCAGCAAGGCTGCCACCAGTTTTATGGAGTAACGTTACACAAACGTTTTACAGTGTGTAACCCCACTTATCGATATGGAGATGCATTTTGAAATTTCTGGCATTAGAAATTTGTGAAAAGTTATGTTCTATGCTCTCGCTCCTATATACAGGATGTCCTTTTTCAACGGTGGCCAATGGCTAATTTCTAAACCGTTAGTCATAGACATATAGTTCCAATTGCAAAAATGCTTTAAAAAAGGTAAAGAATTGTTTTTCAAGCAATTTAACTCAAAATAAAATTTTATTAAAAAATTACGAAAATTAACTTTTTATACGGTCCCCAGGTCCTATAAGTGATATTTAGTAAATTTTTCCCACTACTCTAACAAGTGAGAGAAAAAAGGTCCCATTCACATAACATTAAAATTGACAGAGTTATAAAGCTTTAAATTTCATGACTTAAACCACTTTTCTGTAGCTAAATACGGATGAATTGGACTGAGCTTTAAGGGAACGTTCACTAAGTGCTTAAAGTATTATAAAGGGCGTCTATTTTCAACGCTGTCTAATAGCTAATTCCTAAACCATTTGCCACAGACATATAGTTCCAATTTCTAAAAGGTTTTAAATGAGATAAAGAAATATTTTAAAAGCAATTTAACTGAAGGTGCTACCACCGTATAAGTTTTACGGTAATGTTAATTTTTATTATTTAACTTCTAGATTGGTTAAAATAGTTGAAGACGTGAATTTTAAAATTCTCTTTATCGTGAAAATCAAATTTTGGGAAATCGCAATTTTATTTTAAAAGGTGTGGTATTTTGATAAGCCTTTATTTTGCTTAAAACGTTTGTACTTATTTTTTCCTTGCTCAAAATTTCTATTCAAATTTTAACTCACTTTTAAATATCCGATCGAGGTTCAATTTGCACACTTATTCATGTCCAATGACAATATAATATTAATACAATTTTAAGTGTGTACCATTTATGTATTTTATAGGATTACATCAAATTGTGTTAGGTTAAGTAATCTAATAGGATAGTAAATATATGTCATTTTTGTAACGATTTGTGATTGTTGCTTTTCATAAATTAAATTAACAAACTTTCTGTTATCTTTTTACTTATAATTTTAGTAAAAATTTTGCTTTAATATGTAATCATCAACATAAATTGAAAAATAATATTGTAAATATTATTTTACTCTCAATGTTTAATGTGAAATTTTATATCTTGCGTTTATTTTTATTTCCAGTAAATTTGTGACTGACCCCTAATTTGCAGCAAAAAAAATGCTTCAACTTTAAACAGCTATTACTCGGTCAGTTTTAATCGCAGAGGAATGGGACTTTTTTTGTATTATTTGTTACAGCATTGGGAAAAATTTACTAAATATCACTTATAGGACCGGGGGACCGTATAAAAAGTTAATTTTCGTAATTTTTTAATAAAATTTTATTTTGAGCTAAATCGCTTGAAAAACAATTCTTTACCTTTTTTAAAGCATTTTTGCAATTGGAACTATATGTCTTTGACTAACGGTTTAAAAATTAGCCATTGGCCACCGTTGAGAGGGGACACCCTGTATATGGGAGCGGAGCAGAACAGCAGTTATTCAGTAACTGAGTTAGTTATAACGCTTTTCTGAACGCAATATGTTTGTCTTAGAGACTTATTTACGTTGTTCAGCATTTGTTATTGTGTTGAGACATTATGTAAAGAGTCTCAGTGAGATATAGCTGTACTCGGAAGTGCACTTCAATTATTTTGTGGAGAGCTGCATTTTATCTTTAAATTAATATATATTCTACATGGTGTGTTAAAATTCAGTTCAGCAACAAAACATGCAATAGCGTGAAAACTCGCCATCAACATTTTTTATCGATAGAAATCAACATTTTTTATCGATAGAAATATTGGAATAATAGAAATATGGACAAAAATATTGGAATTATTTTGTACAAACCTGATTATTATTTTATTATAGAGAAAATGCTATGGTAAATTTAAATAACATATTAAAATTATAGTGCAGTCTGACTGTATTTATGAGAATTAAAACACGAGACAGAGAAATCGAAGTAAAAACACTTTTCAACTGTGTTGGAATATGTTAAAAAATGGGTAATTTCCCATAACTCTTTACAGGCTATTTTACAATAAGCCTAAAGCATATCAAACTGATTGAGAAGGAAATATCATTTTCCAATTACCCGGGCTCTTTGTAAAAAGTCGGATTTTTCAATTACACTACGACATCTCTATGTAAAATATTATTGCAGGTTTATTTGTTTTAAATTAATTCTAAGTAACCTCAGGTTTTTTTTTTTTTTTTTTTTTTTTTTTTTTTTTTTTTTACGGTTTTGTAAGTCGTTTTTTTGACGAACATAAAAGTTAAATCTAACTCTTTAATTAAAATTTATTGTAACGATACTTCTGATTTTGGAAAACGATGGGTCTGTCTTAAGTGGTCGTTTCAGTCCTAACCCATAGAAACTTAAAATTGTGCTATAACTGCACAGATGACACATATAGATGAGTACACTGTAAAACATTCGTGTAGCGTAACTCCAAAAAATTTGTGACAGCCTGGTTCCCTCAAATTTTATGGAGTACATTAACCGATATAACCGGTGTAACATTGTAATGATACGCCAGTAATATATGTTTACACCATTATATACCAGAAAAATTATTACTTCATAAAACTGGAGGCAGAAGCTGCTACAAATTTTATGAGTAATGTTACATAAATTTTTTAGAGTGTAGCTGAAAATTTTCAAGCATGGCTATAAATCTGACCAAAAATAAATACACATAAACATATAATTAACCATATATAACATTATTAATATATATTAATATAAAATATGACAAATTATCATCTACTTTAAACATATAAATAAAAATATAAATCATAAATTAATTTTTAAAATACGATAAAAAAAAATTACAAAAATCCATGTACACACATGAAGCATACACACACACACACACACATACATATATATATACACATATATATAATGATGTATACATTTGTACGTGTCTATATATATATATATATATATAAATACGTATATTGAATAAAATAAATTGTTGCTGTTAATACGTAACTGCTATTTACGTTACGTCTTTGTCCATAAATTATATTTGATATTTTCACCAAAACTGAAGAGCAGCATAATTTTTCTCAAAATTCAATCGACAGTAACCTTAAATTTTATAAAAAAAATTTTAATGCAGATACAGATGAAATAAATACTGTAAGATTTTTCTTGCATTAAAATTGAGTAAATAAATATCTTATCTTTTATAAAATATTAAAATATAAATATCCTGATTATATTTTTTCAAACATTTTGCAAAAAAAAAAAAAAAAAAAAAAAAAAAAAAAAAAAGCATTCTTTGACAATAATTTTTACATAAATTCATTACTCATTATAAGTTTTTCACTGTGTTTTTATTTATAAAACACAAAATAAAGTATAACTGATTTTAATTCATTCTACAAATCATCATGTATTAGAGGATTATATTTAGATGAGAATCTAACTAATATTTCGGATAAAATGTCTATCTTGAAATAAGATCGTAATTATTGCTAGGCATTGCATAATATCTGTATTTATGTTTCATAGAATTTGAAACATGGATTTTGAAATATTTTAGGCGATAAATATTTAGATTTTGGAATATGATTGCTATAATATGTTGTTTGTTAACGCACAGTTAATTCATCTTATAAAGATATGGATGTATCGAACAGTCCAAAACATGTAAAATGTACATTTTTTAAAATTTTATTTTATATTTTATAATGATTAAGACTAAATCATATTTTTCAGGAACATTAAAATACATCCGAACCTCTCGGAAATCCCGAAAAAAGTTTGTTATATGGAAAATTCGTTAAATAGAGATACACTTTAAAAAATATTTTAAACAGCATAAAACATATGTTAAATTCATATACAAGAATATTATTAGAAAAAAGTATTTAATCTTTTTTTTCTTGTATAAATTTCATCGATTTGTTTTAGTTATTTTATCCATCATAAATAAATTTACAAGAAAAACAGGAATAAATTAAAACATTCTATGGGAATATACTTTATTTTCAGTTCTATGAAAATAATTTAAAATTAATGAATCATTGTCGTATTTATTATAACAAGTAATTATAAGATACTTTGCCACATACTAAAAAAGTCTGATTTTTTGTTTGAAAGAGTGTTTTCTCTCATAATGCGTCTCACATCTCTTGCAATGTACCTAAAACGTCTTCAGGCTTATTTTCTTCTAAGTATAATCCACATCGAATTTGTTTCGAAGGATTTTATCATTTCATCATGCGAAAGTTTTTTCATTTCTGCACCACAACTATTTCCATCGTCATTTTCTTGCTGGACTGTTTTTATTTTTTACACAGTCCAAAATATCCAATTCCGTTAACGTTTCTGAGATCTCAACTACGGAATCAAGTGAAAGAAAATAATCAATCAGCATATAATCGTTAATTTCATCTTTTTATCTCAGCTATTTCCACATTTTTTTAAGTTCTTCTAACGAAATATCATCTTCGTTTTCGGTACTTGTCAATTTTGATTGCTGGCAAATAATCCAGATTTGGCAAAACTATTGCATATAGTGACATCATAGTTCCTTGCTTTGGATTTCTGACATGTTTTCCGGTAAGTCGATCTTTGGCATAAATTTATTGTTCTCAAGTGCAATGATAACTTTTCGCGTTATTCTGTTGCGATAATGTAATTTGAAGCTTTTAATCACTTCTTTATCCATTCGCTGCAGTTTTGATGTAATGTTAGGTAGAAAGTTAAAAAAAAATGTGGCATTTTCAGTTTTTGATTGATGTCCTTCGGATGGGAGAAACAGTAGTCAAAATTGAGAGCAATTTGTCGATCATACATTTGTTCAACTTTTTCATTCATTTTCACTAATTTCTGACATCATCCAAGGTTTTTTGTTAAAGTCATAGTCATGCTCCAAAGATTTTACGCCTTTTAAACATCTTGAGTTCTTGCTTCTTCCGATAATTAATGGTTTCAATGTATGATCTCCAGTGATATTCGCACCTAAAACGACAGTTATTTTTGCTTTTCTTTTTTCCACTAAAGCATTTTTCCTTTTAAAGTGTTAATGGCTTTTGGCAAACATTGGAAAAATAAAGCAATTTCATCCGCATTAAAGATGTTTTCTGGCTTATAATCTTTATAAATTTTACTCATTATCCAATTTTCACTATCATTATCATCAGCGTCTTTATTTTCACCAGATATTTCTTTTGCCGCAATTCTGTGTATTATCTTAAGTTTCTTTAAGCCACCCCCTGCTTCCTCGAAATCCGTCGTATCCCAGTGCTTTCGCAAATTTAAGAGCTTTCTGAATTATGAAAGGCCCAGTGATTGAAACACTTTTATCTCGCATTGCATGTATCCATTTCAAAACAGTCTCATAGTCATCTTTATAGACAGAAAGTTTTTACCGTGTTTCAGCAAGAATTTGATGAATTTCTTAATTTTGTAGCTTATTACGATTTTTTATAATGGTTGATAATCTATTTGGAGGAATGCCAAATTTGAAAACAATATCCTTTTTTTCTCCCTCTTTTATCCACCTGATCATGAATATATTTTTTTCTTTGATACTCAAACACTTTCGCTTCAACATTTTTGAACTATAAGAACAAGAATAACTAAGATGACTTAACAAAATCTAGAATACAGGAGACTCTAATTCAAGGACAGCTCCATTAAAGGTGAAAAGACTATACTGAAAGTCTGGACTTTCTGGATAAATGCACAATGATTTTAGAACACTCGGTGGTGAGGCACCAGATAAAACTAGTTCTAGGTACTGATGATCAAAAATGAGCTAAAATAAATAATAAGTTGGAAATATTCGGAAATATTCTGAGAAATAAGGAGGAAAATAAATTAGATCACACGATAAAGTTCGTTAAATAGAGAATGCACTTAGCTATTTGGGGGTCATTTTACAAAGAAATTCCCGAAATGTACATGGTTCCAAGAAAAATTTCGTAAAATAGAGAAATTCGCAAAATAGAGGTTCGTTAAATCATACATGCCAACCTCCGGCTTTTTAAAAATCAAACATATATATTTCCACCACAAATTTATTTAATTAATGAAAACAGATAAATTTCAAACAACTATCTCATTTAAAGGAAACACTTCTAATTAAACAAATTTTCTGATTCAAAGTATGTTCTATTAATTTAAAAAAAGCCGGAGGATAGCGACTCTGGTTAAATAGAAATTCGACTGCAATGCGTATTGAACCATTTTTAAAAAATACAAGAAAACAAATGTGTTTTATGCAGATATATTATAAATAGTTGTACCTTTTAATAAACTTCTTTTAAAGCAAGGTTACATGCGGCAACTGGACCATGATTTTACAATGTGACCCTAGAAATCCTGGAAATTCAACTTTCAAAATCTAATATTCGTTTGATTTTATGTCTGAATATTTTTAAATGTGTCCAGTTAGGATTTATGTATCATACAGTGATTAAAAGTACATTTTAACATCTCTCTCTCTCTCTCTCTCTATATATATATATATATATATATGCTTATATATAACCATTATATAACACTACAATTAAGCATGAACAATAAATATAGAATAACCCAATATAACAAACTAAAACATGACAAGAAAATGAAATAGAATTAGCAATAATGGAGCAGTAATAAATAAAATTCGAGATTGTGGTACGTGGCTCTTTATCAAGGGCAATGCCACATATCTACAACAATTACGAATTATTTCTGAATTGTAAAAATCATTCTGAAACTCCAATTCTTATTATGGTTATTTTATACATTATTTAATACACACCCACCCCAATATATATATATATATATATTCCAGTTTTCTTTCTTTATGGGTCCAGTTGACCCATTTTTATGAGGGAATTGGACGAGATAGGTCTATTTTCCACACTCGATGGATCTTTTGAGTATGAGGTATCAGGTCCTGTTTCAAAAAATGTAAATAATTTTGATATAATTAAAGCAGGTGCATCATATGAATTTTATATTGACTATAGAGCGTTGTAAGGGTAGCCTTTGTTGTCAAATTGTCTAAAAAAGCACCAATTATGAAAATATTAGATTCCCTTATGAAAAAAAGAAGACGAATTATGTAAGTATTTATGTAGTTCATTACTGGCAATAGGTATAAATGTTACTTCGTCATTTTAGGAGAATAAAAAAATTTAAAAACAAACGGGTTTTATTATTATTATTAGAGCTTTGAGGAGTAGGTGCTGCAGCAAAGATCCGGTATGACCTTAAATGATCACATATTACAAATGAAGAGAGAGCAACAACAGCAGAAGACAAAAAGAACTTCACCCGCCAAAAGTACCAAACACGCAAAGATAACAAACGGGTATCTGAGTACTGAAGTAACTAATTCAGTTTTTTATTTACTGGAAAGAAAATTACATAAGTGCAATAAATCTGTGGCAAATGAAACCATGTTTTGATATCAAATGGAGCTATTATTTTTTTTTTTAAGAATTTTCCAATAACGCAACTTTGTGTTTTGTATGCTTCTTCATCTGTATAATAAAATTTCGAGGTTTCACTATCGCACTTGAAAATGTGATTAGGTACCTGCCAGTATTTTTTTTAATCTTATTATGTAACTTTAGTAAGGTATTGAATAATTTTCTTTATTGTAAGTAAAAAAGAAATCAATTTCCCATAGTACGAGAATCTCGAAAAGTTATTTTTATTAGTTGTGCTAATTGGATACCACTTGTTCCAGTTACCAAAGTTTTTGAGAAATTTATGGGGTAACTGGAACACCAGTCTTATATTTGAACCGGTAAATAAATACGTATAGATACCTAATACTGTCACTGTATTTACATGCTTAATTTTGATGAAAAAATTGTTTAATAAAAGTATATAACATATTTTAATAACATGCAGAAGAAATTCAATCAAATTGACATTCTTTATTTTTAAAGAAAAACCTCCATTCTTGATACCATAACACAGTATAGACAAAATTAAGATTGATTTATCATGCGTTGTTTTAAACAGTTTAGATGGAAGGACAAAGCTTCCAAAAGTGAAAACTTAAAACGGCTTTATATTAAAAAGCGCATGGCCCAATTACTTCATCCAGTTACCCCAGCTTACCTTAATTAGTACAAAATCACATATGTGTAAAAATTGTGTCTAATAATATTCTTCTTAAATTTCTTTCAGACGTACAGTTATGTGACTGAAACAAAGTTAGTGTTAAATTTATTTGTAACAAGAAGTAATAACAAATAAATTGCATGGAATAAAAATAGAGAATGCTGAAGATCTTCCTCTTGGCTCCTCTTTAAGTAGTGAATGTAATAACATGTCCTTCAGACATGAGCAAATCTGAAACACAGTTTTAAATTTCGAATGAAATAATCGAAAAGAACTTTCTAATTATCACTCCAGAAGATATATCTTCCCCGGCATAATTCAAATAAAATGCAATAAGTTTACAAACTTTTCCGAGGTAAACTTATTTCAGACATTTATTTCTTTCAGTAAAATGCCACAATCTCACAGAAGTTGACACAGAAGAATGACACAGAAGTTTTTTTTTTTTTTTATGTTAAATTAACCCAATTTTTATACACAAAGAAAAGAAAAGTAAAAATTACACATATGATTGAAATTATTCAAGTATTTTATTTAAAGTTTGGAATTCAGTTTGAGCTGAGAAAAAAAAAATATGTATATATATATATATATATATATATATAATAAAATGAAAGGCCAATAAAATTATTAGTTATTGAAGATGACAATATTTTTCCTACAGTTCCAAAAACATTTTTTATGTGACTCTTGCTGTGTGAAAATTAATGACAACAATTTTAATTTTTAAGGGCTCGTGTGCATGTGAGCGAGGGTGAGAATATAAATCAATATCTTTAATAAAAACAATATTTTCACGCCGAAAAACAGAAATATTTACTAAAACTTCTCTTTTTCATAAATCAACCAGTTTTTGAGTATTTTTGAAATATATTGCGAAAATTGGTCCACGAGTATCTACGAAAAAATAATGGAAATAGGCAATAGTCTATTCACATTTTTCTCTTTCTACCCGTCTTGCAATATTTTGTATCCCTATTTAGAAATATAATACATTTGTATGATACTTCTAGCTTATATTTGGTACGCGCGGTAATATCTCGCGTTCTGTTAGTGTTTATAATTACAAAATCATTATTACCTTATTTAAACATAAAATAAGTTAAGTTAATATAATACTTATTGGTGTGTATCACATTTAAATATAAATCCTTCTCTGTCTTCTTCTTCCTGTTCTCTACTTTTCATTTTTATCTTTCTCTTTCTTGTATAAGCATATATCTTTCACGCACATTCTTAAAAAAAAAAAAAAAAAAAAAAAAAAAAAAAACACTAAACGCATCAAATTACGTATTACATTTTATGTTTATATATCAATTCTCATATTATGAACGATTTCTTCCTCAAGTAACACTTTTACCTTTTCCTTTTTAAAAGTAATTCAGTTTTTGACAGACTTGCATTTTTTTTAAAGAACTTGTTGACTGAAGAAAATAAATATGCAATGTGTTTAAAAATGATTTTTGTCATTTTGATAAACTAAATCACGATGCTAATGAAAACATGCTTGAACTCTCGAAGACTGAAAGAAAAACTGATACTTACTGATACTTAGTAGAAATAACTCATGTGTAAAAGCAAAATGCTTATTGCATGAGAAAAAAAGTAGTTTGGTGCACATGCTATGAACGATTTTCAACCTAGTCATGAATTACCATACATAATAAATTTTCCTATGTACTGTCTGGGAAGTTAAGGATATTAAAGTGCGATATCCTTATTTTTATCGTATTTTTAAGTTTATAGATTCTAGCAAAACGATATACAGAAATCCGGGGTCGGGAATATATTCAGTTTGAAAAATAAATTTTAGAAATTGTTTTTCGAAATAACTGGACAGTGCATTGGCGACCTTTGTTTTGTTATTATTGTAACTACCTCTAATTTTTCTACAAAAAAAAAAAAAAAAAAAAAAAAAAAAAAAAAAAAAATCTACCTTAAATTTTCAACCTACGACAAAAATTATTGTTTATTTTTTATTGGTATATTGTGTTGGAAAAATATTCACAATCATAGGCCTGTTATATTCTTTAAAAAAAAAAAAAAAAAAAAAAAAAAAAAAAAAAAAAAAAAAAAAAAGCTATTTATTTTTTCAGAATTGGTTTCAGAGACAATTTTGCAGCATTAAGACAACTTTCATTTTATTTATCAGTTCCTAACTTTTTCTATTATTTTCACTAAGTAAACAACCGGCATTATAGATGTTTTCTAACAGATTGCGAATACTTGAAACTCCATTCATATTAAAATATAGAAAAAACAAAAAATATATCTGTAGAATATTTTAAATTTTATCCGAGTGAACACATGTATCTATTTCTGTTACAAAAACCATTTTTTTGGAAGGATAAAGAAATATAGCTGTTGATTTTAGCTGTTTTGAGCCACAAAAATAATGCAATAATTGAATTATTTTTAAATTCCTTTCTTCAGATTTTTTTCTTCTATTCCATGTAAAATCTTCTGAGCACGCGCGCGACGCACGCTGCACAGATGAACAAACCTTAAGAAAACATAAAAATAATAATAACCTAATTTCCTACTTTTTTTCGGATGAGGCCATGGATGGATTTTGAAGATCGATTGTGAATCATTGATTAAAAACAAAATCATCAAAAGAGGAAATTTAACAAATGCATGTGCAATTTGTTGCTAGCATTCAACCGTAAAATGCAATCGTTAAATCTTATATTTACCAACTGCTCTCATTGGCTGCCTGCTCTGTTAGCGCGGGTTGGTGGCTATCTGCAAATAGCCTCTAGCCTGGCTGCTTCGTTGTCGTGAATTGGTGGAAAGCTGCAAATAGCCTCTTACAAAGTAACAATTAATTTAAAAAAATCTAAACTGAAATTTAAAAATCTGGCTGTGAAGTCCACTTTCCATAGTTAATATCCACACATCACAAAAATTTCAGAGACCTGGGTATTATAATTTCAGCGTTATCCACTATGAGGCAGGCAGGCAGACAGACATCTCATATTTTATATACATAGATAGTCAATCAGTTTAACTTTAACCTGTTAGGGTAACTGTGAACCAAGAGAGAAAAATGATTAAATCTGCAACATCATTTTAGTTGAAAGCAAAGTTTTGGTCTCAAAACACAGATAGCAGCACTAATCTGTGTTTGGCAGCTCATTGGAAATAATTTGTCAAGATTCCACTATGACAGAATGGATCAAATTTTCGTAAAAGTGGTGCAAAGTTTACCCGTTTATTTGTAATAGTTGTTTGAAAAATCGAGGTTGCTTTTCTGTATTTTAATATCGTACTGTACTGTGCCAATATCGGACTGTATTAGCAAAAAACAGTTGCTTGTCGCATGCAATCGGTATGATATCTCACCACCATAGACGTTGCTAATACTGTATTCTGTAGTTTTATGTATAACTGTTGGTATGCGGGCGGTACAGTATTGTGAAGTGTGTCGTGCGGTACACATATGTGGTACTCTCATCCGATATCGGCACAATATTTTCGTAAATGGCAATCGGCTGTTCGCTGATTATTTAGCTAAAGCTCTGTATTTGATGGGTACTTATAGGTACATACACATGACTTTTCTGGTGTGCATCTTCATAATTTTCTTTTAAATCTTGATTTCATCATTAGTACTTCTAAACATATCAAAATGGAAACTTTATAAAAATGAATGATTATAACATTTTAGAAGTTGTATGAAATTAACATTTTAAAAGGAAAAACTTTCCTAAAAGGTATCACAGGTATAAAAGTATATTTCAAAAGAAAAAGAAGAAAGAAAGAGGAAAAAATTATTTGATCGCTCTGCAGGTACTCTGTGCCTTTGAGCGATCATATAATAATGTATGTATCAGTAACTGTTTTCAAATCTGAAAAATTGCGACACTGCTAGATCAATATTTGATTTAAAGCTATATTATATGATTTAGAATGCATTATATTGTTTTGTTTTGTATAGGAATAATTGTTCGTGAAACAATAATTGAAGATTCAAATACTTATAATAAAAGAAATTAATAATAATTTTATTATAATTTATTAATTTGTACTCAAATATTTATTTATTTTATTATTCATAGACTTGTGGTTTTGATTATATAGTTCAGATTATGAGTAACTAATAGCCTCTATAATAATATGCGGTTTTTAAAATAATATGGATGCAATTTTTTTCACTCTTTTTCTTGTTAAAATTTAGAATTTTGTACTGTTTTTTTTTTCAATGAAAACAGATATTATATCTAAATGTAATAAATTAATTTTACATCTTTAAAAATATATCAAATTCTCATTTAATAATCACCATTTCCATTCCTAGTTTTGTAATAAATTTGTTCATGTTTTCAGTTATTTTCATTTAAAGTTTCGTTATAATAAAATATTTTTTTTTATATTAATTGCATTCCATGCTAGTTGGTAGATAGTCTCATTTTTATTTAATTAAATGTTTATGATAACTAATTAAACATTTATTTAATTTTTCTTAAAATAAACACTTCTATATTTGTCGATACATTCATCGAAAAGAAAACCTGGAAATAACTGGCTGTCTTAGAATTGTTAGTTGTTTGCATAGATAACTAGCTTTTTTAGAATATTTATTGCAAACATTTAAAAAATATGTTTAAAAAAATTGCACATTAGTTTGAAATATGTAAAACTTTTTTGGTTAAAATTCTACTGTTTAACTTTGCGTCAATTGAAATTTAATATGAAGCATAATTTCCTCTTTCCTGACATAGTTTTCGACTTTAATTAATGATCGTTGGAGAATTCATTATTGATTTAGTAATTAGAATATCAGTTGCTCCATATTAAACATAGCTTCTCATTTGAAGATTGTTTGTTATTCTTTTTACTTTTTCTGTAATATTTGTTTATTGGCAATTAAAGAAATTTGTTTTTATGGTACTTAAACAAATGTACTTTTTGCAATGTTATAAGGTCCGGTAGGTTAATATCGTTATAATTTTGCAATGTCATACTGTTTTTAGACTCGATCTACGTCTCAGAAAATAAGGGAATACTCGAAAATACTTCTTTATCTTCATCTATCTTTCTTCCAGCCCCTTAAAGACTTGTCATTAATTTATAGTTTCATCAGCTAAGGTGTGATAAAATGCTAAAATTGCGTTATATTACTTAAATCTGCAGCTTTACAGAAGAATGTACTAAAATTTTATCTGTAACTCAGGTTGCAGTTACATAAAAATAATCTAGGCATCCCAGTTTCCTAAAAAGTTCTTTGCAACCTTCCAATTTGTTTTTTGTTTTTTTTTTTTTGTTTTTTTTTTGCTAAAAAGTGTATCTGTAACACGAATTTTTATTGTTTCAGTTACATAAATGTTCTTGGAATCCCAATTTCGTAAAAAAAAAAAAAAAAAAAAAAAAAAAAAAAAAAAAAAAACTTTTAGCAATTTTAGAGCTTTTTTATAATGTATAACATTGCTCCACAATGAAACTTTAATACATTATAAATTCCTACAATATCGATCATCTACGAAATGTTTAAAATACAAATAATATCTTTTATCTAAATAAACACTATTAACAATAATTCTTCTCTTGTCTCTTTCTTACAAATCTCAATTTCTTTTAAGACTGAAGGTCGGCTAGTTTCCATAATCGTTCTTTTAAGTAAACTATCCGATATACAGTATAATAATATTCCACATAAATGGAAGTAATTTTTTTTTAGGTAGCTTGAGTCAATTTATGCACTGTAAAAAAAAAGGTCGATCTACTAAAAAAAAAATTAGTAATCCTTGTAATTACTAAAAAATTTTTAGTAATCTTACACGGTTACAAGGAATCTGTAAGAATTACTACAAAAAGCTAGCAACGAATAGAATTGATAGTTTTACATTTTTAATAGCTATTACTAAAGCTCACTTGGTATGACTGTGATAGCCTAGTGGTCATAGCACCGAACTCCAGGCTGAAAGTACCTGGGTTCGATGTTGGCCGCCGCCAAATATGCACCGAATGTAAATAAAGGGATAATGAAAATCCTGTCGTAGCAGTTACCATGGGTAATGATCTCTGAACTTTCTCTCCCCTTTAGAAACATGTCAAAATAGAGTAGGTAGCAATGTTTGGTGCTGCCATCTATTGCGGCTTTACCGAAAACCTTCCATTTCAGAAGTCTGTCTTGTTACCCACTAGATGCAGCTTGAAGGAGGCTCCTCCCCTTCGGGCACACGTAATGGTTACTAAAAATAATTTTGGAGCTATTACTAAAATTTGCCTGGTGGCTCATACTAAAAAGTTTTAAGTTAGTTATACAAAAAATTCTTTTGTTCAGTTTACAAAAGAAATGTTTGTTTTACTTGCAAAAAAAAGTTTGTAATGGTTACTAAAAAATTGTGAGGAATACAAATTACTAAGAAATTTTTAGTAACCTCTTGAATTTTTTTTTACAGTGTGCGTTCAGGCTCAAAGCTTGAAAGTATTCTGTGATTTACAGATTGATATTTTTTGGCTTTTATGCACTTATATTAACATTTTCTGACTTTTATTTACGTAATTTCTCCTAAATAAAATGTTAAAAGTGTTATGTTACCTTGAAAATTTAAAAATAAAATGTTGAAACCTATTAATGTTTTTATTTCATTTTTTTTCTTCTTTCTTTAAAAAAAAAATTTTCTAAAATTTTTTCCAAATAATGAGAGATTTTACATTTACAAAAGTAAAAATGTATCACGTTTAGTTCATAGTATCTAGTTTACTTCATACACTTTGAATACTATCAGCATTTTTTTTGTTTTTTATCTTAGTTTAATAATACAATCTTAAAACGAAAGAGTGTATTTCCATTCTCAGGAAAGAGCTGCAATTTTTTCCATCGTGAATGAGTTGTTTTTCAAATGATTGAATCTTCTTGATTTAAATTGGTTATTTAAATAGCTCAACTTCATTTAAATTGCTAAAAAATAGCTCGTTCCCTCGAGTTATTTCAACTCTTTTCAAGAAGCTGCTTTTCAAAACGTGAGATGAATGGATTTCGGCTCAAATTGATCTATTTTGTGGAGAGTACACTAAAATGTAAACAATTTAGAAAACACATAACACAGTTTAAATTACAGCCATAATTTGTTGTGTGATAATTTCTATCAATATTAGCAATGTGTTGTGGGTCTCTTTAATTAATGTTTTTGGAAGATACTTATCTACATATTTCTTTATACACCGCACAGTAAAATATCTATAATCCTCCAAAAACAGATAACACAACTGGAAAAACTTTTTCCACATTTACTATCTGAGACGGCAATGTATGTTTGCACATTTACGCTCATATTCTTCAACTACTTCGACCTCGAGTTATACGGAAAACGTCATTCGAACGCTAAAACGATATTCCCTTTTAATCCTGATTGGACGTATGCTTAGTAATGTCCAATCAAATATTACTGTGAATTTCATTTGAGGGTTCGACCGAGGTTGTCCAGGTTGAGGTAGATGGTGAATACGAGCATAAGTTTAATACTGAGAGTATGAATTTATTTTTATTGTACTGCAGCAATCATCTTAGACAAAGATGTTTGTATTGAGAAATTAGAATCATGTATGGCGGATATGAGTTTTGAAGCATTCTATGAAGATCTGAATATTAAACTTGTTTTAAACGCATTAATTAGTGCATCGTGGTAAATGGTCAGACAGTATTAAATGGTTAATTGAAGCTATTCACACAGGAACTGCACCGATACTCACTAGAATGTTTAAACTTCATAAATTAGGCTTATCTCTTAGGCTCGTTGACTCTCGTTGTGTTAAATCAATTATAATTTTTATGAAATCAATCCTTCCAGTTTCTTACTACGTTACTGAGCCTACAGCTAATTTCATAGATAATATAAAACAGTACCATCTTAATGCTAATAGCATTATGGCAAGTTTATATCTCATGCCTATATTTTCTTCAACAGATATGGATGAAGCTATGTATTTTCATTGATAAATTGCAATTTTAGTTTAATCAATGACATTAAAACTTCATTGAAAGTAGGTCTGAATATTTCAGTTTTCAGTAATATTTTCATTTTTAATAGTGCTATTTTCAGACAACTTCCTGGAGCATCAATGGATTTACCTGTTTAAAGTTTATTCGCAGAATTTGCACACAGAATTTTGAAAAAGAAATTTTTCAGTACTTTTAAACAGAGACCACTATCTTGGCTAAGATATATGGGGGCTGTGTATTGTGGACACTTACTTTATCTTATTTATAGGTTTTTCTTATGGAGGTCAATAGTTTAAGTGATAGCATTAAATTTACAATGAAAACAGAACATAATGTAAATTTGCTTTTTCTAGATGTGGATATTAACGACAGTAGCAATCATTTTACATACTCTGTTTACAAATAACCATTAAAGGAATATACAGCAATATTTTGAAAATATGCGCTTTAAATACAGAAGTGCTGCAGATCAGTTTTTTATCTGACATGATATAGAATATATTCAGATGATCACTTTAATAGCTAAATCGATTTTATTAAAAATATTGCACTGAATATTTAAATGGTCACAGACAAGATTATTTGACTATATTATAACCTCCTCCCTTCTTTCAGTCTAGGGTTTTGCTGATGGTTTACGTACACTGTAAAAAAAAATCTGTGAAGGTACTAAACATTTTCTAAGAAACTGGGATTCCAAGAACTTTTCATGTAACGATAACGGGAAAAATTCATGTAATCGATTCTGAAACTTGAATTTTTACTGTTACCGTTACAGAAAAAGTTCTTGTAATTCCAGTCTCCTAGAAAAGGTTTAGTACCTTTGCAGATTTTTTTACTGTGTATTAACTACAGAAATATGCATTATGTTCCCATTATGTATGAACAGTGAAAACAGGTTCTTCAGGCATTCAATAAAAAATTAGTAGCTATTCCCCCTCCATACCTCACATAAATTCTCATTAACAATATTGATAATATTCAGAATCATCTAAAAGCAAGTTTTTAAAAAATTCTGGTTACCTGTCAAACAGGGAAAGATTTGTATATTTTGGTGAAACAAAATGAAAATTTTCACAAAGATTAAAAGAACACAGGAGAGAAATTTCGTAATCAAAACTCAGAAAGCCTTCCTAGATTATATTTTTCAAATGAGGGGAGCAAAGTTAACTTTAATAAAGCTAGATTTATAGTTCCTTGGAAGAATACATGTGTTAATTGAATTTTAGATTCCATCTCGATTTTAAAGCTTGGGGAGTATACTTGTAGCGATCATTTATCCTGTAACATTAATAAAATCTGGCAAAATATGTTACAATCAATTGATACAATCTGTGCATTTTGTCTCCACCACCTCTTTCTTCATTGTTAAGGTTCGATCAGTAGATTCCCGTAGAAACTTGATGAGGTTTGTGTAGTCTCTAATCCAATATTCTACAGAAATCTTAAACATTTATGTCTCGTTTTAGAAATTTAGACTTATGTGTAACATTGCATTTATCTTAAAGACATTCCCAGAAGCGAATACGATACGTAGGTTTTAATTATTATTTAAATGTGTTTGTCAAAACACTCTTTTGTAATGTGTGCAACATTTAGCATTTTGTATTTAATTTGAATACATAATTTTAAGTGCAATTTTATTAAGTTTATGGTGCAATTATCCAGGTTATAACTATCAGACCAGCATTCTCCGAAGTTGAAATTTTGTATAAGAGGAGTTGTGAAGCTTATAATTTTGATTCACCTACTTCTAAGAGGGTTCTACACATGTATAATTTCATATACATGCATGTGTGCGACATCCAAACGAAGCAAGCATCAGAGCAGTAATTTCTCTACATCACATTATCATGTCAATATAGTTTTATCACATTTGAAAAAAATATTCAGACAGGCTGAATATAAAGATTGTTAAGAGATTTAGAATACGCAGTGCTTAGAATACTGGCTAATAAAATAGGAAGCATGGGCCGAATTAGGAAATCCAACGATTCAGCTACCGTTAATGGGTACAGAGGTGCATAAGATTTATTCAATTTTTCTTATTCAAAAAGCAAAATTTGGATGAGCTTCCGTTAAAATGTTCTCTGTGAAAGCATCCCTACAAAGGAAAATAACAAAATTTATAAAACATCTTGCCGATGTTTTATAAAATCCATCCTAGTGTACCATGCACTATAACTTTTAAGGGTTTTTATTATACACTGTAAAAAAAAATCTATGAAGGCACTAAATATTTTCTAGGAAACTGGGATTCCAAGAACTTTTCATGTAATGGTAACAGGAAAAATTCATGTAATCGATTCTGAAACTTGAATTTTTGCTGTTACCGTTACAGGAAAAGTTCTTGGAATCCCAGTTTCCTAGAAAAGGTTTAGTATCTTTGCAGATTTTTTTTTACAGTGTACGAGAACTTGTTGTTAAAAATGCATTACAAAAAAATAATGGTAATCAAATTATGCAGTCATTAGTAATATCTTGAATAGTAAATAACTGTTTAAACAGAAGGTACTCAAACATATTTTATAAAAATTAAAACAATAAAATTATTATTAATATTTGTTAATTACGTACTCTTTTGTAATACCTGGGTGAAAAAAATATTTATTGAATATCAAAATCAGATAAGCAAGCTATGTTACATGATTTGGTTTAATTTATGGCATTTAAATATTTAGATAAGCCTGAATCAGTTGTAGCAAGATTAATATATCAGTTCAAGCGGACGATTAAGAGTAATGAACATTCGTATCAGATCTAACATAACGAACATTGATGAAAATATCAAGTAAGGTAACAGTAATCTAACTAATGGAGGCGCATAAGCATAATTAAAGTACCTTTCAAATATTGTTTGATATAAATCTACTATGGAATAAACATGAGCAAATTGTATTAAGTCACATTATTGACAGCTCCTTTAATCTTCAAACATGTATGTTAAATTAAAAATTTAATGTGAAATTCGTTACCTAAGCTTAATGAAATGAAATTGCTTATTTTACTTTTTAGAAATATTATTTTATTCCAAAATATATCTGAGATATCATTTTCAACAGTTGTATTTTTTCGTAATTGTGCAGACTTTATTTGTGCTTTGCCAAAGAATACCAGAGTACAATCTTATTACACCTGGTTTACGCTAATACTGGCAGAACTCGTGGCTTTGCTCGCTTAATAGTTGATGTATGTAAAGGGTTATGCATATCTCCAATTTTTATTAGAAGGAATTGTACTTTTAAAAATAATTTGAAAATTACAAATTAAGCCACAGTTTGACTATGCTTCATTATTACAATGCATTAGGCAGAAATAAGCTTTAAAATATTATTAAGAAGAGCTAAAATTAATTCTAAAAAAAATGATAATTTTAAAAAAGTATTTTGAAGTTTGCATGCTCATTGTGCGCTTATTTCTGTATCCATTTGAAGTTATCAAATTTAGCACGCATTTACATATTACAATAAACTATTACGTCAGACTCTAAGTTTTTTGTCTAAAAGATATCACTTCTCTCCTGGTAGAGTCACTAACATAAATAACCAATACTGAAACAGAGAATATCACCATTATTTTGCCAACCTGTAATTTTGTAATCGATTTGGTAATTCTTAATATTCCGGAGAAAACGCGTTATTTAGAATGCTTTTAAAGGATTTTTCAGAAAGTTTATTGTTTCTTGCAACAGCTGGTCATACTGGCACCGGCACAGCATATAGCATCGTAGGATCATAGACTGTCATTATTGAATTGCAAACGTTACTTCTGTAATTGTTTAATATTTGCAGAGATTGTACATAAACAGTAATTTAGGAATATTTTAGAACGCTTTTCAGCCCTTACCATCGCTTCATCTTTTTTAAGTTTCAATATTTCTATAGTTTTTAGAGATCATTTATATTTTATAAGAAACTACCATGCCACATTTGAAGTATCTATTCTTTCAATAGCACAGAAATCGTAATTTATACCATTTTTAATGACACCTATATAATATATAGCTAATGCTTGAGCAGTTTTTAATCATGATCGTTTTGCAACCGTTATTTTTGAAATCGGCTCGGTATTTCATATGATTGCATAAAAATAATAATTTAGAACATTTTTAGAAAACTTTTCGCGCTCATAAATTTTTTAAATTAGATTTTTTTGTACGGTTCTTAGAAATAATTTGCATTTTTTAAGCAATTAAAATACCAAAAATTAATGTTAGGAACCTCATTATTACAAAAAACGCAATTAAAACATTTTTCTAACCCCAGGTGGTAGTGACAAAAACATAAAATAAAGCGTGTGTTGGAATAGAGATTGTTACAAACAATTTACAACCAATACTTTTGAAATTGGTTTATTATTTCATGATGCAGCGAAATCCCTATTTAGAATGTTTTCTAGAACGCTTTTCGCGTATTTTTTTCTTCTTAAAATGTCATGAGCATTTTAAGCAGTGCTCTCAGAGATGATTTTCTATACTAACATTATAAAAGAGCAATGTTTGTTTCTTTGCTCGAGATAATCTCCGGAGCTACCAAACTGATTTCAAAAATAATGTCAAACCATCTACATTTCAGCTAGCACATCGTGATGTTCAAAATAATCGTAATATTTTCGATGAAAAAATTTAAAAAAAGAAAAGAAAAAACCTTGTTGCATTTATTTTACATATTTCACGAATGCAAAAATTATTTGAAATTTTCTATCTTTTGGATTCGACAAAGTACAATTTTTCATTAATTGAAGCATTGTTATTTAGTTTCAATGCTTGCACTAATATATTTCTAACATATTTTGTTTGCCTTCTGTATCCTTACAGAAAATAATTAATATAAAATGTTAATTAAATTTTTACTACTTTCCTGAAATTGGTGTTTCGTGTATAATCAATTTTGGAAGGACATTGTATTTAAAAATAATATAGGTAATTAATTAAAAAACTATTTCTAAAGGTATATTAACATATAGCCGTTTTTCATCAATAATATACTTCAGGGAAAAAAATATATTTTATTTCTAATTTATTAAGGTATCCTATTCTTAACACAAAATAAAAATACAGTGAAAAATATTTTTAAGGCAGATAAATATCCACATGGACGGAAATACGATTAATAGATTTGTAAAAACAAAATAAATGGCCACAGAGAATGAAAATTCTCTTTTATTTGGACAACAATTTATCTTGCTGAATTTTGTAGGATTAAGAGTCTGAGGCAGCAGGATTTATGTCTTGTGGTTTGGAAAAGAAATGAGCCAACTAGGTTCAACGAATATGAAAAAAAAATTGCAGAAAAAAGATTTTCCAGTTATAGTATATTTTTTATATAAAATTTAAATATAAATGAGACATCGACACATGAAAATGAAATATATATATATATATAATTTTCATTTGTTTACATTTAAACATAAATTTCGTGTGTACATATGCATCAAAATGTTAATAAAAATGAAGCGAATAACTGTAATCGATTAAAATTATGTTTATTTTTGTTTGTTTGTTTGTTTTTATGAAAAGAATGAAAAATTCTATTCCTGTTCAGTTTTTGTACTTCTCTTTCTTCTTATTTTTTATATATATGATTCCATGTGTTTGTGCGCTTAGGGTTGTTATTTTTACTACTGTAATGAGTTATATATATATATATATATATATATCATAGAAGGCGGCAGCCTTCAAGTGACGCAGCTTTAAACCTACCATCGTCAAAACCTACCATCGTCATAAGGGTAGATGCGGAACTTCATATATACAGCTAACTCAACTTCAAAGGAAATCGGAAAAGCCGCCTTCTAATAACTCAGCAAATATTGGTCAGAATGGTCCAATTTTTTTAATATAGTCTTATATTCCCAGTCTAATCCTATCCTATAATTTTTACATTTCTACGTGCCGTATATTTTTAGATCTCGATAACCATTTTTAAACTGAAAACGATGGTGTTTGTTCCTGATAATGAGATCTAGGAAACGGGCTGGGAGATTTTATTAAAACTTATATATAATATGAATCTCTTTAAGATAGAGGGAATAAGACTTGCCTAGTTTCTAGGAAAACTCTTGTTTGTTATATATTGGTCTTGGAAAATTGGACTATATTAGCTCGCGGATTACATGTTATTCTATGGGTTAGCAGACAGAGCCTGAGTGAAAAAGTTAACAGTTAAAAAGTCACAGTTAAAGCACCCGAATCGAAGCAATAAATGTTTTTTAAACTACAAAAACATCTTATCATGTGCTTTAAAACATTCAATAAATATATACTAAATCAAATTTCTATTTATTTTGCCTTTATTTTTCGTAAGAAGAAAATATTACGTTTCTTACATTGGATATTTTTGCATTTTGTGGAAAAAATATTTTGAATCCTTTTTTAAAATAGGAAAGTATTTTTTAATTATACATATTCAATATACTTTTCACTTATGATTTTCTTTTAAAGTTTACAAACAAAAATTATTTTTAATAAATTTGCTTTAGAATTCCATGTATTCATACGCCGTTTAGATAGTTTTGTTTTGAATCGTAATCGAATTCGCTGGCGGTAAGCTTTGTACTTGGCACTTGTTGTTTTTAGCATGTATGTTGTGTAATTTGCGAAATAATGGTTATTATGGTAATATAGGTATTGTGTTATTTGGAGAAACTGAAAGGCCCCCTTTTTTGGATAAAATAATATCGTGAATCCAAGTACACGAATCAAAACAAATTGATTCGTGCTGTATGTTGGCATGAAATATTCAATTTCAGGAGACGAACGTGAAGCTAAACCATCTATAATGAAAAAGAAAGGTAAATAAATATTTTTTGGCACTCATTATTAAAGTATTATTTAAAAAGTATAAGTGATGTATACATTAGTTAGCATGTTGATTTGATTTCAAACCAACATAAACTATCACAGAATGTGTAAACTATTGCTAAATTTTGGTAAACAAACAATATTTATAATTGACCAACAGTTTAACCAAGTGCTTGTGAATTCTAAAATTCTCAAAATAGATTGTTTTTAAGTTTATAGATGTCCTTATTATATGAATTAACAATAATTATATGAATTAATTAACAATACTAAGTTTTAAAGTGTTGTAAAAATTGTGCTTTTTTATTTCATTTATTAATTTCTGTGATTAATAACCCAGGATGTTAATTTTTAGATTAAAATTGCTTGAATATGTTATTCAAAATGCATTTATTACTTTTTCTTATGCATTTTTGTCGCTATTAATTTTCATTTTGAAACTGTGCCTTTTTAGCTTAGCTTAATGGCCAGTAAATCCAGGTTTTAAACAATTTTTAAAATAAGTAAGTGCACTTATTATTGGAAATTGTGAACAAACTAGTATTTATCAACAAATTACAGCAGTATTTTGATAATTCAAAAGAAAGTAATGAAGTTAATTTGTTCTTACATGCATTAGTGACTGTGGCTATAAAGATTTCAGAGATTTAAAAACAAATTAGTTGCACTCATTGTTTTTTTTCTTCATGTACACACAGTGCTTGTACAACATGCATTAGTGATTGCATTTTTAATTAATTTTGTGTATTTTACGGATTGTTGCACAGCAATTTTGCTGCAGCCTGAGTGTTTTGTTTTTGTTTTGTTTTCATGTGCTCTAAGTGCTATACATGCAGTAGTTAGACTGCTTTAACGAGTTTTATTTTAGCGAGTGAGAGTTTTAGGCCCTTTTTTTCTAATATAAACATTGTTTTAATGTATTTGTTTCACAATATTGTCACTGGATTTTTTTAGTTCAGGTATCACTCATTTCTTCCAGATATTGGGAATCTGCATGTTACCGCATAGTTTGCTGCATCTGTTAATTTTTGTTGTTTGTTTTCATATGGGCATAGTGCTCATACATTTGTTATTGACTGCGGCTTTGAGAAATTTCATGTGTTTTAGAGACCATTGCATAAGTTTGCTGCATTCAGTAATTTGACATGCACCCAGCTCTCATTATCCATTAGTGACTGTAGCTTTAACATGTTTCATGCATCCTATTATTTCATTAATAATTTCGAAATTCCATGTTTATATTTTAAAATGTTATTTAGCAGTTGCCACGGAGGTACTACAGCGCATCATTGTAGTCTGCATTAGACGCTGTTCAAAATAGAATTTTTTTTTTCTTTTTTTCTTCCTAAGAGTCTGATGATTTAAATCCAAGCGTGAAAAATTTTTTCTCAGATCACAAACCAAATACAAAAGTATTGTAATAGTTAATATTACGTTATAGAAATCAATAATCAAAATATAAAAGCATTAGCTTTACAGCTTAGAACATAGCGTTATTAATAAACTGCATTTATAAATTGGACATCTAAAATGGAAAATCTTAATATATTTTTATAATGTTAGAATTTACAAGCAATAAAAGTTGGGTAAGCAAATAATTCTTAACCAAATATTAATGATAACATTGGTTTAAAAAGAAATAACTTATACTTCTATGCTTTAATAATGAGTTTCATAAAATATAAATTTACCCCCTTTTTTTTTCTATAGATGTTTTAATTTCATATTCATTGTCTCGAAATTGAAGTATTTCTTTCTAACATTCTTTTACAAAAATGTTTGATAATTAACGCTTTTTTTATTTAAAAAAAAAAAAAGGCCTTGTTTCTACTAATGAACACAAAATCCTCAAATAACTTTGATTCCATTATTTAAATAAATTGCATAACATACCTAAGAAGAAAACAAGATTAAATTTAATACAAGAAATTAAAAATTTTTAATTCAAATAATGTAAAGTTACTAACACACTAACAAATAAATATTTTAAAATACTAACAGCTAATAATGGGCGATAAATAATTACATTTTTTAGTTTTGTCATTTCTAAAATGTAATTGTTTAAATTCTATTTGAGTTGAACCTCATCCAAACCCTAAGAAATATTCTATCAAACCTTAATTCAATCTGAAAAAAAAAAAAAAAAAAATCTGACAATACACATTGACAAGCATAGTTGTATAATATAGACGCACACCATGTGCAGAAAATTTTATGAAGAAACAATTTTTATTTATTTATTTCGACAAAGAATTGCATTAAAAAAAAAAGTGTATCTCAACAAAGAATCATGTAAAAAACCCCAACATTTCGAGAAAATACCACACGAAAAACATGAATTTCGTCCAAAGACCGCAAAAAAAAAAAAAAAAAAAAAAAAAAAAAAAAATGTTAATTCAATCCATGAATCGCATAAAAAATACAAATTCCATGAATCGCTAAAAAAAGAAAGCAAATTGCATAAAAAATGGGAATTATGTCCGCAAATTGCTTAAAATGTGAATTACGTCCATAAATCATGTAAAAAAGCGAGAATTATATTCATAAATTGTATGAAAAACGCAAATTACGTCTATGAATCGTGTAGTAAAACATGAATTATGTTCATAAATCGCTCAAAAAACACTAATTTTGGTGGCAGAAATCTGAAACGGAAATTACCTCTATAAAACGCATAAAAATAGCGACTTGCATTCATGAATTGCATAAAAAATGCAAATTACATCCATGAATTGCATAAAAACGTGAATTACATTCATAAATCACTCAAAAAATGCGAATCACTTCCATGAATTGTGCAAAAAAACACGAATAACGTTCAGAAATTGCAAAAAATGCGAATTACGTCCAAGAATTGGTAAAAAAAAGCGAATTACATTCATAAATCCTATAAAAACACAAATAATGTCAATAAATCGATCAAAAAACACAAATAGAAAGCTCAAAAGATGCAAATTAGGTCTATGAATCGCATAAGTATAGCAAATTACGTCCATAAATCATGTAAAATGTAAATTACATTCATTAATCGCATAAAAATCTCGAATTATGTCCATGAATCACTCAAAAAAGGAGAATTGCATAAAAAACGTAAATTGGGTCCACAAATTGCTCAAAACGGGAATTACGTCCATGAATTGTTTAAAAAAGTGAGAATTACGTTCAGAAATTGTATGAAAAACACAAATTATGTCTATGAATCGTGTAGTAAATCGGGAATTATGTTCATAAATCGCTCAAAAAACACAAATTTTGGCAGCAGAAAGCTGAAACGCAAATTACATTCATAAATCACTCAAAAAATGCAACTTGCTGCCATGAATCGTGCAAAAAAATACTAATAACATTCATAAATTACAAAAAATGCGAATTAGATCCAGCAATTGGTAAAAAAAGCAAATTACATTCATAAATCCTATAAAAACACAAATAACGTCAATAAATCGATCAAAAAACACAAATTTCGTCGAGAGAAACCTTAAATGAAAATTATGTCTACAAATCGCATAAATATAGCAAATTACACCCATAAATCATGTAAAATGTAAATTACATTCATTAATCGCATAAAAATCGCAAATTATGTCCATGAATCTCATAAAAAACGCGAATTGGGTCCACAAATCGCTCAAAACGTGAATTACGTCCATGAATTGTTTAAAAAACTGAGAATTACGTTCAGAAATTGTATGAAAAACACAAATTATGCCTATGAATTGTGTAGTAAAATGGGAATTGTGTTCATAAATCACTCAAAAAACACGAATTTTGGCACCAGAAAGCTGAAACCCAAATTACGTCTATAAATCGCATAAAAATAGCGAAGAGTGTTTTGCATTCATGAATCGCTCAAAAAACACAAATTACGTCCATGAAACACATAAAAACGTGAATTACATTCATAAATCACTCAAAAAATGCTAATCACTTCCATGAATCATGCAAAAAAACACTAAGAACGTTCATAAATTACAAAAAATGCGAATTACATCCAAGAATTGGTAAAAAAAGCAAATTACATTCATAAATCCTATAAAAACACAAATAACGTCAATAAATCGATCAAAAAACACAAATTTCGTCGATAGAAAGCTCAAAAGATGCAAATTATGTCTATGAATCGCATAAGTATAGCAAATTATGTCCATAAATCATGTAAATTGTAAATTACATTCATTAATCGCATAAAAATCATGAAATATGTCCATGAATCGCTCAAATAAAGCGAATTGCATAAAAAATGTGAATTATATCCACAAAACGTGAATTACATCCATGAATTGTCTAAAAAAGTGAGAATTATGTTCATAAATTGTATGAAAAATGCAAATTACGTCTATTATTTGTGTAGTAAAATGGGAATTATGTTCATAAATCGCTCAAAAAATACGAATTTTAGCAGCAGAAAGCTAAAATGCAAATCACGTCTATAAATCGCATAAAAATAGGGAATAGCATTTTGCATTCATGATTTGCATAAAAAACGCGAATTACATCTATGAATCTCTCAAAAAATGCAAATTACATCCATGAATTGCATAAAAATGTGAATTATGTTCATAAATCACTCAAAAAATGTGAATCACTTCCATGCATCGTGCAAAAAAACATGAATAACATTCATAAATTGCAAAAAGTTGTGTAAAAGTGTTACGTCCAAGAGTTGTGTGAAAAAAGCGAATTACATTCATAAATCCTATAAAAACACAAATAACGTCAATAAATTGATCAAAAAACACAAATTTCGTCGACAGAAAGCTGAAAAAACATAAATTATGTCTATGAATTGCATAAAAATAGCAAATTACGTCCATAAATCATGTAAAATGTAAATTACATTCATTAATCACATAAAAATTGCGAATTATGTCCATAAATTGCTCAAAAATGCAAGTTACATTCATAAATCGCATAAAAAACACTAATGATGACCATGAATTGCGCAAAAAATGCGAATTACACCCAACATTAAATTAATTTGCGGAAAGTTTTTGGTTTTATACAAGTCTGCCAACAAGAACCTACAAGTTATCCTGAAACCCATTCTAAACCAACAAAAATTTAATGGAAAGATAAATTTGTCCAAGAAAGACAAAATAATTTCCATTGACATACATTGACCAGAATTGAAAAATTCCTATTGAAATCTATCCTATACACTCCAAAACCAGAAAGAAAAAAATCCCTCCAAGAGTAACTCAATCTATCTGCTGCAAAATAAAAAACATTGAAATGCAACTGAACAAGAACCTGAAAATTACATTTGAAATCAAACCGAAACCAGATTCAACCCCCCCCCCCCAAAAAAAATCCAACCATATCTCGATTTGGGAAAGAAAACTTAATTTCCATAGATACGCGTGGTCAGAAATCTGGAAATTCCAATTAGTCTATGGGTTAGCAAACCTTAATTCAATATGAAAAAAAAAAAAAAAAAAAAAAAATCTGACAAGCCGAGTTGTATAATATAGACGCACGCCATGTGCAGAAAATTTTATGAAGAAACAATTTTTATTTATTTATTTCGACAAATTGCGTAAAAAAAAAAGTATCTCAACAAAGAATCATGTAAAAAAACCCAACATTTCGACAAAATACCACGTGAAAAACGTGAATTTCGTCCAAAGACCACAATAAAAACATTAATTAAATCCATGAATTGCATAAAAAATACAAATTCCATGCATGAATCGCATAAAAAATGTGAATTAAATGCATGAATCGCATAAAAAATGTGAACTACATCCATGAATCGCTAAAAAAAAAGCAAATTGCATAAAAAATGGGAATTACGTCCACAAGATGTTTAAAATGTGAATTACGTCCATGAATCATGTAAAAAAGCAAGCATTATATTCATAAATTGTATGAAAAACGCAAATTACGTCTATGAATCATGTAGTAAAACATGAATTATGTTCATAAATTGCTCAAAAAACACGAATTTTGGCAGCAGAAATCTGAAACGGAAATTACCTCTATAAAACGCATAAAAATACCGAATTGCATAAAAAATGTGAATTACGTTCATGAATCGCTCAAAAAATGCAAATTACATCCATGAATTGCATAAAAACGTGAATTACGTTCATAAATCACTCAAAAAATGCGAATCACTTCCATGAATTGTGCAAAAAACACGAATAATGTTCATAAATTGCAAAAAATGCAAATTACGTCCCAGAATTGGTAAAAAAAAGCGAATTACATTCATAAATCCTATAAAAACACAAATAATGTCAATAAATCGATCAAAAAACACAAATAGAAAGCTCAAAAGATGCAAATTAGGTCTATGAATCGCATAAGTATAGCAAATTACGTCCATAAATCATGTAAAATGTAAATTACATTCATTAATCGCATAAAAATCTCGAATTATGTCCATGAATCACTCAAAAAAGGAGAATTGCATAAAAAACGTAAATTGGGTCCACAAATTGCTCAAAACGGGAATTACGTCCATGAATTGTTTAAAAAAGTGAGAATTACGTTCAGAAATTGTATGAAAAACACAAATTATGTCTATGAATCGTGTAGTAAATCGGGAATTATGTTCATAAATCGCTCAAAAAACACGAATTTTGGCAGCAGAAAGCTGAAACGCAAATTACGTTCATAAATCACTCATAAAATGCAAATCACTTCCATGAATCATGCAAAAAAATACTAATGACATTCATAAATTACAAAAAATGCGAATTAAGTCCAACAATTGGTAAAAAAAGCGAATTACATTCATAAATCCTATAAAAACACAAATAACATCAATAAATCGATCAAAAACATAAATTTCGTTGACAGAAAGCTCAAAAAATGCAAATTATGTCTACGAATTGCATAAATATAGCAAATTACATCTATGAATCATGTAAAATGTAAATTACATTCATTAATCGCATAAAAATCGTGAATTATGTCCATGAATCGCATAGAAAACGCAAATTGGGTCCACAAATCGTCAAAACGTGAATTACGTCCATGAATTGTTTTAAAAAGTGAGAATTACGTTCAGAAATTGTATGAGAAACACAAATTATGTCTATGAATCGTGTAGTAAAACGGAAATTATGTTCATAAATCGCTCAAAAAACACTAATTTTGGCAGCAGAAAGCTGAAACGCAAATTACGTCTATAAATCGCATAAAAATAGCAAATAATGTTTTGCATTCATGAATTGCATAAAAAACGCAAATTACATTCATGAATCGCTCAAAAAACACAAATTACGTCCATGAAACGCATAAAAACGTGAATTACATTCATAAATCACTCAAAAAATGCAAATCACTTCCATGAATCATGCAAAAAAACACTAATAACGTTCATAAATTACAAAAAATGCAAATTACGTCCAAGAATTGGTAAAAAAAGCAAATTACATTCATAAATCCTATAAAAACATAAATAACGTCAATAAATCGATTAAAAAAACACAAATTTCATCAACAGAAAGCTGAAAAAACGCAAATTATGTCTATGAATTGCATAAAAATAGCAAATTACGTCCATAAATCATGTAAAATGTAAATTACATTCATTAATCGCATAAAAATTGCGAATTATGTCCATAAATTGCTCAAAAATGCAAATTACATTCATAAATCGCATAAAAAACACGAATGATGACCATGAATTGCGCAAAAAATGCAAATTACACCCAACATTAAATTAATTTGCAGAAAGTTTTTGGTTTTATACAAGTGTGCCAACAAGAACCTACAAGTTATCCTGAAACCCATTCTAAACCAACAAAAATTTAATGGAAAGATAAATTTGTCCAAGAAAGACAAAATAATTTCCATTGACATACACTGACCAGAATCAAAAAATTCCTATTGAAATCTATCCTATACAATCCAAAACCAGAAAGAAAAAAATCCCTCCAAGAGTAACTCAATCTATCTGCTGCAAAATAAAATACATTGAAATGCGACTGAACAAGAACCTGAAAATTACATTTGAAGTCAAACCGAAACCAGATTCAACCCCCCCCCCAAAAAAAAAAAAAATTATCCGACCATATCTCGATTTGGGAAAGAAAACTTAATTTCCATAGATATGCGTGATCAGAAATCTGGAAATTACAATTAGTCTATCTTAAACCTAATCTGAACCTGAAAAAGGAAATTCCATATAACCGGAGCCCAGTATCTATACAGGACAAAATATTTTCCATTAAAGCGCAACCTCACCAGAACTTGAAAATTCCATTTGAATTGAACCTGATTGAAACCTGAAAAAAATTTCCATCGAACCTTAACCTAATCCGAAAAAGAGAAAATTATTTCTGCCGATACACATTGACAAGAGTCTGAAAGTTAACATGAAACCTAATCCAAACCCGAAAAGGAAAAAACAATGGAAACACAAGTCTGTCCAAGAAAGACCAAATAATTTCTGTCCACATACACCGACAAGAATTTCAATTGAAATCTATCCTAAACCCAGTTCAAACACTACCCCCCCCCCCCAAAAAAAAAAAAAAAAAATCCAATTGTAACCCAATTTATCTGCGACAAAATAATATACTTGAAATGCAACTCAACAAGAACCTGAAAATTCCATTTGAAGTCAATCTGAAACCAGATTCAATCCCCCCCCCCCCAAAAAAAAAAAAATATTTAATCAAATCAAGATTTTAGAAAAAAAAGGAACAATTTATGTCGATATGTATTGACCAGATCATGGAAATTCCAATAGAAGTCTATCTCAAACCCGATCCGAATAACCTGAAACTCAATCCAATCCCTCCCCCCCCCCCCAAAAAAAAGTAAAATAACAAAATTAGGAAATAAAAATCTGTTCAAGAAAGACAAAATAATTTCCGTCCCCATCCACTGACCAGAATTGAAAACTAGTACTTGAAATGCAACTCAGCAAGAACCTGAAAATTCCAATTCAAGTCAAACTGAATCAAGATTCAAACCCGAAAAAAAAAAAAAAAAAAAATTAACCAAATCAAGATTTTTAGAAAAAAAAATTATGTAAATAGGTACAGACTAGAGCATGGAAATTTTAATAAAATCTTAAACCCGATACAACCCCCCCCCCTTACATAACTAACAAGAAGCCTTGATGACCCCACAAAACATAACTAACAGGAACGAAGAGTCATGCATACTGCATCGATTATGATGCATTTTCTGACTCATTCTGAATATTGTAAACTTATTGTCATTCATGTACAATAATTTTACCATTCTGTGCAAAAAAACAAAGCATAATTAACGAGAGTAAAAAATTTTCCATTAAACATGTTTATGTACTTTCCATTTTATTCTGAATGCTTTAAACCTATCAGTTTCATCTTTGTACAGTAAACTTCCCATCAAAATCTCCCCCCCCCCCCTGTTAGTTTATATATGTTTTGTGCAAACAGCAAAACATAAATAAACTAACAAGAATGAAAAGTTACACATACAGTATAGATTATGAAACACTTTCCAACACATTTTCATTATTGTAAGCCTATCATTTTAATCCATTTGCAGTAATTTTACCACTCTATATAAAGAACAAATCATAATTAACAAGAAAGAAAAACCTGTGTGCAACATAGATTATGAAACACTTTCCAGCATATTCTGAATATTGTAACGGATATAGTCTTAATCAATCTGCAATATTACCAACCTATACAAAGGTTGAAACATAATTAACAAGAATCATGCACGCAGCATAGATTATGAAATACTTTCCAGCACATTCTGAATATTGTATTCCTGATCATTATCCATCTGCAGTATATGTATCATCATGTGTAAAGAATAAACATAGTTAACTAGAATGAGAAATGATACATACAGCATAGATTATGAAATCCTTTCTTAGAAATACAGTGCTGAATGTACATTACTTTCTTATCTTATACTAACGTACTTTACTACAGAGTTGTTTTTAACGAAATCAAGTAGCACAGCATATATTAATAATAAAATATGAAATATCTTTTTTTAAGTGGGTGGGGGAGGGGTAATTAAAGGTGATCAGAAATCATGAATATGAATTCTTTGCATTAGTCTTTAATTTTTTGTTTTTATCTTTTTATTATTAACCTAAAAAAAGCACTGATATCAGTACAAAAAACCCTGAACGGGTTAAAAGCTTGTGACGCAGCACTTTATCTTATATATCTAAGAATTTTAAATTTGGGACTTAAAACTAATGATATCAAAATTTATGTGACGCTATGCTATTAATTAATATATACATATATTAAAATTTAATTCATTAAGGTTTTATCAATTACATCTTTCATAAATTCAAAATATGAATCTTAAAAGATATGATATCAAAATTTAAGTGACGCCTTGACGAGGCTTTAAACAAAATGTACCATTATACGCCATTGAACATGATAAAAACAATTGTATTAATAAATGCAAAACACTCAGTAAATATTATACATAGAATAAGATAATCAAAATAAGAAATATGTTGCAGATGGATTCTGAAAAGTCCAATGTTATTTACATTTTCAATTTTGTATGGAACTGTCCTAACGTAGTTCAGGAAATAGTACTTTTACACATAACACCATGTTCACAATACTGCAAAAATAATTTAAAATTCAAATATTCATAATAAATCAAAAAGGTAATTAAATTTCCAAGTATTCATAATAATGCAAAACGAGATCAGATATAATATAATATCAGTTCATATGATACCAACTATTTCAGTTTGTTGGTGTAAGTAGTTTAAATTGATTACTAGGAAAAAAGTATCTTAGTTTGGAAGCGTGTATTACTTCATAATCCTTTTTTGTAAGCCAGTTAGGCTTATTTATTTTGAAACTTACATTGGATAATTTTTCCATAATTTGATATGGACCAGAAAAAGGCGGACTTAACTTCCGAGTATTCGGATAGTGAAATTCTTCCACTATGACAAGGTCACCAGGTTTAAAAGGCGCTTCCACAAACTTTAAATCATACCTGACTTTATTTTTCAAGTGATGTTCACTTGTTCTTTGGAAAGCCTCTTTTCTGGCTTCCTCTACAGGGGGATAATAATTTTCATTGCCTAATACTGATGGATAAGGTAATTGGCCGAACATTAAGTATGCAGGAGGGTACTTGGTTACTGAATGAGGTGTGTTATTGTACTCATTAATTACTTCCTGCAGAATTTTGGGCCATGGGACGTTTGAAGGGGTAGAATTTACTTTAAGTCTTAGTCGGGTGCAAATTGACTGATTCACACGCTCATTTTTCCCATTACACTGTGGTCTATGAGAAGAAGTAAGTAATTTTTTTACATTCTGTTTATGTACCCATTTACGAAGTTTAGACGCTGTAAACGCAGGATTTCTATCCGTTAAAATTTTCTTGGGAAGTTGAATACTAAAAATCTGTTTAAGAATATTAATGTAGACTTCAGTTGTAACATTTTTAGATGCAAAACCCCAAACATAACGAGTAGCGTGATCAATAGCTATGTGCATATACCTTTTTGATGAATTATAGTAGTTAAAACCTCCTACTGAATCTAATGATATTATATCGAAAGGTAGTTCTGCAGGTGGTAATGCCTCCAGAAGACCAAATTTTGGTTGGTGTGATTTTTTGTTGAGTTGGCAGACCTCACAATGCTTGACAAATTGTGTGATATCGTGCGTCATGCTGCTCCAGTAGTATTGTGGGGAAATTAAATTTAACATTTTTTGGATTCCGGGATGGCCAAATTCTGTATGGGTATTTATTAGTAATTTCTCTCTCAAGGAGAATGGTACAACAATTTTTTGAAAACCCTTTTTGCGAATTATTACAATGTCATTAACTTTTTCAAATTTAGGCCCTGTTATATTATCTAATTGTTGGTGTTCTTTAATTTCATCTGACGTTAATAAATGAATATGGGGATTTACAGAAAAAGTGGGATTTCTTGAAAGCATATCTGCTTCGAAATTGGTGGATCCTTTGTTATATTTTACAGTATAATCATACATACTTAATTTTAATGACCATCTGAATAACCTACCTGTTAAATGCTTCACCTTCTTAAGCCATACTAAGGAGGCATGGTCAGTATGTATTGTAAAAGGTTTTCCGTGAAGGTAATAATAGAATTTGTCAAGGGCATCGATTATTGCTAGACATTCCAGTTCTGTGATAGCGTAATTTTGCTCGTAGGGCCTTAATTGTCTCGAGTGGAACGCAATGGGATGCAAGTTCCCTTTTTCATCTATTTGTTTTAAGACAGCACCTACAGCTTCCTTTGAGGCATCAGTATAGACATGGCATGGAAGGTTAGGATTGAATAATTTTAAAATAGGCCTAGAAATTAATGCGTTTTTAAGCAATTCAAATGATTGTTGACAGACATCTGACCATTCCCAAGGAGCATCTTTCTTTAACAATTTATTTAGAGGGGCTCTAATTTTAGCATACTTGTCTATGAATTTGTGGTATACGTTTACAGAACCAAGGAACCTTTGCAATTCTTTAACGTTTTTTGGAGGGATTAATTTTTTAATAGTTTCGGTGTTAGCATTGTCTGGTTTTATTTGACCATTACTAATTTCATAACCGAGGAAGTCAATTTGAGATTTAGCAAAGTTACATTTGGAAAATTTTAATTTTAAATTTTCTTGACGGCAAATGTTAAATATAGTTTTAAGGTGATCCATATGCTCGGCATAGGAATCGGAATAAACTATAAAATCATCAAAATAATTGGTAGCAAAATTAACTTTGTGTTTATCTAGGATTCTTCGAAGAGCTCTTGCAAATTGAGCTGGGGCATTTTTATAGCCAAAAGGAAGAACCAACCACTCATAAAGACCTTGATTGGTTGCAAAGGCCAACTTCTCTGTGTCTGAAGGATGAAGTGGTATATGCCAGTAGCCAGAGGCTAAATCTAGCGTGGAAAAATATTTGGCATTGACAAGTCTGTCCAAAAGCCAATCTATACGGGGCAATGGTTCCGAGTCAGTCTTACAAATGGCATTGATTTTTCTGTAATCAATACAGAGACGCGTTTTACCTTCTCCTTTTTTATATGCCAGAGTGACGGGAGAGGAATAAGGACTGCAGGACTCTTTAATAAGTTTAGCTTCCAGTAATTCTTGTATTTGTTTTTGAATTTCTTCATTGTCCCTAGGAGATGCACGGTAAGGTCGAAGCGAGATAGGAAGTTCCGAGGTGAGAGTTACCCGCTGAGGTTCCCATCTGACTCTACCTACGTCATATCTATTGCGCGCAAAAATATCCTTGAAGTCGCTTAGAAGCCCTTCCAACTGTGAGTTCTCTTCAGTAGTACAATGACTAAAACTTTTGTCATCATAATCCGAGAGAATTTGAGTATCAAGATAACATTGTCCTTGTTGCGACAAAATTTCTTGATTTGATTTGGAAGGAGAACGAAGCGGCTTCTTGCAATTCATATCACTCGTTAAAGTTAATGTATGATTGAATGAGTTTCCCTGAGAAATTTTATTGGAAATGTTTTGATCATACTTAAGAATGACTCCATCCTGAGTCAGAATATTCGAGTAAAAGTCCATCGATATATGGAATTTTTGTAATTCTGGAGTTCCCAGTATCGCATATAGCAAGAATGACCTAACTAGGTATAAGGTGCTATTTTGCCTGATATTTCCTATTTTGAGGGGTACGTGAAGTTTTTCCGAAATCTGAACTTGTCCTTGGGTTTGATTAACATTAAGAGGATGACAGCTTTGAATAGACGTCATATCCAAAGCTGCAACTAAGTTTTCTGGAATAAGGGAAAGGGTACTTCCGCTATCCAATAAAAATGGTATTTGAACCTCATGACAAGTTTCTGAATACGTATGATTATCGTAATTCCCGTATCTGAGGTACCCCGGGACTATAAACCTTCATAAAGCATTATGGGGTATTCCTTGATCAGGGGAATACTCATGGACATTTTGTGATTGAAACTGATTACTATGGGTTGCCAAATCGGGATTCATTGTTGTCCCTGCATTGCCCTGAACATCATATTTATGGAGTAAAGTATGATGTCTTCGATGGCAATTTTTACAGTTCATCTTGGAGGGACATTTATTTGAAAAGTGGCCACCTCGCAGACAATTGATACATAGTTTGTTTAGTTGGACAGTTCTCCAACGGTTATCTATGGACATATTCGTTAATTTTCTGCAGGCATGGGTGGCATGCGACTCAAGGCAAACCCCGCATTTAGTATTTTCTTGACTTTTGGGGAATTTATATCTATCGGAAGAATTTCGGGAATAATTTACATTTCTTACCTCTATTTTAGTTGGATTCTCCAACGCTAGTATACTTTTGGCATGAGTCTCTAAAAATTTTAAAAATTCCGTGAGACTAGGCATATCATTATGAGTAAGAGAGAGCTCCCATCGTTCTTTTAGATTATCACTTAGTTTTTGAATTATAGTGTAAATTATCATGTTATCCACCAAAGCATTTTGAGTCAAATTCAAAGACTCTAGAATTCGAAGTGACTCATTACAAGTATCTATTATGTCAAAAATAGCTTTAGAGGAAGAGGGGCAATTTTTCATGTTTTTTAAATTGTATAACTTACTTATTTGTGCTATGGCTAAATCCCTAGTTTTATCATAGCGAGCGCAGAGAGTGTCCCATGCATTTTTATAATTGGCTTCCAAGAGAGGAAATCCAGAAATTAATTTATGAGCAGGACCGTTTACACTAGCCAGTAGATATTGCAATTTTGAGACGCCCCCCAACTCCAAATTTTGATCTATAGTTGTAAGAAAAATCTCTTTAAAAGAAAGCCATTGATCAGCTTCTCTGTGAAAAGGTTTTAATTCAAATTTTGGAAGATTAACAGTTTTTACACAAACATTACCTGTAGTTTTATTTAGACTTTCTGAACCACCCTCGCGAATGTTTAAACTTTTAGTTAACTTATTACGCGATGTATTTATTGCTATGGTTAAATTATCCAATTTAAGTGCAATCTCATTATATTCATCAATTATAGGGTCAGTTTCCGATGCATCGCTCTGAAGAATGGCATTTTCATGGAGTTTATTTAATTCGGTTTCAATATCCTGAACCTGTTTACCATATAAATCTAACTCTTCAAGAGTTACAGTTTCATTATCAATTTTGGGATTTATAATATTTTTTATGCGAGTGATTTTTCCCTTAAGAACAGTTTTTTGTTTTTTAATAGCTTCCATTTTAAATTAATTTTATGACAACTTCCTAAAAATCTAAATATAAACAAATTCTAAATGACCTTCAAAAAATAATAATAATATCAACATAATACATGCATCTGCATAGAATTGTGAAATGAAATAAATAAAAAGAATTAATTATAAAAAGCAATTAGACATAAATATGGATATCCATTTTTTCTTTCAATTTAAAATATAATTACACCTTAAAACCATGGTTTGTAGAAGTAATAAAAACAATAACACTAGAGATATATTACTTACCTTAATCAATTAGTTTTATAATCAAGGAATTAGGGGAAAAACATGCGTACTAATATAAACAAATAAATAAATAAATAAATAAAATAGTGTACACTTGTGAGCTCACATATTATAAATTAAACATTCCTTTAATCATAAATCACTGTACCACCCCTTGAGTATACTCATGTAATAGATGTCGAATAAATTCACGCAACTC
This sequence comes from Maratus speculifer, assembly GCA_964019185.1. Classification (NCBI taxonomy): domain Eukaryota; kingdom Metazoa; phylum Arthropoda; class Arachnida; order Araneae; family Salticidae; genus Maratus; species Maratus speculifer. The sequence continues at coordinate 172,187,407 of OZ025294.1, forward strand.
GAGTTTTTCTTTCAATAAATAACGAAGCGATTACAGGAACACTATTTGAAGATTATTGATGAATCACTAGAAAGCGAACAGAACTGTTGAAATCGAAAAGATTTACGCGTTTCATGATGACTCGATGACTGCATTCAAAACTTTATTGGAAATAAAACACAAAGTACCCGACATTTTTGCTGATAACATTGCTCTCATTATCACCATAGAAGAATAAACACATACGGCACCACACTTCGATAAAACCAGATGAACACAAACAAAAATAAATCACAAATTCGGAGAGACCGGCCGAAGTAATTCATGGCACGACAGCAGGCAGGAGGGGGGACGAACGGCGATAGTTGAAGTCCCGCTCAAGAAGAAATCCAGTGTCCAGGATGCGGCAAAGCCCGGCCGAGTAGAAAATAGCATCTAAGTATTCCAATATGGAATACGTTTGCTGGATGATAACTCATGACGAGACATTAGCTCCTTTTCAGGGCCTCTTTCGATGTTTGGAGTCAGAATGACCACTGTCTTTGCTTTCCTTTGTGGGTCTGGTATTTTTAATGATGTTCATATTTCGTCGATTATTTTCCCGCACTAGGTATCATACTGCCGACTATGAAGAACTGTCGCATTTTCATAAAACGACAGACTTCAAGGGGATGAGTTTTAATTACGATTTATTTAATACATAGCAAAATCTTTTCGCAAGTCTTTACATCATGAGTTCTGGAGACCAAGTGCGTAGATGTATAGAAATTTCTCATCTCCCGAGGGGGGTTGCCAGTTAAAAAGGCCATGTGTTTTACTTAAATTAATACGATAAACTTAGGTTTCTTGTTGCCCTGTAAAACCCGTGATTATTAGTCATGGGGCCCGTATCCACATTGAGGGACGATTTATTAAAAAATTAATAAATAGGTCTGATTTTTTGTATTTTCTTACATATATATATATATATATATATATATATATATATATATATATATATATATATGTATTTTTTGTGTGGATTTATTAGCATTTAGCTTATTTTATTTTAACAAAAATTCAAATTTTCGTCTTCTTAAATGAATGTAATACTATGGAAACACATAAAAATGTTTTTATGCATATTATATATTTTAAGATGCATATAAAATTATCATTTATTCTAATGTTATGTTTTAATATATATATATAATAAACATATAAAATTTAAAAAATACCTATAACCGTAAAGCATTTACCGAGGAGTCTTGTCATATACAAACAGCGCTCACCAATACATGTTAGAACCCATATATTCTAAAAACACCCTACTTCGGTCGGTTTTAAAGAGATTCAAAACCTCGATTTATAATTATAAAACCAGCGGTGTCATTTTTAAATATCACCAAATTTTTGCCATTTTTAATCATTTTTTAACAATCGCATGAAATTTTTTAGGAAGGAAGTATTTTCCTTTGCACTGTTCTTTGCACAACATTTGTTAAAGATCATCTCGAAATATGGAATAAATGTCTCGCATTGATAGATTTTTAATTTTTAATTGTTTATCAAAGTTATTATTTGTCCCTTTTAAACACGGCATAATTTCTTACATTTGCTGCTTTTAATTTATATTAATGAATTTATAAATTTAAGGTTTTCCTTCTCTTTTTAGTATTCGAGTGAAAATACATTTGTTGTTTAAAAGAATATATTTGCGTGCATTAGAATTGTCTACGAAAGTTAAAAATAATCTCAAAACCTAAAATACGTGTTTCGTAAATGTATTTTTAAAATTAAATCGTTTGCATTATTATTATTTGGCTACTTTAAATACCCCATTTTACTGCTTTTAAAGCATATTATTGGAGTTATCATAGTTATTCTAAGTACAATTTTTATTGCTTAAGTTGCAATATTTTTCTACTTGCACCATGTGATACTTTAAATCTAATGTTTTCTTTTCTTTTTTCAATAGTCAAGTATAAATAAATTGCACAAAGCAATGCCATGTAAATACATTGCATCATCTCTATAAATAAAGTCTCTGACATTAAATATTTCCTACATTCAAGAACACAATACTTACATTAGACACTACATGTTTTATACAATGCATTACTCAAATTTTAAAACTAATCCTATTATGACAAATACGAGACTATGTTAAATGTACTCGTAGGTTGTTATAGGATATAATACTTCAAATCTCAGTTGTGCAATATTTAGACCTTCGAGAAATGATTAAAAATACATGATAATTAATCTTTAATTGATGTAGTACATAATATAATAATAAATTCGTACTTTTCTATGATATCTAAGAGCGATTATTGATTAAGTTTGCTACTGGAATTACATTTAGAGTATAGCATGTATAATAAAGATAATACAAAACGATTTTAATTAATAATTATTATGAAATTTTTTAATTAAAAACGATTGAAAATGTAATGGCTTTTGTATCTCTTAAAGGGGATTTTTATGATACTGTAATGTATGTGTACGAATATAGTGTAATGTAATGTATATGTGCGTATAATGTAATGTATAGTGTAAGAATGCTATACATAGATTATTAGCATTGTTAGCATTTACATTACTTGTTTTGACATTACATGTTACTTGCAAAAGAATATTTAAAAAAATTTAAATAAAAAATTTTAAACAATACAAATAATTCTCCTAAAAATAAATGATTCTTTTCTGATATTAAAGAAATGTCCTTTCATCGATACCACTGGATAACTTAAAAAAGTCATAGAAATAAAAGGCGTTTTTTAAAGGGAAAGATTTTGTTACATTTTTTTTCTTGTATTTGTAAGATTATAAAATTGATTTACTATAAATAAAACTCATAAAAGCCACAAGCATAATTTTTTAACTACTATAGTTATTTTTTCATAGACAACATTTAAAAAGATATAGAGAAATCTTCGAAATGCATTTGGAAACAATGTTAAATTTCTGTAAATTTTATTTTCGGTAAATATTTGTACCAGTAATATTGTCACTTGTCGGTCTTCTGAAGACACATTCTGAGTAGAATTGAAAACGCAAAACCTTTATTTACTGTAATTAGAGAACGGGGAGTGGAGCAAAGTTTGGTATTTTGGACAATTAAACGCATTACAATGAGAAAAAACTTTAGCTTGCACTCACATTACAACTAAGTCCGACTCAAATCACTAATTCGGCTCTTCTCTTCAGGTCACGGACAACTTTTGCTAACCTGTAAATAAACAACCCGTGGCTGCACAATATAATTACTTTAAACAACCACAGTACAAAATTACTCTGAAATAACTCTTTCCGAACTCCTGTATTGAGGCTCTCTGCTTTCATTAGTCACTCGTCATCTCTACTACTCGTTGCTGGAGGCTCTTCCCAACTCACCACACCACACACACACTCCAACTCACAACTTAAGCTTTTAGGTAGCTTTCATTACAAAAAATATAAAGCTACCTATTGTAGCCGTCCGGAGGAAAGCACTTCCGGAAAATTTTGGTACATATATATGTATATATATATATGTATATATATATGATTTTTGTAATGCTGTAACTATCCTATTTATGAACCGATTTGAATGAAACTTGGTATGTACATAGTACACACAAATTTCTCGAACGAGTTCGCTGGCCAGCATCATCCGCCATCTTGTTTCGAAATTGTGGCCATTTAAATCTTTTTAAAAAGTTTAAAATTTAATATTTAATCCGAAAAAATTAAAAGTTGAAAAATATTTTCTTTTATGTGTTAGAACTTAAAACACTGATTCCAGAAATTTTTTTTATTTCGTCTATATCTTAAAAAATGACTGAGTTATAGCAGTTTGAATTTCTAGTATGGCTGACATTTTGAAACAATCTGATATTTGTCACGTGATAACACGCCTATTTATGAATCGATTTGGATGTAACTTGGTGTGTACATAGTACATAATGAGGCCTAGACCGAGTTCGTTAGCCAGTTCCATCCGCTATCTTGTTTCATAATGGCGGCCACTTAATTTTTTTAATTTTAAAATTTAAAATTAGGTACAAAAAAGTGAGAGGTTGAAAAAGATTTTTCTTTTATGCATTTGACCTTGATAGAAAGATCCTAGAACATTTGTTGTTTTTTCTGTATCTTAAAAATGGCTGAATTATAGCACTTTTTGTTTCTAGTGTTGCTCACATTTTGAAATGATCTGATTTTCGTCACGTGATAACACGCTTATTTATAAACCAATTTGGATGTAACTTGCTGCGTACATTGTTCATACCGATGTCTAGACCGAGTTCATTGGCCAGTTCCATCCGCAATATTGTTTCAAAATGGCAGAAAATTAAATTAAAAGAATAATAATAAATTTTAAAAGTAGGTGCAAAAAAGTAAGAAGAGAAAAAAAAAGATTTTTCTTTTGTGTGTTTGACCTTGGTACAAAGATTCCAGAGAATTTTTTGTTTAATCTATATATTGAAGAACGCCTAAGTTACAGCATTTTAAATTTCCAGTGTGGTTGACATTTTGAATCGGTCTGAAATTTGTCACGCGATAATACGCATATTTATAAACTGGTTTGGATATAACTGCATGTGTACAAACATAGTACATACCAATGTCTTGACCGAATTCCCTGGCCAACTTCATTCACCGCCTTGTTTCAAAATGGCGGCAATTTAAGTTTGTCAAAAATCTTTTAAATGTATAATGATGTACAAACACAAAATTAAAAATAAAAAAAAATGTTCTTTCTAAAGTGTTTCATTTTAATAATGAATTTTAGAGTATTTTTTGCTTTGCCTTTACCTTAAAAAACCCCTTAGATTTAGCAGTTTGAATTTCTAATGTGGCTGATATTTTTTTTTAATCAATTTGCCCGCGGTAGCACTCGTATACATTAATCGATTTCCATGTGAGTGTGCATGTTCACATGAATTAAGATTTCGACCAAGCTCGTTGGTTTGTTTTATCCATCATTTTGTTTTAAAATGGCATGCACTTCACGATATCGTAGAATTTGGCAACCCTATAAATCGCTTAAAATAAAGCCAGCTTGAATAAAAGATGACTAATTTCTAAAAATTCCCATAATTATTGAGTATTGACAATAAATAGTACTCAATCTTATATAATCGGGTTCCACTAATTTGAACTTCGTATGTTTGTATAATATAACTTAATTTAAAATAAATAAATAAATAACCTATATGAAAGCTACCTCTTCCTCTCGGTACTGCCAGAAGGACTTTTATACTTTGCAAGTTAAAGACGGAGCTAGAATTTGCATAAAACTCAAAAAACCGCAGTTAACTGTAGATCTAGGGCGCTATACATGTTAGAACATTGCGATCTTTCTCAAAACACCAGATTGCCTTTATTAGGGACACTCCCTCACAATATCTGGTAAGTTATTATAAGACCTCTTTTGCCTTATGTGATAAATCTGTCTTTTTTTACTATTGTATATCAAAACCAGATCTTTGTAACTGCATCTTTAACTCAAAAACAGGATTTATCTAGTAAAATTTAAAACCAAAAATTTTCGAATCGATTTTCCTTTTTTTAAAGCTCAATGCCATATTAGGTTGTTTCAACTTTTCTTTTATTTTCTTTTTTTAATACAACTAAAAGTTGTATTTATAGTTGCATGTTGCACATTAGCATTAATTTGAGCAATTAGTTTTAATTGGTTTCGGTACATAATCTAATTTATCTAAATAATTTTACTATGACTCATTATAAAAGTTAAAATTTTGAATTACGAGCTATTTCAGTCGCAAATCTCCCTCTGGACTGACAGTATTTGGTACATTTCAAGATTTAAAAAAAAAGTACATGAAAGATAATACATTTTAATATTTTTTGTATTATAAACTGGAAAATGTTCTTATTTCAAGGAAAGAACTATCTAAATGTACTAAAATTAAAATTTAATGAAAAAATATATTTAAAGAAGTACAATGTAAAATACCTGTAATGTTATTGAACTTTTTCTAGTAAACTGGGATTCCCAGAAGTTTTCATGCAGCGGTAACAGCTAAAATTTCTGCAATCGATTCTGTCAAATTAATTTTTGTTGATACCGCTGCGTGAGAAGTTCTAGGAATCCCAGTTTCCTAGAAAAAAATTAGTAACTTTACAGATTTTTTTAAAGTGCATATTTTATATTTTTAAGAACGGTTCTACATAAAAAACATCATTTTTAACAACACAAAAAATAGTTAGACTCTTACAAAATCTTACCCAAATGTTGTAGAAATATCTGTTAATATTAACATTATCAGATTAAAATGAGTTTTTGCTTGGTATATTTCAAAGCACAAACATAACAAGTTTCAAATTAGTTCGAATTAAACTCTGGTTGAAGGTACATTCATAATTTTTTTTGGTGCTGCTATCTATTTTTTTTTTAATTTTGTAGATAATATCCGAAATGGTCGCGACAGAAATTATCTATTATATGTAGATAAATTTAGATCACGGCTACTAGTGAAGCAAAAATAAAATAAAATAAAAATAAAAAATAAAAAATAAAAAATATAAATTATACTCAACGGTACATATAAGTAATTAATATTGGTGCCATAATAGCTGGAATTTTAAAGTATATGTGAACATATATATGGTATAGCCATTTATATATCTATTTGCATTTTCAAGTTCCTATGAATTTTTGTATTATATTCCCCTATATATATATATAAGATCAGTTAAAACCTGATTAGATACTTTATGAAAAAAATGTTAAGATAAATATATGATCTTTAAAAATCAACGCAAATAAAATAAAATAAAAAAAATAATAATTAAAAAAACTGAAATATTTAGAGAAATTTTATCTTGTACTTATTTTAAAGCTTCATAATAGCACCTTATGCTTCAGTGCCAAAAAACGATACAGAGAATGCGAAGTAATAGTAGCAGAGTATGTTATCGTTGTTCTTGTTTTCTTGCTCTTTATTTTATTTATATGATTGTAGAATAGGCTTATTTTTAAAATTTTTCAAATAGCTCAATGTTAAATTATTTTTTTTCCATATTCTTTTCATTCAGCTAATTTACACTAGACTAGGGGTGCAGAACCTTTTCAAGACAAGGGCCATTTACAAATATATCTGGATGGTCGAGGACCACATCAATAACATGGAGAGAATTCGATTTTGAAGGTGATCTGTGACCTATAATCGGATAAAAAATAAGGTTTCAGAGGGGAGTGGGAGATTACCCCTTTAAGTTCGCTTACACAGTCAAAATATGTAATTCAATTTGTAAGGATAAATGAGCAGATTTTAAATTTTTATATATATATATAACAGATATAACTAAGCTGATTCTCAAGATATAATAATCAGGAAAGTACATTTTATTTTATTAAAAGTGCTAAAAAACAAAGATAAGTTGCTTGTGCCGAAAAAATGTGAACTTTTTGGACGAAGGAAAAAGAAGTAGTTGATCAACAAGATTTTTCCTTGCCTCATCACTGAAATTCCCGATTTTTCAAAAAATTTGCAGTTTTTCATGTCTGATATACCAAATTTTAGCTTTTTACAAAAGTGATCAACAAAATCTGCTCTTTCTGTGCCTGATTTTGCTGATTGCCTGAACAAAATTTGTGATTCTTACGAAAACGATTAACAAAATTCATAAATTTTACAAAGCTGATCGATGAAATTCACGATTTTTCTTCGCATGATCGATATAATTTACGATTTTTCTTCGCATGATCGATATAATTCGCGATTTTTCTGCTGCTGATCGACGGATTATCGATGACAAAATTCACTATTTTTACGAAGTTAATCGACAAAATTCACGATTTTTACGAAGCCAATCGACGAAAATTGCGATCTTTCCCAGCTAAAAATGAACTGCAGTTTTTTTGTAGAAGTGAAGTGTTTTTGAGGTTTTTCTAAAACTTCTCTAGTCTTTCTGTAGTTCAATCTCAACTATAAAATCCCTTCAGTTATTTTGTAGTTAATTAAAGGTGATTTTGCAGTAATTTATTTTAAACATTCTGTGCGCTATTAACTTTGAAAACACTGTAGTTTTTATAAAGTCATTTTATAATCAAAAATTAAAAAAATATATAAGACTTTATAACAGTAGAATCACTGCAGTGAATTTGAAGTTATTATCCAACCATTAATTTAGAAGTACATTTCCGATGCATCTCTCGTATAACTGTAGTTATTGTCCGATAAATTCACCTAATTTAATCGGAGAAAAATAATTTCAAATATACTTCAAAATCGAACTAGGGATTTCCTATCCCATCGAACCACTTCCGTAGTAAAAAATTTATTAGTTCCTACTTTGTTTTGTTACTCGGAAATTACAAGTTTTAATACATTAAAATCCATTTCTTTTTTTTTTAATTCAGACATGGACGTCCCTATCTATGCTTCCTTCCCCCTAACTTAAAATTCTTAGTTCCTTTATTATTTTAAGCTAAGAGAAAAAAAAATTAATTTCACTAAATTACATTTCGAAATCCAGTGAGGGGTAGTGACTACCTGTGCCCCCTGCATACAACGAAATTTCTTAGTTCCTTTATTTAAAGTTACTCTAAAGGAATAAATTTTGCGAGGTTTATCAAAATCAGAGAAAAAATATATTAAGTTTCAAAAGTTATGAGGGACACAATGGGCCTGCTTTCACTCACCAGCCCCTTAATGCGAAATTTCTTCTTACTTTTTATTGTAAATTTCTTGAAAATTATACATTTTACTATGCTTTTGAAAATATCAGAAAAGAAAAATTTTGTTAATGTATATATATATATATTTTAATTTAGGAAGTGGCAAATACTTTCCTCTACCTTCCTCCCCCTAACAGAAAATTCTTAGTTCTTATATTTTAAGCTAAAGAAAAAGATTGAATTTTAGTATTTTTTCAAAAATCGGAGAAAAAAATTAGTTAAATTTCAAATCGAGTGAGGGAAAATGGCTCATCTATTCCCCCACCCCTCACGGAAACTTCTTCTTTTCTTTATTTAAATCACACTAAAAGAATAAATTTTATTATGCTTTTGTAAATTGGAGGAAAAATTGCTAATTACATTTCAAAATCCAGGGAGGGGCAATGAGTCTACAACCCCCTCCTTAATTGAAAATTTCTTTTTCTTTCTTTCCAAGTTACTCGAAAAATTTACATTAGGTTTTTGAAATAAAAGAGGACATTTATTTAATTAAATTTTAAAATCCAACGAGCTCCTCTGCTTAATACTCCTATACATCTCCATCTTCATAACTGAAAATTACTTGCAATTAATTTACTATTACTTCATTTTGAAATCGACATACAAATATTTGAATCATCAAATAATTTTTTAAATCGCTCTTTAAAATTATTATTCGATCTAAACTTAATGAATCGTAGAAAGAAAAAAAATACTTCATCAGTTAATTGAAGTGTATTTTCTAATTATGTATTCATTTTAAAAGCACATCAAAGTTTCTTATTTCATGCAAATATTAAATTATTAAAAATGTTTAAAATTATTTTACAAGTCATAAATATATTGAAAAATCTAGTCATTTTTTATATTAAAAAAATCAGAAATTTCCCTTTGTAAAAAATATTTCCGAAAGAAAAAAAAAAGAAGAAAATTAAATTAATGTTTCTATTTTATTTTTAGGTAAAAATGTAGATAAGTTAACAATCAAATATATCTACATAATCATTAAAAACATATGCTACATTAAAAAATAAAAATGACATAAAATGAGTCCTTATTCTAATTCAAAGTTATTAATTATGAACTTCTTATTTTATAAAATTAGTTTTTCCTTTTTACAAATATATATTTCTTAAATTAACACATTTAATTACATTATAATTCATAAAAAAATTATATTATCAGAAAAACCTCTAAAATGCGTTTATTTTTTTTTTAATTTGCAAGAAAGTTTCAGCAATATTCCCCATTTAAAAAACTCACTACAATATACATATATATATATATTACAAATTTAAATTTTTTTTTTCGCCAAAACTAACCTTTATACTATCTTAATTTTCTTATAATAATATTCCGTACTTACTTCAAATTATTAAATTAAAATCTTATTTCTAGATCTAATCTGTTAATCTGTGTGCAGACGATATAAATTCTTAATTTGCCTTAAAAAACATTATTCCAGTATGCTTAAATTTAAAAAGATGGCTCTAAATTAAAAATATTCTTAATTAAAACTTTATTTCTTAATATTCCAAATAAAACTGATTTCTTCTATGTTTTTATCAACCCTTTTTAAGAAATTCTTATTAAATTTATTCCAAAACCATACCTTTCAAAAAATATCATTATTTTATTTTATCTATTTATTTATTTTTCCGCCGTCAACGATAATGTGCATATTAATAAATTCATTTCTTTTCTTTTTCCCTTAAAATTAATCATGTATAAAAATCGTCTGCCTAAGATATTTAAAATTCGGAGTCAATTATAAATTGGTTAAATAATATTTTTTTTTAAAATAAATTTATCGTCTGTTTAAAATAATCTCGTAGCTGGACAAGAATTCTGTTTACATAAAAAAATGATGGTTAGAGATTACAGAATGTTCCAGAACTTTCTTTTTAGTTTAAAAGGGGGAAGTCTCGAGATGAAGAGAAGATTCTTCTGAAGATTTCTTGGGTTGCTTCTTCGATGAGGACAGCTCGCTGAAATAATGATGGAATTTTTGCAACAAGGAGCTTTTCCTTCCTCATTATCACGAATTTAATAAATGAATTTACAGCAGCCCATGACTAATTATTGGATCTTCTACATTTATTTATTATTTTTGTTTTTTCCCTCGCTTGCCATGACTGCGTGTTTCTGTTTAACCAGTGGGAATAATTCGAGTTCTCCTGAAATCGTCACATATATATATATATATATATATATATATATAATTTTTATTTAATTTTTAAATTAAAAAATGTTTATAAATAACAAATTATTATTCTAACACAATATTATATTCTTATTTTATAAAATTAATTTTTCCTTTTTACAAATATATATTTCTTAAATTAACACATTTAATTACATTATAGTTCCTAAAAAAATTATAGTGTCAGAAAAACCTCTAAAATTCGTTTATTATTATTTTTTTTTTAATTTGCAAGAAAGATTCAGAAATATTCCCTATTTAAAAAACTACTCACTACGAAAAAAAAAAGAAAAAAATATATATATATTTAATTTTTAAATTAAAAAATGTTTATAAATAACAAATTATTATTCTAACACAATAATAAAAAATATGTTTTACCGTATCATTAAACGACATGAAATGAATTTTTATTCTAAGTAAAAAATATTAATTACCGACCCATAATTTATTAATGTAAGTACTTCCATGTCAAAAATATATATTTTATAAAATTAACACAACGCATGTAATTGCATTATAATTCATAATAAAAAAATTATTATTTTCGCAATTGGCCTAAAAATAAAATTATTTTATTAAATATTTACTGATTTTTAAATTCAGAAGAAAAACCAATTCATTTGCTTTAGCTAATTCGCTAAAGTATTTGTTTAATTCATTTAATATTAAATTGTTTTTAAAATACACGCCCATATAAACGAATTACAATAAATAAATAAATAATAAAATAAAAGCACTTTAAAACATCCAATTTTTCTGCCTGCCATTCAGCTTTTGCAACAAATAACCTTTAATTGAAATGCGTCCCCTTTATACCTTGCACAACACTAACCACGCAAGTCTCAACGGGCAAGTGGTCAAAGCGTGTCTCTCCTGTACCTGGGATCGTCAGTTCGAGTACAACTGTTTCCACATTCAAAATCTGCCTTTGATATGTTAAAAAGGAAGCTTACCAGTATGGTCAATAGATGGCGCCAGCAGAGCCAATTTTTTTGGGGTGGGAGGGCCATTTAACTTCAAATTCACTGCAGAAAATGTGTAGTTATGAACTACACTTTCACTGTTGTGATTTTGTAGTTGTTGACTTCGAAAAAACTGCAGTGATTTGTGCCAAATCACCACAGTTTCGCAACTGCATTTTCTTTGCAGTTTCACTAGAGTTCATTTTTAACTGGGTTACGAAGCCGATTAACGAAACTCGCGATTTTTGCAAAGCTGATTAGCGAAATTCGTGATTTTTCTTCGCAAGTTCGACAAAATTCGTGATTTTTCTGAGGTTGGTGGATGAAATTATCGATTTTTACGAAGCCAATTGAAGAAATTCGCGATTATTACGAAGTCGATGGGCGAAATTCATACTTTTTACGTAGCTGATAGGGAAAATTCATGATTTGTGGTTTTGGTCGCAGAATTTTTTTTATAAGGTTACTTTCACTTTCTGAACTGATTTTGAAAAAGAGACTAATCTTATAGAAAATATGTGCGACTTAAATCGAAAAAGTAATCAAGGGGCGATCTAGAGAGTGACCTCGGCTATACAATCCCAGCTAAAAATGAACTCTAGTGAAACTGCAAAGAAAATGCAGTTGCGAAACTGTGGTGATTTGGCACAAATCACTGCAGTTTTTTCGAAGTCAACGACTACAAAATCACTACAGTGAATGTGTAGTTCATAACTACACATTTTCTGCAGTGAATTTGAAGTTAAATGCCCCTCCCACCCAAAAAAATTGGCTCTGCTGGCGCCATCTATTGACCTACTGGTAAGCTTTCTTTCTAACATTTCAAAGGCAGATTTTGACTCTGGAAACAGTTGTACTCGAACTGACGATCCCAGGTACAGGAGAGACACGCTTTGACCACTTGCCCGTTGGGACTTGTGTGGTTAGTGTTGTGCGAGGTATAAAGGGGAGGCATTTCAATTAAAGGTTATTTGTTGCAAAAGCTGAATGGCAGGCAGAAAAATTGGATGTTTTAAAGTGCTTTTATTTTATTATTTATTTATTTATTGCACATTTCAATTGCACATTTAATTCGTTTATATGGGCGTGTATTTTAAAAACAATTTAATATTAAATGAATTAAACAAATACTTTAGCGAATTAGCTAAAGCAAATTAATTGGTTTTTCTTCTGAATTTAAAAATTAGTAAATATTTAATAAAATAATTTTATTTTTAGGCTAATTGCGAAAATAATTTTTTAATTATGAATTATAATGTAATTACATGCATTGTGTTAATTTTATAAAATATATATTTTTGACATGGAAGTACTTACTTTAATAAATTATGGGTCGGTAATTAATATTTTTTACTTAGAATAAAAATTCATTTTATGTCGTTTAATAATACGGTAAAACATATTTTTTATTATTGTGTTAGAATTAATAATTTGTTATTTATAAACATTTTTTAATTTAAAAATTAAATAAAAAAAATTATATATATATATATTTTGTAGTGAGTTTTTTAAATAGGGAATATTTCTGAATCTTTCTTGCAAATTAAAAAAAATAAACGAATTTTAGAGGTTTTTCTGACAATATAATTTTTTTTAGGAATTATAATGTAATTAAATGTGTTAATTTAAGAAATATATATTTGTAAAAAGGAAAAAATAATTTTATAAAATAGGAATATAATATTGTGTTAGAATAATAATTTGTTATTTATAAACATTTTTTAATTTAAAAATGAAATAAAAATAATATATATATATATACATATATATATTTTTTGGTAGTGAGTTTTTTAAATGGGGAATATTTCTGAATCTTTCTTGCAAATTAAAAAAAAAATAAACGAATTTTAGAAGTTTTTCTGATAATATAATTTTTTTAGGAATTATAATGTAATTAAATGTGTTAATTTAAGAAATATATATTTGTAAAAAGGGAAAATTAATTTTATAAAATAAGAAGTTCATAATTAATAACTTTGAATTAGAATAAGGACTTATTTTATGTCATTTTTATTTTTTAATGTAGCATATGTTTTTAATGATTATGTAGATATATTTGATTGTTAACTTTTATCTACATTTTTACCTAAAAATAAAGTAGAAACATTAATTTAATTTTCTTCTTTTTTTTTTCTTTGGTAAATAATTTTTTACAAAGGGAAATTTCTGATTTTTTTTTTTTTAATTTTAATATAAACAATGACTAGATTTTTCAATATATTTATGACTTGTAAAATAATTTTAAACACTTTTAATAATTTAATATTTGCATGAAATAAGAAACTTCGATGTGCTTTTAAAATGAATACGTAATTAGAAAATACACTTCAATTAACTGATGAAGTATTTTTTTTCTTTCTACGATTCATTAAGTTTAGATCGAATAATAATTTTAAAGAGCGATTTAAAAAATTATTTGATGATTCAAATATTTGTATGATTTCAAAATGAAGTAATAGTAAATTAATTGCAAGTAATTTTCAGTTATGAAGATGGAGATGTATGGGGCAGGAAGCAGAGAAGCTCGTTCGGTTTTAAAATTTAATTAAATAAAATTTCCTCTTTCTTTCTTTCTTTTTTTTTTTTTTTTTTTTTTTTTTTTTTCAAAAACCTAATGTAAATTTTTCGAGTAACTTAGAAAGAAAGAAAAAGAAATTTTCAATTAAGGAGGGGGTTGTAGACTCATTGCCTCTACCTGGATTTTGAAATTTAATTAGCAATTTTTCCTCCAATTTACAAAAGCATAATAAAATTTATTCTGTTAGTGTGATTTAAATAAAGAAAAGAAGAATTTTCCGTGAGGGGTGGGGGAATAGATGAGCTATTTTCCCTCACTCGATTTTGAAATTTAACTAATTTTTTCTCCGATTTTTGAAAAAATACTATAATTCAATCTTTTTCTTTAGCTTGAAATATAAGAACTAAGAATTTTCTGTTAGGGGGAGGAAGGTAGAGGAAGAAAGTATTTGCCCCTTCCTAAATTAAAATATATATATATATACATTAACAAAATTTTTCTTTTCTGATATTTTCAAAAGCATAGTAAAATGTATAATTTTCAAGAAATTTAAAATAAAAAGTAAGAAGAAATTTCGCATTAAGGGGCTGGTGAGTGAAAGGCCCATTGTCCCTCATAACTTTTGAAACTTAATATATTTTTTCTCTGATTTTGATAGACCTCGCAAAATTTATTCCTTTAGAGTCACTTACAATAAAGGAAC
Source organism: Maratus speculifer (assembly GCA_964019185.1). Classification (NCBI taxonomy): domain Eukaryota; kingdom Metazoa; phylum Arthropoda; class Arachnida; order Araneae; family Salticidae; genus Maratus; species Maratus speculifer. The sequence goes on from OZ025294.1 coordinate 172,202,422, forward strand.
TAAGAAATTTCCGTTGTATGCAGGGGGTAAAGGTAGTCACTACTCCTCACTGGATTTCGAAATGTAATTTAGTGAAATTTTTTTTTTTCTCTTAGCTTAACATAATAAAGGAACTAAGAATTTTAAGTTAGGGGGAAGGAAGCATAGATAGAAGACGCCAATGTCTGAATTAAAAAAAAAAAGAAATGGATTTTAATGTATTAAAACTTGTAATTTCCAAGTAACAAAACAAAGTAGGAACTAATAAATTTTTTACTACGGAGTGATTCGATGGGATGAGAAATCCCTAGTTCGATTTTGAAGCATTTGAAATTATTTTTCTCCGATTAAATTCTGTGAATTTATCAGACAATAACTACAGTTATACGAGAGATGCATCGAAATGTACTTCTAAATTAATGGTTAAATAATAACTTCAAATTCACTGCAGTGATTCTACGGTTATAAAGTCTTATATATTTTTTAATTTTTGATTATAAAATGACTTTATAAAAACTACAGTGTTTTCAAAGTTAATAGCGCACAGAATGTTTAAAATAAATTACTGCAAAATCACCTTTAATTAACTACAAAATAACTGAAGTGATTTTATAGTTGAGATTGCACTACAGAAAGACTAGAGAAATTTTAGAAAAACCTCAAAAACACTTCACTTCTACAAAAAAACTGCAGTTCATTTTTAGCTGGGATGCAATAAATAAATAAATAAATAAATAAAAATCTTCAAAATGCGAAAGAGATATTAGAAAAATGCATCCCCATAGGAATAGCATTATCTCGTGAATGTCTTCGCTGGCAGGGACAGAGTCCTTAAACAATTCTGGGAATACGATTTTTCAAAAGAAAAAATAAATCTTAGTAACCTTAAATTTTTTTTTATTCAAAGTTCAAATCTGTATCTATTGCGTGAACTTTTATTGTTGCTATTGCATAAAATGTTCCTTGAATTTAATTCTACTAGAGTTTATTTGTAATTTTCCATTTTTATTTCATTATTATTATTTTTTTACAGTTTGCTTTGTTGCTAAATGGCTATTTTCTGAACTTTTGAATGGTTGAAGTGATGTAAAGAAATGTTGTTTACAAAATTCGAATCCCATGAAAGTGTCTTTATAATCAACTTTTTCCAAGATTTTTATTTAAAAAATATATAGATAAAAACATCCCATTTCATTTATTTTTCCTTTTTTATTCATAAATGTTTTTTGGTGAAATATTATTTTTTAGTTTTACATTCATCATTTTCTAAAAATATTTTATAAGTTGCGTTATACTTTTCATGATAAATAGGATAATTCTAATGAAAATAATTTTTTATTTTAATAACAATGGAAGACTTATTTTATTTTTAAAATAAAATACGTATTTAGAAATTTTAATTTGCATTTCTTTTAATATTGTAAAATGTTAAGCATGAGATATTTTAATACAAATTTGATATAATTACAATTGTATTTATTTCTGTTAATAATATGAAATGCTTACATAAGTACGATAAAATGCGATTAAAAAATTGTATTAAAGCTCATCAAATGTTTTTTTTACATATATATAAGCAAAGTATATATAAAGACGTAAAAGCACAAGAATCTAAATTTGGTCACTGATGTCTGACGTTAGAAACCATTGTTTTCTTGGATAGAGGCAATTTTCGCGATCATTCAAAAAAAAGGATAAAAAAAAGAAAAAACAGTGATGAATACTGGTTGCTATTATATACTAATATTTAAGTTTTTTATTTTATTTGCAAGCTGACAAATTACTTTATTTTATATTCTTGTTTCATAACGAAGCGGTTTTGATATACGTTTTGAGCAGACTACCTTCTAAGACAGAGTGGAATGGTTACTGGTAAGTTTTGCTAAAGCTTTCTGTAACTCATAACTAAACTGAGATGAAATAAAACTTTTATGTGCGCATAACCCAATCATCCTTAATAGTTTTATTGTTTTTTAAATTATATCTGATATTAATAAATTAAAAAAATATCTCACCATTAATCATCCCGGCAATGGGTTAATTATTGATCTTTATTTGTGATCAAACATAAACTTTTTAACACACTAAAACACTTACTGCCATCATTTCAAAATCGCTGCAAAATTTTAATACATGACTGAATGGAACTTTTATCGATTAAGTTTAAAACTTATATCGCTTGCAAATTTAAACAGTATTATGAAAAAACTTTAAAAAAGACCATTACTTAAATGTCTCTAATTTCAAATACAATATACTCAATAATACATTTATTTTCAAAAGGCTTTTTTCTATTTAAGGTATACAGTTTGCACTTCATTTTCCACAAGGATATAATGTACCCTATAAACGAAACTGACACAAATGAAATAATTTGGTTGCCAATTAAAAATTCTCACTCATTGCATATGATGTTGCAGGTATCACATCTGCTTTGGTAACAGATTTTCTTTTAGTTAAGGTTTGTAAAATATTGTAATGAACGTGGATAATTTGATTACAATTAACTTGAGAACAGTATTAGAAGTGGACTTGTTTTTTGTTTTTTGAATCAAAAGCTACAACGATAAGGCATTCTCTCTCCTTACTGGCTGCTGATGTTAATACTCGTTCTCTTCTTTCTTAAAAAAACACATTTATTTTTATTATTGATGAATTGGTAATAAAATAGTTTCATGGAAGCATAAAATATAATCAGGCTTATCAGTCAAATCATGTTGATAAAGTAAATTTTCTAATAACACAAAAATAGAAATGCATCATCAATGGATAACAAACTAACTTTTAGGAGTGTAGCTTACGGGATTATATTAAAAAATAGGTGGTGGTGATCCTGAAGTAATTTAATATAACTCTCTTCTGGTGGTTCATGTTAAAATCTTCAATACGATAAGATCTAAGTTTATAAGAATATTGCAAGATAATATCCAGGCTTACTCAAATAAGTCTGCGAATAAACAAGTGTTTCGCTATCCATCTACAGTTTTCTATGAAATATTTTCTGACGTTTCTGATTTCTTTTTTCTTTAACAAAAGGATGAGGCAAATTAAGAATGGATAAGGTTTAAGATAAGGTGCTCCGACCTACTTGACTGAAAGGATTTTCTGTTGCACAACATGAATCCTTTTATTTTTAAAGCCATTAAAAAGTTAAATAAAAATACGTAATCAGAAAACAAAGATGGCGAGATTGATAACAATCAGAAGGATGGTCTATTTGCCACATAACTGTAATCTCTTCAAATCTGTAAGCGTCTTCTTGGATTTGCTTGCCAAGAAATCTCTTTTATTCCATCACCGATCTTGCATGCTACTAATTTCATTTATTATTCTGGCGGTAAGGTCCCTTTCCTTTTAAAGTCATTAATGATCAAAAACACCACGTGACCAGAAAAAAAGAAGATGGCGATAGTGATAATAATTAGAAGGATATTCTATTCGTAACATAACTGGAATCTCTTCGAATCTGTAAACATCTTCTTGGATTTCCTTGCCAAGAAAACTCAACCTTTCCATCACTGATCTTACGTGCTACAAATTTCATTTATTATTCTGGAGGTAAGTTAATAAGATTTTTAGATTTAGGAATTAAAATATTGTTGATAAAATAACTAATGTAGGGGAAGATATTTCTTTAACTAATGATCCAAATTCGGAAGAAAATGTTACAGAAAATTTCGGAAGTGAAAATGCAAGTGTGAAGCAAAATGATTTTCCACCCTTACAGTCAAGTTTCACAGATCCGTAACCAATTGAATCTCATGTTCCAGTTGCTCCAGATCCTACGCCAACTGACTTTCATGATCCTGATTCTTCGAGTTCTAATTCAACTAACTTTGATAACATTCTCCCAACACCGTCGGTTCCTACTAGTGCTACAGTTAATGCTCCTGAACATGTAAAAACTAATTCTTCTTCTTCTCCACAGGTACTTAGACGATTCAGAAGACATAGGAGAGCTCCTGACCGACTTCATTATTAAGTGGGGAAGAGCTGTGGTATTTAACACTTTTACTTTTCTATGGAACAAAATTGTACTTGCGTTCCAGTTACATAATTCCATGGAATGGACAAAGGGCGCCATCTACAGTTTTACCTGAAAAGTAAAAGTGTTAAGTACCACAATTATGTTTTTTCCTTTTTCCTTGATATATAAATAGAGAGTGAAACTCCTGCTTGATGTATAGCAGCCGGATAACTTGCATTGTTTTGATTCATGTTCAAACAGGTTTTCTCTAACTTTCAATGATGTTTATCGTAGTTTTCTTGTAATTAAGTATGATTTTGGCATTCTGTTATTCTATTTTTGACTAAAGTTCAATTTTATCTAAAATTTAAAACCTGTTTCAAAAACATTCATGTAAAAATCACGATAAAGTTATGACAAGTGTTTATTTAAGCATTGTTTTTTAATATGATTTCAAGAAGTAAACAAAAAATAATAATAATGATAGCGGGTATTCATTGTCCAAATATACAAGCTAACAAGGAAAGGGCTAATTTTGATAATTACAAATTTTGATTGTTTTAATATATGTTGTAAGGCAGAGATCCCTTAGCCTCAGGTTCAATGGATTTTATACAATGCCCGTTAATCCTTGAGAAACAGGGAGTCTAATTTAATGATACAACTGAAATACTTAATTTGAAAAGAAGAAAGTACATGACCGTCGCTCAGTCGAATCAGCAGTAGCCAATCACCTAGTGGGCCCAGGTTCGATTCCCGGATACGCTACAGTTGCTTTTCTTTTTTGTTGTTTAATAAACATACTTGTAATTATAGTTTAATAATCTCATTGTTAATTAAAAATTATAATGTATGTCAATTCTAATTTCAACTTATTTACTTTTTTTATTTGCAACTTAATAATTGTTTAATACATCTTAAATAAATGTAAACCTATTAATTTTTTAATCATTTTTTAAATGTATTTAATTCTTCTTTATAATGTTAAACAATTGTGTAAATACGCGATTTTGAAAAAATATCAATTATGTATTACTTTAACAAGGGAAGTCAACACCACGATAAAATTACTCTGTTTTTAAATTAATAAACATAATTATATCAAAAGTAAGCATGAGAAATAAATTAAATTTACTTTTTGCATATTAAAGATTTTTAAATATTGAAAGACATATATTTGCTCTTTGAATTATTTTGCTTAAATTTTGCTACTTTTTTATTTTGCTTCCCATTTATTTTCCTCCTGTATTTATTTTTACTTTAGTTGAATATGCATTATTTTATAATGGCAGAACAACAGATTTTGGAATTTTTATTATTCAATAACAGATTGACTTTTTTTTTCTTTAAATGATGAAAAATAATGGTTTAAAAAATCAAAAAATGGTAAATTAATGTTTAAATATGCCACCATTGTAGTTGAGACATGATATTATTAAGATTTCTATATCAAATTACAAAATTATAAATTATGAAACAAAAAATGCAAAAAAAAAATAATAAATAAATAAATAAATAAAAAAATAAAAATAAATAAATAAATAAATAAATAAATAAATAAATAAATAAATAAATAAATAAATAAATAAATAAAAATGCAGCGCAACTGCGCGTCAAACCCGGGACCACTGGGCGATTGGCTACTGCTTATCCGACTCAGCTATAATCATGTACTTCCTTTTTTCAAAGTTAGTATTTAAATTGCGTCATAATATTAGACGCCCCCCCCCCACTGTTTCTCAAGAATTAAGGGGCGTTGTATAAAATCCATTGAACCTGAGGGTAAGGGGTCTCTGTCCTACAACATATATGAAAATAATTAAAATCTGCGATTATCAAAATGTCCCTCTCCTTGTAAGTCTTATCGCAATATCTCTTACACCGATGATTAAAAATTAGATAATTAAATTTATCGAACTTGTGTTATTAGTTGCCTAAAGAATAAGAAAAAATGTGTTTCACTGTTAAAGTGTTTGCATATAAATTTAAAAAAAATTTCTTTATGCGGATGTTGGCTTCTGAAATACACAAATATTAAGCATTTCTGCATTTATGAGATAATGAGTAGTTGTTAATTATTATAATTACTTATAGATTATAATTTTTCTAACCTGACAAGACCAAGAATCACCCGATGATAATTAATATTCACCCATGTCCACCAAGAATCAACTCGTGCATTAAAGATAGAAAATCAACGATAATAAATGCACAAGTAATGTATTAAATGATAGCAAACAGCTGTTTCGAATCTACTATCGGGATTCTTCCTCAGGGCAAAAATCAGCGAGCAAATTCGAACTCAAATTCGATTTCGATTTCAATGTTATTTTTTCGCCTGTTAATAAAATTGTTTTTTCAAATCTTAAACACCTCAGTGATCGCTTAGATACTTGGAGTATTTACCAAATTTCTTTCCAGTGTGGTCTTTTTTATATTGGTCAGACTAAACGTGCTCTCAGATTTCGTTTAAAGCAACATAAAAGGTATGTCAAAAATCAAGAGCTGAAACGCTCTTCTATTACTCAACATTGTGGGTCTTCACAACATAAGATCAACTTTTCATCAGCCACCATTATCCATAAGTGTCCTTGTATTCTTGATCTTAATTTTTGGGAAGTGGGAGGCTTACCATATCATTAAAAATTTTCTCTCTTTTGTCATTGACTTATCAAGTACTCTTTATTTTCCAAGCATTGGGAAATCTTTAATTTAAGGATTTCTTTTTTTTCCCCTTCGCTTTTTAGTTTTTGTTTTGAATGTTACCCGGTAGATGTCGCTACTTGTCCACCCAATTGTTCTGTCTGCTTTCTTATCACTGGTTGCTTTTCTTTAGGCGGGATCGTTCCCGTAGCGGGTGTATAAGCCTGCTTTTCTTTGTCTCTTTGCTCTGTTTCGCCTTTTCTAGCTCGCTGATTTTTGCACTGATGAAGAATATCGATAGTAGACTCGAAACATCTGTTTGCTACCTTTTCATACATTATTTGTGCATTTATAATTGTTGGTTTTCTATCTTTAAACATTTGTGCACAAAGGCTTTATTTACTATTTCAGCTCGTGCATATTATGAATATTTATCTCTCAATTTCACAAATTTTATAATAATATTATATTGGTATGCATATATACATATTCTATGCATTTTTTTTTTTTTTTCTAAAAAACCCTTCCCGATCTTGATAAAATTAAATTTCTAATTACATCGACGTATTGAAAAAAGCATTATTTTTAAATTATATATGTTTTACTCAAATTTTATGACTAGTTAAAATATTTTCTCTCATTAAATTATTTTTTTAAGTAAAATGTTATTTTGTTATACATCAATTATAAATGTATCTCTAATATACTATTTTTAAAGGTATTATTATTATTATTATGTCATAAATGTATCATATTATGTCAATTATATTAATGTGTCATGTTATGTCATAAAAACTAATTAAAATTTAACTGACAAATAATCACACCATGTCGGGAGGTACCAAGAATCACCCTTCTCTGCCCTATTTTATAAGTTATTTCTAAAATTAGTAACTATGCATTTCTTCATATTATTAAGAACTGATTTGAGAATTAGATTGCTTTGTAGAAAGAGTTATCCAAGTGCAAATTGTTAAGCTCCATTGCAATCCTTCCTTGTATTTATTTTAAAAATCAGTCATTTAAAACTGATAATGTCTGTTCTACAACGTGGCGGCATAAATGGGGATGCCATAAGTTATGCAAGTGTGAAGCAAATTATAATTTTTATTGTATTTCTAGGTTGGCTTCAGACAAAAAATATATTCCAATCCAAACTCCAATAAGAAGCAAAATAAAAAGTATTAAACTTTTTTTTTTTTTTTTTTTTTTTTTTTTTTTATAATTTATTCTTTAATTTGAACTTATTACTTGTACAATTAATTTCAAAACTGTTTGGAATGCAAAAATAGTAAGTTAGATTTATCGGAATATGTTTTCTGTCAAATCAGCGCTAACCACTCAAATTTCAACGCAATTGAATATTTAAACATGAGAAATTTACGTCCTTGTTCATTTTGGTTGATTTATTTTTAGTTATTATATTATTATAATTATATGTTCAAAGTTGTTTATTTTGTTTGTTACTTGTATATTATGGTATAAAATCAAATACAAATATTTTTTGTACGTATATTATTTATTTTTTTCCAGTTAGTTGTTCGAAAAAAAAAAAAAAAAAAAACTAAATATTTATCCTTGATTAACTTGCTTAATTTATGCTCAAACCTAAATTTTGAATGTTAAATGTTTAATAAATAGTGCTCATCAGCAGGTAATTATGACTATTCACTTCACGAATCTAAATATCAATAGAAAATTGCAATAATGAAACTATTTTTGAAAAGCGGTGGCATGTTGCCTCTTTTTTTTTTATTAATGAGAACTTTTTATAATATTGTCAAAAAACCATAATATTAAAAAAACAGTAATATTTGCTACAAAGTGATTTGCTACAGTGAATATTTGCTACAAAAGTTTAAAAGTGAACAATTTTAATTTAAAAAATGCTTTGCATTTCACAAAATAATAATAATAGTTATATTTTAATGACTATAGGTTAACATTACAAACAAGTTTTTTTTTTAATTTATTGAATATTTATATTATTGTAAAGAATTATTTAAAAAATTATAAAGCTGTGTAGTTAATTATTCTTCTTGAGATCTAAAACTCGAGTAAAAGTTTTCATACATTACCTCCTCGTCAAAAAAGTGAATTAAATTTTGCTATTTGAGATGTACAACTAGAAAATTGTGTAAGAATTTAAAGCGCTTTCGATATTCTCTTTAACGAAGTCTTTTTTTACAACGATAACAAATACTTGAAATACTTTTCACTAAAAGAAAGAAAGAAAAAAAACGAATGAAACTGAACGGTTAAAACAAAATGCAGGGATTTAGGTTTTTTTTTTTTTTTTCCTTAAGCTCAACCAAGTTAATATATCTTAAAAGTTGCTTTACTAAAGACCGTTTTAGTTTAAAATAATAAACTTAACTTACTAAAATGGATTTTTGTTTAAACATAACTTCTATCTATGCAATTGTAAAAAAAGGGAAGAATTATGCTTTTGATACTTACTTTAAATTGCTATTCATTTCTTTTTTTTTTCACTTATTCAGAAAAGAAGATATATAACAATAAGAAAATTCCAATTTCCTGATTCAAATCATTTTTTTCAAGCCACATAAACAAACTTTGAACCAAAATATATAGGTGATTTTTTTTCAATTTACCTTTCAATTCAATGATTTTGAATTTCCAAATACGCTCGATTTTATCAAATAATAAGAAGAAAAAAGTAAATAAGTAAAATTAACAAAAACAAACCCCCAAATGAAACTTCGTGAAGACAATGATTTTAAAATAAGATTGGCGATTTTAAGATCGGAAAAAGAATGATGTTATTTTTCAGTTTGAAAACTATATAATTTTTTTAACGAATGATTTTTTTTGACAATATTATTATGAATACTATTGATGTATGTACTGTTTTAAGAAGAAAAAAAAAATTAAAATTATCAATCAAATCTGCAATTTGTTTATAAACACAATGCGTCACAATTATTTTAAGAAGTTTATATGTATATTTTTTTATTATATGTAAATAAAAGAATCTCATTAGCACCACAACTTTTTTAAATATTTGCAGACTATTTTTAGAATCAATCCTCGTACCATCATTATTTCATTGTAGAGTATGCACTATCATACTTTTGATTATATTTATTAGCATAACCTCCTAAAACCTGGCATCCATTTTTTTTTTTTTTTTTTTTTTTTTTTTTTTTTTGCTTTTTTCTTCTGTTGCGTTAAATTTTATTGTAAGGAGCTAAAGCCAAACTGGCATCGTAATGTATGATTTAGGAATTCACATTCAGAATTCGATTTTGGCAACGGTAACTACTTAATTTACAAAATGGCGCAATGTCAAATTTAAATTTGACTATTGATAATTTTGGTTTTTATAGTATTTGAATTTTTTTCAACGAGTTTTTTACGATTTTATTATTTGTTCCGTGTTTTTTATAATAAATTCTATTATTTCTCCAATTTATAGCATTTTTAAAAATATTTTTAAGTGATTATGGCCTGAACATCCATTTAAAGGAATGCACTGCGGGCAAAATTAAAAAGTTGAAACTTCTTAGTTTCTTTAAAAAAAAATCATTTTTATTCAATCTGTCAAAAAAAAAAAAAAAAAAAAAAAAAAAAAAATACATAAATAAAAAATAAAAAAGTAATATTAGAAAAAATAGATAAGGTGGTCTGGTGTAATAACGCTAGGCGGGGTAATAACGCCAAGTGCTAATATTTTGCATAATTATAAAATAATCTGATAAATGACAGACATGTGCTCTGCGCAGAAGGGTTTTGAGTCATATAAATCGCAAAAAACAGCTCCAAGTTAATTTGTTTCATTTTTAAGTCTAATTGTTTTTACAAGCAACTAAAATTAACGCTTGATCTAAAATTTGCGAGATATGTTTTGTGATGTGAAGACTATTTTTTTTTTTTATCCGGAAATACTTTGTTAATTACATATATTTGTAGTACATTTCATGGACTTTCAAAATGTTGTTGAAGATTTTCGATATCTTCTCGATTTATTTGTAATTTAAAATGTACAGCGCAATAACTATAACGGGGTAATAACGCCAATCCTTGGCATTAATACCCCGGTTGATTCCCTACAGTGGCCGAGCTACATCCTAAATATTGATTTAAATAAACACAGTTAAAACTGTGCAATGTTTCTAATAATTCTATTTAAGCGGTCCATTTTAAGTAAAAAAGAAGCTTACGGTCTGATATTCCTTAGCCTCATCCTCACCCCCCCCCCCCCACACACACACCACACCTTTATTTTTCTTACAATTTCACAAAAAATTGAACATTTTCAATAGCTTAGAATGCAATTTGTCAATTTCTAAGTTTGTAGAGTTTGTATTTTTTGAATTGGGCAATCTACATGCAATTATTCCATCTTATTTCATAGTTTTGTTTGAAAGGCGTTATTACCCATATAGGAGAGTAATAACGCGAAATAGCATTGGTCAAGAAATCACGCCATCACATTTTATGAATACATATCTGTTAAATATTTTTTATATAGATAGTCAATGAGTTGCAGTATCAAATCATATATTTATTTGAAAATTACAAACTAGAACTGAGCCGTGAAAATTGGTAGAACCTTAACCTGGCGTTATTACCCCAGGGTACCTTATATGTTTTTTTTTTTTTTTTTTTTTTTTTTTTTGCTTAGGTCACAGGAGGATTTTGATTTTGTAATTAGCATAAAGTTATCGAAGTTGTCATAAAAATTATCAATTCCCTTTTTGGCAGAATATGTAAGAGTAGATCCAAAAATCATTTGTTCAATAAGAAAATAAAATTAGTCATTTTTTAGAATTAAAGGATATTTAATACACCTTAGATCATTGGCATGTAAAATTCATTTATAAACAAAACTGTACATGCAGATTTATTATGTAGTAAGGTAAGTTTGTCTCATTATTTCATCAAAATCTGATATGTACATTCAACACACCATTCACATTTCCTTAACTTGATATTTCGAATTTATCTATGAATACACTTTAACAGTCGCCTTATAGAAGGATCTTTAGCATTGAGGAATTAAACTCACTTGTAGATAGTCATGTATATTCAGATTGAAGTACATATTTACCATAATGGACAGTGTTCTGATTACAGGTCATTGCTGCGTGTTTTAGCGGCTGAATTATTCGTTCTGCGCGAGTTAACAGTTCTCTATTAGCATGAATTGTATGTTATTAAATGTTAGCAGCTAATGCACAATTAAGAACATTGTAATAGAATTCAGGTATTGGCTGCTCAACATGTTAGTCGCTAATGCCAGCTTCTAGCAGAAGTACATATATAGAGAATAGATGTGATTTCCAGATATTGTATGCAAGGTTTAAAAATGTTTTCAAAAATTCCTAATGAAGTGAATTATTACCTTTACCATCTTATCATTACCGTCTAATATTACAAATTATAAAATGTTTGGGACTTACTACGAATTTTCGTTAGAAATTAGTAAAACATTATCACTAACTCATCCAAAGGAAATATATTGAAAAAAAAAAGAAGATAAAGAATTCACGTATACGGATCTCTCTCACTGCATAATACAGCGATTTCCACAGGCAAGATACCATTTGTAAAATAGTATTAATTATAATAATATACAATTCTTGAATCTTTCTTTTTTTTACAATTCCATATTTAAAGTGTAAAAATACAAATGATAAATATACCACATATTTCAAATTCATGATTAATTGAAATATATAATAACACTGGACCCATTGGTGGATTATATACAGTTTGAAAGAATTTTGAAAAAAGAAATTACCAGTCAGAGGGTTAATATTGTATCTATGTTCATTCGTAGGTTGCTAATCGTTTAAGAGACATTTTATTTTTTTTTTAAATTGATATTAATTTTTTCAGAGTATTTCATTTTTATTAGTCATTATATTATTGATACAGTTTGTTTTATATAGAATATTTACGCATTCCACATTAAAGTCGGTTACAGTGTTTAATTTAAATTTGCAAACTTATTTTGTAAAATACTATTTAAATTTTCCAGTATGTGAAATTTTCGTATGGTATTAGAAAAATCAGTATAATTCAGTATTTTACAGTCGATATGATAATAGATCGATAAAAAATGTTTTCAATAAATATTACTACCTGTGAATTAAAAATCATATGGTAAAAAAAAATCGCCTTTCATTTACCTTTTACAAATTAATTCCATTAAAAAAATATTTTCAGTCATTTCTGATAAATGATAATTTAAATTTGTAAACTTATTTTGTAAAATACTATTTAAATTTTCCAGTATGTGAAATTTTCGTATGGTATTAGAAAAATCAGTATAATTCAGTATTTTACAGTCGATATGATAATAGATCGATAAAAAATGTATTCAGTAAATATTACTACCTGTGAATTAAAAATCATATGATAAAAAAATTGCCTTTCCTTTACCTTTTACAAATTAATTCCATTAAAAAAAATATTTTCAGTCATTTCTGATAAATGATATTTTTATTTAATTTATAATACACTTTTCTCCTCTGTTTAACAGAATGATATTTTATCATTGCGTATTTTCGACGGTTTCATATATTTATTAAATCAATGAAACACAGATTATTTCTTTAAAAATATTTTTTCTTTATAAAACTAAAAATAGTATAACGATTATTGAAAAAAAAGAGATTTAATATGGAATTTTTACAGTCATTCACGGAATTTAATAAACAGGCTACTGATAAAAACCATTTTAATATTGTCCATTAATACAATATAACTTGGATATTATTCATTGTATTGTTAAAATACAAAGATTTTCGTAAAAGATGGGTAAAATTTTAAAAGGTAATTAGACATATACTAATAAACAACTTTCTTTAAAGACTGCATGATCTGAATTAAAATGCAAAAATGTTAGATGACACCAAAAGTGATATCGTTATACAAAGCAAAAACACACACGTAACCATTAAATGGAGAAAGCAAGTCTAATAACACACGATTATGTTAAAAACAGTGACTGCCAGAGTTTATGTATGCACTACTATGGCGAGGAAAGTATTATTGAACATTTAGAAAAACAACAGGCGTACCGGACACATTCCCTGCTGCGTCTGAAAGTCTTCGTACGAAGCCATCTTCATATTCGATGGAGGTGTCATATGTAAAAGCTTCCAGTTATTCCTTTAAAAAAATCGAGACACAAGGCCTGACGGGTCGGGTGGCCAAGCTAAAAACACCTCGCACAATCCAGTGGTTGGAAAATATTATATAGACAGTTTTTTCACGTCTCATATAGAATGGGCTAGATCAATAGAAAGAATGGAAACGACTAGAAATCAAGAGAGCTCCATTCTTAAGAAATATAAGTCCTCATACCTTTGTAAAAGAACATTAAAGTGATCAAAATACTTTAGGAAAGTAAGTAGAAAAATTTCCACAAGATAAACACAATAATATGAAGCCATACTATGTGCATATTAGTTGTGCAAGTTCGAGTGTCACAAATAGCAGGTGGTTAAAACGGAATGTTTCCTTATGTGCGTTAAATTCCATGTAAGTAGATTTGTTTATTCATCGCATTTTTCAAATATTTTTAAAAAATTATTATACCATGTAGCATAAAGTTATTCTGCTTTGTTTACACTGATTTTATTTTTCTTAACAAATACTTCATTATAAAAATAAACTGTGTCAAGACTCTCATATGGGGAAAGCCTTCAGCCATTGTTTTTTTATGTTTAAAATCAATCATTTTTCAAGGTTCTAGTACATTACATTTATGTCGCAATTATTTTTTTGACAACTAATTGCCTAACGAATAAAATGATACATGAAACTTTATTCTAGGTTCAATATTTAAAAAAAAATAATTTATAAAAAATGGGTCAATTCTCCCTAGTCTGCCTTACATGAAAATTTAAATTTATGAGTGTACAAGAATTTCTTTAATGTAAATCAGATTCACTATTTTTAACATATATGTTTATAAATAAATTCGAAATACTTATTTCATTTTAGCAAATAACCAAAAAAAATTTAAAATTGAAATAAAAACCTATAATTTATCAAAATGTATTATAAACCTTTTTGGAGATATTTTTTTTTTATTTTTTTACAATTGTGTTTTTCTGCAAAGTAAAACAATATAACACACCGGAAAAAGCTGAAACAAAATTTTATCTCTCAGTTTTGTTTCCGGCATGTGATGTTTCTGACAGACACAGTTTTCCTGACCATCTGACTCGTTTTCTATTGATTTTTGACTTCCATTTCCGTAAACAGAATTTGTATTTCGGTAGAAGTTACTTATTCAGAGCGTATCTTTGTTTAGGATAAAATAGAAAATCAGGCCGCGTTTTTATGACTTAGAACTTTATGACTTATGACCTATACGGATAAAAAATGATAACAATCTCATACAAGTCTAATTATTCCTGTATTTTAAAACTTTTTTTTTTAATTGTTTTGTAAAAATTGTTCATAGTAATATCTTTTATTATTAAATTAGTAATATTATGAAAAACATATTACAAATTAAATTCACTTATTTTATGTTTGTTAATTTTACAATACTGATTGATGATTACAAATTTGATTTTTAAAAAGCTTATATTAGCACTGAAATTATTGTAGTTAATCAAATTTTAGGAAAATTTAAAATGTGATAGATCTCCCTTTAGAAAATATTTTATTAAAAAAATTGGGAATGGAATTTAAAACGAAACTTTTTGTTTTATTGTGAATAAAAGAAAAAAATTAGTATTTTTTACCATTCATTTTTAATATTTTGAATTGAGCAATTTTAAAACTCTCTTTATGTTCTAAAATAAAAAAAGAAAATTAAACAATACACAATAATATATTGTTTCCATTCAAAAAAATTATAGTTTTTTTTTCGATTACAAGTGTCAATAATTTTAAACATTTTCCACAGAAGTAACAATTGGAGAGATTTTGAGTCAATGTGTTTTTTGGAATTTTTTTATACACTTTCAACGACTATGTGAATGCAAGTAAATGTGGTAGATGAGCACCTTTTATTTGACCTATATAAGAGTGCTATTTATTACGAGGACTAATCCAACATATTTGAGTATTATAAAACGTTATTGATAAATATTTTGGTTTCAACAAATTATTTATTATAAACGTTTTAATTCTTAAAGGATTTTTTTAAAAGCGCAAATATATACCTATAAGTAAAACCAAAAAGAATTGCATAGTATGGCAAAATATGTGTATTTTTTCTCTGAATTTATACATCTTAATTTTATATCTTAATTTTACATCTCAATTCTTTCTTTTTAAGCATGTAATTTATGCTTTTTCATTATAAATTTCATCAACAGTTACACATTTATTATAGTCCAAGAGCCGACTGCACAAAACCCTAAGTCATCGAGCACAAGAAAAATTCCCTTATTTTATGGAAGAGTTGAAAGAGGGGAATCTAATGGTCCATGTCTCCCGGAACGGAAGTGGTGCATAAGCCAAAAATTAATACCACTTCCGGTGTATTTTTAGAGGCTTATTCTAAGGTACTGAGCACAAGAAAAACGAATTATGGAAAATGTTGAGCTCATTTAGTACAATAATAATATCCCGGTCTGCCATAACGCAGCCGGTGCGAAATACATGTCAGACGATCTTTTATTAAAATTATTTTTTATGAAAACCTAAGATATCGAGCACAAGGATGATTTGTATCTTAAAATAAAGTTTAAATATAATTATTACAGAAAAAATATGTCTGCCAATGTTTAGTTGTTGCTCAACGTTGACAGATTACGTTATAATATGTGCGTTCATACAATTTTTTATCGATCTATCGAATAAAATTACAAAGAAAACAACGTCATTTGAAAAAGTTTTACGTCACTTTCTTAATGCCATGGAGAATGTTAAATGATTGAGAACCCAAACAACTATTATATTTAGGATAAATATTTTTCTAGAACTGTATAGATAACGAGATTGTGCAATAAGAAATAGTATTTTTTCAAGAGTTTCGTTCTTTACGATTTTTTTTTAATTGAAGGCTTGCAATTGGCCAATATGATTTTGGCACTGTGTCAACATTAATCTGGATGCACACCAAAATGTGCCAGCGTTTGTGTTCTGAATTCTTCAACATTCTCCATGGCATGAAGAAAGTGACGTAAAACTCTTTCAAATGACATTGTTTTCTTTATAATTTTACTTGATAAATCAATACAATATGGTATGAAAGCACATATTATAAAGTGACCTGTTAATGTTTAGCAACAACTAAACATTGACAGACATATTTTTCTGTAATAACTCTATTTAAACTTTATTTTAAGATACAAATAATCCTTCTGCTCGATAACATAGGTTTTCACAAAAAATAATTTTGATAAAAAATCGTCTGGCATGTATTTCGCACCGGCTGCGTCATGGCAGACCGGGATATTATTATTGTACTATCTGAGGTCGAAATTTTCCATAATTCATTTTTTCTTGTGCTCTATACCTTAGGATAAACCTCTAAAAATGCACCGGAAGTGGTATTAATTTTTGGCTTATGCACCACTTCCGTTCCGGGAGACATGGACCATTAGATTCCCCTCTTTCAACTCTTCCATAAAATAAAGGAATTTTTCTTGTGCTCTATGACTTAGGGTTTTGTGCGGTCGGCTCTTGGACTATTATGCATTGAAGAAGGGAGTTGTATAGATAGTTAACATTGTAACTGAATTCTAATTATTTCATCCAACACACTTTTTGACAAAGAACAGCGTATATGTACAGCGTAATATAATATAATATGCAGCGTACAGAATAAATATAGCGTAAAACCTATAGTAGTTGTATATCGCATTACTCGTGCCTGAACATGTATTAACATGGATAGAAACTTAAATGCATACTTGCCACAATGAACAATATTCTGATTAGAGGAAATTGCTTGAAGCGGGAGATAACAGTTTACTGTTAACGTGAATTGTGCATGGCTCATTTTCAAATGTATTGCGGTTTAATGTATCATTCCTGGAATCTATAGTACACGATAAGCAAGCAATCTTTTGATAGTATTTCAACATGAACCACTACAATATATTTTAGTTATTGTTTTTTTTTAATGTTTGAGATACACCCAACCGTGCAAAAATTATCCTTTTAATAACATTGCTTCTTCTTCTTTTTTTTTTTCTTTTTTTTAATAGACATACGTTAGAGAAAGTGATTACGTCATATACGATGCGATATTTTTCTGATAACTGTTTTTGCTTGATCTACATTGTTCTTATTAGAGGTTAAATCATTAAATTTCAGTTAATATTTGATTATAATTGTATTATAAACAAACGTATGAAACATCTCAAATGTTCATCTTTAGTTCATCAAATTTAATTATGGTGGTAAAGAACTTTAAAATATACAGTAATTTTTGTATAAATCCTAGGGTATATGAGAATATGTTAATAAAATGCATTTGTAGGGTCTGGAGGGATAATTAAAACCACTTTGTATATTTTAAACATTTTTATTTTTATTATTTTACTTTTTTTGTATTTGTAAAAGTGATATTTTTGGTACATGGAAGTAACTTTTGCCCTTTCAGAACACCTCTTTAAAATTGAAATTATAATAACTTTTTTTTGAGTTAAAAGGTTGGTTGCGTTACCTTATCAAAATCTCGTAATCACAAAGTTTGGGGTAATTAACCTCTTGTGGGGAAATTGTGATGACAAGTGGCGCCAACTTATATGGCCCCAGCGGCGGGAGCCCACCCAATAATTTTATTTCTCCGCCCTTCCAATTTCAATTTATTTTATTTTTAATTTATTATTTTTATTTATTTAATAGCAGAAATTAAATTTAGACTTTTAGCATTCTCAAGATAGTTTTGTTTGAAAAACAGTAAGGACATTAATTGGACTTACAGGAATTCTGAAAAGGTCGTCAGCGAGTTTCTCAGTTAAATTTCTCAGATAAACAAATTTCCTGCATATTTTGTCATCTGTTTTGATGTCTTGAATTGAGAAATCAGTTACATGACTAAAATGCATACTTTTTTTTTATATTTAGTTTCTTGCATTTCAAGTACTTGCCAATTCCAATGTTATTTAAAGTAAATGTTAATGTTTTTATAAGAAAGAACTTCTAAAAATATAATTTAATAAAATTATTTGTAAAAATATAATTAAAATAGTATAATTTAAAAATTTGCTTACATAAAACTTAATTCTAATTATCAAGTTTCTAATTATTATATTTAGACATTCGTTCCACCTTTTTCCGTCTTTACACACATTCACATTAAAAGAATATATATATATTTGTGTGTATGTGTGTGTATGTTATTTTATTCAACCATTTTGATCCCACCCAATATTTTTTAAATCAACATTTTGGAGCCCGTCCAATATTTTTGAAAAGTTGGCGCTACTGGTGATGACTGTATGTGAGGGTTCTGGTAATAACCAGGCAAGGCACATTTTTGAAAAAAATGAGATAATTTGGGAAAATGTAGCTTTAAAAGAGTACTTTCATCTGACATAGTACTGAAAAATGAAAATCGAATACTTCACGTCATAGGGCAACTATAAATATTTTCATTTAAAAATTGAAAAAAAAAATAATAACCGGGTAAGTGCATGAAGTAACGGTAATAACTAGATAAGTAAGTGCATAAACTAACGGTAATAACCAGATAAGATTTATATTTATTTTTTTAATCGTCTATAATTATAAAAATAACATAAAAATGCCTTGTATAACTTATAAATATCTCTAAATAATCAAATTAACGTCAATAAACTATAAAAATTGCCTATCTGTGGCGGAAAACTGCACCCAGCTAGCGGATAAATTTGCAAAATAATCACACAAAGCAAATGATCTGATTAATTCTATGTATTCTTTTAATATAATATAAATAAACAATTATAATAATAAAAGTTGGCAAAAATGAAAATTATTTATCATAATTAGAATAGAAATTATGAATTTAAATTAATTATTAATTTTAAAAAATCTTTTTTGAAGACAACGAACAGATACATTAATTTTAATTTAATAAAAAATGAAATAATTTAATTCAATTTAATAAAAAATTGACAATGTTTTTAATTGTTGTGAAATTATTGTTAAATGTAAATAAATATTTCATTTCGTTTACATATATTAAAAATATCTGTAACTATATCTGGTTATTACCGTTTTACATTTATTAAAAATAAATATAAAACGGTAATAACCAGATAAAGTTACATTTTTAATTGGTTCTATATTAATAAAATCCATTTTTATATAACTATGTTGACAAAAAAATGACGTTCTTATATCCTAATTGAGTGTAGTGAAAATTATTAAGTTCTAATCTGTTTTATAAAAGTAATGATAAAAAGACATTTTTGAAAACTTTAAACGTTAATTACTCAAAATATTAAAAATGTGCCTTACGTAGTTATTACCGGAAGCCACATATGTATTCTCTTTATACTTCCTTATACACATATGTTTGGGTTAATTGTGACCCTTAGAACTCCAAACTGACAAATCCATTTATGAAAAATTTTGGTAGCTTTTGTTTTAAATTGCTATTCGGATATCAAAAAATGTTTCAGACTAATGACAAAGAATATCTAAAATGAAAAATACAGAATGAGAGCAATATAGCTAAGCATGAAACAAAATTTTACCGTACACAGTTTTCTCCAATATGGAGATGGTCACGATTACCACGTGGTCATATTTACCCAACCAGAGCCTATTTAAAAAAAAAATCAATGGAAGATCACTTAAGTTTCATTCAAAGACACAGTTACTAATCTAAATAACTGAAATTATATAAAAGCTTAAATTCAAAATCTGAATGTACAATTGAAGTTCAAGTGATGAACCTGTACGATTTATTTGGAGTTTTTGCATGTGTTGTTTGTTCCATACAAAATTTGATTTTTCTATTTAGAGCCTCTTCATATATTTTTTTTTTAATAACACAGATCCTTTCACAAAATATCTCTCAATAAAACAAGCTTTATCGCAAAATTTATCTTAACAAAATAGGCCGCTTCACAAACATTCATGTAATAAACCATAGGCTTCATTAATCGAATTTGTTAATATTTAAAATGTGTAATTTTCAAACAAAACAAGTTCTTTTCTTCTCCTTCTTCTCCCCCCCCCCAAATTGTTACTATTTACAAAAAATTAGTACATTTTCACAAAAATAATAAATTTTTCTGAAAATGGACTCCAAGAAAAATAAAATCCTGCTTCGACCACAGTTTTCAATCAAGCACAAAAGTAATAATTTGTGTCACTTACAAAGTAAATAATTAAGACATGTTTATTTTTTATGTTATTTTATTTTTATTTTAACTCTCCTTAATTAGTACCGAATTTTATAATTTTTACAATACATTTCTTATTATTTTTTAAACAAGTGGGTAACTGTGATCGCAGATCGTAGAGAGGGTTTCGTTTAATATCTTTTTCAAAACATTTTATCATTAACAAACGAAAAGTGGTTTTCGGCGCCATTTTTGATTTATTCGCTAATCGCGCCAACCAGAACAAAATACTGAATTCTTCCCCTAAGTACTGCTTTGATCGCATAGATTTGTTGATTTCTCCATCTGTATTTACAGATTTAGTGAAGGTACACAAGTAAATAAAAGTATGTATAAAAGTAAAATGTTACACAGCTTAGCATAAATTTAAGGGAGTCGAAATCGGTCACCAGAGGCGGCTAGCAATTTAAATGAATTGGAATTTAATAAATAAAAAAAAGTTTCACTTCGCATGTCAAAACAGAGGATAAATATGATGTAATATTATAAAATAAAACAAAAAAATTTTTACGCGATTTATTTAATCCATTAATTTATGTTGCATACATAAAAATTTTATTTAAAAGTGCGTGCAACAATTAGAAAAAAAGGAAATTTAAATTTTTTAATTAACGCTACTGAAAATTTTAAACATATATATATCGCACATTTTCAATTTTTACACCATCGTATAGGAAAAAAATGTACTTTCAAATGCAATATGTTTAAAAGTTGTATATCGATTTATTTTTGTTACATTAATTTTTTTGTAGTTTTTAATACCAACTGTGTAATTGTGGCAATAGATGTATTCCATTTCTTTTTAAAGTGTAAAAAAGAAATAATTTTTATATCTATTTAAACATGCGTGCACCAATGAGAAGAAAAAAAATGGATTGATGATATTAAAAAAAAAAAAAGTTGATTAAAATTATAGCCTTTTCCAAAATTTTACGATTTGTTGTGTGACAAGAGGTATTCAACTATAAATACACAAAATTTGAAAGCTCTGACTTATATAGTTTTTGCGTACGGACTCTGTGACAGACAGACAGACAGCGGACAGAGACGAATAGGGTTTCGCCAGATGAACGAAACCCTAAAAAATAACTATTACTTTTTAAATTGCTGTAAAACTGAAGTGAGTAAAAAAAAAAAAAAATCGATATAAAACAAATAACAATTATAAATACAAAATCGTTAATATTTTAGGAATTTACGTTCTACGGATATTTGTATCCACAATTTTTTTTTTTTTTTTTTTTTTTTTTTTTTTTTTTTTTTTTTTTTTTTTTTTTGTACTACAATGTAAAATTAAAATATATCCGTCAATGTACATACTTTTTACAGATAATCACAATTTTTTTTAAATTTTAGTGTCATACCACATTATGAAGAGACATATTTTCCTTTTTCAATGAAAATAAGTTTAAATAAGTCAAACAATAAGAATAAAAAATAATGATAGAATTTTTATAAAAAAGCCAACCTATAGAACTAATATCACTGATATTGATAAATTACGGATTTTTAACATTTCTAAAACTGTGGTAGGTGTACAAAAAGTGTGTTGGAAAAAATGTATTTTCAAACTATGTCTTCTTAACACTTAAATTGAACTCATGTTAAATGCCAACGGCTTCGCGGAATCTGTTTTTTTTTTTTTTTTTTTTTTTTTTTTTTTTTTTTTTTTTTTTTGAGGGCCATGTGTTTGACATGTTTTACAGGGACAACCAAAAATTTTTGGAGGCATCATTTATTCATGTTACATTATTTCATATATATTGAAATTTATATACATCTGCCAGGTGCACTGCATTGTACATTTTATTAAGTATGTGATTTTCGTAACATTCATCATTCATATACAGAAACGAACAAAACTATACAGAAGATGACACACTATGTCAGAATCTTAAATATTACATTACTCTCTATGAAAAATAATTGATGGGAGTATGTTTTGAACTGTATCATACGATTTTAAATTTTATTTTTTTGGCATATTACTTGGTGTGTATAAATTTTCTTCACCATATACAGGCTGCATATAACATTTGGAGCATTTTTTGATATGAATGGAAAAATGCATAAATAGATAATATTGTATAAATAGAAATCACTGAAGGACAATTTTCAACTGTCCGGTGATTTTCCTAAATATTAGGATGCTTTATATTATATGATAAACCTGTGTTTTAGATGCAGGACTCCAAAAAATGTAAGTGTTCTTTAGATTTGTGATTGTAATTTTTGAAACTGGATTTTAAAATGTGCTATACAATTTATAAATTGTTAATTTAGACTTCCTGTTTGACTATAAAAATGTATTATTCATAAACTGAGAAGTTTTGTTAAAGTATTCTGAATAAGCCAGATTTTTTTTTTTTTAATTTTACTAACACTGCATCAGTAACTCAAATAAAAGTTTAAGCAGCACTAGTAACACTAGGTTTGCATAAAGAAATGAATCATTCCACCTGCTTCCTTACATCCACTATCCTAATTCTCGAAAACAGTTCAATTTGAAATGCATCAAACATCACCGGGAATATAATTTCTTCATATATTTCTGGATAATTCCACGATATCAATTTTTTCATTGTGACATTCTGAATAACTTTCATTCAAGGATTGTAATTTGAAATTCGATTTCCATTCAGAAACTATGAAACCATCGTCACTAAAAACATTGCATATTTATTCTTATAGATTAACAGTCTTCATGAAATGTTGGAATAGGAATCCATATTTCTACAATAAAATTGTTTATAGCTGTTTGATTACTTGTTGGAAAATCTGCCCATGGAACATAAAACCCAATATTATTTCTGTAAGTGAAATCGCATGGCAATAATAAAATTGTTTTTTTATTTAAAGGAACTTTTGGACAATAGACATTTTTTTCATTACTCCATGAATTAAGTTTTTTTCAGACGATGAACGTGAGATGATGCTGATATGTTATTATTATTATTATTATTATTATTTGGGTTTTCGATATGTATGTTTTTTGCTATATGTGCTGTGATGTGACCGTCTAATAAATGTTTTCTGAATTTATAGGAAAAGTTATATTTATCGTGAAAAATATTATAATTTTATCTAAATATTACGAAAATAATAAATAAATACCTTGATGCAAGTCATGTTTCAGCCACGTAGACTCTTTTTTCTTCAAGGCTCTAGCCGTTGCAGACAACATAAATTTAAACTTGGTTTCAGAGTATTTTGAAATATTACGCTCTTTAGAATGTAAAATAGCTGGTGAAGCTCGAGAAAGCACTTATGGCAGAGTGGGTAGTTTTGATGTGATTCTATCATAAGTCAAAGTTTATAAAGTAAGTTTTAAATCTAGAATTGCTGGTGACACTGCAGCATTGTTTTCTTTCAGAATTTGTAGACTTTGCTTTTTGGAAGTGATTGTGTCATAAGCCAAAGTTTATGAAGCAAGTTTGAAACCTACAATCGCTCGTGACACTACAGCATACTCGTCTTTCAGCATGTATGACTTCGTTTTTTGGAGTGATAGTGTCATAAGTCAAAGTTTATGAAGTAATATTTGAATCTAAAATTGATGGTGACAGTACTCTATACTCTTCTTTCAGAGTGTATAGACTTCGACTTTTGGAGGTGATTTTATCGTAAGTAAAAGTTTATGAAGTAAGCCTTAGAATCTAAAAACATTGCTACATTTCTAAAGAATTTATTGTTAGATTTTGAAATGTTGATTTGAACGTTTGAAACGAAACTTTTTCCGAGAAAAAGAATTTTTGGGGTTCATTTGCGTAGTTTTTGCCTTAAGTTATCATATGCTTAAATCGTTAAAATCTATTATAGCACTTATAACGGAAGAATACTTATTCTTTTTATAAGTTAATACTTCACACTTTACATTATTGCTTCCCACACTTTCAGCACAGGATATTATGAGATGGAATGTATGAGTTAATGAATCCTGCCAACAATTTCTCTTTTAGATATTCTACTAAATATTTAAATATGATATGACAATTGACAGGAGAGTTTCTCTGTAGATCAATGTTTCAATTTATTTTTTGCTGGTTTACGTGATTGTGGATTAAAACAATCTAACTGCGATATTGGTAGAGGTGGTTGAATAACAAGTTTATTGGCTTCAACTTTTACTCAATATAACAACATATTTAAGGTAACCAGCAGGTAGCATGAAACATATTTGCACTTGATTTAATTAACAAAATCAAGATTGAATGAGTTTTCATGTTGAAGCAAAACTTTTTTACTTTAATCGCAATGTAAAATAAAGCAGGTGCATTGTCTTCGTGATCATCTTTGCATGTATGCAAAATAGCGTCAGCATCAGTTTTGTCATATGGCAAAACTTAAATTTGTACCAGACATGAATGTCATCAAGTAAGGGAAATGTGAAAATCCTCATTCGCATACTTAAGGCGTAGATGTTAAGCACACATGATTGCTTTTTTTCACATATAAGATGAGTTAATGGCTCTTTGTACATTTTTGGTCAGGAAAATAATTTTAAAAATTTGTGAAATGTAATTGTAGTCAAGGATACTTTTTTTTTCTATAAAACTTTCAATTCTGAGAAAACTACATCATGACACATTTGAACATTATTGATTTCTTACCGCATTTCTTTACTCCGAGACATGTTATGCAATCCTCGTTAATATTTTAGTTGTATTTTCTAACTGAGCAATCATATAATAGACAATATGCTATATTTATTAACAATTTGAAAACGTGTTGCACATCATGATAATTTTTCTACGGCAATTTCCACTAATAAACAGAAATATGCTTTAGATGATTACGCAGCGTTATTTATGATATATATAATTTATACACACTAAGAAATATACAAAAAATACATTAAACCTCAGCCAAATTTATAGAATATGCACTCCTTGCAGTTTAGAGTAATATTTATTATTTTCTTTGTCCCTATATATGAATGATACTTAATATACTCATCACACTCAATAATATGTGACTCAGAGAAAATATCAAACACATATGTAAATTTCAACATGTTTGAAGTAGTGTAACATGAATAAAATACACCGCAAAGCATTTTTCTTCATGTAAAGTAATATAATAATATTCTTTTGCGTATCCTTGTAAATGAAAGTTGAATGTCATTCATAATGTATTCTATACTAAGCAATTTGTACTAAACTTCAGCAATATCAATTTCAATGTGTTTGAGCATGTGAAACAATATAAAAGAGACTATTTCAAACGATTTTTCACACAGGCCATAATGTAACGGATTCTTATTAGAGCCATTGTAAGAGAACTATAACTGATACATACTTTATTTTCAATACCGAACATGACCTAATGAATATCAATAACATATCAATTGGATCGTATTTATGTAAATAAGTCAATTTTACGGAGACACAAAATTAACTCATAAATTGTTTTAAACAATGTTAAAAACTAAACATTTTAACCTACACAGTAAACAAATTTACAGTTAACAAACTTTTATACTATGAAAAGTAATAAAAAATTTAAAAAAAGCAATGTATCCAAAAAAATGACGTAATTTTCAATTACAACCGCTATCTTGAATTCTTAGGGTTTTACATGATGTCTCCATTTCTTATATGCATTGTAAGAATAGAATATGAAGTATATACTAACAATCCGCATTTTCTTATCATGCTTTCCAGGCTTTTTGTTTCATGATTAGCACCAGGACTACTAAGAAAAGTTAAATTAATAACTTATAAATACATTTAAATATGAATTATCTCTCTTCTAATCTTTCGGAACTTAAAGATAACCTATAAGAAATATATATTTTTTTTCTTTTATTGGTTATTTTGCATTTGTCTAGAAATCTTTTATTTTAGAAAACGCATTTCAAAAAAATTGTTTTCTGGGCAGATAAACTGATGGGATTTTTAAAATGAGAGATAACTTATAAATTCTTCCAGTGATTTGTTTGTGGTTCAGATGCACAGGTAAATTTCAAATATTAATTGGAAATATTTTAACTTAAACCATATTTTGAATGCCATGAGCTCTGAATTTGCTTGAATGTAATAACGTTAGAAATAACTTAATTTGGTATATGTATTTACACTTATTATTAATGTTATTTTCTTTTTTTTTCTCAAATAATCCCTTAGACAGTAAATTGAAAAAAAAAGTTTGTTGAGAAATAAGAGAACACGAAGAAATTAAATTAAGAAATGTAGAAAATGAAAAGAATGTTGCTTTGAATATTCATATATGTAGAAAATTTCGTTTGCATTAAAACAAAAAAGCTGTAAAAATATACATAAATTTAAATATACTTGTTTATATAAATATGGTGTATAAATTTTTGATACATAGTTTTTAAATGTGACTATTGTATCAATTCTGACTTAAATTTATTTTCACAAAATTATTAATTGATTGCATGTAAAACTTGTCAGAGAATTTTAATGTCAAATTTATGTCATGTAAAAGTAAAATATAGTTTCCATTCACAATCCTTGCGACATTTCAGAGGAATAAATTTAGCAAGGCGATTCTATGGTGATGAATTAACATGATTACATCAGCAAACATTATTTGCACTTTAATTCAGTACTGCAATGATAAATTTAAATTGTATTCTCCGCAAATTTATGAAATTGAGTTTTTAAAATATATCATTCACAAAGATTTTAAACAAATTGTCAGAAGGCTAGATTAAATTGGGAACGTATTTAATAATTTGAAACATCTTCTATTAACATTCATCTAGTTAGAATAACTGCATGAGCGAACTCTTCAAACCAAAAAGTTTTACAAACTGCAGGAGTCATTGAATTGTGTTATAAAATTTTAATGGTGGGAATAATCTGTTAAATTCAATAACTTGCAAACGGTGACAGCTATTTAAAAATTTTTGCAGCAAGGTTATGTACAATGTCAGGAGTTTTTGTTACCGTAATTTTTTATTTTAGTTCACATATCAAACAATAGGTGGCGCTGACGGCGATTGAAGGCCAGGTGATCAGTGCTGAGTGAAGCGTCGACCTGGCCTTAAATCGCCGTCAGCACCACCTATTGTTTGATATGTGAACTAAAATAAAAAATTACGGTAACAAAAACTCCTGACATTGTACATAACCTTGCTGCATTTTTTTTTTTTTAAATAGCTGTCACCGTTTGCAAGTTATTGAATTTTAAATCCATCAGTCATTTTGGGACACCCGGTATATAAATATATTATTTCCCCTTTTATTACACTTTAAATATCTAAACATTATGATAGTAGTTTACAATTATTTAATTACTTACTTATTAAATAATTACAATATGATATAAGAATGATTTAATCAGTGAACTTTTATAATATGGTGCAATTAATTATAAGAATCAACGTAATGATTCATCTATATTAAATTTTACATGTTTTTAATATTTAATAAATCAATTAATTGTTATTCTTAAAAATGTTTCTTATTAAATATAAAAATTAAATTTTACTTTTAACTCTACTGAGAGCATATGTTTAGGGCATCTTTTTATAGATATATAATGCATATTACTAATTTATAATCATAACTGTCTATTTTTTGCTACATAATTATAGAGGTGACTATTGTATCTGACATGTTTTTCCTTTTCTTTCCATTTTAATAATGTAATAATGATTTATTTTTTTGCTTTTTATCCATTTTACTTTGGTTTTATGTGTGTTGGTCACCTCAAATTCATATTATTTTGCTTTTACATAGCTATTAAGAAGATGAAATTACACACTTCATTTGTAGTTACAAAATATTTGTGGTCCCGAAGATTCTACTTTCGTTCTACAAATTCGATTATATTCATTTTAATTTATTTTTTCCATGTTTCAATGCTGTAATTTTTCATTAAATTTCATGGTTTATATATGTATATATGTATATGTAAAACGTCTATGTGATCATAGAAGAACATCTGGCCAGCGATATTGTGATATAATCCGTTCTATATATATCAGTGTTGCAACAATTTGATTAACTTTCGCGAGTTATTTTTTGTTTTTCAATAAAATTTAGGATGGTTTACCAATGAAAAGAAAGTTAAGAAAGAAGTTTTAGAAATGATGTAAATCAAATTTTTATTTTATTTTACTTTACTTTTATTATTGATGATGTTAATATCACATATAAAAAATATAATGTTGTTATATTTATCATTTTCAATGTAGTTGGATTTTTAGATTGTTCTGTTATTAGTTCCATTCATAATTTTGTCTGGTAATGAGTGTTGATGTTACAGATTAAAGAAGGATCACATATTTATTTATTATTTATTTTATTTATTAATTATTTTACCATTATATTTATCAAATTATTTATTTTATTTACTGTTGTTGAAGTGGAGTTATCTTAATTTTAAAAAGGAACAAACATTTTTAACCTAAATTTGGATTTACATATTTAATTATTAATTATTTTATTGAGTAATAAAATTTAAATATTTTCACTTATGAGTTATCCATTGTTCATGCTTTTAAGGTCTGGATTATTAAAGAAAACTATAATGGCTGAGAACAAACTCGATATTGTCCCTTTTGATTTTGAACTGGGGATGGACATACTGTCATGGATTAAACATTTTGAAAGGATGTGTACCGTAGAGAAAAAAGATAATGAATAGAAAATACAAAATATATCAAAATTTTTGAAGGGAGAAGCCTTAAAGGTCTTGATTAATGAGTGTTTGGAATGCACTACTTATGAGGAAATTGTTGAGATTTTAACTGAAAAGTTTATGCAAATTAAAATCCCAAAATTTTCCGAATTTGCCTCATTAAAATTAAATTATTTAAATGAATTAGATTCTTATTTCAGAAAAAAAGTTGAGGCTGGAAGACAACTTCAGCTTGGAGAGAATATAATTATTCAGGGACTAACTGATGGTCTTAAACCAGAATACCAAAATTGTTTAATTGTAATCATTGTAATAATTGTAAATCCCTCCTTCTAATACCCGTGAATGGTTTCGCATTGCTAAAAAATTAGCAACGACTCCCACACATGCCTCTCATAATAATACTAGAAATTTTCAACAATCTAGACTGATGCACAATCCCAATCCTCATCTAGACATTGGACTCGTCCCATTCCAAACAACCAGACACAAAATTTTAATCCTAGATATTTTACTCCTAGAAAACCTACAGCACATTAGCAAAATAACTATCCCAGTCGTCCGTGCAGAATATGTCTAAACAGAGGAATACAAAATGCTTACAATAGAGAGAGAAGTTATATTTTATTGCAATCCATTGCAAACTCAAACTCCATCTCCCATACAACCGTCCTCTATTAATAATGTGTGACAACTAATTACACTAGTTTACAGTATCTCTGTTGCCGAAAAAATTTTAGCTGTTGCTGGCTACATATGATAGGCTATTTTCAAAACTATAATTAGAATATTTTAATCAGCTCTAGTTTCTGAGTTTCAGCTATGCAGGAATTAAACAGAAAAAGCATTTATTTACTAAGAAAAACTTTACTAAAAAATAATTAACCATTGAGTTCTAAAAAAGTTCGTTTTTAAGCTTTTCTCCGATGTGTAGACTTTAGAAAATGACTTATCAAAGACCAACAATAGTCAGACATCATATTCGTATCCCAGAAACCATGATAGTGCTCTTCCATGACACCTAAGTCCTGATTCATACGCTCTCCCTGCTCTTCGCTCATATTTCCTAAATTTTCCGGAAACCTGTCAAGGTGACTATGGAGGAAGAGGAGTTTTATGCTCATACAGCACCCTATATTTTTTAATTGAAGCAGAAGGTCTTCTACAAGTTCTATATAATTTTCAGACATTTTATTTACGAGAAAATTCTGCATCACAGAGACGGAAGCTTTCCAAGATTTATTGTCTCGATGCTAAAAGTTCTGAAGCTTGTTTAGAAAGATTTAAATCTTTTACAAGATCATCTAACTCATTTTGGGAAAAGCATTTTGGCTCATTTGACATATCTTCAAATTCAGCATGTTTTGTGATGCGTTTGGTCCTTCAATGTCTTCTTCTAATAGTTCAGATATACTTTTAGGTTCTGGAGAGTCAGGTGAATGCTGCACTGGACGTTGAACACAACTGCTACTTGGGTACTGCCATTTAGCTCGATTTTTAGTGTTTAAACCGTTTACATTCACGCTAAAAAAATAACAGTCTTCGAGATGATTTCGTGGTTTTCCAAACTTAAAAGAACTTCTTTTACCAATTTTCCTTAATCTTAAATAGTCCACACACGATTTACAAACACAATTGGGAGTCCAGAACTTCTCATTTTTATCCAAGAGCATCTCAAAATACTCAAAATAGGTGTTTTTCACCAACTCTGATATAACCTTTCTGCAATTGTTAAACACACATTCTCTGCATATATAGCAAAAATGATCTAGATTGTTTAAACAACGTCTCCTTGAACTACTCATGACACAAAAACTTGAGAAACTGATCTTAACACTGTAAAATATGCCTGTTATCGATTAATATATATGCTTAAATGATGACAATCAAAAACAAAGTAACTCGAGCTGCTCAAAATAATTTCCGATTATACAGGGTGATTCATAAAAGATGGGCAGAACTTTAAGGGGTTATAGTACACTTAAAGACAAATAATATTAAATAGGAGACTAAGGGTCCCAGACGTATTCCCAAGGAGATAGGGGGCATTAAAGTTTAGGGTCCGAAATTTCAAATGATTATAAAAAATGGAAAAATTGGTCGATTCGATTGCGGTTTTTGCAAAAAATTTTCTTTATGCCAGTATTTTCTTGAAATAAAATTTTAAAGTTCAATTTCAAAAAATGCCGATAGGGGGCGCTTTAGACTTTGGAGTAACAAACAACTATTTTTTAACGTTATTTTTTGTATTTCTTTAAATGATTTCGAAAGCTTAGACTTAAACTTAAATTTTGATCTAAAAATCTGAGTCCTAACGAGTAGTTAAGTAGCGTAAACTGAAATTTGAAATTTGAAACCCTTCTCCCCCCAGAACAAAAATCAGTTATTCCCGATCTTTGTGTCGTAGATTAGGCTCTAACTACTGCCGCGTTTTGCTAAAATTATTCTTTATGTCAGTATTTTCTTGAAAATAAATTTTAAAGAAAAGTTTCCAAAAATTCCGATAGAGGGCGCTTTAGACTTTGGAGTAACGAACAACTATTTTATACCGTTATTTTTTGTGTCTCATTAAATGCTTTCTAAAGCTTAGACTTAAACTTAAATTTTCAGCTCAAAATCTGAATCGCTGAGCGTGGTTCAGTAGCGAGGGGAGGGGGCTCAAATTTCAACTTCTGAACATAGTTCAGTTTGCACTACTTAACCATGCCCAACGATTCTGTGCTGTGATACAAGGCAAAAATACAACTTTCGTCAAGGACTGCATAGTCGGAATTCACTCATAAAGGCACTGGCACAGTTGGAAACGTCGCTCATGCAAACGTTAAAGCTCCATTCCTGACGCTAGTCACCGGGTAAAGAAGGAGACAGAAAGTATGCAAATGTCAAATGGGGAAGAAGAAGAACACATATGCAAAATTTCGACACGATTAAGGCATAAAAACCACTGAACGGTGAGTCAAGTGTAAGTCGCTGTAGTAATGAATCGGAAGATGGTGCCCTTCACGAATAAGGAAAAGTCTGAGATGCATTTAATTTACGCAGCGGCAGATGGAAATGATGCAGAGGTACAACGAATGTACGGAGAGCGATTTCCCAACAGGCGGTTGCCTAACCGCAAAACTTTCGAGCGCTTGCACAGACAGTTGTGTGAGACGGGATCATTTCTCGCTTCCCGGTCGAATGCAGGTCGTGCAAAAAAGGACGAATCAGTAGTTGTTGCAGAAGCCATTCTGGATGTAGTAGCGGCGCATCCAAGTACAAGTACACGAACAGTGGCTAGGCAGGTGGATACCTCACAGCCCA
The DNA here is from genome assembly GCA_964019185.1 of Maratus speculifer. NCBI lineage: Eukaryota > Metazoa > Arthropoda > Arachnida > Araneae > Salticidae > Maratus > Maratus speculifer. The sequence goes on from OZ025294.1 coordinate 172,235,212, forward strand.
TGACTTGGAGGGTACTGAAAGATGAACATTTTCTCCCGTTTCATGTGCAACGAGTCCAGAAACTGTCTCCAGGGGATTATCCAAATCGTATTGAATTCGCCGGCTGGTTTCTGCAGCAGAACGCGCTAAATCCACATTTTGGACGAACTGTGCTTTTCACCGATGAATGTACCTTCACACGTGAAGGTACATTTAACACACACAATGCACATGTATGGGCGGATGTCAATCCACATGCTACGTATCCACATGCTCATCAGAGACGCTTTTCCATCAATGTTTGGGCAGGAATCCTCGGAGACCACCTAATCGGACCGTACCTTCTTCCTGAACGCCTCAACGGTAAAACATACCTCACATTTCTGCAACATGTGCTGCCAGACCTGTTAAACGTTGTTCCTCCACGCATCCGGCGGGTCATGTGATTCCAGCACGATGGAGCGCCAGCCCATTACGTACGAGACGTCCGCAACTATCTGGACATCACATTTCCGAACAGATGGATTGGTCGAGGTGGTCCTGTTGCTTGGCCTGCTCGCTCGCCAGATCTTTCACCCCTCGATTTCTTTTTTGGGGACAATTGAAGGCTCTTATGTATGAGAAACCCCTTGAATCCCCCGAGGAATTGGTCGCCAGACTTTCTGCCGCTGTAGGGGAAGTGCTCGAAAAGCCTGATGTTTTCGCGAATGTTCGCCGTTCCATTCTTCGCCGTTGTTCTGCGTGCATAACCTCTATTGGCCACAATTTTGAATATTTATTGTAATTGCATGTTAATAATTATGCTTTGGTAACATAATCCTAATTTGTGTCTTTTTACCTCGTATCACAGCACACAATGTGTGGACATGGTAAACTGAACTGTGCTCAGGAGTAGAAATTTCAAACCCCTCTCCCCAGAAACTTAACCACGTCTAACGATTCAGATTTTGGGCTGAAAATTTAAGTCTAAGCTTTAGAAAGCATTTAATGAGACACAAAAAATAACGGTATAAAATAGTTGTTCGTTACTCCAAAGTCTAAAGCGCCCTCTATCGGAATTTTTTGAAACTTTTCTTTAAAATTTATTTTCAAGAAAATACTGACATAAAGAATAATTTTAGCAAAACGCGGCAGTAGTTAGAGCCTAATCTACGACACAAAGATCGGGAATAACTGATTTTTTTTCTGGGGGGAGAAGGGTTTCAAATTTCAAATTTCAGTTTACGTTATTAAACTACTCGTTAGGACTCAGATTTTTAGATCAAAATTTATGTTTAAGTCTAAGCTTTCGAAATCATTTAAAGAAATACAAAAAATAACGTTAAAAATAGTTGTTTGTTACTCCAAAGTCTAAAGCGCCCCCTATCGGCATTTTTTGAAATTGAACTTTAAAATTTTATTTCAAGAAAATACTGGCATAAAGAAAATTTTTTGCAAAAACCGCAAACGAATCGACCAATTTTTCCATTTTTTATAATCATTTGAAATTTCGGACCCTACACTTTAATGCCCCTATCTCCTTGGGAATACGTCTGGGACCCTTAGTCTCCTATTTAATATTATTTGTCTTTAAGTGTACTATAACCCCTTAAAGTTCTGCCCATCTTTTATTAATCACCCTGTATTTGACAAAAACAAGTCATAAGTGAACATTATCAACCACAGAATTCGCGGTAACAGACAAAAAGTTTAATTTTGTAAACTAGTGTTATCCCTGTATATCTATACAATATAAAAGTGTGTTGTTTTGTGATAGTGGATCAAATGTCTCAATTTTACCTCTTAAATTTGTTGGAATTTTAAATGTTAAATTAAAGAATGTTGCACCTATATTTATAAAACAAGCCTAAGGAACTCTTAAAATTAATAAATCTTGTCGATTATGTGTTAAATTTGGTAGTATACAGCAAAATATTGATTTTTTAGCATGTAAAATAGATTTGAATTACGCTATTTTAGGTTTACCTGAATGTGCTAAATTTAAATTGAAAATTGATAGTGCAAAAAGTCATGTGATACAAGGCAACAATATTTTAAACCAACATGTCAACATATCCAGTGATAAATTAGAATTACTACATTTTGATATTATAAATAATGTTATGAATATGCAACCCGATTATGGAAATACCATAGCTCCTTAATCCTTGCCGCAAATTAATAATGATGATTATAATCTATCTGGGGATCTAAACTCTATTCAAAATAAAAATTCAAGGGGAATTTTAAGGGATTATTTGAATATTTTTGCCAAAAATGAATATGATGTAAGGACAATGAATATTGAACCTCAGTGTATTTTCTTAAACCTGACCTACCAATGACCTACCTGAGATACCAATATCTTTGAGACCTTATCGTACATCCGCTGCTGATGAAAAAGAAATTTCCCAATAATTCAATCCTTATTAACTGCTGGATTAATTAAGGAAAGTTATAGCCCATATTCTTCCCCTGTTACTTTAGTAGATAAACGCGATAAAGGTAAAAAAAAAAAAAAAAAACACGAATGTGTGTTGATTACCGAAAATTAAATTCTATTATGAAAAATGATGCCGAACTTTTGCCCCGAATTGATGAAATTTTAGACATATTGAGTGGTGCCCAGTATTTCTCCATGTTTGATTTAGCCTCGGGCTACTGCGCATACCTATTCACCCAACAGATTCAGAAAAGGTAGCCTTTACTGCCAATTGTGGGCTCTAGGAATGGAATGTTCTCCCCTTCGATGTAAATGTAGGCCCCCAATTTTCAATAGGACAATTAGAAGAATTCTTACAAAACATAAAATATACTTTTCTTGTTATTATTTTGATGAGATAATTATTTTTTCTAAGACACAGGATGAACATATTCAGCACCTTATCCAAATTTTTGAATTATGCCGAATAGAAAATATTAAATTAAAATTATCTAAATACATTTTTTCTCAAAAACAGATCAATTTTATCGGATATGAAATCCAAAATGAAACTTTAACTCCAGCCAATACCAATATAGAAACCATTAAAAAATTGAAACCACCTACTAATATTAAAAAGTTACAAATATTTCTTGGTTCTATAAATATGTATCATAAATTTATTGACAAGTATGCTGAAATTAGACACTCACTTAATAAATTACTCAAGAAAGACACTATCTGGGAATGGAATTCTGCAGTTTTTTTTACATTGTATCAACTACCGACTAAGCTTCATACAGTGTGTTTATAATTATCGAAATTTATTTACAACATGTACTTTTTAATGCATAATAAATATACTTTTACGTTTTAACAACTTTTTTACCATATAAAATAATCATAAATTCTAATCTCTTTTTATGCACGCGAAGGTAGTCTGAACATTCGTAATATTAACTTTCACAGTGTTCCCCGAATGTAACCCTCGAAAGTGTTGAGATTATTGCATTACAAATTTCAACAGCATATATAACACATTATTTTAAAAATTACTTCATGTAATACAAATTATTAGAAAAAAACAAATTTTTAGATACAGATTTCTAAGATAATTATTCATTAAAATCTTTAAGTTTAGTATCTTACTGATGTTTATAAGAAAAATACATAAACAAATACACTCTTAAAACGAAAGAGTGGATTCGGCTTCTCATGAAAGAGTTATAATTTATTGTATCGAGAATGAATTGCTTTCTAAATGTTTCACTCATCTTTATTAAAATTTCTTATTTAAATTTCTCATCTTGATTTTAATTACTAAAAAATAACTTTTTTTATTAGAGTTGTTTTAATTCTTTACGAGAAGCTGATTTTGACATCGTGAGATGAGTGCATTTCGCTCAACTTAATTTTTCTGCTAGCTGAGCTTTAAGAGAGTAAATGCAGCTATTGCATTTAGAAAATAAATTTTATTTATTGTTTTATTATACATACACTGCAAAAAAAGTGCTAAATATACGGCAAAAACTTCTGGCAGTAATGTTGCCAGCAGTTTTTGCTGTATAAATTGCAGTAAAATTAGCTGTAAATTTTTCATTACATCTAATTTTACTGCTTTTTTATGGCAAAAACTGCTGGCATCATTGCTGCCAGCAATTTTTGCCAGAAATTTAACAGATTTTTTATTTATTTATTTATTACAGTGTAATATTCTATGAGTCTGTTCGATGTTTTATGGATTTGCAAACTTAACTACGTTTACAGATATTTGCAGCATATAAATAAATTCATATAGATGGCTATGGAAAACTGAATTAATCGCCATTTATGGACAGCTGGAAATAGTTCGGTAGTTTTAAACATGTTTATATCCAAATTAACTTTTAACTTTATGTGTACTAAGTATAAAATTCAGTATATGATGAACAGTTTAGTATAAAATAATTCAAATACCTTTCCATCTACCAAGAGAAATCTTATACGTTTTCTTACTAAAGGAAATGTTGGCATGCTATGTAGAATACGTGCACTGCAGTGTGTAGACCATATTCATTGACGTAAAATTGAAGTGAAGTAATTTTCAGGATATGGGTGGTATTTGATTAGGTATGATTTTCACATGTATTATACGCTTTCTAATAAGTTTACTTAGATATCATTTTTAGCTTATTAAGCTGCCATGTTTTGTTAAATCATTATTAAATTTTGGAAAGTGGTCATATTCTAAGATTTTTGCATGATTTTTTTCTTATTTATTTATATGTTTCTTTGCTAACAGGTCTATAACATGAAGGTTAAAATCTAACAATTAAAAATGATAATTTACTTAATTGAATTTTTTTTAAATTTCATTTTTAAAATATTTTAAAGTTAATACCTTTTTAAGTGTAAAATTACTCAGTGCAATTTACAGCAAACTGAGGTTGGGATATTATTCTAAATTTCATCTCTTGACATATCCAAACATAAAATAATGTACAAAACATTAAATGTAATCTTTTTCATTCTATTACTTAATATTGTAGTTTTTTTATTCTCTTTTTTTGGTAAAAGATTCGCATAATCCCAGAATACATACGAAAGTATCATAATCGATTATGAAAATAGAAAAATATAGAAAAGTACCCATAAAACGTAATCCATATAGCAAATTTCTTGTAAACATTGACAAGAAAAAATGGTTAATCAGATGGGATTGGAGAATCTCGCTCAAAAGGTAAATGTACTTAACACTAGAACAGCCGGATTTTGGACTTACCTAAAACCGCCATACGGGGTCAATTTGACCCCCGTAAGAAATTGAAGCCATATCAAAATAAAAATGTTTTTTCTTGATAAATGATGTTTAAATTGCAAAATATAAAAAAAATTGAAGATTTTATAATTTGTATTTTTTATTTATTTAGGTGTTAGAGTACGTCTATGCCCATTTTTACGTTTTTTTAAATGACGGTATATAAATGACAATATATAATTCAATATATTTTATTAGACAATACTGCACAATATAGTAAATTATATATATATATATATATATATATATATATATATATATATCATAATATAATAATATTACGCAAAAAAGTAATGAGAAAAGAAACAAAAGTTACAAATGCTTCAAAGGGAGAAAATAAAGAAAATAAATCCTGAATAAGCATATAAATGCGTACAAAAGTTACTTAGACATCAGCTCAAAAACAGAAACATGCGCGCTAGACTGTAAAAGCAACACATTTACCATTTTTAATTTTTAAAAATTATTTTCTGACATCCCTTACAGCTTACATAAGTTTTATTTCATCCCTTGCAATGTTAAAGGCACATTTCTTTTGCTTCAGAGACTGTACTTGATTTATTAGGGGGAGGTGGTAACATGATGCCAAATTTGTGCGGGTTTTTTGCCATGTATTGGATAAATCTGCACCTTGATTTACATGGCAACAACTGTTTCAACAATGGTTATTTCTTCTCCAAGATTACAACACAAATAACAATTTGCAATCAGGTTGTTCTAGGTTTCAGGAGCGAGAGCAAATTTATCTGTGGCAGGTGCTTCGCCGTGTAACTTCGCACATCAAATCTGAGATACACTGTTAAAAATAAAGGTGACAAACCGGTGCCATTTGGGACCCGGAGGTGAAAAGGCGGTGCCATTTGGAACCCTAGGGTGTCATAGGAGCTTGAATATGTGGTTCGGGTGACGACAGATCTGTTACTGGATGATGGGAGCTAAATAAGGTGCCATGCACTTCGTATTGGTAGCAATGTACCACTCATCGGGTGACTGGCAACTTGCGCATGCGCTATGACATGTGTCTTTCTGCTTTCGATGTCGGCAAGTAAAGTTTACGGATGTGAGCAAATCAAAACATGGCAGTGCGTATATTGGCGATATTAATTGAGGACTCACCACTGAGCTACAATAAAACAACAATGAGGACTTAACGATCCGATTTGCGCAACCAGTGAACCGGGCAAAGTCTGACTAAAGGTAAGATTTAACTTTATTTTATTTTATTTTATTGTTACGTTAATTTATCGTACATCCCTATATGTACTGTCATAAAAAAACAGTAAATTATATTTTTTTGTTAGTATGATTGATTGGTAAGTTTATTATGTGAAGCTAAAAGCTACACTCTCATCAAAATACCCGTTTGCTAATGTTAAACCTATGAGGCAGTTATTGTAAAATTTCTCGTTTACATGTCAATATTTTTAAACGATTTATGGAGGCCTTAGCTACCGAGGAGGATTTCGAGCAAACTGCTCTAGGCACGGGAATCATAAGGGCGCACAATTAGAAAGAGCGAAATGAAAGATTGAAAAATATTTACATATTTTTTCATTACAAATGAGTTATTATAGACGAATCTTGTTGCAATCGGTATAGTCTATGACCATTTTACCTTGTGTTTAAACTCAACTGTTTAGATTTCACCCTTAACTGCTGTTAGTGGTCTCGGACAACGTGAGTTTTTCAAATTTCACAGTTTAACTTGTAATTTTTAGTTTAACTATAGATACTGGTCAAGTTTTTTAGTTTGGAGTCTTATTACTACCTCTAAATACTTTTAAATAGCTGAATTTGATTTATAATATTCTTGTACATAAAGTTTAATACATAAATAGTATTCTGAGAATTAATGTAACATTTTATTCATCTTCAGATTAAATGGTCTGACAGACAGCTCACAGTATTTATGTAACGATTTTTGTCAGAGCAGTTAAGGTTAGAATATGTTTTTGCGTCTATATACATTTAAAAGCAATCAATTTTATTCGCAAGGTTTTAATTTTAACCTTTACACGGGATCTCGGACAGCATCTGGCCGGCTTTGCATATATTATCGGATAGATGCTATCCGAACCCCTCCTACAAAGGCTAATTCACACCATACTGCAGCCTCTCGTAACTTCTCTAATATTGTTTCAGTATACCTGATTTGTCTTTGTTTGAGAGGGGGCGGGGGGTTAACTTTTTAATTTAAGACAATTGAATACTTGCAAATCTTAAAGCAATAAAAACTTATTTACAGGGTTTTCATTATTAATATTTTCCTTATTAACCACCATTATTTCCAAAATAATCTTCATAATAAGATTAGATTGGGAGGCGGTAGCACGGACAATCATTTAGTCTCATTTAAGGATAAAAATCACGGATAAAACCTCGATTTGCATATTAAGACGTTATTAATCAGCCAAGTCATACCTTGGTGGGAAATGCCTAAAAACCCGAATTTAGCGGTATCTTGAGTTTACCATTATGTTTTCTTACTCCCAATTCTTTATATTTTCATACTTTTGGTTTCATTTTTTTTCAAAAAGGTGAGAAAATGTTAGGATATTGAATTGAATAAACCTTATGATCTGATTATCGGCTGTGTAGATTTACACCCATTTTTTTTTTCGAAAGTATTCTTTCGCATTAAACATTTAGTAGCAGAATTTTATTTTTAAATAAAATAAAATATTTTTTTTTCAATAATAGTAATTTAAGCTTAATTAGACCGTAATCAGTCCCCCCCCCCTTTTCTCAATCATCAACATCATCCGACATGACAAATTTGTAGTCATGAACATTCAAATTATAAAAGGAAAACAATCTGTATTTACTCCACTGAACTTTCAGAATAGTTTACAGAAATAGTGCATGTTCAAAAAATATAACAATGAATAAAAACTTATATAGTAATTTTACACAGATGTGAAATTTTTCTGCAGGTGATGAAGATCTCGTGTTTTAAAGGCGATTTTTGCACTGTCATTTATAAATCTTAAACATTTTTCTAATGACATAATTTTTAACAATCTTTCATTCCACCCGTTCTGAAACAAGACCAATAAACAGGGTTGGCTTTTTACCGATAAAAACCTGGGGAAAAGATGGTAAAAACCTAAGGATATACAATAAACTTTTAGCCCTTAAACTGTATCGTAATACTATTGATAAAAATTGTATTTTCATGTAATTGTTGTATTAATATATAATATCTATATAGGGGAGAGTAGGGTGGTGTGGGACTTTTTTTTTACAAAAGTAAGATTTTTTTTATATATACAAAAAGAAAAATTTCAATTTATAGCATGCAAAGTAAAACACTTTTTAATCCCCCTTAACAATCCAGAAACATAACGTACAAATACTATTTTATTTTAAAGAGAACGTAAGTTTCAAAATGTGTCTCATACCTCCGCATTAAGAGTTATGGGACAGTAATAATAAAATAAAGAATACTGCCCAGTTAAACTGATGGCATTGAGCTCACAGGCTACAAATACTAATTGTACATTAAAGCCTTATATTTTCAAGGGTTAATTCCATTCGAAAAAAAATTAAGAAGGGGAAACAGCTCTCCCCTTTCCTCTTTTTTTTATACTTAATCATTGAACCTCCTATACTATCAAATACATGCTTTATCATATAAAAAATCTATATCCAAAATTCAGAGCAAATGAGATATTTCTTAATAAAAACCCATTTAGCATTTATATAATTTAAAAGGAGTTATCCCCTCTTTTGTACTTAACCTTAACCATTAAACTTCCAAAACTACTCAGAGATTTGAACGAAATCTGAAAATTCTGCTTGAAAAACCCATTTATATAAATTAAGGGGGGGATTAGAACCCCTGTTCCCCCTGTTTATACTTATTCAATGAACACCTACTAAGAGTCACGGAATCGCCTCATCAGAATGATCCTAATCTAAATTTTGAATGAAAACTTAATTCTGCATGAAAATCCCATTTATATCAACTAAAGGGAGGGGCATGAGCCCCCCGTTCCCCCTCTTATACACATCGAATGAATTCCAAAAAGTAATCAGGGAAGCGCCTTGTCAGGATATACCTACATACACAATTTCAAGTGGATTGGATATTTTTATCATGAGTTATCGCGTTACGCACGAACGCACGTACGAACGTACATACAGAACGGACGGGCACATAAGCTCTCAGGCTATGATACCCAGTGAGCTAAAAAAAGCTATAAGGCACAAAAAAACCTATAGTGTCGGTAAGATAAACAATCAAACAAAGGTTGTAAGTTGATAATGTATATGCCACAATATAAAATTCCAGTATCTTCATGACTGGAATGAAAATTTAGGATTCTCTGTCATAAGTGTCATTAAGGCCCCACACTAGGCATAGAAAGAGACCCGGATGATAATGTAAAAGTCTATAGGAGCGTTCTTTTCAAATAACTAACTGAAATTTTAATATTTTTACATGATTTTTTCGAACAACACAGCTGAGGATAATCCATAACCGGCCTAGTTTTTATTTTTTCGATTTTGCTTTTATATTTTTTGTATAACAATAGTTTCATTTTCAGAACCGGTTTAAACCGATTTCGTAAGTTAAAGTAATTAAAGAAAAATCTGAAACAAAAACTGAAAGAGTAAAAACTATCGCCCTCAGCAATCTTGTGCAAAACAATCACGTAAAAATATTAAAATTTGGGCGAAATATTTGAAAAGAACGCCCCGTAGACTTTGCATTATCATCCTGGTCTTTTTCTGTGCCTAGCGTTGCGCCTTAAATAATCATCAATTTATTTACATTTTTGAAGTATGAATGCATATATTATCAATGTTATAATTAATATATTGTCCTCTAAAAATATTTGCATGTTAGCAATTCGCATTATTATTAATTAAAAAAAGGAACTGGGCGCGTTTCATTCCTCCCTTTTCTGGCATGTCCCATTCCTCACCACTTCCTTGTTTGTGTTAAACTTCTTGTTCAAACAAAAATGCTGTTTTAGGCTTAGTTTAAATTATGGATAATATACAATATAATGTTCCATAAATAGGAAACTATTACATTTATTCATAAACAAGTGATTAATATATTGAAAGCAAATAAATCAAATTTAAATTGGATTTTTGAAATATTTTTTTCTTTCATACATTTGCAACTCTATGCATATCAATATTTTTTGTAAACTGAAGAATGGATTACCATTGCTTCATCTTGTGTGCGATCGATGAAATGTTTAGAATAATGCACAGAGAGAAAAACCTACTGTCCCATTCCATCCGACTTTCCCCCATATATCAAAAGGGGAAATAAAGAATTAGTCAGTTCCGTAAAGCTCCTGATATACACTATATGGCCAGAGATGATCATACACTTGCGATTTTAGACATTTTGTTAAATATCTAGAAAAATGTATGAGGAATTATCCTGAAAATCTTAGTGTATAAATATAATACACTACCTGGCCATTGATTATCGTCCACTTGCGATTTTAGACATTTTGCAAAATATCTAGAAAAATACATGAGGAATCCTGAAACTCTCAGTGTATAAACAATATAGTACAGGTCATCTATTTCCGTGAAGATTTTTTCCAGAAACTTTATAGGGGACCGCCAACAAATTAAAAAATGTATGAATATCTTTTGGATAACCCTGTCAAAACTAATGCATCAAAAGCGCTCAAACTGTAGATTGTGATTAAGTGGCTTATTGTTATAAACTGTGTTCATTTTTATGTCGATAGCATGTATACTCATAGACAAATTAAGGTTTTATAAAAATACTCCCAAAATTTCCCAAGATTTTTGCTTATAATTTGCAGAGTTCTTAATATAAAATAATAATATTTTCTGAAATTGTGACAAACAACATTGCACTTAATATCCAGTAATCAGAATTAAAAGATAATAAAAATTGTATGAAAAATGAGTAGGTCTACTAAATAATTTTTCACTGCGCATGATATCAAAATTTCATTTGCATATTATGTTAGCTAAATTTATAGAACAACTTTTGCGAAAGTTGCAAATTCATAGCTTGAAAATTCTGAAAATAATCGTCAATAGAATCACTTAAAAATCCGTTATTTCCAAAATGAAGCAAAAACAAGAGGGGTTGTATCCATATATTCATTGGTTAGTTTCAATATAGAATACACAATACGGAACTTACTACTACATTTGGATAAGATCCCTCATTTTTTTTTTTTGCTTCATTTTGGGAACAACGGATTTTCAACTTATTATATTGACGATTATTTTTAGAATTTTCAAGCTATGATTTTGCGACTCTCACAAAAGTTGCTCTATACATTTAGCTAACATAATATGCAAATGAAATTTTGATATCGTTGACGCATTCGCAGTGAAAAGTTATTTAGTAAACCTACTCATTTTTCATACAATGTTTATTATTTTTTAATTCTGATGTATTATGTGCAATGTTGTTTGTCAGATTTTTAGAAAATATTATTATTTTATATTAAGAACTCTGCAAATTATAAGCAAAAATCTTGGAAAAATTTGGGACTATTTTTATAAAAACCTTAATTTCTCTACGAGTATACATGCTATCGGCATAAAAATGAACACAGTTTATAACAATAAGGCACTTAATCACAATTTACAGTTTGAGCGCTTCTGCTGCATTAGTTTTGACAGGGTTATCCAAAAGATATTCATTCTTTTTTAATTTGTTGACGGTGTCCTATAAGGTTTCTGGAAAAAATCTTCACGGAAATATATGACCTGTACTATTATGTTTATACACTGAGAATTTCAGGATAATTCCTCATGTATTTTTCTAGATATTTAACAAAATGTCTAAAATCGCAAGTGGACGATAATCAATGGCCAGGTAGTGTAGTGCAAGTCATATATTTTCCTGAAGGTTTTATTCTGAAACACCAATAGGGGACTGTCAACAAATTAAAAAAAGAATGAATACCTTTTGGATATCTTTTGGATAACCCTGTCAAAACTAATGTAGCAAAATCGCTCAAACTGTAGATTATGATTAAGTGGCTTATTATAATAAACTGTGTTCATTTTTATGTCGATAGCATGTATACTCATAAAAAAATTAAGGTTTTCTACGAATCCAAAAAACAGTCTCAAATTTACCCAAGATTTTTGCTTATAATTTGAAGAGTTCTTAATATAAAGTAACATTCTTTTCAGAAAATTTGACAAACAACATTGCACATAATACCTTGTAATCAGAATTAAAAAATAATAAAAATTGTTCGAATATTGAGTAGGTTTACTAAATAATTTTTCACTGCGCACGCGTCAAAGATATCAAAATTTCATTTGCATATTATGTTAGCCAAATGTATAGAGCAACTTTTGTGAAAGTCGCAAAATCACATCTTGAAAATTTTGAAAATAATCGTCAATAGAATACGTTGAAAATTCGTTATTCCCAAAATGAAAGAAAAACACGAGGGGTTGTATCCATATATTCATTGATTAGTGTCAATATAGGATACATAATAGGGGCGTACTAATAAATTTGAATAAAATTCCCCATTTTTTATTATTATTACTGGTATGGAATACCTGGACATGTTAGGGAAATTCGTTGCTAATCTGGAATAGACACTTTGTTGCAAAATATGTTTTGTAAATATGGTTAATAATGTAAATGGTTTGTAACTCTTAATGATATAACACAGGAAAAGAATATCTGAATGACAAGTATGAGTTGGTCATGTAATTTTCTCGTGCTGTCCAAAAATTGGCAATAAAGAGGAAAGTGCCCAGTTAAACTGATGGCATTGAGCTCGCAGGCTATACATACAACTGTATATTATACTCTTATTTCAAAGAATAATGCCCTTTCAAAAATAAAAGAAATCAACTGTAAGTTATTGGACACTGGATTAACTACCACCCCTCTTAATACTTAACCAATGAGCCCCTAAAACTAATCAGGGAAGTGCCTTATCAGAGTGAACCTACTAACAAAATTTGAAGAAAATTTGATGATTCTGCATGATTTTTGCATATTTATATAAATTAAGGGTGGTAGCACTCTCTTCCCCCCCTTCATATTTAATCAATGAACCTCCAATGCTAATCAGTGAAGAACCTTATCAGAATGAATCTACATATAAAATTTGAAGCAAATCTATTTATATAAAGAGTTATCACGTTACATACAGAACCTGTTACATACAGAACCCGTTACATACAGCACATTAGCTGTCAGGCTTTGATAGCCTTGTGAGCTATAATTTAAATTTTATTTAAATTTTATTCTTTCTTTTTTTGTTCATCTACCATTTTTGCTGTACTTTGATGATACATTTTAATTGGACTGTCTTGTTGTGTGTTTTCCTTAATGTGTTATTATTATTATTTCAGATAGTGAACTTACATTTACAGTACTTACACTACCATACTTGATGCAAGAAAAGTTTCCGATTCTTTATCATGAAGAAGATGCAGAAATTTCTGTGTTTCAACCTGTTATTGTGCTCCCCATTACTCATGCTATGTATTAATTTTACATAAACAGTTAATTACAAAAACTGATAATTTTATAAGCTTAGTTACTTTGTGGTATGCATTATTTTGGTTGTTTAACGTTAACTATAGCAAAAGCCAATTTAAATTTTTATCATTTTTATTAGATACTCATGTCTTCAAAACTTTCTCAGTGGCATTAATTCCACATAGTGTCACGTCTTTGTTTAAATAATATTTAATACATTCTTGGTGTTTACAATAAAAAGATTATTTGAACTAAAAGGTTTTTTTTTTAATTCAGTGTTTTATTCATTTCATTATAATTACTCTTTGGATTAAAATTTCAGATGCAATATGTCAAAACACAAAAAAAATTTGGCAGAAAGTGTCTTGATGTGGATACAGGACTAGAAATCAGCAGTCGTTAGTCGTCAAATGAAGCTAAATTATAGAAAGTTATTCCTAGTCGTCAAATCTTGATAGCTAACTTTCTTTAATTTTAATTTTTGTTTAACAAATGCTTTTATTTGTATTTTAGCATACATCCCCCCTCTGCACCATGACAGCAGCACGTGTCTTAAGAATTTTAAACCTCTCAATCACCTCTAAGTTAACTTCACTTTAACCAATGACTGATAAAACTGGTCCTTGGATATTACGCCCCTGTAAACAAGATTTTCTTTTTTTAAGAAATATTTCTTATTCTTATATGTTCCTAAATTAAGAAAGTGCATTAAAATTGTTTTAAAATTTTTGTACTCCCTTCCTCAAACAAACAAAAAAAATATGTGTGATTTGGAAATGTTTTAAATACCATATCATAATTGATAACCAAAGATTCATTTATTTGCTAACATTTTATTGTCTGATGTAGTGTTAGTCTCAGATTTTTTTTTTAAATTAGCTTATCCCTTGTTATATCTAAAGTTCATATTTTCTTTCTGTGAACATATTTGCTTGATTATCTGTTTTGTATGCATATTAACTTTATAAAAAGAATAAGTTTTTCCAGAATCCAAATATTGTAGTTTAATCAGGTTTCATACTTATGGAAAGCTCGTTTTTATTTTGTTTAGTAAGATAAAGTGTTTAATATATAAAGTTCCCTCCCCACTTACCTTCAACACATAAAAATTAAATATGCCATGCAATATTATTGCTATTAACATGGTTGTGAAAAGAAATAAGAAAATATGAAATGCAGTTGTCACATCGAAAATAAATTGTAGGCATTATTTTGACACCTTACATACAGTTCTTAATTTCAAACCCTGTGTGGATACATGAAATAAAATATGGATTTGCATAAGTTCAGTATAAAGGTAAGTACTACATACAGGGGTTGGACAAAAATATGGAAACACCTTTTGAAATGCATGTTTGAAAAGAAAGATTGATTATAATGAACTGTGTTGATGGCACTGGAGTTTTCGCCTAATGACGCCACCTATGCAACTTCGTAAAATCGCTGCACCGTTCAGTTGTTGTTGGAGCACTGTTATGTGAGATTATCGTTGCATTATGTCAGAGTTAACATACTTCGAACGTGGAGAAATTATTGGCGCGCCTGGTGGGTGCTTCCGTAAGCAAAGTAGCCGAGGTTTTTAGTGTTTCAAGAGGTACTGTGTCGAAGATTTATTCCGCATATTTGAAATGAGGAAAAATCATCATCTGCTAAATCATAGCGCGGACGAAAGTGTGTGCTGAGTGATCATGACAGACGATCATTAAGGAGGATTATCGCGAAAAATAAGCAGTCCACAGCTGCAAAAGTTACTGCTGAAATGAATGTCGTGTTACCAAATCCTGTGAATACCAAAACAATTAGAAGGAAGCTTCATAAATAGGGAATTGCTGGCCGTGTTGCAATTGAAAAACCATCCATCAGTAATGCTAATTCCTGTAACAGGAAAAAATGGTGTTTAAGTCATAAAGTCTGGACTATAGAGCAGTGGAAGAGCGTAATATGGTCTGATGAGTCTTCTTTCACATTGTTCCCCACTTCCGACCGAGTTTACGTCTGGAGAACTCCATCTTAAGCCTATAATACAGACTGCTTGTTGCCAAGAGTGAAACATTGCGGGGGTTCGGTGATGGTTTGGGCAGCCATATCGTGGTTCTCGTCAGGCCCCATGATAACTCTGTAAGGGCGTATTACTGCTCAGACTTATGTGAACATTTTGGCCGATCAAGTGCATCCAATGGTACAAGCTTTGTTCCCCAAGAATGATGGTATCTTCCAAGACGACAACGTCCCCGTTCACGCAGCTCACATTGTCAAGGACTGGTTTTCTGAGCACGAGAATGAATTTTCGCATTTTCCCAGGCCATCAAAGTCATCAGACTTGAATATTATCGATTCTTTGTTGTCTACATTGGAGCGGAAAGTGCGTTCTCGCTATCCAGCGCCAGCATCATTATCTGAACTTGCTACCATTTTTCAGGAATAATGGTACAATATTCCCTTGGCAAACATACAGAAATTGTATTTATCCATTCCGAGAAGACTGCAAGCTGTTTGGAATAACAACGGGTACCGTACACAATACTAGGCAAGGAAACGTGTTTTTTTTAAGGTGTTTCCATATTTTTGTCCAACCCCTGTATATTGTAAAAATGATTTTTTTTTTTTTTAACTCAATTTCATCTGAGTTAGCTTGAAAGTTAGCAATAACTTTCTGGAAGAATTTTAAAGAATATGAAATATTCTTACTAATTTAAAAGTTACACAGCATTATTTATTACATATTCTTTTCCAATTTGTGTTTTACATTTTTTTTAATTAGGTACAGCATGGTAGCTGAAAAAATATTAGTGCGTTGTTTGACATTGATATTTCACAACTAAAATCTGAGAAATGCTTATTTTAAAATTTTGTAGCATTTCTTCTATTACTATATGAAAATCTTAATCGTCCGAAAAGTTCACAACCGTCAAAATGATCAGCAACTAATATGTTCAACGAAGTGTTAGCCTCATGGAAGCGAAATAATTTTAATGGAACTTCCAGCAGTATTGGGCTCTTCACATGGAGCAAAAACAACATTGACCTTCAACACCTATCTGCGTGGATATTTAACAACAGATGTATTGCCTTCGAACAATCAGATCTTAAGCCACTTGACTTCTGTAGAAAAGTTAGAACTAGAAAATCTCCAGTTTGCATTGTATATGATGCGAAATTATCAAGGCATAGAATGATTTAAATCAGAATTATCTTCAGCGGACTGTCAATTCTGTGATCCTTCGTTTTCAAACTTGTGTAAAAAATAAATGTAAAGCCAGTGAACAATTTGTTAAAATATTGGTATTTCTTTTATTTTTATCTTTTCATTAAAATATGGCATATATACAGGATATAGCATTTTTCTGTGCCCCCATACTTTTCAGTTGCCCTGTATATAAAATAATGAATATACATGTCAAGCAATATACTATGTGTCGAAAAAGATGGTTACGGATTATTTCTGAAACTATGAGAAATTTATAAAAATATTCATATGAAGATAGATAATTCAATTTGTATTTTCTCTTATTTTGGGGTAACAAAACATCACATTTTTATAATGTTCCTGCATGTAAAAATGCCCAATCACAAAAATAGTTACTGGCCCTTTCTTAATCATGCCCAAAAAGTTTGATCCAAACATCTGAGTTATAGACAGTCAAAAATCATGATTTATTTCATTTTACAAGACATTCAAAACATGAAATTGAAAATCAGGCTTCAAATTGCATGAGAAAGTCACAATATTTAACTCTAACTCTGTGATTTTTAGAGGTAGAAAGTAGGTGTAGAGGTTGTGTAAATTTTGTGATTTATTCTAACAAAACTTTTTGGGTATGACTAACAATGCAATAGTGATGACTGATGATTGGAGATTTTGAAATGCAAAGACTGTATAAAAGTTAAAATTTTGAATTTTTCTTAAAATACCCACCATGTAAATGAAAGTACAATTTGAATTCTCTGTCTTTCTATGATTATTTTTGTAGTTCATATTATCCCTCTCTTAGTTACAAAAATATGCTACAATTTTTCTTTGGACATCTGTTAATGAGCTTAAAAATATAATATTCCATGAATCTAAAAGAAAAAATATGACTAAAAATATTGACTGATCATGATAATTTTCTCTGCAGAATTCAATTTAAAAATGGGTAAACACTTTGTATTTCATGATTCAAACCAATACAATTTCTTGACAAGCGGGGTGGGGGGGGGAGGTTGCAACTGTGGGCCATAGATTGTGAGTGCTATTTCTTTTGGGATGCCACAGGGCACACTGGATTATGTGTGCCATCCGTTCACCCTCTGGGGCACCCTGTATAAGGGGTATCATTATTCTCCCCTCCGATTCGATCCTTTCACCCTCTGGGGCACCTTGGATAAGGGGTGCCATTACTCTCCCCTGAGGTGCCATCTTTTCACCCTTGGGGGCACCCTGGTTAAGGGGTGCCATTACTCTCCCCTGAGGTGCCATCCTTTCACCTCCTGGGGCACCCTGGATAAGAGGTGCCATTATTCTCCTCTGTGGTGCCATCTTTTCACCCTATTGAACTGTGGATAAGGGGTGCCATTATTCTCCCCTGAGGTGCCGTCCTTTCACCCCCTGAAACGCCCTGCATTAGGGGTGCCATCCTTTCACCCTAGTTAAGGGTGCCATTTTAGCTCCTCTAGGGGTGTCACCAGTGAGACAAGTCTTTCACCCCTAAAAGGTGCAATGTGTCACCATTAGTTTTAACAGTGTACCGAATGATTTTACAGAAAGGATTGCGTGACATTGTCTTTTTGAACACAGATGGTCCCCAACTTTTGTTACATAAATCGTCTGCACAAAGTTGTGAATAACCTAGTGCAAAACGGGCGTATAAGAGGGCTTAAAAAGCATCGATTTCTACCAGAGAATTAAACCAGTTGCTACAAATTCCAAGCTGACGTAGTGCTTCAGCAATTGTGCATGTTTGAACACCATTGCTGCAATCACCATCAAAGGCCAGGCTAAAAATGTATTTGACACAGATTAATTTATAAACACAATTATTCAATCGGTAAATTAATTATAACAGATGTAAATTTTCCATTTTTCAACTTTGGGTGAAAAATGGGAAATTTACATCTGTTATAAAGTTGTATTTGTCCCAAAGTTACAACAAGCAAACGATGTTGTTCCACTTGCAACTTTCACAATATTTCGAGCTGGTGTGCGATCTGTAGTGGAAGTAGGGCTGATAAGGCTCATCGGGATCCAAAGAATATCGTTTGATGATGTGTACTTTTCGCGACTTTTGCCAGCAGAAATGTTAGTTATGTTATTGTCTCGTTCTTGTACACGTAAGCTTCCTGATCCGCAAGAAATAAGAGAAATCACTTCGGTAGAATTTTGTACGGCATCACTGTTACTGCTTTCAGGATACGACGCATTCTGCAAATTTACATTACGCCAGCGCTGCTAGGATGCCTGCATATTTCATGACAGAGTAGAAATTCTTAGAAGAATCCTCCTAATTGAAGGTGAGCACGCAACAAAGAGAAGACTACTCCCCTTCCCCCTGCATCGCTATGCATCATCCAAACAAAACAAAACTGGAGTTTACTTTTCAGTTTTTAGTAATCGCAATAAGAAATGGGTGCTCCCTGCGCAGTAAGCTATCGGGAATTGAAAAACAGACTTTAACTTGAAAATTTGTCATTTTTCGTATGGGGGTCAAAATGACCCCTTTTGGCTGTTTTAGGTATTTCTATGATTATTTTCTTTAATAATTAATGTAGAAAGATGAAGAATTGTCACAGTATGCTTGATAGTATTTTAGAAAAAGTAAAAAAATATGAGCTGCGGTGTTCGCTTACATGTTGAAATAACGCATTGGAAATTGGAAAAAAAAAGTGAAATGACCCCAACGGCGCTTCTAGTGTTAAATCTCTAAAGATGTCTGTTTAAAAATGCAACAAAGTATGAAGAATAATACTTTATTCTCGATAATCGGCGACTTTTGTCAATAAACAATAAAATGTGTGAAATGAGTGTTGAAAATTGAGAAACAAAATATCATACCAAATATTTAAAATTGCAAAACGTACCAATACAAATGATTAATTTTATTTAATGTTAAATTACCGCAGAATAAATGTTTTAATACCACAAAGGGTATAATAGTTTATCTAAAACCTGACACTTTAGATGATGCATGTAAATATGCACTTTAATGACATCTTTGTCATTCAAAAGACGTCTTCGTCATTATAGCAGTAGCTTCTAATAACATGCTTTTAAACTTGAATCCAAAAGTGTAAATTAGTCTAGAGTCTTTTGACATTTTGCGTATTTGAGTACAAAATCTCTCTTATCAGAGCTTTGGGAACATATAATATGAAACTAGGGTTTTACTATCCAAATGTTTTTCTACATAATAATAGTGCTTTAAAGTTAATAATCCTGAATGTGTCTAAAATATTAATATACCAAGTTAAATAAATGTTATTGTTTATGCAGCTATAGATTACTGTAGTGCTTTATGATTTGCGATACAAATATTATTTATACAAATAAAAGACAAAAACGCCTTGTCTGTCTTTCTGTGTGTGTGTATCTGTTATGGCTAGCGAAATTTATTGCACGTACGAGGCTCAAAATGTTTTTTATAGTAGTCCGAAGTCTCTCCTGTTGTACCTGACATTCAGAATTTAAAATTACTAATTATTAACCAAGTAATTAATTAAAATTAAGAACTCACTCTCATAAAACAATCACATTTACCGCTTCCCCCTTCGCTTGCTTTCGGTTGGTTAATTGTATAAATTTTTCGAGAAAAATTTTTAAAAGTTAAGACAGAATTAAAGAATCCAATATGAAAGGTTAATATTTCAAAAACTGCATTTTTTTTTTTACAAAACACTAAATTTTAGCACGGAGTTGAAACACTTCCTTTCGTATTTATTAATAATGAACGTTTAAGAAGTAACACATAACGTCACAACCTAGTAATTAACTTGACAACCTGGGACGCAAAAAATCCGGCCATCTGCTCTATTTATTTTTTATTTTTTTATTTATTTATTTATTATTATTATTACTATTATTATTATTATTTTGCTTTACTTTGATTTGTAGAGCGATAATATCTGCTAATGTCGGAGATTTTGGTTGTTTTGTGGAAACTTGAAGGCGCATAACTGAAACTGATCATTTAAGTAGTAAGACATAAGGTTTTTAAATGTTAATAAAGTAAAAGATTAGTACAGTTCTTACTAGTTCTTTTGCAACTAGAAATTAGAAGTTGGCAAAAATAATTCTTTGCATTCGATCGTGTTCTATTACTGTAGCGAGAAGCAATATTTTTAATATAATTTAAATTCTCGTTTTTAGCTCACAGGCTATCATAGCCTGAGATCTTATGTTCCCGTCCGTTCTGTATGTATGTTCGTTCGTACGTTCGTGCGTAATGCGATAACTCATGATAAAAATATCCGATCCACTTGAAATTTTGTATGTAGGTATATCCTGACAAGGCGCTTCCCTGATTAGTTTTTGGAGTTCATTCTATATGTATAAGAGGGGGAACGGGGGGCTCATGCCCCTCCCCTTAGTTGATATAAATGAGATTTTCATGCAGAATTAAATTTTCGTTCAAAATTTAGATTAGGATCATTCTGATGAGGCGATTCCGTGACTGTTATTAGGTGTTCATTGAATAAGTATAAATAGGGAGAACAGGGATTCTAATGCCCCACCCCCTTAAATTATATAAAAGGGTTTTTCAAGCAGAATTTTCAGATTTCGTTCAAATCTCTGAATAGTTTTGGAAGTTTAATGGTTAGGAAAAGAGGGGGATAACTCCTTTTAAATTTTTAAAATGCTAAATGAGTTTTTATTAAGAATTATCTCATTTGCTCGGAATTTTGGATATAGATTCTTTATATGATAAAGCATGTCTTTGATAGTATAGGAGGGTCAATGATTAAGTATAAAAAATAGGAAAGGGGAGAGCTGTTTCCCCGTCTTAATTTTTTTTCGAACGGAATTAACCCTTGAAAATATAAGGCTTTAATGTACAATTAGTATTTGTAGCTTGTGAGCTCAATGCCATCAGTTTAAATGGGCAGTATTCTTTATTTTTAGCTCACAGGCTATCATAGCCTAAGATCTTATGTGCCCGTCCATTCTGTATGAACGTTCGTTCGTACGTTCGTGTGTAACGCGATAACTCATGATAAAAATATCCGATCCACTTGAAATTTTGTATGTAGGTATATCCTGACAAGGCGCTTCCCTGATTAGTTTTTGGAGTTCATTCGATATGTATAAGAGGGGGATCGGGGGGCTCATGCCCCTCCCCTTAGTTATTATAAATGGGATTTTCATGCAGAATTAAGTTTTCGTTCAAAATTTAGATTAGGATCATTCTGATGAGGCGATTCCGTGACTGTTATTAAGTGTTCATTGAATAAGTATAAATAGGGGGAACAGGGATTCTAATCCCCTTCTTAATTTATATAAATGGGTTTTTCAAGCAGAATTTTCAGATTTCGTTCAAATCTCTGAATAGTTTTGGAAGTTTAATGGTTAGGTATAAAAGAGGGAAATAACTCATTTTAAATTATATAAATGCTAAATGGGTTTTTATTAAGAATTATCTCATTTGCTCGGAATTTTGGATATAGATTTTTTATATGATAAAGCATGTCTTTGATAGTATAGGAGGTTCAATGATTAAGTATAAAAAGAGAGGAAAGGGGAGAGCTGTTTCCCTTTCTTAATTTTTTTTTCGAACCGAACGGAATTAACCCTTGAAAATATAAGGCTTTAATGTACAATTAGTATTTGTAGCCTGTGAGCTCAATGCCATCAGTTTAACTGGGCAGTATTCTTTATTTTTATTGATACTATTAATAATATATGTATGTATTTAATTTAAGCAAGTATTTTAAAGCCATTTTTAAACGCATTTTTTTCAATGCTGTTTTCATTTTAATTTATTTTTTTATTTTATTATTATAATAATTTTCTTTTTGAGCTGACGATTAGGTGACATTTATGCTATATTTAAGTTACGGTTATGTTACGGTTAAACTGCAGTTAGGTTACAGATATGTTATAGTTACGGTACAGTTAGGTTACAGTTGGGTCCACAGGGTGAACGTTACGCATGTTTTGTTTTAAAATATATACTTACTTTAGTACCATGACTTGGAAATTTTATTGCTATATACTTACTTTTTTTTTAACAATTGATTACCGATTTTATTCACGGTGTAGTCGATTTAAGAGTGATAAAATTAGTTTAAAAATCAAAATGTTTTTCTTAGGATATGTATATGTGACGATTTAAGGAGAACTCGAATTATTTCCACTGGTTAAAAAGAAACACGCAGTCATGGCAAGCGAGGGAAAAAACAAAATAAAATAATAAATGTAGAAGATCCAATAATTAGTCATGGGCTGCTGTAAATTCATTTATTAAATTCGTAATAATGAGGAAGGAAAAGCTCCTTTTGCAAAAATTCCATCATTATTTCAGCGAGCTGTCCTCATCGAAGAAGCAACCCAAGAAATCTTCTCTCTCATCTCGAGACTTCCACCTTCTAAACTAAAAAAGAAAGTACTGGAACCTTCTGTAACCTCAAACCATCATTCTTTTATGTAAACAGAATTCTTGTCCAGCTACGAGGCTATTTTTAAACAGACGATAAATTTATTTAAAAAAAATATTATTTAACCAATTTATAATTGACTCAGAATTTTAAATATCTTACGCAGACGATTTTTATAAATGATTAATTTTAAGAGAAAAAGAAAAGAAATGAATTTATTAATATGCCCACATCAAAGGTTGACGTAGGAAAAATAAATAAATAGATAAAATAAAATAATGATATTTTTTGAAAGGTATGGTTTTGGAATAAATTTAATAAGACTTTCTTAAAAAGGGTTGATAAAAACTTAGAAGAAATTAGTTTTATTTGGAATATTAAGAAATAAAGTTTTAATTAAGAATATTTTTAATTTAGAGCCATCTTTTTAAATTTACGCATACTGGAATAATGTTTTTTAAGGCAAATTAAAAATTTATATCGTCTGCATAAGGATTAACAGATTAGATTTAGAAACAAGATTTTAATTTAATAATTTGAAGTAAGTACGGAATATTATTATAAGAAAATTAAGATAGTATAAATGTTAGTTTTGGCGAAAAAATTTTAAATTTGTAATATTATTCCCCCTCCCCAAGACTTTGTATGAAATTGATAGTTAAATAAAACTACAAGTTCAGACAACAGAAATATAATAATTTAGAAAAGTTAAATTTTGGAATAAAACTGTCAAACTCAGGAAGCCAAGAGATGGAAGAAAAGAAAATTAACGCAATATAAAAAATATTAGCAATTAAAATAAAATAGTTAAGAGAAAATAATTCTGAATTAAATTTAGGTAGGAGCATTTCCCTGAAAGAAATACAATAATGTTACAACATCACTTACCATTTGTAAGTGCAGAGGAGATAATACATATAATAACAGTAAATAAGTTATGAATATTAAAAAGCAAGAGATAAAAATATAATAAAAAGAATAAAAATTCGTTCTCATGGAAGTTTAAATAATTACAATGACTTAATGCATAGTTTATTTTAAATAAGTCCTTTAAATGAAACAAGTCTTTCAATATATATAAAAGAGTCTTTTCCAATGTTCACTGAATACAGTCCTTGTAGGAAATAAAGTCTTTAAAGGCTACCTAAAACATTCTTCTCAAACTTAGTTGACTACATACAGTCCTTCAAATGAAAAGTCTCAAATAGTTTTAAAAATGCAATTCTTCATTGTAGTTCGCTGGATATAGTCTCTTTAATTAAAGATCTTTAAACCTAGTTTAATCTTTGGTTTTAATGTTATGTTGGATCCAACATCTTTCAGTAATATATCAATTTTTCAATAATAAATAGCATCACTTTCAATATCAATAATAAATAATATAGAAAAATTTAAATAATGACAATAACAACAATAATAAGTAATAATATAATAAGACTCCATATCCTAATATTTTTCAATAAGAGTATAATTAATACTAAACTTCATTACAGAAATCATAATAATAATAATAATAGTAAAACAAGAGTATAATCAAAAGAAAATATCACTATTTGTTTATTATTGATAGGGAAAATATTGGTTGAGGATAAAAATAATTACATAGCAACTAAATAATTTTCTTATCTTCTAATAGCACAAGAAAGTATTTTTTGCTAGCCGAAAGTATAAATAAAAAAAATCATAATAATTCCAAAATCCAAATAAAATTAAATCTAACTATTTAGAAAATGGACTCTCAACCAGTATTTCCTTACAATAATTCTTCTCTGATACTCTTTTACAAAATTGTCAAATTTGGTTATAAGTTCTCAAATGTCAAATGTAGAATAATGTTTTATCTACACATGGTTTATAAACTTCAATAATAGAATACAAATAGGAATAAAAGGTGTCATTCTTAATTGAGAAATGGAAATAAAAATAGTGTGCTTTTTTGAAAAACTTTTAATAGCTGTAGTTTTCACAATCACTGAAAATCACATATTATGTTATAGGTTTGAGTAGAATCATTAGATTTTATAACTGTTATAACATAAATATCTGCTGAATAAATAGAATAATACTAAGGTCAAATACATGAGTAAATATAGTTAGACTTAAACACCCTTAAATTTAATTTATCAACATCAATTTGAAAGCTTTTACAATCAAAGTGTTCACCCTATGCCTGCATATGGAGCCCAATTTAACCCCAAAAACTCCCAAAAACAAGTAATATTCTTGTAGGCCTCCAAGAATATACCTGCTGATGTTGAAAATTATGGTGATAAAATATTTAAAGACTAATAATTAAAATTTAATCTATTGTCTTGACTTTAGTTTGATCTAGTGATTGTGATTGTATCTGAGGTTTTGTTTGTTTTTTGGGTTGCTCATGAAACAGTTTAAAATCTTCGGGTGAAAAATAGGGTCTTAATTTAGAAACATGCACAATAACGGAATTCTGTCCTGTCTCATAATTAAATTTATCTATTTCATAAGTTACATCAGAAAGTTTATTTATAATTTTATATGGTCCAGAGAAAGTAGGTTCTAATTTTCGAGTGTTAGGGTATTTAAATTCTTCATAAATTACAGAGTCTTGTATTTTTAATGGGCATTCGACAAAATGTCGATCATAGAATCTTTTACTTTTAAGGTGAAATTCCTGAGTTCGCGCTTTCGCAATTTTGAGGGCTTTGTCTACTGGTGGATAATAGTTTTGTTTTAAAGGAGATTCATAAGGCAATTGACCATAAAATAAATAGGCAGGTGGGAATCTGGTGATAGAATGTGGCGTATTGTTGTATTCTTCGATGACTTGGTTTAATAATCTAGTCCAAGGTATTTTAGAAGAAGTGGAATTAACTTTACATTTAAGCCTGGTAACTATAGTCTGATGAACTCGCTCTACTTTTCCATTGGTCTGAGGATGATGTGCGGATGTAAAACGCTGTTGAACATGATGATTTCTAAGGAATTTCTTAAATCTTGGAGATCTGAAAGATTTATGCCTGTCACTAAGTATTTTTTGAGGTGCTTTGATATTGAAAATTTGTTTTAAACAGTTAGTGTATGTTTCAGTGGTAACATTTTTGGAGGGAAAAGCCCAAACAAATCTAGTTGCATGATCTATTATTATGTGTAAGAATTTTTTTGTTGAGTTGTAATAGTTAAATCCACCAACAGTATCAATAGAAAGACATTCAAAAGGTTGATCTGTTGCTGGCATAGCTTGTAATAAGCCGAATCTTTTCTGTTTTGGTTTTTTATTTTTCTGACAGGTATCGCAATGTTTAACAAATTCTGTAATGTCTATTGTCATATTAGGCCAATAATAGTTGGGGGATATTAAATTAAGCATTTTTTGAATCCCTAAATGTCCAAAATTATCATGAGCAATATGGAGTAATTTTTCTCTTAATGACATTGGTACAACAATTTTTTTGAATCCCTTTTTCTGAACTATAATAATTCCATTCTCTTTTTTATATTTTTTGTCACAAACATTGTCTTTGTCTTGCATCTCTATAATCAGGATGCACATTAATTGCGTGATCATATTCAACACAGTCTTCATTTTTCATAATATTTCCACAAGTAGATTGTAACTCTATATCATGATTACTTACATTCAGTGTTTCATTATCATAATTATCTATTGCTACAGTATTACCAGTATTTAATTTCATATTTTTTTATATTCTGAGGTTACAAATTCATTAGATTGATCCCTGTTTTGTTGTACTTGGTCCATATTTACTGTATTGAAATGAAGGGATCTCTCATTATGTATGGATATACTGTTAGTTATAATTTTCCTTCCCTGCCTTACAATACAATTTTTACATTCTATGTTTAATTTAAATTTAGAACATTCTTTTAACCCCAAAATAGCATAATCCAAATTTGTATTGCATACTAAAAAGTTAACATATTTTTTAATTTTACCCACTTTTAGAAGAACACTACATTTTTTATTTATATGTAAAAATCCTTTTGCCTGACCAATGGTAACTGAGGGTATAGTCTCAATTTTAGCATTAAGTTTTTTAACAAATTTAATTGGCAATATTGCAATAGTTGAGCCAGTATCTACAACACATGGCAAATTATAATTATTTGTACATCCATACACAATTAATAGTCAAATATTATGAGAATTATTTTGTGAGCTACTTGGAAGAGTATCAGAGGATGGCAACTCACTCCTAAAAATACATTCTCTTTCCCAATGAAAAGCATTACTGACACCCCTATTTGTGCATATCTTACAAGGTCTTGAAGGGTATGAATTTTGAATATAATTATTTTGACAAACTCTAGGTCTTTGAAACTGAGATTGCCTTTGGGGAATCCAATTCCTAGGTGTATTATTGGGCCTAACTGGCTGAATCCAGGGCCTAGTTGGTTGAAAAGATTGAAAATTTTGTCTAGCTGATGGTTGATTTATTACTTGGTTTGAAACTAGTGGGGTGGAAACTTTCACGAATTGCTTGACAACCCGGTACCATTCTGTGGTACTACTAGGAGGATTTATAATAATATTGTTTTTGAATTCTGGTTTTAAACCATCAGTTAAACCTTGTAATAGTATATTTTCACTAAGATGTAATTTCCTACCAATTTCCACTTTTTTACGAAAATAAGTTTCTAAATTGTCTAAATTATCTAATTTCAGATTTGAAAAATCAGAAAAACTCGGGATGTCTAATTGAATGAATCTTTCTATCAAAATTTTCTTAATTTGTTCATAATCCGTACAATTTAAACAGTCATTGATATAAATTTTTTGCGCTTCCCCTTTCAGATATTGCGCAATAGAATTAAATTTCCATTCTAGATTTTTCTTCTCCTTTTCACATGTTGTATCAAAATAAGTTAACCACGACAAAATGTTCTTTCCAGAACTCGGGTCAAACGGTACGAACTTAGGATCTTCCATAATTTTTTGATTCTTACTAATTAGAATAAATGAAGCACTTCTATTTTCTTTATTAAATCCTGATCGTAAAATCATTCGCAATAAATTTCAAAGTTAATAATTTCTATCAATTACATATTTTTTCAAAATTACTATATCAGATCCATAACATACAATAAATAAATTAGTAAATTAATAAATTAACTTCAAATTACTGTCATCAATAAAATAATAAATAAATAAATAAATAAATAAATAATAAATACTTTCCATCAATCATAAATAGAATAGAAATAATAATCAAAACATTTAATAAAATAAACTTGCAGTTCACGAAAAATCTTCAATAAAATCCATTCTTCATTAAATTCCTCATCAAATACCTTTCGCATACTCAGCACTTTGAAGTAATTAATTTTCAAAAATTTTCCTATGACCATGAATACTCAATCAAAATTTGTGCGCACAGATCAACATCAAGCGTCAGGAAATCCACATCAGACTCGAAGCAAGTACTAATTCTTTCCAAGCATAGCTGTGAAGTTCTTTAGAAAGAGCATTTCTTTTACTTTAATTAAGTAAGAAATTACGGCGATTTAGGCACAAAAACATTCACGAGAAGTCGATTATCGGCGGTTCACAAAGCTATCATCATTTCGTTCCACAGCAGATTTCATTAGCAAGCCGAAAATACCATATAGAATGTCCTTCAATCGAACTTCGGCGATAGCATGCTTTTCTTCGTTCCATCGCAATTTTCTTTAAATATCCAAAAACGGCAGCACAGATAAATAATCCTGTCGACTTTTCGATTAGTTGTGACGATTTAAGGAGAACTCGAATTATTTCCACTGGTTAAAAAGAAACACGCAGTCATGGCAAGCGAGGGAAAAAACAAAATAAAATAATAAATGTAGAAGATCCAATAATTAGTCA
Organism: Maratus speculifer; assembly: GCA_964019185.1. Lineage (NCBI taxonomy): Eukaryota > Metazoa > Arthropoda > Arachnida > Araneae > Salticidae > Maratus > Maratus speculifer. Next base: position 172,264,274 of record OZ025294.1, read on the forward strand.
TGGGCTGCTGTAAATTCATTTATTAAATTCGTAATAATGAGGAAGGAAAAGCTCCTTTTGCAAAAATTCCATCATTATTTCAGCGAGCTGTCCTCATCGAAGAAGCAACCCAAGAAATCTTCTCTCTCATCTCGAGACTTCCACCTTCTAAACTAAAAAAGAAAGTACTGGAACCTTCTGTAACCTCAAACCATCATTCTTTTATGTAAACAGAATTCTTGTCCAGCTACGAGGCTATTTTTAAACAGACGATAAATTTATTAAAAAAAATATTATTTAACCAATTTATAATTGACTCAGAATTTTAAATATCTTACGCAGACGATTTTTATAAATGATTAATTTTAAGAGAAAAAGAAAAGAAATGAATTTATTAATATGCACACATCAAAGGTTGACGTAGGAAAAATAAATAAATAGATAAAATAAAATAATGATATTTTTTGAAAGGTATGGTTTTGGAATAAATTTAATAAGACTTTCTTAAAAAGGGTTGATAAAAACATAGAAGAAATTAGTTTTATTTGGAATATTAAGAAATAAAGTTTTAATTAAGAATATTTTTAATTTAGAGCCATCTTTTTAAATTTACGCATACTGGAATAATGTTTTTTAAGGCAAATTAAGAATTTATATCGTCTGCATAAGGATTAACAGATTAGATTTAGAAACAAGATTTTAATTTAATTATTTGACGTAAGTACGGAATATTATTATAAGAAAATTAAGATAGTATAAAGGTTAGTTTTGGCGAAAAAATATTAAATTTGTAATATATATGAAAAAAAATAATTAGTTACATGACTCAACAATGATTTTTACGAATAAATTTTAATACGAAAATCACGCAATCCTTGGACATATATTCCCTACCGCTTTTCCAACTGCAATCATTTTGAGTAATTCTATTAAATATTAGTTGTTAGTTTTTTTAACCAATTTTTTACACTGTCGTCCATTGAGACAATGTCGTATTTGAGACAATGTATTACTACGTATTTCGAATTAGAGATAAAATCATACAAATTTAAGATTTGTTTAATATTGTTATCACAGACCTGGGCTATTCCAGACGGGTAAGCCAGTTATGTAAATATTAATGAAACTTGCTTGAGAAATTTTCATATTAGATAATGAAGGATAGGATTTATATTTAAAATATTTTTAAATTTAGCAGATTTTTCTTTGATCAGGTCATAATGTTTCACCACTCCGTTTTATTTCTTTATTTATTATTATAATTAGTATTATTTAAGTTGCACATCTTACCTGCTAAAAAAATATTATTTGTTCTCAAACTTAATAAAAACATTTCTTTTAACTGACCAGTGTGGAATTCGGACTATTAATAAATTAAGAGATCGTGGTACAGGTTATTTAAAAACGCAAAACATGAGAAACAAATGACTAATTTTATTTCTTGTTAAATTACCACTGAATAAATGTTTTTAATATCACAAAGGGTATAATAGTTTGTCTAAAATCTGATACTTTTGATGATGTATGTAAATATTCACTTTAATGACATCTTTGTCACTCGAAAGGAATCTTCATGATACAACAGTAGCTTCTAATAACATCATTTTAAACTTGAATCCATAAGCGTAAATTACTTTAGAGTCTTTTGACATTTTGCATGTCTGAGTACTTAATCTCTCTTATTAGAGCTTTGGGAATATTAAATATGCGACTTGGGTCTTGCTATGCAAATGTTTTTCTACATAATAGCAGTGGGGTAAAGTTCATATCTTTAATTGTATTCAGTTATTCTAAATGTATGAACATGAGTTTAAAACTGCAAAAATGTATAACGAATAATTCTTTATTGTCGATAATCGATGAATTTTGTTGAAAAATTACGTAATGCGTGTTGCGAATTAGAGGAAAAAATATATGCGCAATTCAAAGCGTGAAAATGCAAATCATTAAATATTTCTTATTAAATTACTGCTGAAGAAATGTTTTTTATATCATTATGAATATAATAGTTTATCTAAAACCTGACACTTTAGATGATGCATGTAAATATGCACTTGAATAACATTTGTGTCATTCGAAAGACATCTTCATATTATAATAGTAGCTTCTAATAATATCATTTTAAACTTGAATCCATAAGCGTAAATTACTCTAGAGTCTTTTAACATTTTGCATGTCTGAGTACTTAATCTCTCTTATTAGAGCTTTGATAATATTTAATATACTACTAGGGTTTTGCTATTTAAATGTTTTTCTACATAATAGCAGTGCAGGAGCGTTAATAATCCTGAATGTATCTGAAATATTAATGTATCAATTAAAATAAATGTAAATATCTATGGAGAATAGTGATTTTTGTAGTGACTGATTATTTGCAATATAAATATTATTATGTACATACAAATGAAACTTGAGTGAAAATGTTTCATATTGAATTATCACGAATAAGATTTGTAGATAAAATATTATTAAATTTAACGGATATTTATTTCACGTGCGCATAACATTTTAGCACTCCGTTTTATTTCTTTATTTTTTATTATTACTTTCTTCTATCCTTATAAAAATAAAGTATTAGGGTTGTGAAAAAAAATTGACTTCCGATTTTCGACGGATTTATACGTCTTAGAAGGTTCTGAAGTCCATTTGATAGTTTTTAGAAAACGTCTGTGTATTGCATGTGACAAAAATTTTGTGGGCACCCCACTAAAAATAATCTTCAGATTATATGAAGAAATTGCCACTTTCTACAGAAATTCTACAAAAATTTGAAGAAAATTTGCAGTCTTAGCTTTATCTTTAAAATATCTGCAGAATTTTTTAATATATTCTTAAAAATATCTGCATAATGGGCCAAATACCTTCGGATTTTCCACAGATTTTGTGCCAAAAAGCTATAGATTTTCTACATATTTTTTTAGTGGGAATTTTACAAAAGTTTAGATTAAGTTACATCTTGATATGAACTGAAACTGATTAATTTTTGTTGCATATTTCTCAATGGTGGTGCTGCTTTGCTGTTTATTCACAATTTCTGTAATATCTCTACCTCAATAAATAATGTATGGATTTTCAGAAAACTTTAGATTCAGTTATTCTTTGATATAATTTGACTCACTCATATTCACTGCTTTTTGATGCAAATACAGGCAGACAGAGTCACAGACACTAAGATAGGCATTTTGTAAAAAGTGTTCTTTAGTATCTCTGATCCTTAAATCTTATAAATCTGTCGAAATTCAAGAAAATTTGCACGAATCCAGAACTTTCTTCTTGAAAAGATAGAATAACGTAATAAAAAGAATTACGTAATACTTGAGAAGTGTCTTTTAGTCTAGCGTGGCATACCACAACTTAGAACCAAGTAACAGTTTTTATAATTGTTACAAAATATGAATTTTTATCATTTTGTTTCTATACTTTTAAGCAGAAAAAGAACTTTAATTTAATACTTGACAAATAAAACTGAATTAGTGTGAATACTTAAATTTTTATTAAGTTATGACTAAAAAGAACTAGGATTATAAATAAAAATTAGGAAAGTATACCGTATTACGCGTACCGGTTAAATTTATTACACTGAAATATTCAGATAAACCTGAATCAAAGGTAGCAAGTTCAATTCGTCATTTCAGTCGTATGATTAAGTGTAATGACCAATACAGGCAAATGTAACGTATCATATACTGATAAATATACGACGCAACGTAGCGGAATTTAATTCATAGAACAACATAAATTTCATATATTTTTTAATAAATTCCTTTAAATGTAACATTCTATGAATGTATAAAGTATTGAATCATGATTTTTAGAAGCCCTTTAGATATTTGTTATAGGTTATGTTAAAATACGGGAAAAATCACTAAAACTCTATTCTAGAATTTTCACTAAAATATAATGAAATTATAATTGTTATTTTATCTTTGTAACTTATTTTCCTTTCAATATGAAATATTTGTTCAGAAAAACATCCTTTAAAAACGTAAGAAAATGTTCGAATTCTTTTTATGCCTTAAAAATACAATTCGGATAAAAAGTTTAAGCAAAACACAAATATTTTAATATGAATAATTTTTTACAGCGGAATGTTTTCAAATATCCATTGTAGTGGAATACTAGGATAATGAAATTATATCTCACGTTCGGAAGAAATCCATCGTTATCAAAATCAGAAATGATACTAAAAAAATTTCGTGATGTTGCAGAAAAGTTATGCAGAAATGAGATTTTACCTTTTTATGCATGATAGGTGGGGGATCAGTGGTACTTTTTTCCCAAGAGCATAAAGTGTAAAGTTCGCTGTACGCGTTATATCAAAAAGCCGAAATAACTGCAAATCTCGCCTGAATAAGTTGTAGAAGTTTGGAAGCTGAAAGTTGAAGGTAGATCTGTTTTGCAATTTTTGCTGCGTTTAAATTGGATCTAAATGCGATAATTATAATGTTTTGCTACATGGAAAACAATTCAAAAATGCTTATTGCTCAGAAAGGTTGAGTAAAGCGACACTTCATGAGAATACAGGAATCAAAATATTGTCTGTAACTAGCTAGCTTATCTTTTAATCCTGTAAAAAAAATACTTGGATCAAAAATATCACTTTACACCATACGAAGGCGATTAGCGGAATCAGGATTTATCAAAAAACAAAAATTAGCTCACAAGACTTTTCTGACACAGTTTCAGAAACTAGTAACATTACAAAGGACAAAACAGCACATACATTATTTTGAGGAAGGGATTAGTGTTATATTTTCTTATGAAAATAACAGAATTTGAATATCGTCATGGCGTCTTTATCAATTGGCGTGTCTTAAGTTAAGATCCGAACAACATGCAAAATAGGCAAAAAAATGGTAATTCGCTTATGGCTTGGAGCATTTTTCGCTGCAATGTACTCATCTCTTTGCCTCTTAAATGACAAACAAATTTCACAAAAGTATAAGAAAACTCATCTTGAACGTTTGTGATAGCTTAGTGAAATTCTAAGTTGACCTAATGGATACTTTAGGACATTTCATCAATACAGCGCATATATTCTCACTTCTCATTGCATAAAAGAATGATTTAGATCTCAGAATATTAGTGTGATGAACCAGCCCGTACTTATCCTAGATCTCAATCCGATAAAGAACATCTGGATAATCCTCTTACATGATGTGTACAAAAATAGGAAACGGTATCACGCAGTGCAAAAACAAAAATTAGCGATCGAGAAAACTTTTGCAAATTTATTCCCTAAACCTTCCATACTTTCAGGTTATGCATGGAAAACCTAGCATTCGATCAATGAAGGTGAAATGGAAAAACCACAGGCGACTAAAGAACTTTTGTTCCTTGAGAAATCTAAATATTTTTGTCCATAAAGTTTTTCAATAACACATTTTTCATGTTTTTATAATTTATTATTTTCCTGACAAAGAATTTATTCCGAAATTTAAAACATGAATTTGTAATCTAAACGTTTCAATACAATTTTAAGTTCAAGTTCAACTAGGAGGGGGTGATTAGCTTGAGCTCAACAAGCCACCCCTAACATTTATTCAAAAGAAAGCAAAAAAAATAAACAGTTATTTCACAAATGGTTACCCTATTTGTTCTGGGCAAACCTAAAATTAATACAATACTGACGTTTATATATTTTTAAAGTTTAAGCAGAAATTCAACATAATTTTTTTTCCAAAAAGCTGTTTTATTCTCAACGTAATAACTGATGAATTAAAATTAATCTATAGTTTAAAGAGTAAAGATAAGAAATATTAAAATTAAAAGAAATGAATATAATAAGAGATAAAAATAAAAATAAATAATTAAATGAATTGATTGAATTATTACGAAAAGTTTTGTTAATATGAAATTTCTTTTATGTTTCCTCCTTTTTCCTTAAATAGAATCTCGAAGTTGAGTAAAACTCTAAATCTTGATTAAAATCTTTATTTTGAGGTGATAACAGCCAAAAACATTTAGATTTTATTTGTTTTACAATTTTTAATGGCATATTAATTTTTAAAATGAATTTAAACAAACACAATAATCCTTAATAAACGTAATATGAGACATTGATCACGAGAATCAAACAAGAAATTTTTTTCAAATTTTATTATATAGATATTTACAGTTATTTTTTTCATGAGATAAATCCAGTCTGTGGAAGCTATAATGAAAAACTTACATAATACTGATACAAACGGAATCTTTAGTCAGTTTGCACCATGGTATTTTGAAATATATATAGATTATGTTCAATAAGTCTAGCACAATCTGTAATTTTCTGGAATAGGTTTCGCTTCTTTAAGACTAAGGAGATCCATGGTGATGATAATGATGTTAATTGTGCTTTTCTAAGGTGAAAGTTGGGGTTAATGTGCAATGTAGAATTTAATGCAATGAGTTTCCTATGTGTAAAGATAGAAAACCAACGATTATAAATGCACAAATAAAGTAGGAGAAGGTAGCAAACAGCTATTTCGAATCTACTAAGATTCTTCATCAGTGCAAAAGTCAGCGAGCTAAAAAAGCAAAACTGAACTCAGTATTGCTCTTTTTAGCTCGCTGAGATTTGCATTGATGAAGAATCTCGATAGTAGATTCGAAACAGCTGTTTGCTACCTATTGATACTTTATTTGTGCATTTATAATCGTTTGTTTTCTATCGTTAAATATTTTTGCCCAAAGGCTTTATTTGCTAGTTTCCTATGTGGTCACAGGTGCAGTTCGGCGATAAAATCTTATTACATTTATAGAGGTATGACGAAAATGGCCCATGATTTATCGGGAATAAACAGATATTTCTGTGGTATAGTAAGATCTTATCAGATACTTTTGGGAGGAAACTATGTATAACGCCCCGTTTCGGTATAATCCCATTCTACTTGTCAGTATTGCAGTAGAGATATATTTAGTTGTTTTTTAAGATATGAAGCTAGATATGGGAAATACCTAACGTCTATAGCCGGAAATGTTTTGATACAATAAAAAATTGAAAGCATTCTAACATTCCGATGCATTTTTTTATTAAAAAATATTTAGTTTATACTTAGATTTTTGCACCGCACTGCAGAAAAATCAATGTACGGTTTTAAAGCAGATATATATATATATTTAAATATTTAACTAGAAATAAGTATTTTCATTGTATAAAATGTGAGTACTAGTATTTATTCGTCATCTTCTATTTAATAACTAGCAGATCGACGTAGAGTCTTTAATAGTGAAATAGTGCTAGGAGATGAACCATGCTTTCGATTTCGGTTTAGCGAAACTAATTTCAAAACTTACCCCCATTCATGAACTTAACTTCCTTGAAGTATTTCACATTTATAAAAAAGAAATGGACAAAATTTCAATTGTGAATTCGCTATCCCCCCTCTTTCGAATCGCTGGAAATATTACATTAAAACCTCTATTTCGTAATGCTTATTATTATTATTTTTCCCGCTCCGTTTTGACCTTTTTCTCTAACCTCCGGTCACTTTCCACGTGCGCTCTCCGATTGGCCGTTACTTGCAGACCTCTGCCATCCTATTGGTTGCCTTCAATCCTCCGTCTCTACAATATATATGAGCAGATTTCTACCTACGCTAGCACTGAAGACGGTACGCAAAATTCTACCGAAACCGGTCTTCTGTCTAATATTTGGTGCTTTTTTAGGTTGCTAGTTTTTCATATTCCATTACAATGCACCAAGCTCTATCTGTATACTAATTTACTTTCACGCTGGGTTACTTATTTCTATTGGCTCTTTTTTTGGTGTTATATCATTTAAATTTAGAATACAATTGTTAATAATTTTTTATGCCAGTATCCAAAATCGGAGGAAGTTAAAAATAACTATTTTTTGAACTTTAAAAATTTTCTTTTTTATTAGTTAAAAAAGAGGAAATATTTCGCCTATATTTCGTATATATATGAAAGAAAACAATAAGTATAAATTAAATTGAATAAAAATCAGTCTTTGAAATGAAACAAATTTAATTTGTGAGAATAGTCGTTCAGACTATAAGTATATGGTCTTAATATTTCCCTCCACTATTTTTAAATAGCAATCATTGTCATTTTTTTACGAAAATTCATTAACAAATAATGCACAAAACGTAATTTTTGTTTAGAAAATTACTGCCGAACCTCGTTAAGATGAACCTCATGAGGAATCCAAATTTTGTTCATGTTAACAATAATTCATGTTTTCAGTATCAAATCTTTCTATTCGTCTTTATAGAGGACTGTTAAAACAATTCACGTTAAACGTTTTCATGTTAACGAGGTTTAACTGTATTGCGACAATATTAAAAAAAACTTAAGCGTACTGGTGTTTTCATACCTGGCATGATTGAGATAATATGTTATTTACGAGATTAAAAGTTGCGACAAAACTAGATAAATATAATGCTATATTCATGAGATTACCATAAATTAGATATCTTGAATGAAAACAAAATCTCGCAAATTACCATATTGCTATATATTGGTTCGTTCGGAAAGGCGTGTTCGTTTGGGAAAATCAATTCGTACCTGAAAATTTTGCCAATTAATTATTGAACATTAGATTCAAAATATTATCTAATAAATAACTGATAAAATCTTTCGGTCCGAATGAATTTACCTAAACGGACACAACATTAAAGCATTTATACATAAATTTAAATTTCATAATCATACATAAATTTAAATTTCATTTTAAATATCATATGTTTACATTTCTTTATGTTCATAAAATAAGTTATCTTATTTCAGTTTTAAAATATCCTGTGAATCTCCTATTCCTAAACCTAGAAAATTCAACAAGATAAATTATTGAGCGGACAATAGAGAATTTGCAATCCCTGTGGTCATTTGTTTGGTTCCTAGAAACCCATTAATCGTATTGTATCCCGTTGTGAATTTATATGCATTAAACCTTATCCTAACTTAACGTTAAATTATTAATAAATGCTTTAATTAGCATTGACACAAAAGAAATATTGTTTGAAATTCCATAATATCCAGAAATTAAAAAAGCCCTTACAAATTTTTAAGTTTTATATGACATAAAACTCGTATTCGTTTGATATAAGGTGCATATGCTTTGTAATTTTTAATGACAGAATTTTTTAAATCCTAATCCAATTTTAAATGTAGAATCATTCATTCTGGTACATTCCATGTTAGGATTATTTTTAGTTTATTCGAATACATTATAAACAAATTTATGTATAGGGAAAAATCGGATAAAACCGGGATCCTAATACTTTTCTTTTTATTATTGTGCACTATGTGAACAAAACAGTCAAAATTTGTATTAGAACGATAAAATGATTCCTGCCGAAGGAAAAAAAATATTCATTCATCACGAACAATAGTAATTGAGATCATAACAACACTTTTTTAGATGTGTGCAATGTCCCGGTTTTGTCCGACTAGGTCGGACATAAGAGGGAGCTGAAATAAATAATTAGAAGCACATTGTAATATTGCAATAATACTATTTATTAAAGGAAAATTGACATTTATATTTATAGAGTGTGAATTTATATCAAATCTACATAAAATATTAACGAGTTAAGTTATACTTTAAGGTTGAAATTGTTACCTACAAAAATTACAAATGAAAGTTCGATCTTGTTCATTTGCATTGCTGCATGTTTTATCTGCGCAACCTCTGCAGTGATGGCACTGTATCCAACTCTACTCAGGTTTAGATAGTTCATATAAGCCGTTGCAAATAAAGCATGCTTCACTTTCATCTTTCTCCTCATTTGATATCAAGTTTTTTTTTTCTTTGGACCTTTCTTTTTCACATCCATTTTTCTACTTTTCTGTCATCATGGAAAGTTTTCACTTCGGATTAAGTTATTCTTGTCTTATTTTTCCATCCTTTTATTTACTTCTTGTTCGAGTTCTAATTTGTAGGGGGTTGAAATAACACTTGTTAGATTTTCTAATGGCCCTAGGATCCGTTTGTACTGGAATAGGCCTTATATCGTGACTGCAAAAGGACGCTTCATATCTCTGCTCAAACCTTCAGAAGACGAGGAAAAACCAAAAACCGGTTATTTCCGACCATCTGAATCCTTGTTTTGTCCGACCATGCCATTTTGATGAAATGATACTCTAGCGTTGTTCAAACAACTCGTAGACACCGTTACAAAACGTTAAAATAACAAATAAATAATAGACTATCTTACGTTGTACTTACATAAACTAAATCCTTAGGTATATAGGATTGGTAATGTAATATTTCAGACGTCGAATTTCTAAATTTTTACTGGAAATATTTAAAAAATCACCACTGCGAAATGGGTTCCTTTACAGGACTTCTGCTTACTGGGAGCTGGCATGCCGCTCGCCTAGAAGTAATTCGAGAAGTTTCCACTAGCTACCATCACAAATAAAGCCATAAAGCCTAGTTACCGATTTTATCCAACTTTCCCCTATATAATGTTTTATATACACTGGTGTGCAAAATTTAAGAACGGAGTCCCAAAATGCCAATTTTCAAGGGATTTTCAAGAGATAATTTTTACGCGAATATTCAAAAGGAAATAATATAATTTGAATAACTACAATCCCTGCATAACAGCTAGTCCTTACTGTGTGATTGTGACCGATCACATTTTAAAAAGATTCGTGCCGGAGGTCGGACAATGACCTAAGAAATTATCTTTGGTATCCCTTAAAAATATCAACAAATAAAAGTAAAATTATTCTCCAACTATTTGGATACTTCAGTAAGATTATGCATCTTCACACCGAGATATATCAACACAGGCTTGCCTCCATAATAATTGTTCGAACTTTACCATGCATAAAGATAGGCCACCTACTTCACCGGATTTAAATCTATCAGATTATTGCGTCTGTAGTATTTTGGAGGCTAGACTAAACAGAAACAAACAACTCAGAAATTTAGACTCTTTCAAAGCTTCCATATTGTGTGATTGTGACCGATCACATTTTTAAAAGTTTCGTGCTGGAGGTCGGACAATCACCTAAGAAATCATCTTTGGCATTCCTTAAAGATCTCGACCGACTCGAGTAAAATTACTTTCCAACGATTTATATAAGTCAGTAAGGTTATGCACTTCCACACCGAGCTAAATGAACACAGGTTTTGCCTCCATAATAATTGTTCGAATTTTATCATGCATAAAGATTGAATGCCTACTTCACCATTTATAAATTTATTACATTGCTACGTCTGGGAGATTTTAGAGACAAGAGTAAGTAGCAATAAACAACGCAGAAGTTTGGACTCCTCCAGAGTTTCTATATTACATGAATGCGGCCGATCATATTTTTAAAATATTCGTGCCACAATTAGACAATGATGTAAGAAATTATCTTTGGTATTTCTCAAATATGGCAATCGATTCGAATAAAATTCTTTCACAATTAATTTCTATCTCTGATATTCATCATATTGGTGTATTTATTGTTTTCTCTTTTACACATGCAAAATAAAATGAGTTATTAATTGTAACAGTATTAAATAGCCACCCTGTAAATTTTCACATTTGGGATTTCAAGGATAATATAATCTAATAACTGTACGATTAGACAAGAAAAAAATATAATTTGTTGTAATACATAAAAATAAATGTATGCATCCTATACGCAACTCATATGTCATACTCGTCCTCAAGTCGTTATAAAGCATATTTTTATTCCTCATAGTATTGAATTTCATTCAAAATTTTTTTTATATCTACATAGGCAAAAGCAATTTATTCATACAAAATAAAGTTACTTTAACAACGATGTTGAAGACAGATAAATATTTTCTAGACTTGAATTTGATTAATATGTTTCTAGAAACCAAACTAATGACCACAAAGATTGAAAATTCTCTTTTATCTGGAAAATAATACGTTTTCCCGAATTTTATACGATTAAACTCTGAAGTTCTGAGGATTTATGTCTAGCGGTTTTCAAAAGGAAGATAGAGAACTAAAATAAAATATATTGCTATTTTTTCAAACAGATAAATATAAATATTTATGCTTAAAATATTCTAAGCATATCCTGTTAAAAAATTCTGTGAAATTATAGAGAATTTACGGTAATCCATTGCCATAATTCTTTTCTAAAATTACAGAGATTAGAAAAATGGAGATTACGTTAAATAACAGAGAAGAATTTCGGTAAATTTAGAATAGACTCTGTAAATTAACATCGTTAAAAATATTAAAGACTCTGTAAAAGTACTTTTAATGATAAAAATTTAATTTTCAGAAATTTGTGAATCATTCAATTTTTAGTGAGCTTCATAAATCTTTACTTATCCAAGTAAATTTGAATTACTGTATCATTAAACTTTAACTCAATTTGTTTTTAGTCGTCCTGGAATTTCACCTGAGACTTGTTGACAGTGGATGGTCACTTTACTGACTAAGCTATAGACGTTATTGCTGATGAAAACAAAGTTTGTCTTTAATGATTGAGCGAGGAAAAATTACTATTTAATATCATGATTTTCCCTTTTAAAATTATTCTAAGTTTTTTTTTCTTTTAAAGTGTGTTAAATGATGACACAGAAATTCAATCGAATGTATTTAACGAGAATTAGTGTGAATGTACAAATAGTTTCGTTTTTACAGAAATTTTTAACAGTGCAGGAAATTTTAGCAATTATACATGAAAAAGAAACAATCAACCATCTTTTGATTACATTTTTTATTTTAAAAAGTTTTGTGTTGTCTTTGCGTATGTTTTTCACAGTAAAATAGTAAAATCAATCACACATAGAAGTCTGAAAATTTGTGTAATGATGGCTAAAGACAGGTCCTGTTATATATGATACTTAGTCTTTTTTATGATTAAATGATATATCATTTAAAAACTCACAAAATCAGCAATTGTTTCCAGAATTTGACAGACTTGCATGCCAATTCTCATGACTTGATTTTCGCGCGGAAAGAAAGCAAGATTTATGTTCTGGTATTTTATGGCATTTTTTGTTAAACTGCATAAGCCAAATCGTTCAAGATGAAAAAAAACGGAAGACTTATTTTTAATTTTCGTACTTTTACGTTTAAAACGCAAAATCATTTCAAGTAAATATCATTGTAATTTATTTGAGAAAATTTTTCACAAAGGGCTATTTTAAAAGTTAATGTTTTCTCTTTTACATAAACATTCTCTGAGTTCACAATTTCGACACAAAACAAACACAAAACAAACTACATTCACTTACAGCTTACACTATTCTTTAAACTGTTTTGAATTAAAATAACCATCTTAAAAACATTAGCGACTGTATATGATTTCATGCTTACCAGCGATGACATTTTTTTTATTATAAAATTAGTTTACAATTCGCATTTTGACAAAATATTTTTCAAATCAGATCAGATTTACATCACCTACAACAAGTCTTTGAATGAGTAAATGTATTTTTTAACTAAAATCTCCGAAACTGTGAATGAAAACGTCAAAACGCAAGCTGTTTTATAGTTCATTTTTAAATTTCTAAATTTGCTTACATTTCAAAAAGTTTTAAGGGTAAATTTTTCATATTTGTGTTATAACCAATTAAATTTTAGATAGTTCCAAAGGAAAGAAATATTTTTTTTATGTTCAAGGATGCAGCACTAAACAAAACAACAAAACAGTATATTTATAAAAATTTCATAGAGGTAGGACAACAAGAACTATTTTTCTAACAAAAAACCGTAAAAATGCCATGAACGAAAATACAAGTAAATGTTTCTGTCCTAGTTCTTTTACCATTTAATATCAATATTTTTCAATAATTATGATTTTATTATGAATTTTTTCAATTAATGATACAAATGCAAACATGATCTCGTTTAAGATAAAAATTGCACAAACTTAAAGTTTTCTTAAAGTTATTAAGGATTTACTGAACAGATAAATACGTTATTAACCTCTTAGGAACGAGCGACCGGTATACCTGCCACTTAAAAAGCTCAAAACCTTTCATTATTCTCACCATTTTTTTGTCATTGCAAAGTTTCTCATATTTATTCTAATGACATTCCCAATTTAATTATAGAATGTTTACTATTCTGAAAAACCGTTGGTAAAAGATTAAAAATTAAGCGAAACGCTCTCTTTGCGAAGGCAATAAGAAATATTCTGTATAACATGCACGATGATGTTAAATGAATAAAAGAAACAAGAAACTGTGATGTATGAGTGTTACATAATACCTGACTCATGAAGAATATGATATGAACAATACTTTGAATTGTTATCCCTTTGTATGTAAATAAGTATATAGGGTGTATCTAAACTCTTGGGAAAAACTTAGGGGTGATAGTACACAGCAAGTCAAACAATATTAAACGGGATACTAAGGGTCTCAAACGTCTCCCGAAGGAGATAGACGCCATTAAAGTTTAGGGTGCGAAATTTCAAATAAAAATAAAAATGGAAAAATTGGTCGATAGATTTGCGGTTTTCGCTAAAACTATTCTTTATGTCAGTATTTTCATGTCAGTATTTTCATAGCTCAAAATCTGAATAGTTGGGAGTGGTTAAGCAACGCAAACTGAACTGTGTCCAGAGGTTCAAGTTTCAAATGATTTTAAAAACGGAAAAAATGGTCGATTCCTTTGTGGTTTTCGTTAAAATTACTCTTTAAATCAGTATTATCTAGAGAATAAATTTGAAAGATTAATTTTCAAAAATGCCAATAGAGGGCGCTTTAATTTAAGAGTAACCAACATCTATTTATTAACCGTTACCTTTTGTAGCTAATTAAATGTTTGCCAATCTTACACTTAAATTTTGAGCTCAAATTCTGAATCGTTGGAAGGGGTTAAGAAGCTCAAATTGAACTGTGTTCAGGAGTTGAAATTTAACCCTTCCCCCCAACTCGAACACATTTCAGTTTTGCGCTACTTAATTACTCACAACGATTCAGATTTTAAGCTCAAAATTTAAGTCTAAGCTTTAGCAAGCATTTAATGAGATTAAAAAATAACGGATAAAAATAGTTGTTCGTTACTCCAAAGTCTTTCTGTCAGCATTTTTAAAAAAATATCTTTAAATTTATTATTAAGGAAATACTGATTTAAAGAGTACTTTTAGCGAAAACCGCAAACGAATCGACCAAATTTTCAATTTTTCATAATAATTTCAAATTTGAAGCTCCTTCCCCCCTCTCTCCTCTGAACACAGTTCAGTTTGCGCTACTTAACCACTTTAAACTATTCAGATTTTGAGCACAAAATTTAAGTAAACTTTTTTGCAAGCATTAATGAGGTTAAGAAAATAACGGTTATAAATAGTTTTACGTTGCTCCAAAGTTTAAGGCTCACTCTATAGGCATTTTTTGAAATTTATCTTAAAAATTTATTTTCAAGAAAACACTGATTTAAAGAATAGTTTTAGCGAAAACCGCAAATGAATCGACCAATTTTTCCGTTTTTTATAACCATTTGAAATTTGAATCTTTGAACACAGTTCAGTTTGCGCTACTTAACCACTTCCAACTATTCAGATTTTGAGCTCAAAATTTAAGTTTTAGTCTAATCTTCCGAAAAAGTTTAATGAAATTAAAAAAAATAACAGCAAAAAATAGTTATTTGTTTCTTCAAAATCTAAAATGTGCTTATGCATTTCTGAGACCTATATTTATCTATATTCGACTATATTCACCCTGTTCAATGGTTATACTATCTTGGAGAAAAATTCTCAGAAATGCATAAACACATTTCGTGCTTGACTTCTAGAACTTCCAAAAATCAAAATCCATAAACATGTTCATTATTACAAAAGATATAACAGGGTGTATCTAAACTCTTGGGCAAAACTTTAAGGGGTGATAATACACATCAAGACAAACAATATTAAATGGGAAACTAAGGGTCACAAACGTCTTTCGAGGAAGATAGACGCAATTAAAGTGTAGGGACCAAAATTTCAAATAAAGATTAAAAAAACGGATAAATCGGTCGACTGATTTGCTGTTTTCACTAAAACTATGCTTTTTGTTAGTTTTTTCTTCAAAACAAATTTTAAAGATTAAATTCAAAAAATGCCGATAGAGGGCGCCTTAAACTTTGGAGAAACGTAAAACTATTTATAACCGTTATTTTCTTAACCTCATTAAATGCTTGCAAAAAAAGTTTACTTAAATTTTATGCTCAAAATCTGAATAGTTTAAAGTGGTTAAATAGCGCAAACTGAACTGTGTTCAGAGGAGGGAGGGGGGGAAGAAGCTTCAAATTTGAAATTATTATAAAAAATGGAAAATTTGGTCGATTCGTTTGCGGTTTTCACTAAAACTACTCTTTAAATAAAAATTTTAAAGATAATTTTTTTTAAATGCTGACAGAAGGCGCCTTTGTCTTTGGAGTAACGAACAACTATTTTTATCCGTTATTTTTTAGTCTCATTAAATGCTTGCAAAAGCATAGACTTAAATTTTGAGCTTAAAATCTGAGTCGTTGTGAGTAATTAAGTAGCGCAAAACTGAAATTTGTTCGAGTTGGGGGGAAGGGTTAAATTTCAACTCCTGAACACAGTTCAATTTGCGCTTCCAGCGATTCAGAATTTGAGCTCAAAATTTAAGTGTAAGATTTGCAAACATTTAAGTAGCTACAAAAAGTAACGTTTACTATATATTTGTTGGTTATTCTTAATTTAAAACGTTCTCTATTGGCATTTTTTAAATTTATCTTTAAAATTTATTTTCTAGAAAATACTGATTTGAAGAGTAATTTTAATGAAAACCACAAACGAATCGACCATTTTTTCTGTTTTTTATAATCATTTGAAACTTGAACCTCCGAACACAGTTCAGTTTGCGTTTCTTAACCACTCCCAACTTTTTAGATTTTGAGCTCAAAATTTAAATTTGTCTACCTTCCGAAAATATTTAATGAGATGCAAAAAATAACGGCAAAAAATAGTTTTTCGTTACTCGAAAGTCTAAAGGGCCCTCTATCGGCATTTTTTGAAATTTATTTTTATAATTTATTTTCAAGAAAATACTAACATAAACCATAGTTTTATTGAAAATCGCAAATCAATCGACCAATTTTTCCGTTTTTTTATCTTTATTTGAAATTTTGGACCCTAAACTTTAATGGCGTCCATCTCCCTCGAAAGACGTTTGTGACCCTTAGTTTCCCATTTAATATTGTTTGTCTTGATGTGTACTGTCACCCCTTAAAGTTTTGCCTAAGAGTTTAGATACACTCTGTATATATTGAGGGGAGATTGGCGCCGGTTGGGTTTGATCTGAGAACCTCTGATCAGGAAGCGAGTGCTTTAACCGTTGAGCAAAAGGCCAAGCCAGTTACTCTCAGGTAGTAACTCGCTTTATACTGATCGAGATCGTTACAGAGTATGCCCCCAGTGAGAAAGACGTATTACTGACGTCTGACGAGCGATATGCACTCGTGAATGAATGCTGTCATACGCATATTGTGATGCGAGGACAGGCTTTGCGGTGAGAGAGATTGTTTTGGTGCTGCCATCTGTTGATGATGAGGTGAGTTGATTGTTGTGCGCTAGAAGTTGATGATGAGAGAGAGTTGCGTGCGTGTCCGGGTCACCAATGAGGAAGATTGGTGCCGGTTGGGTTTGATCTGAGAACCTCTGATCAGGAAGCGAGTGCTTTAACCGTTGAGCAAAAGGCCAAGCCAGTTACTCTCAGGTAGTAACTCGCTTTATACTGATCGAGATCGTTACAATATCTTGTGTAATTATAAGCATGTTTTTGGATTTTGATTTTCGGAAGTTCTTGAAGTCAAGCACGAAATGTGCTTATGTATTTCTGAGAATTTTTCTCCAAGATAGTATAGCCATTGAATAGGGTGAATATAGGCGAATATAGATGAATATAGGTGAATATAATAGTGACATTATAAACTTCGATATACTTGTCCGTCTGAAACCTTGTTAGTCGAGATATAACTAATGAGAATATTTACCGATTTAATAGTTGTGGAACATGTAAAAAGAGACGAGAAAAAAATATATTCTTTTCACAAAAGTGCCAGGAAAAATGTTATTGGAGTCATATGCAGAAACGCGAAGCTTTAAAAGTATGTTCGCACTGCAGTAGCATAGCATGAATAATATTACATTAATTAAAGAACTTCTTATGGTAGAATTTCTCATTGAAACCTACGTAGTTAATGATTGCACACCGACAATACTTGGAAAATGTGGTGAATTATTTTGAAATCGAAATTGATATTTTCTTTTGCATCTTTGAAGCTCAGATAATTCCATTTACACAATATTGTTTAAGTAAAAGAAAAAAAAAAAAAAAAAAAAAAAAAAAAAAAAAAAAAAAAAACTCTGGAGGGCAGACGAGATGTGTGGTTCTTCATTGTATTCTTCGGTGCAAAGAATATTTATTATTTTCCATACAAAAGAATTTCCATTGCATTACAATATAAGAAGTATTATTTTCGGTGTATATTTATTGACGTTAAACTACTTCAAATGCAATAAAATAGGTATACGTTGCTGAGGTTTACTGCGAGTTACTTCCAGTACAATAAATAGAATATATATCGTATTTACATGTACTGCAGTGTACCCCAAATACTGTATATTACAGACGATTGGTAGAAGTGAATTTTTAGTTGTGATATACGTTTTTAAGATTAACTAAATTTTTGCATATTATAATGTGTATAAATGCTGTAAATCATATACAGATTTGCACAAAAGTATTCGTTTTTGGTTACTGAATAAGAACGGAAACATCTTAAAGGTGGTTTTTAAATAACCAAAGAATTATGTGCTGAATTACATTTAGCATATTATAATATATTTGTAGAATATAGATAAAATGATATATAAGGTCATACAAAGAATTGAATACATACTAGTCTATAGATGAGAACTTCTGGAAGTATGATTTCAGTAGTTGCGAATTTTAATCTTAACCAAATTTTAGCTAAGCGTGTATATAAAGGTAGTAGGTAAATTAAAGGGCTGTCTAAACATATTTAAATATGACTCCCTGTATTAGTATGAATAGCTGAAATTCAAACTTATTTTCCATTTCTAACGCTTAAAAAAAATAAAAAGTGTTGATGAATTCTGTTTGTCCATTTGTCCGTATGTATCATTATGTCATCCCAAGCTCTAACTTATATTAATATAGTTGAATTTCTCTGTAATTATTATATGTTAATAAAGATTTACTGCGCCAATTACGGTAGTGAAAATAAAATATTTAGCGTCCTCAGTTTATTTGCAAAGACAGTCAGAAGTATTCCAATACATATCATGGCCTATGGAAGTGTCGAAATTACACAGATATTTAGTACTATGGTATTGTACGTCCAACTGTCAGTCAGTCTGTTCGCATATAACTGTACAAAAAATATCCAAATGAATTGTTTCAAATTGTATAAATATAATATCTGCAAAACTTTATTGAAACATTTCAATTTTTATGAAATTCGAGTAAAACTTAAATTTTTCAAAAGACGTTTCTTGTTTTTATTAAAACATATCATGTGTATTTTTTCAATATCTTATGACAGGTAATGACTCTACTCTGTCATGGTAATTATGTCATATTTACAATGGAGTCATATTGCTTCCATATTTCTGAATTTAATATATATATATAATTATAATAAAAGTCTATTTATGCATTTTTGCATAATAGTGCAATAGCTATTACACTAAATTCTGAAAATTTATAACACTGAACATTTATATATTTTTAATTTTTATTTAAATGTCTGACTATGAGATATGCCGTATCATTATTTAAAATAAGTTTCTATTTTTCTTACTTTATAAAATACTTCAACTAACGAATGAAAATTATATGTAAAATGTGACCAATTACGAGGCAAATTAGTATGTTTGCATAAAAAATATAAAATCCTACATGTGTTGCCAAGATAATTTGAGAATGGCTTAAACAAATTATTTTCAGGTAAACAAGATTAAAGTTTTGCAATAAGTACACTCCCTTATATATTGTGCTTTAAGAATCGTTGTAACGCTCATATATGTATTTATACTTTAAATATAACATCAGAAAATTTCACGAAATGTCAGACATAAAGCAAATGTAAAAAATAAAAGTATTTAATCCAAACATATCTCACATCATTTTAAGATACCTTTAAAATGAAAAGCTGAACTTATTTTTGAACTGAATTTGCCATTATATATAAAAATAAAAATAGATATTTCGGCATATTTTCACGTGAAGAAAAACTAATTTTAATACATAGTCTCTGAACATTAGGTTTTTTTTAATGTGTTTTCTAATTTCGGTTTTAGCACTTGATAGGTAAAATATGTGATAAATAATTATTTTACTCTTTCCTATTATGTGTAAAAAAAGAAAAACTGCATTCGTATTTATTTGGATAGGAAATAAATATCAACCACAAATTGTATTTATGTTTATAAATACATTTAAATATTTCTATCTCTTTTCAAAATTTAACCATTGAATATATAATAAAATGTATTTCAAATATTGTACAATACATTAAAAGATAAAAAATTCTGTAACAAAGGATATTATCAGCGAATGTAATTGCTGTTTTTTGGATGACTACAATTTTTCTTTTCATCTTAGTTCATAAATCATAGTTGCAATGTTTATCGACAAAGAAAAGATAATAAAATGGTAAAATATAATATCCCGAATAAGAATAAAGAGATTTATTTTATATTGTTATTTTTTTATTTCATTGAAATATGTAATTGAATAAATAATTTGTAGTAATGACAAATGAAAATAAAAAAGTTTCGTGTTATTCATTAAAACAGAAACAATTTACAAAAGAAAAACTGTGTTTGCAAGTAATCTTTTAAATAAGCTTTTTTATTTTATCGATAAGAATTTATCATTACGAAACGAAAATTTAAAGCATTCTAGAAAGATTAACATTAATATTAAAAAACATAAGCTGTTTTTAAGCAAAATCTGACCGACAAAATAAAAATAATATATCCAATAAACGAGGGTTTTTTTTTAACATTTATCTGTGTGTAAAAAATTTAAAAACTGTCGGTGGTGTACTTATTGTAATATTAGCGCAGTTGGATTGTACTTAACACAATAATCTAAAATTAGACAACGCAACACTGTTAAAAATCTGCAGCAAATTGTCCAATCATTTGACAGTGTTTATCAAAAGCGGTTACATACCAGTAATTTAACTCTGTTCCAATCATACATTAGTAATATATTGAGAAAAGGGTTAAATTTTGAATATGTAACCATTTTTATTAAAAAGGGCAAATGACAGGACAGTTTGCCCAAATTTTTAACATTCGAAAAGCCCACATGAATGGAATTTAAATGGAATTTTCAGTTCCATGATCTTTTTTTCATTAAGACTCACTAGGGAAGTGCACGAAGTGTGAGTCATCGATTTTGACAAAAGTGGTATCGTTGGAAAGATCTCATCGAGAGCAGCAAAAAACTCAATGGAACTACCCGTCGCAAATGAGTCGTTATCGAGATATCCGACAATATATGTGACGCAACTAGCGCATACTTAATGGGGCACCGTAAAAAATTTTAGTCTCGATTTTAACTAAAGTGGTATCGTTGAAAAGATATCATTGTGAGGATTAAAAAACTCAATGGAATCACCCGTCAGAAATTAATTGTTTTCGAGATATCCGACAATTTGTGTCACATTTTTAATACACACTTCTAGGAAACTGCAATAACTAGGGAAGTGCAAAAAGTATCGGTCACCGATTTTGACAAAAGTAATATCGTTGGAAAGATCTCATTGAGAGCAGTAAAAAACCCAATGGAACTACACGTCGCAAATCAGCCGTTGTCGAGATATCTGGCAATTTACGTCACTTAACTAGTGTACACTTAGTGGGGGCAGCAAAAAAAAAAAAATTTCTCGATTATAATGAAAATGGTGTCGTTGCAAAGATATCATTGTGAGAAGCAAAAAACTCAAAGGAACAAACCATCTGAAACGAGCGATTTTCGAGATATCCGACAATTTCTGTCATTTAATGCAGTTTCCTAGAAGTGTATATTAAAAATGTGACACAAATTGTCGGATATCTCGAAAACAATTCATTTCCGACCGGTGATTCTAGTGAGTTTTTTAATCCTCACGATGATATCTTTTCAACGATGCCATTTTAGTTAAAATCGAGACTAAATTTTTTTACGGTGCTTTATTAAGTATGCGCTAGTTGCGTCCCATATATTGTCGGATATCTCGATAACGACTCATTTGCGACGGGCAGTTCCATTGAGTTTTTTGCTGCTCTCGATGAGATCTTTCCAACATTACCACTTTTGTCAAAATCGGTGACTCACACTTCGTGCACTTCCCTAGTCAGTCACAGACAACGAAGCACTCAGGACAGTTTTTTGCAGTGTTGAATTCAGGCACTTTTCTCCAGGAGGGATTTCTGTAGTTTTTGAATGGGATGTTGTAAAGTTCCGGGAAGAGGCAGGAATTGCATTTTTCATCATTAAAATACCAAAATCTCAAATCTTCCGGAAGGGAATAACCCCCTGAAACCAACACGGCATTTTCACAAAGCTAACTCAAAACTACAAGTCGAACACAAGGTTTCAAGCTGTCGCGACGGTGAGGCTTACTTGGGGTGTGGAAAACACAGGCGATATTAAAATTAAATCAGTTATTTTCTCTACATTCCAACTTATAATCAGAACAAATGGGGAAAAATTATATACTTTTAGCTTAAAGACACTAACTCATTCAAAATTTATCACTCGCAATAATAAAGGATTTTTTAGAGCAGTATTTATGCAATAGCCTCAATGTGTTGAACGTTATAAGGAGAAAATTTCTGGGAACAGTAGAATCGCCTAGCATATAGTGAAATGAGAGTACACAACAACAAAGGATATAATTTAACAATTCAAACTTTATTAATTGATATTTTTGGGGAAAACTGACCGATTCACATCATTTAAAAGCAGATTACATGAGAGAGAGAGAGTGAATGATATAATCTTGGCATGATTTAGGAATGTATGTTGTTTTAAATTACTGCTCTATTAGAAACGAAAGAGAACTATAATAATATCTATAAGGATAGAAAACCAATGATTAGAAATGCACAAATAATACATAAAAAGGTAACGAACAGTCATTTCGAATGTACTACCGATTTTTTTCATCAGTGCAAGACTCAGCGTGGTAGAAAAAGCAAAGCTGAGCAACTGATGAAGAATCTGGTTAGTAGATCTCGATCTTTTCATGCACTATTTGTGCATTTCTAATCATTTGTTATCTATCCTTATATATTTCTGAAAGGTGTTATTTGCTATTTTAGTCTAATAATACCGTTTTCGTTTGAGAGATGGCACTGTTGACTGCACGATGCTAGGATTTAGTAGTTATTAAAATATATATATATATTGATCATAAGACATAATTCTTGTTATAATTACTTAAAAATATAATGTGAAAATAAACTTTAGTTTGAAAGAGATATGTTCTTGGATTTTTGAGTGCTTTACTGCATTTCAACATGTTTTGTTCTAAATAGAAAAATACAAAATGCAAATGCCCCGCATTGGCAGTCGTCCAGCTTTTCGGATTGTGACGTCATATTTGAGGAAATTAGACGAATATCTGTTTTGATGTGTTAAGGCGGATTTGTCTTGGACAAGTGTATATGTACATTCATTTGCCGCGGTGGTTGTGGTTAAATCCCTGATAGCTGCATTGCACAAACTTAATGTGGAATCCGTGATGTATTTGTGTCACCATGTGGACATTCTTTATCAGGGTTGAAATCTTGTATATTAACTGATGTTCTACTGAAATGGATCTTTCTACAGGGTGAGTCATAAATATCGAAACAATAGGCTATCTCCTTAAATATTGCCTCTAGACCCATACTTCCAATTGCAAAAATTCATAAAAAGAGGTGAAATTTCTGATAAGATTAGTTGCAACTCCATGGGGGGTCTATTTGAAAAAATACGAAAATTAAATTTTTATACGGCACCCGTAGAGCAAAATTCCCAATTAGGAAATTATTCCTTATCCATTCCTAAATTGAACAAAAAAAAATTCATCTCCGTATCTGAAAACCTGACAGAGATATTAAAATCCAAAATTCTCTAAAATTCGTGACTTACATCACTATACCATGACTGTAAACGAAGAATTTTTGACTAGTTTTCAAAGCAAATGAGGGATAGTCCACAAATTGTACGTATAAAATGTCGATTTAAGACCGTGCGTCTTATTTGGACATAATAAAGCAGCGTAATGTTTTAAATTAAAACTTGTTTTTAAAATATGTTGATCGTTAGCACTGGGGGTCTGCATGGATCGAATTAATAAGGTCCGGTCCCAAACCGACCCATAGGGAAAAAATTTCTACCCGGAATGGAAAAATGTTAAAATCATAATCCGGACCAGCCTGAAAAAAAGTTTAAATCATAGCCCGGCTCAGTCGTGAATTTCTACATGGTTTTTTACTTCAGTGTAGTTAAAAAATGTTTCGCGGGGAGGAGTTCTGACGAAAAATTCTTATTATAGCTTTTCGTTTTTTATATTTATACTTTTTATTATTAAAGAAGGGCCAAAGGCTGTGATATATTTATTTTATCAATGAATCTCTGTTTATATCTAAATGTTTCACTTATATTTTAATATCGCTAATCCATATCCCGTGCGTTGTAGACTTCGAAAAATGTTATACAGTTAAATGTTTTAAGATGAAATCACATAGGAAAGAAAAAATACGTAATAGACAAATGCCTTTCCTAGGAGGGTTAAATGGAGTTATTTTTTCTTAGGTATTATTGTATTCATTTTGCATGGATCAATACATTTTCTGTTTAAAACAGAATTCCGTCATAGGCAGTTTTTTCTGGTTTTATTGTGTTTAATTTTTTAACATTTAAATATACTATTGTCATTTTTTTGGTAAAACAAAATTGGTTTTAAAATCTATGTGGTTTTCGTAAAAATTTTCATTGAACCAAAATTTACTTATTTCATGCACGTATTAGGTCAGTAAGAGACAGTGATTTTAATAAGGATTGCTCGAGACTGGTATTGAAAATTTGGTCCAATGCAGACTTTATTAAAAGTTAAGAATTGTTAAAGAAAAAAGTACAAACTTGAAACATATCATTTTTAATTATTTTACATTAGTTTTGTTTTGGGCAAAATTGAAAAATTATTTACTTTTGAAAATATGATTTTTTATATTATTTTTTTCAATAAATATTTTTAATAGTTCTAAAACTAATATTAAAAAGCAAAAACCCCGAAACAAAACTAGAATTAGATTTTCATTTTTAATTAAATGGTAAGAAATTTAAATCCAATAAATAATGTTCGGAGTTATAACGATTTTTAATTATCCCCAATAAACCAGTACTAATAATATGAAATTTTTATAAATTTTATGATAAATTTTAGGATGTGATTTTCTTAGCATATTATATGGCTAACCATAAAAAAAAATTCATAATTCTAGGATGTAATTTTTTTAGGACGTAATTTTCTTAGCAAATTATATGGCTAACTATTACAAAAAAAAGAATAAAATCAAAATTCTAACTCAGAAAGTTAGATTTTTCACACGATTCCTAGAACTGTTAAAGTAACATCGTCTTTTGAATTCGAGCATTTTAACTTGTGTCTAATCCCTTAAAACCTGATGAATTATTAAAACGGCTGTAAATCTGCGAGTTTTGAAGATATGAAGATGCAACATTTTGTGTATTATTCAGGTCTGGATAAGGAAAGTTTTTCTAATTGGAATTTTTATCCTACAGGGGACGTATAAAAAGTTAATTTTCGTACTTTTTCAAATAGACCCCCCCCCCTGGAGTTGCAACTTATCTTATCAAAAAAATTACCTTTTTTTACGAACTTTTGCAATTGGAAGTATGGGTCTAGGGGCAATATTTAAGGAGATAGCCTATTGTTTCGATATTTATGACTCACTCTGTATAAAAAAGCCATAGCAAGTAAAATGTCATAAAGCAAAGTCCTTTCAATGTTCAATGCATAAAAATGATGCTATTATCTACTTTTGGCTTAATGTTAAAATTTTAAATTTAAAGTGTTTTAAAAAAACTTTTGAGTATTCAGTATTTATTATTAAAATAGTTATTGTTCATTGAAAAATTATTATCCTTCATACCTGTTTAATACTTAATGCCTAATAAATAATTTCTTTACATTGTATACACATATGTGAAGAGAAATACAGTGAGTTTTTATCAACCGTCATCTTTGTTTCGAGATTTTAAACAGAGGTGTAAAAATTAAATTCTCAAAAATAAAATAATGCTATCTATATAAAAAAATACATTGCACCAGCTATTATTTAACAAAACATTCAATACATTTATGTTTGTTTTTATAATTTATTTTTTTAATTTTTACATCTTTGTTTAAAATTTCGAAATAAAGTGTACGTTGCTTAGCAACTTTTTGTTGTTGTTGTTTGTTTGTTTCACCTGCTTTGATACAGTTAACCAGTTCATATATTTTGTACTCTAATTCATATTTAGTAGTGTATGCTTAAAAGAAATTCTGTGACATTACAGAAACTGTATACATGTAATTTATTATTTTAAATGCTATGTAAAATTACAGAGATTAGAAAAACAATAATTCTGTTAAATAGTGGAGACTTATTCGGTAAATTAAAAATACACTCAGCAAATTAAAATTTATTTTTAATGATAATAATTTATTTTATAAATCATTCAAACTGCAGAGTAATAAAGCTTTTCAAGTGATTTTCAATTGCTATATCATTTAGTTTTCTCACGGATTGTTTCCTGGATGTCCTGTGGTCTGAACCAGAGACCTAAAGACAGTGTAAGAAGATGCTATTGACTAAGCTATAGAAGCTGTCTAATAGTGCTTAACTATGAGCACAAGATATGTCTTTTATAATTCACTGGGAAGAAATCTACTGAAATGTATTCGTATGAAATTTGCAACCAATTTATTTTAATTTATTTTCTAGCTATAGATAATACTTTTTTTAATTAATTTAAGTAATAAAAAAAACTACGATTATTTTTATACATAAATTTAGATCTGATTTTTTTTTTTTTTTTTTTTTTTTTTTGCACCAATAACATTTTAGAGAATTTTTTGAGATTGTCAATTATTTTTTATTTTTTCTAATATTTTAAAAATATTTAAAAGTAAAAATAATAGAAAAATAAACAGAAAAAAGTAATTTAAAGTCATTAGAATTGCTTTTTTACGTTTTCATTACTTATTCATTTTTTAATGTTTTTAGAAGATTAATTTTTTTGTAACGCATTAGTCAATGAAAAAAAATGAAAAAAATAACACTGTAATAATAATAATAACAGCTTCGAAAGAATAGGATGCAATTTACCTCCAATACTTATTTATTTCTCAATTTTTTCAAGCTGTCCTGGGTTTTGAACTCGAGACCACTGGACTGTAGAAGAGCATCATAATACTACCAATTTCTGGCATATGAAGGAAGCAAGTACAAAGTAGTTGTCGATGTAAATTCCCACTAACAACGAGGAGATGATTTTTCCCCTTCAAAGCTATTCTAGGTTTAAAATAAACCAATTTTTAAGCTAAACTTTTTTCTTTACATTTCTAAAAAAATTGCAAAATAAGTTTATATATTTGTGTATTTTGAATTACAAACTAAAAAAAAAGAAATATTTTTGAATAAAGACATGGAAATCCTTACAGGAGAAAAAGATGTGAGAAAAGGGAAACGTCTTTAAAATGATGATCAAGAAACTCAGTAGAATTTATTTAACCGAGAACTAGTGTAAATTTTCGGAGATTATAGACTTTTTTCTGTGTTTTTACAGAAATATTTAACAGTGAAATTTAAAAAAAAACGAGTTTAAATTTTTACTTTATAGTAAGCAGCACATGCATGATTGGATTCAAACTGCAATAAAATCATAATATAGTTATTTAAAATTAAAATCATAATAAAATCACCAGAAAATCACAATAGAGCAATTGTATACTAATTTAAACAATTCATAATCGTTTTGAGTAAATGTTCTACATATTTACGGTGTGCTGAAAAAAATAAGAAAAAAATCAGTTGGTTATTCTAGGCTGTTATTTATTTATTTTAGTGTACCAACACTTTTGCTGATGTGCATTTCTAGCTTTTCAAATTTCAACATTAGAATACTAACTAACATATACCTATCAGAATTTTAATCAATCAGAAATATTTATCAGAACAAACAAAAAACAAAACGAGTGTAGTTTTTTGAAGGCCTTTTTAATTGTTACAGATTTAGAGATGCAACATACAAAATATATTTTTTATGATAAAATACTTTTTAAGTTAATATTTCTCAATATAGTTCAAATATTTTTATACTAACAAAAACATTTTGAACAAAACCCCATTAATAATTAATTTTCAAAAATGCATAAAAATGTAAATATGTACAATAGTTAATTCGATGTAAGCCCTAATTACAATTTTTTATTATACTTTTTTTTTTCACTGAATCAAATCAATCGTTAAACATATTTGCAACGACAAGAAGTAACAAATAAATCGAATCCAATAAACATTGTGCGTGCTAAAATGTAATGTTAGGGGTCGTTCTGACACGAATAAGAAATGAATGTAATTTCATGTCCTTCACGCATGGGAAAACGCGAGAATTACAGTTTTAAATTTCGAATGAATTAAACGAAGTGTTCTGATTAATATTCCAGAACAAATATTTCCTGCGGCATGTTTCAAATCAGGTACATGAATCAACATAATATAAAAATGTTGATTTTAGAATATTTGTTTTGAACTTTTATTTAATTTATAGCAGTGACACAATCTGTATGGTTCAAAATTAAACTTTCAATGGAATTTCATATCAACATGCAAAGAACTGTGAAATTAACAAAATATTTTTTTTTTATTTATAGAAATATATTGCAGTAATTTTTAGATTTAGAACGAAAGAATCTATAATAATAAGGTATTAAATAAACTAAATTCATTTAGTACATAAATCGATCAAGAACATGAAAATTAAAAAGGAAAATAAAATCATTGTTAGTTAAGGGTGTCCAAGACACATTTCAAAATAAATTTTATTTATAGAATTAAAATTTTGAATTTTTTTATTATTAATCATGTTATTTGCAAAGAAAATAACATGATGAATTTTTCTCGTCAATTTTGTTTAATATTTTAAATTTAAAAATTATTTAATTTGTGGGTAATATGAAACCGTTATAATTCGAAATTTTATTTGTAGAATTTAAATTTTATTTCATTTAAATAAACAAAAATATATAAGCTTTAAATTTGATT
Source organism: Maratus speculifer (assembly GCA_964019185.1). NCBI lineage: Eukaryota > Metazoa > Arthropoda > Arachnida > Araneae > Salticidae > Maratus > Maratus speculifer. The sequence continues at coordinate 172,293,488 of OZ025294.1, forward strand.
CATCATTTAAAAAATATTAATTTAAATAAAAATAAAAAAAATATTTTAAATTTAAATGTTAATTTAAAAAAATCATATTTTTAAAAGTAATACTTAAAATAATTTTTCAAACTTGCTGAATCATCATCTAAGTAAAAAGTCTAAAAGCAAGTTCTAAATATGAACCATTTATCTTTAATTGTTCTTGACTTATAACAATTTAACTGGGAAAAATGGAGAAAAAAAACCATTAAGAGAGACGAATTTTTGGAACTAATCGTTTCCATAACAACCATTGCTTAAAAACGACATTTTGAAAAGAAACCAAAACATAAAAATTAATATTTTCTGTTCCAGGTAAATAGTTAAGATAGAAATTTATTAAACGTCATTTAAAATAGGAAATAAGAAATTTTTATTAATATTATTTTGCTAAAACATTCGAAGATTTTTGTGTCCTGGACTCCTTTAATTTTTCCCACTAAAATTTGAGGATGGGAAGATAGATCACCGGGCTGTAATAATCCATTATCCCCTAGATGAATCGATTCCCCCCCCCCCCATTCTGGCACAGATAATCATTTGTGCAGTAAATAATAATGACGGAATAAAGAATAGCGATGCTCTTTTTTTTCTTTTTGTAAGTAAAATTAGAACATTTTAATTCTAGCGTGTTTAACTACACGATAAATATGTATACAGGATGTCCCTAAACAAACGGTATATATGCTAGGGGGTGATAGAACACATCAAGACGAGTAATAGTTAACAGGAAACCAAGGGTCCCAAATGTTTTCCAAAAGGGCTAGCCGCCATTAAAGTTTGGGGTCCAAAATTTCAAATACACATAAAAAACGGAAAAATTGGTCGATTGATTTGCAGTTTTCACTAAAATTATTCTTTATGTTCGTATTTTCTTAAAATTAAATTATAAAGATAAATTTCGAAAATTGCCGATAGAGGGCGCTTTAGACTTTGAAGTAATGAAAAACTATTTTTTGCCGTGATTTTTTGCATCCCATTAAATGGTTTCGTAAGCTTAGAATTAAACTTAAATTTTGAGCTCAAAATCTGAATAGTTGGAAGCGGTTAAGTAGCACAAATTTAACTGTGTTCAGAGGGTTTAAATTTCAAATGATTATAGAAAACGGAAAAATTGGTCGATTGACTTGCGGTTTTCACTAAAACTATTCTTTATGTCGGTATTTTATTGAAAATGAATTATAAAGATAAATTTCAAAAATGCCAATAGAGGGCGCTTTAGTCTTTCGATTAACGAAATAATCCATCCTAATACTATTTTTTGCCGTTACTTTTTGCAACTCATTAAATGGCTTCGTAGGCTTCATTTAAACTTAAATTTTGAGTTCAAACTCTGAATAGTTGGGAGTGGTTAAGTAGCACAAACTGAACTGTGTTCAGAGGGTTTAAATTTCAAACGAAACGGAAAACTATAAAAAAAACGGAAAAATTAGTCGATTCGTTTGCGGTTTTTGCTAAAACTACTCTTTATATCCGTGTTTTCTTGAAAGTAAATTTTAAAGATAAATTTCGCAAAATGCCGATAGAGGGCGCCTTAGACATTGGAGTAGCGTAACACTATTTTTAACCGTTATTTTTTTAAATCTCTTTAAATGCTTTCAAATGCTTAAATTTAAATTTTGAGATAAAACTCTGAGTCGTTGCGAGTGTTTAAGTAGCGCAAAAGTGAACTGTGTTCGAGGGGGAGGGGGGGTTAAATTTCAACTCATGAACACAGTTCAGTCTGCGCTTCTTAACCCCTCCCAACGATTCAGAATTTGAGTTCAAAATAAGTTTAAATCTAAGATTTCGAAAACATTTAACAAGTTTCGGAAAGCATTTAATTAGATACAAAAAAATAACGGTTAAAATTTGTTGTTGGTTACTCTGAAGTTTAAGGCGCCTCTAATGGATTTTTTTAAAATTTATCTTTAAAATTCATTTTCAAGAAAATACTGACTTAAAGAATAGTTTTTTTTTAATCGCAAACGAATCGACCAATTTTTCCGTTTTTTATTATCATTTGAAATTTGAACCCTCTGAATACAGTTCAGTTTATGCTACTTAACCACTCCCAACTATTCAGATTTTGAGCTCATCCCACCTATTCAGATTTTGAAAATTTAAGTTTAAGTCTAAGTTTACGAAAACATTTAATCAGATGCAAAAAAATAACGTAAAAACTAGTTGTTCGTTACTCCAAAGTTTAAAGCGCCCTCTATCGGCATTTTTTGAAATTTATCTTTATAATTCATTTTCAGTAAAATACCGACCTATTTTAGCGAAAACCGCAAATCAATCGACCAGTTTTTCCGTTTTTCATAATCATTTGAAATTTAAACCCTCTGAATACAGTTAAGTTTGTGCTATTTAACCGCTTCCAACTATTCAGATTTTGAGCTCAAAATTTAACTTTAAGTCTAAGCTTACGAAACCATTTAATGAGATGCAAAAAATAGTTTTTCATTACTTCAAAGTCTAAAGCGCCCTCTATCGGCATTTTTCGAAATTTATCTTTATAATTTATTTTCAAGTAAATGCCAACATAAAGAATAATTTTTGTGAAAACCGCAAATCAATCGACCAATTTTTTTCCGTTTTTTATGTGTATTTGAAATTTTGGACCCCAAACTTTAATGGCGGCTATCTTCTTTGGAAAGCGTTTGGGACCCTTGGTTTCCTATTTACTATTACTCGTCTTGATGTGTTCTATCACCCCCTAGCGTATATACCATTTGTTTAGGGACACCCTTTATACATAGAGTAATTCAGTGAAGATGCCGTAGTTTTTCACTTAATTGTTTTAAAAATCGCTTCTGTTTTCATTTGTTATTCATTGATTTCTGGTTAAAGTTTGCACTCTTCTGAGTGATTTAAATCCTTATATTATTTTATAGATATTACAGAAAAGGACAAAAAATTGTGTTTTTGTAGAAACATGCATTTCGACATCTTACCCCAAGCTATGTGTTAGATGACTAACTTTCTAAGGTTGAGATGCCCTCTGGAGTTTCAATATAAAAAGTAATTTTTCTGAAATACATTAAATCATAATGGGAGGAATAAAAGTAACTTTATTTACAGAAACAAATATCATTAACTTTAGTAACTACTATCTTAGATATACTGAAGTTGTTAATTTACATTATATTTGAGAATTACAAAAATATAAATATAACAAAAGTTGGTATTTTAATAAAAGAACAAACTAATATTTTTAAAAAAAGGATACATTCTCATTACATTTAAAATAACTAGTATGTTTATTTACAAGCATTATAGCAAGTTTAAATACGGTAAAATCGTAGCGGAAAAAGTGCTTTAGAGTTTTGTAGTAAATAACTTTTTTGTTGATGTTTTTCATACGCCACTTTGCTTTTTTCATCAATATCTCAGATCCACCACATATTGCATATTTATTTAGATACATTGAGCAATATTTTTATAACCACCGATTTTACTGAAATCATTTGATCCAATCACATTTTTATTGCGCTCTGCTAAAACACTCTGAACACACATTTTCATTCATAAAAAAAATCTTCATCTCCTGAATCTGTTAGGATATTTTATCATCATCCATTTTATTGTCTACTGCAGGTTATATCTTCCTAGTTTTTGATTTCTCTTTATATAATTGCTTTTTTACGAAAGCTTGAGACATCTGAAAATTCGCATTTGTTATTTTTACATCGATTTATTTTGGAAAAATAAAATTATTTGAGTATTTAAAAGGAGAAAGAGTCTTTGGTTAATGGATGGAAGTCGGCAAGTGTAGATCGTAAGGCTTAAGGGGACAGTACACCTTTAAAATGGTCAAAAAATCGATTTTTCAATTTTTATTTCTTTATAAAGATAATTTTATTTTGAATAATTTGATACCAATATTTTAATTGTGCGATTCTTATTTACCGAGATATTGCTGAAAATGTCAAAATCACTCCATAAGTTCCAAGCATCACGCCCCCGTTTCCGATTTTGTATTTTTTTTGCGCTTTTGCGCATATCTCCAAAATCATTTGAAGTACAGCTCCGAAATTTTTACCTTACCTAAATGTTCATACAAAGATTACAAGGAACTAAAGTTATGCAGCTGTGTATTGTTTGAAAGAAATTATAGGGCTGAATGTGTGCAAAAATGAACGGCTTTTTCTCAAAATGAAGTTTTACATGCTTGTGCATATCAAATCTCCAAAACCATGCGAAGTATAGCTTCAAAATTTTTATCCTATCTAAATATACACTATATTGCCATTGATTATGGGACACTTGCCATTTTAGACATTTTACTAAATATCTAGAAAAATACACGAGGAATCATCTCGAAACTCTTAGTGTATAAATATAATAGTATTCGTCATACATCTCCGTGAAGATTTTTTACCGAAACTCCATAGGGGACCGTCAACAAATTGAAAAAGAATGAATATCTTTTGAATAACCCTGTCAAAACTAATGTAAAAAAAGCGCTCAAACTCTAGATTATGATTGAATGCCTTATTCTAATACACTGTGTTCATTTTTATGCAAATAGCATGCATACTCGCAGAGTAATTAAGGTTTTTGTAAAAATGGTCCCAAATTTTTCCAAGTTTTTTCCTTATAATTTTCAGAGTTCTTAATATAAAATAATATTTTTTTTCAGAAAATATGACAAACAACATTGCACACAGTACCCTGTAATCAGAATTAAAAAATAATGAAAATTGTATACAAAATGTGTTGGTATACTAAATAATTTTTTACTGCGCATGCGTCAACGATATCAAAATTTCATTTACATATTATGTTAGCTAAATGTATAGAGCAACTTTTGTGAAAGTCACAAAATCATAACTTGAAAATTCTGAAAATAATCGTCAATTGAATAAGTTGAAAAACCGTTATTCTCAAAATGAAGCAAAAACAAGAGGGGTTGTATCCATATATTCATTGATTAGTGTCAATGTAGAATACACAATACGGGATGTTACGACTACTTCTGGATAAAATCCCTCATTTTTTTGCTTCATTTTGGAAACAACGGATTTTGTCATTTTTCTATAGACGATTACTTTCAGAATTTTCAAGCTATAATTTTGAGACTTTTGCAAAAGTTGCTCTATACATTTAGCTAACATAATATGCAAATGAAATTTTGATATCTTTGATGCATGCGCAGTAAAAAATTATTTAGTAAACCTAATCATTTTTCATAAATTTTTTATTATTTTTTAATTCTGATTACAGGGTACTGTGTGCAATGTTGTTTGTAATATTTTCTGAAAAAAATATTATTTTATATTAAGAACTCTGAAAATTATAAGGGAAAAACTTGGAAAAATTCGGGGCCATTTTTATAAAAACCTTAATTACTCTGCGAGTATGCATGCTATTTGCATAAAAATGAACACAGTGTATTACAATAAGGCATTCAATGATAATCTAGAGTTTGAGCGCGTTTGCAACATTAGTTTTGACAGGGTTATTCAAAAGATATTCATTCTTTTTTAATTTGTTGACGGTCCCCTATGAAGTTTCGGTAAAAAATCTTCACGGAGATGTATGACGTATACTATTATATTTATACACTAAGAGTTTCGAGATGATTCCTCATGTATTTTTCTAGATATTTAGTAAAATGTCTAAAATCGCAAGTGTCCCATAATCAATGGCAATATAGTGTATATATAAACATGAAAATAAATTAGAATTATGCAGCTGTGTTTAGTTGGAAAAAAATTATAAGATTGAACGTGTGCAAAAAATAATGATTTCTGTTTTTTATAATTCAAAAGTAATTGTTGTTTTTCTAACTAACCATTTATGTAAAATTAAGTTTAAATAATAGTCTAGAATATTATGTTTATTTTAAGAAAAAAATTATGCAAATCGTATGAAATCTGCATGAGATATCATGCATGCAGTAAGCTTATTCGACGCTTATTCGACGTCATTTTTTTGTTTTTAATCATTTTAAAACCTACTCTTTGGTATTTTTTGCACATTATATATCCAAATTAAATATTTTTAATGCAGTTCAATATCATATAAAGATATTTTGAAAGTTCTGTGCATCTAGGGACATTATTATTTACAAAAAAAAAAAAAAAAAAAAAAAAAAAAAAAAAAAAAAAAAAATGCAAACCATATAATCGAATTTTGCATTTTTTGCGAGTCGCAAACATGTACACAAATTCCTAAATTTTACTCCATTTTACAAACTATTTTTTTATTTATCAATTTAAACAAGCATCACATTTTATTTTTAGTACTAAATATGTTATATTATTAATAGTTTTATTTCTTTTTTTATGAGTTTTATATTTGTAAAATACGTCTTAATCTTTAAACGGCTTTTACTCAAAATGATGTTTTTTACACTTGGGCGCATGATATCTCCAAAACCGTTTAAAGTATAGCTTCAAAATTTTTACCCTGCCTACATGTACATATAATGAAGAAAATGAACTAGAATTATGCAGTTGTGTTCAATATGAAAAAAATTACAAGGTTGAATGTATGCCAAAATTCATTATTTTTTTATTTTCTATAATTAAAATCTAATTTCTCTGTATCTAATTAGCCATTCATAAACATTCTAGTTCAAATTGTAGTCCAAGGTATTATGTTTAATTTAAGATCAAATTTATGCAAATCGCATGAAAACTGCATGAGATATCTTGCGCGCAGTGAAATGTTATACGTCGTAATTTTTTAAAAATATCATTTCGAAATCGACCCCATAAAAAAATTGCTGTATTATATCTAAACTAAAAATTTTTAAAGAAAGTTCAATACCATATAAAGATATTTTGAAATTTTTGTGTTTCCAGGGACATTACTCTTTTTTTAAAAAAAAATGTACAGCACATGATACAATTTTACGTTTTCTGCGGCTTTTAAAGGTGTACTGTGCCCTTAAAAATCCCTAGTTATTTAAATTTCTATAATGTTTTACACATATTTATATTTATTAAAGTTTTTTAAATGCATTTAGTATAAATTTTTAGACAAGGATTAAAATTAACCCTCTCGGGTCTGGTGTACTATTAAAAGTACATAACTTTTAGTATTATTTTGTTTTAAGAAATGCGTTTGCTATTATTTATATGTAGTAATGTTAGTACCTGTCTATACATTTATTATGTAACTTCAGTTATGTTTTGGCATTTAGTAATAATAATAATTATTATTATTTGCTTAATTCTGTTAGCGCCGTTTGCAATTCTTTTATTTTAAACACACATTTCAAATTTTAAATTTAAAATTAAAGTAAATTTTCTGAAAGAATCATGTGTAATAAAGCGTAAAGAGTATTAGAAAGTTGTAATATAAATTAAATCTCGTTGTAATATAATGTTTTCTAATCATCTCCAAAAATTCCTCCTCAGCCTATTTTCATATGAATATTCTTTGAAAAATATATGTAAAACAACGACATTTGTATCTTTCAGACAATAAAATATTCTTTAAACGCTAACTGATCTATTTGGATAGCTAGTGTAATATTATTAACGTAAAATTAATTTTTCCTAAATATCGAAAAAAAACTCGGACCCGAAAGGGTTAATAATTATCAAATAATTATTTAAAAGACCAATAAAGTTTATTTATAAAGCAGAATGCGTATAGAAATCTTTGGAACTATGTCCACCTTAGATTTAACATTTCTTTATGCCATTTTAAACATTTAGAAAAATTATGATTTTAATGAATGTATTTTTTTATCAATTGATAAAGATCATGATTCATTTACTATTTAAAATTATCGAAATAAAAACTTTGACAAATTAGTTAATAGGAAAAAGTAATTTTAACAACTAAGAATCAACTAGGAATTTAATTGTAGCAATGAAAAACCGACATCTTACCTTCAAAATTTGCTAATTTCCACTGCCGTACAGAAAAAAAAAGATTTTTTTTTTGTCTTTTTAGCAAGTGTACCAGTACCAGTAAGCCATGTACCAGTACTCTCTAAAATATCATATTCATTTTTTTGGAGCTTGAACTAAGACCTATACAGGCAAAGGAAGAAGTAATGTAAAAGGTTTTGGACACTTACCAGAAATTTGAAGCGAAATAGTAATACAAAACATCACTTAAATAAAAAAAGAAAAAAGAAAAAAAAAAAAAAAAAAAAAAAAAAGCTCAAACGGAAATTAAAGCATCAGTAGCGAACTCTCTTCCTTACATATGACCAGCGTTTCCATACAGTGATTGAGCATATGGAAACCATATTATATGACATCTTATATAACCTTGCATTTAAATTCAAGTTACCCTGTTTATATATGTATTACCAAACTAATCCAATTTCAGGGCAAATTAATTTCGTCTAAGCCACTTGAAATGATTTTGTGTATGTGTCAGAAATTAGCGAATAACTATCAGGCAATAATGTTCAGAATACTAAACCAGTAACAGTACTGAAAGTTTAGTTCTGGTTTACAATAAGGATTCTAGATTTCATTTAATATATTTGCACCCTAAAAGATATTTCCGTTTTTTGCGCTGGCTATCAACTTTTCTTTTTCACTTTGTATTTGTTCTTTAATTGCCAGATAGTAATTTATTTAACACATATTGGCGACTGAATATAGTGAAAAATTCGGAGGAGGGGGGGAGGGTTCTTTAGTAAATTGCAACATTTAGAATCGAGCTTTTTTAACATCACAGTTCATTTTTTTTACCGGTTTTTTCGATTAAATAATGTTTTAACTGAACGAATAAGTATGATAGTATCTCTGTAACAATTAATAGTCATAATATTTTATTTATTTTTTCTCATTCTCACGAAGGATTTTAATTATTTTAGAAGTTTAGACTCTTAAAAAACCACGGCACTAGCATTTTTGATACGACAATTTCCTTATTTCTGTGGATTCTTTTTTTATGCTATATAATAATAAAGAAAATTCAATGCTCTAGTTTAAAAAAAAAATAATCCTTGGAATTATCTGCCACGGGTATTCCCAAATCTGCGCTTTTGTACCTTTACGAAATCATTTTCATCTGAATTTTTTTTCAGATAAAATACGGAAACTATGTATAATATCGTGTGGGTTCTAATTACTTGTACTGTATTTTCATCAGGGAAACAACCTTTATAGTTCCATCTTATTTATTTACACTATAATACAACTGCCGCTCGCGCAGCATTCCGAAAAAACAAAACATTCTTACATCTCCGATTTTATTTGGCCAACATGCATTGCCTCAGAAAACAGATCACTGTATCGTTTCGCCATCTATATTCAGAGAGTGCTACTATTAGAAGATATCACACCCCTCTCCTCATAGTTTAAACGAACTACAGGCAATCTTGGTCTATTGCTTCTTCGAACTGGAACACTTTTCTTCGAGTCCTCATCATTACTTTTAGTCACAGTGTCCTTTACAGATATATCTGTCATAACATCATTTTTATTACTCACAACAGTACCTGTTACAATATCATGTGAAGGCTGAGATTTGTTTGGTTCCATAATATTCTCATTATCATGTTGGTCTTTTATTTTTCCTTTAATACCCGAAAAACGGTTTTTATTAACCCTTTCATAATTATCATAAACATTGCAATTTTTACCACTATAACCCATATTTTCAAATCTTTCTGCCATTTGTTTGTTATTGTGGTCATTTTCTTCAATTCTTTCATATTTTTCGTAACTTTTCTCTCTGTTACGTCTCAACTGATTTACATGACGCTTACACATTATTCCGTCACATCTATTTACTAAAACCCATCTACTTCCTAATAATTTTATAATTTTTCCTTTTACCCATTTCTCCCTCTTTCCAAAATTTTTAACAAAAACTAATTCATGAAGCTTAAATTTGTGCAGGGGTTGCTGTAATTTAGGTTTTGATGGTAATACCAAATGAAGGGCTGTTCGAATTGGCCTTCCAAACATTAATTCGGCAGGAGTTTTACCAGTCACTGAATGAGGAGTTGAATGATTTTCTAACAAAAGTCGTGCAATTGATAATGTTATGTCATTTTTATCCAGTTTCCTAAGGCAACTTTTCACAGTTTGCACGTATCTTTCCGCCTGTCCGTTCGACGACGGATGATATGGTGGAATAGGTGTATGCTTAATTCCATTATTTTTAAGAAATTCCTCAAATTCTTCACTTGTGAACTCGGATCCATTATCACTGACTAATTCTACTGGTAATCCAAATGTCGCAAAAATTCTTCTTAATACTCTAATAGTATTTCTACTATCGGTCCTGGGCACTACTTCTACTTCTAACCATTTTGCATATGAATCAACTACTATTAAAAAAAATTTCCCTTCAAACGGACCTGCATAATCTATGTGAATCCTTTCCCAGGGTAATTCAGACTTCCATTCTAAGAGTTTCATTTTTGGATTATCCCTCGCGCACTTTGGCATCTACTACATGAATTTACCATTTGTTCAATTTCCTTATCCATGTTTGGCCACCAAACCACCCCTCTAGCTTCAGCTTTCATGCTAGAAATACCCTGATGAACAGAATGCAACAATTTCAATATATATTCTCTACCTTCCTCTGGCACAATTACTCTATGCCCCCATAATGTACAATTTTCTAAACAGGAAATTTCATCCCTTCTACGAAAATAAGGTTGATATTCTTCTGCTTTAACCTTTCGAGGCCATCCATGTAGTACCCACTCTAAAATTTGTTTAGTTACAGGATTTTCAGTTGTCCACTTTGCAATCGTTTTAGAAGTAACAGGCCAATCATTATTATTTGAAACAAACATTATTTCATCAGGATTACTTACTATATTTACAGTTTCTGGGAGAGGTAATCTACTTAATGCGTCCGCATTTTTATTATTTTTACCTTCGCGATACTCAATTGTATAATCATATCCTGCTAACATAAGCGACCATCTCAGCATTCTAGGTGATAATGTATCAGGTACCTTTTTAACAGGATCAAATAATCTAATTAAAGGTTTATGATCCGTTATAATTTTAAACTGTTTACCAGCTAAATATTGGTGAAATTTAGTAACACCAAATATTACAGATAAAGCTTCTTTATCTATCATTGCATAATTTCTTTCAGCTTTATTTAAAGTTCTAGAAGCATAAGCTATGGGTTTCTCTTTACCCTCAATAATATGGCTTAATACAGAACCAATGCCATATTCTGAAGCGTCACAGTTCAAAGCAACATCTTTGTTAACATCATATAATTCTAAAATAGGTGATGTACATAATAATTCTTTAACTTTTTGAAATGCTTTATCATGCTTTTCTGACCATGTCCACATAACATTATTATCTAAAAATCTATGTAAAGGTTCTAAGACATCTGAAATATTAGGTAGAACGTTTCTATAATAAGAAATTAAGCCTAACAATGAACGCAACTGTGACACATTATTTGGAATAGGTGCATTCAAAATAGCATTAACTTTTTCTGGCATAGGTCTAATTCCTTCCTGAGAAATTTTATGTCCTAAATAGCAAACTTCCGAAACCATAAATTTTAATTTTTCCTTATTTAATCTTATACCATGCTCAGAAAAGCATTTCAGAACACTTTCAACTCTTTCAGAATGTTCTGATTCATTCCTAGCACTTATGATTACATCATCTAAAAATACACCAACATACTCATATTTTTTTAATATATTCTCTATTTTTCTCTGGAACATTCCAGGAGCACACTTTACGCCAAAAGCTAATCTTAAAACATTAAATAATCCTTTATGAGTATTAATACTTAAAATTTTACTACTTTCATTATCTACAAGTTGTTGTAAATAAGCGTCTTTTAAATCAAAAACAGTAAAGAATTTTCTACCTGACAATTTAGAGAATAATTCTTCCATCCTAAGAAGAGGATAATTATCATTTTCTGTATTTGAATTTACTGTGGCTCTATAATCACCAAAAATTCTAACAGTACCATTTGGTTTTGGAACAATTACTATAGGACTAGCCCAATCTGAATGATCGACAGGTTTCAAAATACCCTCTTTTGTTAATCGTTCCAATTCCAAATCAGTACCTCTTCTCAAAGCAAACGGAACAGGTCGAGACTTAAGAAAAACTGGTTTTGCATCTTTTTTCAAATTTATTGAAACGGGAGGACCTTTTATTGTACCGATCCCGTCAGCAAAAACATTTAGAAAATTTTTAATTAAATCATCTTTCGAAATACTTTTAATCATATTTACATTAGGCCAAAATAATTTTGATGCTTTTAACCAAGTTTTTCCAATTAGACTCGGACCTTCCTCTTTAATAACTAACATTTTTAAATCAGGTATACAATATTCACCAACAAAAACATCTACTTTTAACTCACCTAATACAGTTAAAAAATCTTTAGTATAAGTTTGTAACATAACTTTAGATTTAATTAAAGGTAGCTTACCTGAGAACAATTTTTCTGACACATTTTTACTTACTATAGTATGCGCCGCCCCGCTGTCAATTTCAAATTTAACATTCACACCATTTATTTTTACATTTTTTTTTTGCCATGTTACACTATTGGCGATGTTGTCCACACAATTGAAACAATATTCCTCTTGAACAGTTTTAATTTTACTGTTTTTGTTCTGTTTATCATTTTTCATCATAAATTTACGATTCCTACAACGTATTCTTAGGTGACCAAATTTGTGGCACAGATGGCACTCGGCATTCTTGAAAGGGCACACTTTAGGATTGTGGTGTTTCGCACATCTGAAACATGGTTTCTCAGACGCGAATTTTTCTTCTTTGGGCTTAAATGGGTGAGAGAACTTTTCTGGTTTCGGTTTCTCCCCTCTAGCACGCACTTGATTGACAGCTGTACTTTCGCCTATATGTAGTGATTTCACACCGGCTTCAGCAGATTCAAACGATTCAGCGATCTCCACCGCAGTCTGAAAATTTAATTCCTTAGAATCCAGCAGCTTTTGTTGTATCTTTTCATCTTGTATTCCGAACACAAGTTTGTCACGCAGGCGGTCATTTAAGGTGTTTCCGAAATTACAGAATTCAGACAATCTTCTAAGTTCTCTTACAAACTCAGCTATGCTTTCCCCTGACTTTCTAAGACGTTTCTGAAATTTAAATATTTCCACAATTTCACTTGGACAAGGAGAAAAATGTTCTTTAGCTTTTTTTAAAAGATCTTTATATCTTATCTCCTTTAACGTCTTCGGGACAATAATATCTCTTAAAATTGTAAATGTCGTTGTACCAACCGAACTAAGCAAAATATTCTTTTTCATTTCTTCATTCTTTATATTATTCGCACAGAAATAAAAATCCATCTTCTCAACATAAATAGTCCAAGGAACCTTTGAGTCATATTCTTCTAGCCGACCCAGTGAAATAATTTCTTTTTCAACCGCCATTTTTTTTCCAGCGTATACTTTTTTTTCACAATATTTTTCTTTACAAAATAATATGGGTAAATAATCCCATCTTAGTCGCCACTTTATAATATCGTGTGGGTTCGAATTACTTGTACTGTACTTTCATCCGGGAAACAACCTTTATAGTTCCATCTTATTTATTTACACTATAATACAACTGCCGCTCGCGCAGCATCCCGAGAAAACAAAACATTCTTACATCTCTGATTTTATTTGGCCAACATGCATTGCCTCACAAAACAGATCACGGTATCGTTGCGCCATCTATATTCAGAGAGTGCTACTATTCGAAGATATCACACTATGCTGCTGCCATTTTTCCCCTTCTACAATGAATTTATATTTTTAAGGATAAAGCAATTCTCTTTTGTTATTTTTTTACCGATTTAAAAATAGCCTGGTGTTATTTATTTTGATTTTCTGTTTTTTCACTAGTTTATGTTTGTTTTTTCTGTTTACTATGCAGTATTAATCGATTTACAGCATTAAAACAATGACAAAAATTCAAAAGAAACCTAGTTAAAAGTTCAGCTGGATAAATCCTTTATATAATTTATCAAATTTTAATTATATTGTATTTGTTTTTAGTTGCTTTTTTCAAGTAAGTTTGCATTAATCAAACATGTTGTAAAAATATAGACAGTGAGAAAAATCAGTTTAAGGTTTTAATTTGTATGTGTAATTACTCTGGATCGATTAACAAAAATTCACAATGTCTCGCTACAAAATAGACCGTTTAGTAAACATGAAGTGTCAAAATATTCACAGCTAAAGAAGCTTTGATTTAATAATAATAAAAAAAGATATTTTTTACCAATTTTAAGGTCTGTGTCCCCTAAAAGGATGAAAGCAGGAAGAAATGAAAATACTTGAAAATAACTGTAAATCATGAACTCTTCGTTATTGATACATATTGATTTAAATCTCTAATTTAAATTCATCTTGATTCCTTTCTGATTTCAGCTGAAGTTTGGGATAGCTGTAGTATAGCCGCTGAATTTGGCAATTAATTGTCTAATTGACCGAGAAGAAAATGATAAACTAATAAAAGTCTTATCAATAACTTTGCTGACTCTTTCGCCCAAACAACTGTGTTTAAGCATTTCTTTCATTTGCAGAATTAAGAGCTTTTAGTCTTTGGAATGAGGTACGGTGAGAGAACTCTTATAGAGAGGAATCCTTTCTGTCTATCGATGCCTCAGCTGTATGTACTACAACTGCTTCTATTACATCCAGATTGTGAAATTCCGATTCAAATTATGAACTTTCTGTTTATTAATGAGATGTTTTAACTCGAAGCTATGATGTCAACGCGAAAAACTTTGAAATTTATTTTCTTTTTTAAAATTTAAATTGCAAAAATTAACGGCTGACATTCATAAAATTCATTTAATTAAAATAAAAGACTTTTTTTAATTTTATCATCGGTCGTGAAACATGAGGTATTCAGCTATAGATGCATAAAATTGGAAGTTTCTGACTTATACAGTTTATATGTACTTATTATATGACGGACAGACAAACAGAGGAGTGAAATGGATAGTGTTTTGACTGATGGACGAAACCATAGATGTAGGGAAGGAAGTCGCAGAGTCCATCGAGCGAAGTAAATCATTCCAAACCAAATACGTAATTAACATCAAGCAGAAGAACCAAATGTACAGAAATATGGCATGTTATTGTGCCATCACACGAGTTCCTCTAGACCAACACTGTAAGACGTCACACCAATACTGCAAGACCAAAACAGTGTCCAACAGCAAAATGCATGTGGGATAATCATTTATTTGTAATAAACAAAATACAATGGGTGGTATTCAAATAGCTGGAAGTATGCTAACGTAAACCAATATTTATTCATAGATAATTGTGCGAGTTGCTTATTCATGTTAAATTTTGAAATAGTATGTGGTTCTTAATTAATATGGCGATTGTCAAGAAAAAGTACATTTTTCAACTTAAAGTATCCTGGGATAATAACGCCACATTAAGGTTCTACCAATTTTCACGGCTTAATTTTACATTATATTTTTCAAACAAATATAGGATTTCATACAGCAACTCATTAACTATCTACAGAAAATTATTTAATAATTTATAATTATTTAATAATTTACAATACTACAATAATTTAACAAATATGCATTCATAAAATGTAATGGCGTGATTTGTTGACCAATGCTATTTGGCGTTATTACCCTCCTATGCGGGTAATAATGCCATGCAAACAAACCTATAAAATAAGATGGAATAATCCCATGTAGATTGCCCATTTCTAAAAATACAAAATCTACAGCCCTAGAAATTGACAAATTGTTGAAATTTTTTTTCTAAGCGATAGAAAATGTTTAATTTTTTTATGATAGTACAAGAAAAAGAAGGGGGGGGGGGAGTAAAAGAATATCAGATCCTGAGCTTCTTTTTTGTCTAAAAAGGACCACTTGAATAAAATTATTTGAAACATTGAACTGTTTTAACTGTGTTTATCTAAATCAGTATTTATGTTCCCATACATGCATTCCATGCGATAGAATATATTCAATTTTCTTGTGAAAGGGAAAGGAAAAAATGTTTCGGGGATCATCTACAGTACATAACACCCTGAGCTTCTGTTTACTGAAAAAGTCCCGCTTAAATATAATTATAAAAACATTGCGCTGTTTAGCTTTATTTGTAATCATGATGTAACATTTTTATCATGTGAAATTTTATGATAACTAGAGTTATGTGTAACAAATATTTTTGTTAACACTTTTATACAATTCTTTTAAATACTTTTTACCCGTAAACCCCACACTAATATGGATTAGCTCATACTTAAAGTTAAAATGTTGGTGTTATATCAAATATTCTTTAATAAATTTGTATTTTTAATTAAATAAATAGGATTTTCCTATTATCAATATCCTTGTCAGATCCCTTATTAAATTTTAAATTTGATTCATGTGGTTATATTTCATTATCTCTATATTAGCAACAAAATTAAGTTTTAACTGTTGTTAGCGATCTCACTCAACGCTTTTTTTTATATTTAGTCAAATTTCAGATTTTAACTTGTAGTTTCCAATTTAACTATAGGTACAACTGATATTCTCTTTCGTTTGAAGTCCTTGTACTATTGTTAGAAATATTCAAACATATTACATTTAATTAGACTTAATCCTGTAAAAAAATGTTTAGTACAGAAATAGTACTTTATGAGTTTTAATCACTGATCGCCTTTTAACTTTTAACTAATGTTACCGGTCTCACAGGCCATTTCTTTTTGCAATTTTTATAGTTTAACTTGTAATTTTCAGTTTAACTTCAAACACTACCGAAATTTTGTTTCATTTGGAACTTTAGTATCGAACAATTTAGTATAGAACAATTTATATCTCATCAGTTAAAGGTTACATTTTGAAAATTTTGAAAAAATGGAACCTGAGAAAGCGGACAGTTAAAATTTAGAATTCAATTGAAAAATCAAGTGGGAATTTAATAGAAACCTGATTTTAAAAATGTATGAATTAGAATATTGAAAACATTTTGATATCGTTTTATTTATAAGAGTTTAAAATAGTTTTTACATTAGTATTAAAAAAGAAAGGTCTGTTATGTGTGTCGGACCTCCCCCCCCCCTTTAATCTAATCATTTCAACAATGACAATAATGCTATCTCACACGTAAAGTAAAAAGTAAACCCCCTTCGGATGTAGTTCCGCCAATGTAAGGAATCAACCAGGGTATTAACGCCAAGGAATGGCGTTATTACACCGATATACTTATTGCGCAGTTCATATTAAACTAAAAACTATCTCGCAAACATATCCAAACTTTTCTATAACATTTTGAAAGTACATAAAATGCACTACAAATTTAAATAGTAAACAAAACATTTCCTGGTAAATATATAGTCTACACATCACAGAACTTCCCTCGCAAATTTTAGATCATTTTAGTTGCTTCTAAAAGCGATAAGGCCTACAAATAGAACAAATTAACTTTAAGGTATTGTTTGTGTTTTATATGACTCAGAGCCCTTCTGCGCAGAGCCCGCGGGTGTCATTTTCCGGATTATTTCATAATTATGCGTAATATTAGCACTTGGCGTTATTACTCTACCTGGCGTTATTACATCAGAACACCTTATATGAAACATATTAACTCAAAGACATTCTATTGTAGAAGTACAGTCACGTGTAAAAGTTTAAGACTACCCATAAAAATATTAGGATAATAAATCGAAATCTTTGGTCAAATGTCTTGTAAAAGTGCTCAAAATGACGTCGGTGCATGCAGCGAATGATTCATCTTCTTTTAGGAGGCTGTTGAATATCACATTACTTACCTTCGGATACATGATCATAATATTTTCCTTGGCCTACCGTTTGTCTTCAGGTCAGTGTACTTTCCCGAAATACTAAATTTACTAACAGCTTCATAAACGGTAGTCTTCCTCACATGTATCCTATCAACTATTTCACGTTCAGAAAAGTCAACTTTATGCAGGGCAAATATTTCTTACCTTTTTTCTAATGAAAGTGACGGTTTGTTAGCCATCGTAAATATTAAATAACAGCACCGTCTACGGTTAAACTCTCAAAATAGCTGGCGAGGATTGAGATGGTAGTAGTTATTCATATCTTGAGAATGAGCCTGGGATAGGAAAAATAAGATAGCGTAATATTCGGCATTAATGGTGCTTTGTATTAAAATATCTAAATTCTGCTGTCTCTCTTAAGCTTTTGCATACGACTGTTTACTATTGCATACTTTTAATTTGTATAAAAATATATAATGATTCAGTAAGGGCCATATGTTGTGATTTTGGAATAAGTTATTATAATTTCAGGAATAAAATCCTCATTTTTTCTATTTAGTAGTAATATTTCATAATATGAACGTGAATAAAGCAGGACGCATTATATACATTCAAATATTTACATAGAGTTCGAGATATTTACGAATATATTTGGTGTTAAAATTAAGTTTTGTACTTCTTTGAAATTTGGAAAAAAATATAATGTACCGGAAGGTTTTTCTAAAGAAAAAATTACCTAAAACAGATTTAAATGAATATGCTGTCAGTGCATTCTTTCTTCAACAGAAAAAAAACAGTTCCAGACAAAACTAACAAGATGATTCGATCATGGACTGATCGACATTTGATCATATTTTTTCGTAGCATCAAATATCGAAAGATGCCTCTAGTAATTTATTAAAAAATTCATGCAGATACATTTTTTGAACTTAAAATTTAAACACAGCTATTTGTAGATGGAATTTCTGAGAGTTATTATTTTATTGCATTACTTTATTCATAATATTTATAATTAATCATATAACGCCTCATTAAAATAGATGGATTCATGTTCAAAAAATTATTAAAAAGATGAAGGCAAAAATTTCAGTTCTGATGAAAGGGAAAAACGTAATGAATTCCTGTTAAAGTATGAAAAGTGTTTTCATACCTCCACCAAAAATAATGTTAATGAAATTCAGTATTTCTTATAAACCTCTTTTTCGTACAAAAGATTAATATCCAATTTTACTGATATCTCAAGACCCCTTGGCATACTAACGAAAAAGAAAGCGACTTGGAAATTGGGAAAAAAGAACAAACAACTTTTGAAACTCTAAAACATTTCCTCATGACATCTCCAGTAATGAAGCAAGCTGATGGAAACAAACCATTTATTCTACATACTGACGCTAGTAACTATACTCTTGGTGCTGTACTTTTACAGCGTACCGACAAGACCTCTGAGTACCCCATAGATTATGCTAGCCGTCTTCTTACAAGTGCAGAAAGAAAGTATTCCACTATTAAATGCGAGGCTTTGGCTATTGTCTGCGTCTTAGAAAAAATTAGTAGCTATTTGGAAAGCCAAGAAGCGATTGTAGCAACAAATCATCAATCTTTAAAATGACTTTTGAATCTTAAGTCCCTGTCAGGAAGATTTGCCGTTTGGGCAGTAAAATTACAATTGTTTTTATTGAAAATAGTATATGAACCTCGAAAATGTAATGTTGTGGCTGACATGCTCTCGCGCCCTGTGTTAAATCATTAACCACATTTCTGTGAAACATGCAACTTTGTTAGCATAGACATGCCAACAAGAAGTTCAAAAGATATCAGAGAAGCGCAGTTACAAGATAAAAATCTTAAAAAGATTATAGATTGTTTTGAAGATGAGCAGAAAAGCGAAGATTTTACCAACTGGACTGAGGGGAGATTCCTGATGAATTGAAGGTGTACTTTATAGTTATGCTCCTGAATCATATGCCAAGGAAGCGCAACTGGTCATTCAAGTACAAGAAAGAGAAAGTATTTTTAAACTTCATCATGATGATCCCTCAGCTGGACATTATGGTGAAGCAGGAACTTATTAGAGAATTGCTAAAAGATGTTATTGGACAGGCATGCGAGCCTTTATTTCTGAATATGTAAAGAATTGCCCAAAGTGTACCCGTTATAAAGCAACAAATCAGAAACCTGCCGGTTTATTACAAACACTTGCTTATGCTCAGCGGTTTGAGACCCTCAGCATTGATCTCTTTGGACCATTAGCACCTAGTAAAGATAGACACCGATGGATTTTTATTGTGGAAGATTGTGCTATTAAATGGATAGAACTATTTGTCTTAACAACTGCCACTGAAAAAGATTGTGCATTGATTGAACAGATTTTAATTCTATATGGTATTTAAAGAAGATTCATAACTGATAATGTTCTCAGTATGTGAGAGTTGTCCTAAAAGAGGTTTGTTACATTCTTGGAATAGACCAATCATTGACACATTTAAGCCTTCCTCAGGCCAATCCAGTCGAAAGCAAAAACTAGATTTCAATCCTCGAATGAAACCAATCAATCAAACCTCGAACAGAGCAATCCTTGTTGGAGATGAGCTCAATTTCTGGATAGATAGATTCTGGATGGATTTAGAGTTTCTTTTTGTTCGATTTGCTATGAACTTTGTCAAATCTGACACAACTGACCAAATTGCTGCCTATCTACAATTTGGTCGAGAACTAAGAACAATCAATGATGTGGTGAACGATTTCAAAGCTGTTGTTGAAAAATACAATTTTGTTCCGAAAATAATCCCATATCTTAAACGTCTTGCAAACATTTCAAAAAGTGTAAAAGAACGTGTTGAAATGAAACAAGACCAGCGGAAGAAATATTATGAGAAGTATCGTAGATACGTATATTTTAAGCCTGGTGAAAAAGTATGGGTTAACATACACCCAGTGAGCAAGGCAAGTAAAAATAAAACAGCAAAATGTATGAGTAAGAGAGATGGGTATACAAAATTTTGGCTTAAAAGTCACGGATGACATATAAAATTGATAGTCTGGGCAATCCTACTGAATGAATTGGATCTTAATACGTTTCTGCATTGTCGCCTTTCCAGGAAATTGAAACTATTCCAATTGAACCCTTGAGGAAAAAAAGGAAGACCAAAAAAGCATCCTGTTTCTTCTCCGACACATAAATCGGAAACAGAGGGAGAAGATGTAATGCACGGTGCCCGCTCTAAAAATAGACTCTCTCACATCACGTGACCGTGAGTTTTGCTTGTAGTTAATTATATTTAAAATAAAAAAAGGTGATTATTAGTTAGTTAGTCACTTCTGTTGTTTTGGTACTGTGCAACTAGAATATGTAAAAAGCCCTATTTTGTAAATGTTTTATGATTGTGCACTGTTTTGCGCGTTATCTGGCGTCTATGAAGAAATAAAAAAGAAGATTTTTAAAGAAAGAAATTTAAAGAAGATCGTCGCCCCGAGAAATTTATATATTTCAATATGTGAATCTTTTTTACATAATTTGAGCTAGGCTGACAAGTTCATTTTTAACTATTGATCTTTTGGAAATTGGTTATTAGTATGATATTTTAACTAACAACTTTTTACTCTATTAGTTAAATTCTCTTTTAATATTATATAAGAACGTTTTTATTCTTTTAAACACTTATACATGTTAATTTTTTTATGAAATTCACAGGAAACTTATGCGTTACAATATCATTATATAAATATATACACTACCTCTTGATCATCATAAGATAACAAAAAAATTCTGCATTTGTCTTTTAATTTCTTCTTTCTGGATTGAAATTAATAAATATTTTAATAGATATGCGCAATAAACTGTAAAAAAATCGGTTAAATTTACTGCGCAGCGATATTGCCAGCAGTTTTGCCATAAAAATTGCAGTAAAATTAGATGTAATAAAAAAATTACATATCATAGAAGGCGGCAGCCTTCAAGTGACGCAGCTTTAAACCTACCATCGTTATAAGGGTAGATGCAGAACTTCATATATACAGCTAACTCAACATCAAAGAAAATCGGAAAAGCCGCCTTCTAATAACTCAGCAAATAATGGTCAGAATGGTCCAATTTTTTTTAATATAGTCTTATATTCCCAGTCTAATCCTATCCTATAATTTTTACATTTCTACGTGCCGTATATTTTTAGATCTCGATAACCATTTTAAAACTGAAATTGATGGTGTTTGTTCCTGATAATGAGATCTAGAAAACGGGCTGGGAGATTTTATTAAAACTTATATATAATATGAATCTCTGTAAGATAGAGGTAATAAGACTTGCCTTGTTTCTAGGAAAACTCTTGTTTGTTATATATTGGTCTTGGAAAATCGGACTATATTAGCTCGCGGATTACATGTTATTCTATGGGTTAGCAGATGAAGACACTGCAAAAAGGCAAAAGTAGTTATGGTGACAGTTAAAACACCTGCATCGAAGCAATAAATGTTTTTTAAACTACAAAAACATCTTATCATGTGCTTTAAAACATTCAATAAATATATACTAAATCAAATTTCTATTTATTTTGCCTTTATTTTTCGTAAGAAGAAAATATTACGTTTCTTACATCGCATATTTCTGCATTTTGTGGAAAAAATATTTTGAATCCTTTTTTAAAATAGGAAAATATTTTTTAATTATACAAATTCAATATAATTTCGACTTACATATTTTTCTTTAAAGTTTTCAAACAAAAATTATTTTAAATTATTTGCTCTTAGAAAGGTATGTATTCATACGCGTGGTGGCGCTACTTGTCTGGTTTTGTTTTGAATCCGAACCCTAACGCGGCAAGTTACACGGAGCATTTTTCATTCAGGTAGTAATATTCTTACATAATGTCCATTAAATTGATATAGAAAATGCACGAATTAAAAAATATAAACCAGACAAGATAGAATCATTAAGTAATTTTCAGGTTTTAATAATCCACATGTTGTTTCTTGTTACGCCAATTGAATCTCGCAATGTCAATATACAACGAATAAGCTCTGCAATAAAGTTAACTGGAGAATCTTGCAATGGATTATTAATTAATACAAAATGTGTAACTTTGCAATAAAGTTATTTGCTTGTATTTTTAAAGACTTATGGATTACAGTGTGGAGGCAGGATATATTCAAAATTTTACGAGAATGCCAGTTAAAAATCTGGACTGCATTTTGTTTTGTTGTCAGTAATTTTGGGTGAAATGCAGTTTACTCTCCTTCGCCAAGGAACTTGTTATGTGTATTGTTTGATAAACAAAAAATATATAGAGGTAAAATTGTTTATTTTTTTAATTTTTTCGCTGCTTGAGCAAAGAATAGGTTTGCATTAATCATAATTAATAAACGGAAACTTACTGGCTTGCTTAAAGTATTGTTTTTAAATACAGGGTACAAAATACATGAATTTTCTTAAATCCCAGTTTATTTTATTAAAATTTGTCATTTCATGAAAATAAAATTATTGTATATCTTTTATCTTTGAGTTTAAAAGTTAAAACACTTTTCAATGTTTGCATTTTAACATGTTTTGCAGATAATACATTTTTGTGAATTTTACAGAGTTGACTGTATTACACTCATAAGCATTCATTATGATTTCTAGTACATTATTACATTTAAATTACTCTTTTTAAAAATGTAAACAAAAGATGAGCACATTATATTTGTGCAATGTCTGGTCCCAAGTTACACATACTTGAGGGACTTTACAATTTCTATATATTGCTTGTTTTAAACTTAAGTGAAATGTTGGCTAAAACATTTTCAGTTTCATAAATTATTTCAATTTGAAATATTTTAGTAATCGTTACTACTGTTATTCCGTCGACCAATTTCGCCAAATTATACATAATCACATATTTTTTTATTTTAAATAATAAAAAAACAAATAATTAGTAAAATATTAATAAAAAGTCGAAATAAAAATCAATGACATTTTAAATATACAAATTGTATTTAATGTCATTGAATGTGACATTCACAATCATCCATTATTGGAATTTAATCTTATAGTTTGGCGATAATTTTTTGGTCGACGGGATAACCTAGTAGTACCTAGTAATCTATAAAGCTAACAAGTAACATTTATACAACATTTCATTAACTCGATTCCTCTTAAGTAAATTTGAAAAAGCGACGGCAAAAATCTATTGCAAGATTCTCTGGTTAACTTTATTGCAGACTTTATTCATTGTATATTAAGACATTACAAGATTGAATTGGCATAACAAGAAACACCCATGTGGATTATTAAAACCATGAAAATTACGTAATGATTCTATCATGTCTGTTCGATGTTTTTCAATTTGTGCATTTTCTTTATCAATTCTATTCTAAATAAATAAATTCTATTTGAATGAAAAATGCTAATAACGCGTTCTGATTCAAATCAAAACTAGACAAGTGGCACCTTCTTAATATGGAATATAACATAGAATGTATGAAAACTTATGAATTAGAGGGGGGAGGCAGAATATATTCAAAATTTTATGAGAATGCCAGGTAAAAATCCTGTATTGTACTTTTTTTTTTGGTTTGTTGTCAAAAACTTTTTTCTCATGTCTATGAATAAATTACTCCTTGCACCAACATAAGATTTTGTTGTCAGTGGCACAGCCAAGGGGGTGGTTTTGTGAACTACATCCATGAATCGCTAAAAAAAAAGCAAATTGCATAAAAAATAGGAATTACCTCCACAAATTGTTTAAAATGTGAATTACGTCCATGAATCATGTAAAAAAGCGAGAATTATATTCATAAATTGTATGAAAAATGCAAATTATGTCTATGAATCGTGTAGTAAAACATAAATTATGTTCATAAATCGCTCAAAAAACACGAATTTTGGCGGCAAAAAGCTGAAACAGAAATTACCTCTATAAAACGCATGAAAATAGCGACTTGCATTCATGAATTGCATAAAAAATGTGAATTACGTTCATAATTCACTCAAAAAATGCAAATTACATCTATGAATTGCATAAAAACGTGAATTACGTTCATAAATCACTCAAAAAATGCGAATCACTTCCATGAATTGTGCAAAAAAACACAAATAACGTTCATAAATTGCAAAAAATGTGAATTACGTCCAAGAATTGGTAAAAAAAGCGAATTACATTCATAAATCCTATAAAAACACAAATAATGTCAATAAATCGATCAAAAAACTCAAATTTCGTCAATAAAAAGCTCAAAAGATGCAAATTATGTCTATGAATCGCATAAGTATCGCAAATTACGTCCATAAATCATGTAAAATGTAAATTACATTCATTAATTGCCTAAAAATCGCGAATTATGTCCATGAATCGCTCAAAAAAAGCGAATTGCATAAAAAACATGAATTAGGTCCACAAATCACTCAAAACATGAATTACGTCCATGAATTGTTTAAAAAAGTGAGAATTACGTTCAGAAATTGTATAAAAAACACAAATTATGTCTATGAATCGTGTAGTAAAACGGGAATTATGTTCATAAATTGCTTAAATAACACGAATTTTGGCAGCAGAAAGCTGAAACGCAAATTACGTTCATAAATCACTCAAAAAATGCAAATCACTTTCATGAGTCGTGCAAAAAGATACTAATAACATTCATAAATTACAAAAAATGCGAATTAGGTCCAGCAATTGGTAAAAAAAAGCGAATTACATTCATAAATCTTATAAAAACACAAATAACGTCAATAAATTGATCAAAAAATGCAAATTTCGTCATCAGAAAGCTCAAAAAATGAAAATTATGTCTACAAATCGCATAAATATAGCAAATTACATCCATAAATCATGTAAAATGTAAATTACATTCATTAATCGCATACAAATCGCGAATTATGTCCATGAATTGCATAAAAAACGCGAATTGGGTCCACAAATCGCTCAAAACATGAATTACGTCCATGAATTGTTTAAAAAAGTGAGAATTACGTTCAGAAAATGTATGAAAAACACAAATTATGCCTATGAATTGTGTAGTAAAATGGGAATTATGTTCATAAATCACTCAAAAAACACGAATTTTGGCAGAAGAAAGCTGAAACGCAAATTACGTCTATAAATCGCATAAAAATAGCAAATAGTGTTTTGCATTCATGAATTGCATAAAAACGAAAATTACATTCATGAATCGCTCAAAAAACACAAATTACGTTCATGAAACGCATAAAAACGTGAATTACATTCATAAATCACTCAAAAAATGCGAATCACTTCCATGAATCGTGCAAAAAAACACTAAGAACGTTCATAAATTACAAAAAATGCGAATTACGTCCAAGAGTTGTGTAAAAAAAGCGAATTACATTCATAAATCCTATAAAAACACAAATAACGTCGATAAATCGATCAAAAAATGCAAATTTCATCGATAGAAAGCTCAAAAGATGCAAATTATGTCTATGAATCGCATAAGTTTAGCAAATTACTCCATAAATCATGTAAAATGTAAATTACATTCATTAATCGCATAAAAATCACGAATTATGTCCATGAATCGCGCAAAAAAGCGAATTGCATAAAAAACATGAATTGGGTCCACAAATCGCTCAAAACAGGAATTACGTCCATGAATTGTTTAAAAAAGTGAGAATTACGTTCAGAAATTGTATGAAAAACACAAATTATTCCTATGAATCGTGTTGTAAAACGGGAATTATGTTCATAAATCGCTCAAAAAATACGAATTTTGGCAGCAGAAAGCTAAAATGCAAATTACGTCTATAAATCGCATAAAAATAGGGAATAGCGTTTTGCATTCATGATTTGCATAAAAAACGCAAATTACATTCATGAATCACTCAAAAAATGCAAATTACGTCCATGAATTGCATAAAAATGTGAATTATGTTCATAAATCACTAAAAAAATGCGAATCACTTCCATGAATCATGTAAAAAAACATGAATAACATTCATAAATTGCAAAAAATGCGAATTACGTCCAAGAGTTGTGTAAAAAAAGCGAATTACATTCATAAATCCTATAAAAACACAAATAACGTCAATAAATTGATCAAAAAACACAAATTTCGTCGACAGAAAGCTGAAAAAAACGTAAATTATGTCTATGAATTGCATAAAAATAGCAAATTACGTCCATAAATCATGTAAAATGTAAATTACATTCTTTAATCGCATAAAAATTGCGAATTATGTCCATAAATTGCTCAAAAATGCAAATTACATTCATAAATCGCATAAAAAACACTAATGATGACCATGAATTGCACAAAAAATGCGAATTACACCCAACATTAAATTAATTTGCAGAAAGTTTTTGGTTTTATACAAGTCTGCCAACAAGAACCTACAAGTTATCCTGAAACCCATTCTAAACCAACAAAAATTTAATGGAAAGATAAATTTGTCCAAGAAAGACAAAATAATTTCCATTGACATACATTGACCAGAATTGAAAAATTCCTATTAAAATCTATCCTATACAATCCAAAACCAGAAAGAAAAAAAAACCTCCAAGAGTAACTCAATCTATCTGCTGTAAAATAAAATACATTGAAATGCAACTGAACAAGAACCTGAAAATTACATTTGAAGTGAAGCCGAAACCAGATTCAACCCCCTTTCCCCCCAAAAAAACTATCCAACCATATCTCGATTCGGGAAAGAAAACTTAATTTCCATAGATACGTGTGGTCAGAAATCTGGAAATTCCAATTAGTCTATGGGTTAGCAAAACTTAATTCAATCTGAAAAAAAAAAAAAAATTCTGACAAGCAGAGTTGTATAATATAGACCCACGCCATGTGCAGAAAAATTTATGAAGAAACAATTTTTATTTATTTATTTCGACAAAGAACTGCGAAAAAAAAAAGTGTATCTCAACAAAGAATCGTGTAAAAAAAACCAACATTTCGACAAAATACCACGCGAAAAACGTTAATTTCATCCAAAGACCGCAATAAAAACATTATTTCAATCCATGAATCGCATAAAAAATACGAATTCCATGCATGAATCGCATAAAAAATGTGAATTACATGCATGAATCGCATAAAAAATGTGAACTACATCCATGAATCGCTAAAAAAAAAAGCAAATTGCATAAAAAATGGGAATTATGTCCACAAATTGCTTAAAATGTGAATTACGTCCATGAATCATGCAAAAAAGCGAGAATTATATTCATAAATTGTATGAAAAACGCAAATTATGTCTATGAATCGTGTTGTAAAACATGAATTATGTTTATAAATCGCTCAAAAAACACGAATTTTGGTAACAGAAATCTGAAACTGAAATTACCTCTATAAAACGCATAAAAATACCGAATTGCGTTCATGAATTGCATAAAAAATGTGAATTACGTTCATGAATCGCTCAGAAAACGCAAATTACATCCTTGAATTGCATAAAAAGGTGAATTATGTTCATAAATCACTCAAAAAATGCGAATCACTTCCATGAATTGTGCAAAAAAAAACACGAATAACGTTCATAAATTGCAAAAAATGTGAATTACGTCCAAGAATTGGTAAAAAAAGCGAATTACATTCATAAATCCTATAAAAACAGAAATAACGTCAATAAATCGATCAAAAAACGCAAATTTCGTCGATAGAAAGCTCAAAAGATGCAAATTATGTCTATGAATAGCATAAGTATAGCAAATTACGTCCATAAATCATGTAAAATGTATATTACATTCATTAATCGCATAAAAATCTCGAATTATGTCCATGAATCGCTCAAAAAAAGCGAATTGCATAAAAAACATAAATTGGGTCCACAAATTGCTCAAAACGTGAATTACGTCCATGAATTGTTTAAAAAAGTGAGAATTATTTCAGAAATTGTATGAAAAACACAAATTATGTCTGTGAATCGTGTAGGAAATCGGGAATTATGTTCATAAATCACTCAAAAAACACTAATTTTGGCAGCAGAAAGCTGAAATGCAAATTACGTTCATAAATCACTCATAAAATGCGAATCACTTCCATGAATCATGCAAAAAAATACTAATAACATTCATAAATTACAAAAAATGAGAATTAACTCCAACAATTGGTAAAAAAAGCGAATTACATTCATAAATCCTATAAAAACGCAAATAACGTCAATAAATTGATCAAAAACACAAATTTCGTCGACAGAAAGCTCAAAAAATGCAAATTATGTCTACGAATTGCATAAATATAGCAAATTACATCCATGAATCATGTAAAATGTAAATTACATTCATTAATCGCATAAAAATCGCGAATTATGTCCATGAATCGCATAAAAAACGCGAATTGGGTCCACAAATCGTCAAAACGTGAATTACGTCCATGAATTGTTTAAAAAAGTGAGAATTACTTTCAGAAATTGTATGAGAAACACAAATTATGTCTATGAATCGTGTAGTAAAATGGGAATTATGTTCATAAATCGCTCAAAAAACACGAATTTTGGCAGCAGAAAGCTGAAACGCAAATTACGTCTATAAATCGCATAAAAATAGCGAATAGTGTTTTGCATTCATGAATTGCATAAAAAACGCGAATTACATATCGCTCAAAAAACACAAATTACGTCCATGAAACGCAAAAAAACATGAATTACATTCATAAATCACTCAAAAAATGCGAATCACTTCCATGAATCGTGCAAAAAAACACTAATAACGTTCATAAATTACAAAAAATGCAAATTACGTCCAATAGTTGAGTAAAAAAAGCGAATTACATTTATAAATCCTATAAAAACACAAATAACGTCAATAAATTGATCAAAAAACACAAATTTCGTCGACAGAAAGCTGAAAAAAATGTAAATTATTTCTATGAATTGCATAAAAATAGCAAATTACGTCCATAAATCATGTAAAATGTAAATTACATTTATTAATCGCATAAAAATTGCAAATTATGTCCATAAATTGCTCAAAAATGCAAATTACATTCATAAATCTCATAAAAAACACGAATGATGACCATGAATTGTGCAAAAAATGCGAATTACACCCAACATTAAATTAATTTGCAGAAAGTTTTTGGTTTTATACAAGTCTGCCAACAAGAACCTACAAGTTACCCTGAAACCCATTCTAAACCAACAAAAATTTTATGGAAAGATAAATTTGTCCAAGAAAGACAAAATAATTTCCATTGACATACATTGACCAGAATTGAAAAATTCCTATTGAAATCTATCCTATACAATCCAAAACCAGAAAGAAAAAAAACCCTCCAAGAGTAACTCAATCTATCTGCTGTAAAATAAAATACATTGAAATGCAACTGAACAAGAACATGAAAATTACATTTGAAGTGAAGCCGAAACCAGATTCAACCCCCCCCCCCCCCAAAAAAAACTATCCAACCATATCTCGATTCGGGAAAGAAAACTTAATTTCCATAGATATGCGTGATCAGAAATCTGGAAATTCCAATTAGTCTATCTTAAACCTAATCTGAACCTGAAAAAGGAAATTCCATATAACCGGAGCCCAGTATTCTATACAGGACAAAATATTTTCCATTAAAGCGCAACCTCACCAGAACTTGAAAATTCCATTTGAATTGAACCTGATTGAAACCTGAAAAAAATTTCCATCGAACCTTAACCTAATCCGAAAAAGAGAAAATTATTTCTGCCGATACACACTGACAAGAGTCTGAAAGTTAACATGAAACCTAATCCAAACCCGAAAAGGAAAAAACAATGGAAACACAAGTCTGTCCAAGAAAGACCAAATAATTTCTGTCCACATACACTGACAAGAATTTCAATTGAAATCTATCCTAAACCCAGTTCAAACACTACCCCCCCCCCCAAAAAAAAAAAATTCCAATTGTAACCCAATTTATCTGCGACAAAATAATATACTTGAAATGCAACTCAACAAGAACCTGAAAATTCCATTTGAAGTCAATCCGAAACCAGATTCAACCCCCCCCCCCAAAAAAAAAAATATATACATATTTAATCAAATCAAGATTTTAGAAAAAAAAGAACAATTTATGTCGATATGTATTGACCAGATCATGGAAATTCCAATAGAAGTCTTTCTCAAACCCGATCCGAATAACCTGAAACCCAATCCAATCCCCCCCCCCCAAAAAAAAAGTAAAATAAAAAAATTAGGAAATAAAAATCTGTTCAAGAAAGACAAAATAATTTCCGTCCCCATCCACTGACCAGAATTGCACTGACCAGAACTAGTATTTGAAATGCAACTCAGCAAGAACCTGAAAATTCCAATTCAAGTCAAACTGAATCGAGATTCAACCCCCCCCCCCAAAAAAAAAAAAAACAATTATCTAACCAAATCAAGATTTTTAGAAAAAAAAATTATGTAAATACGTACAGACTAGAGCATGGAAATTTTAATAAAATTTTAAACCCGATACAATCTCCCCCCCCCCTTACATAACTAACAAGAGGCCTTGATGACCCCACAAAACATAACTAACAAGAACGAAGAGTCATGCATACTGCATCGATTATGATGCATTTTCTGACTCATTCTGAATATTGTAAACTTATTGTCATTCATGTACAATAATTTTACCATTCTGTGCAAAAAAACAAAGCCTAATTAACGAGTGTAAAAAATTTTCCATTAAACATGTTTATATACTTTCCATTTTATTCTGAATGCTTTAAACCTATCAGTTTCATCTTTGTACAGTAATCTTCCCATCCAAATCTCTCCCTCCCCTGCCCTGTTTATATATATTTTGTGCAAACAGCAAAACATAAATAAACTATCAAGAATGAAAAGTTACACATACAGTATAGATTATGAAACACTTTCCATCACATTTTCATTATTGTAAGCCTATCATTTTAATCCATTTGCAGTAATTTTACCACTCTATATAAAGAACAAATCATAATTAACGAGAAAGAAAAACCTGTGTGCAACATAGATTATGAAACACTTTCCAGCATATTCTGAATATTGTAACGGATATAGTTTTAATCAATCTGCAATATTACCAACCTATACAAAGGTTGAAACATAATTAACAAGAATCATGCACGCAGCATAGATTATGAAATACTTTCCAGCACATTCTGAATATTGTATTCCTGATCATTTTAATCCATCTGCAGTATATGTATCATCATGTGTAAAGAAAAACATAGTTAACTAGAATGAGAAATGATACATACAGCATAGATTATGAAATCCTTTCTTAGAAATACAGTGCTGAATGTACATTACTTTCTTATCTTATACTAACGTACTTTACTACAAAGTTGTTTTTAACGAAATCAAGTAGCACAGCATATATTAATAATAAAATATGAAATATCTTTTTTTAAGTGGGTGGGGGAGGGGTAATTAAAGGTGATCAGAAATCATAAATATGAATTCTTTGCATTAGTCTTTAATTTTTTGTTTTTATCTTTTTATTATTAACCTAAAAAAAGCACTGATATCAGTACAAAAAACCCTGAACGGGTTAAAAGCTTGTGACGCAGCACTTTATCTTATATATCTAAGAATTTTAAATTTGGGACTTAAAACTAATGACATCAAAGTTTATGTGACGCTATGCTATTAATTAATATATACATATATTAAAATTTATTCATTAAGGTTTTATCAATTACATCTTTCATAAATTCAAAATATGAATCTTAAAAGATATGATATCAAAATTTAAGTGACGCCTTGACGAGGCTTTAAACAATGTTTTAAAATTCCATTTATTTATTTATTGTCTAAATACATTTTCATATCTAAACAATACTTTTCATTTTCCAATACACTGTTAAATACATCACTTTCACTGAATATATATAATGCACTGAAATATATTTTTTTGAATAAATAGATTTATCTTTTGGGCTACGCTATCCAAAATCAAAAATAACGTTTGAATAAATATTTTTTGCGTCATTGTATCCAAAGTAAGTTAAATAGATGCAAATAGATACAATGACGCAAAAAATATGTATTCAAATGTTATTTTTGATTTTGGATAGCGTAGCCCAAAAGATAAATCTATTTATTCAAATAAATATATTTCAGTGCATTATATATATTCAGTGAAAGTGATGTATTTAACAGTGTATTGGAAAATGAAAAGTATTGTTTAGATATGAAAATGTATTTAGACAATAAATAAATAAATGGAATTTTAAAACATTGTTTAAAGCCTCGTCAAGGCGTCACTTAAATTTTGATATCATATCTTTTAAGATTCATATTTTGAATTTATGAAAGATGTAATTGATAAAACCTTAATGAATAAATTGTAATATATGTATATATTAATTAATAGCATAGCGTCACATAAATTTTGATATCATTAGTTTTAAGTCCCAAATTTAAAATTCTTAGATATATAAGATAAAGTGCTGCGTCACAAGCTTTTAACCCGTTCAGGGTTTTTTGTACTGATACTTTTACTGCAATTTTTACGTCAAAAACTTCTGGCAACACTACTGCCAGCAGTTTTTGCCGTAAAGTTTCAGTATTTTCTTTCACATTGTGTATGTAAAATTAGTGAAATAGATGCAATATGATATAGGAAAACCACTGAGTAATACAGAGTAGTCCACACTGTTGAAACTTTGCAGAATTCTGTCCAGTCTTTCGACCGTTTTTATAAAAAATGTTTATACAACCGTAATTTAACGCTATTTTGACCACATTATGGCTCATTTTTCGTTCAGAATATCGTTAAATTATGATTGTGTAAGCTTTCTTGATTAAAACAGCCCAATGACTGAACAGAATGCAGCAGATTTTTAACAATGCATTGCAACAATGAATGTGTCAACAAATTATCTCAATTATTTTTGAAAACAACCAAAGAAGACATTTGTTTCGCTGAATCGGATTAAATTTACACATTTCTTTATAGCCTATATAGACAAGTGAAACTTTAATGCCATTTTAAACAAGATACACCAGTCATAGTTCTTTATCCATTAATACCAGTCACAGTTTCTATCCTTAGTGAAGACAATTGTTCTTAACACAGATTTTTTAAATACAGTACATCTCATCACAAGTGTTTATTGATAAGTGTCCTGAAGCTATCCATTTACACATAGTAAAGCATGGTTAAAAAAATATTAAAAAATATTTTAACGTTTAAAAGACAGTACTTTAATAAACGTATACAACAATATATTATAAAAATAGTTTCCTTTGTTTGTTTTTTTATCCTCCGAAATAGTTTCCACAAAATGGCTTGTAAATGGTGGTGTTAATTACAGAAACATTTAGACTCTCGAAAATATCAACATTATTCTCTAAGTTTTAATTGAAATCTTGAAAATAAATGCTATAAATTTTTTTAAACATAATTTTCAATGTGAATTTTTTTTGCTGCTTTTTACAGAAACCATGTCTTTATACTAAACCCTTTAATAATAAAATGCATTTTTGGATGCTTGTGTGCAAGCCACATACATTTACTATGTATATATGAAAATCTCTAAGAGCTGCGTATTCATGCGAAGTATTTCAAAGTTATTAGATCTTTTGGCTAAAAGTTATGTATGGTATAATGCTACGCTGTTGTTATATGATATGAAAAAGGGAGAAGACCATCTTATTATTATTTTAAAACATAGTTGAATTTTTCGGTATGCATTCATATTTATAAAAATCTTGCACAGATATGACGTTGGTAATAAAACAAGAATATAGAAAATTTAAGACTCAGTTTTGATATCCTGTTGTATAAAAAACAACTTTTAAAAGGGTGAACTTCTGGAACTGCGCATTCATATGAAATATTCCAAAGTTATTAAAAGTTTTGACTAACAGTTACATATGAAAAGATGCTTCGTTGCTGAAATATCTGTATGAAATATAGAGACTAATATCTTATAATTATTTTAAAATGCATGTCAGTACTTCAGTATTTATTAATATTTGCAAAAAATATTACACGGATACAACATTAGTAATAAAACAAAAATAGATGAACATAAGATAATATATTCCTTTTTAATTTCAGATATAAAGACGTTACATAAAATCAGATTTCATTTTGATTTTCTGTTCTATAAACAAATTTTGAAAAAGATTTCTACTTGACATTTTTTATATATACTTAATTTTAAATTAGGAACAATCTGGAATAAACGTAAGTGATGTTAACAGTATTCGCATATAAATATTCTTAATATTTAGGGAAAAGCATGTAAACTTTCGTCTGAATACAAATTTATCTTGCTAAATCTGGTGGGAATAGTAGTCCAGTAGTAAGGATATTTAAGGGAAAGAGATTTTTAACAAATATATGAAACAAATTAAATACATTTATACTAAAAATTATGAATTTATACAAGATATTTGCTTTAGTTATTTAAAAATTACAATATGTATCTCGAAATGTTAAAATAATTCAACTTAAATTTATAATAATTCAAAAAATGTTTATTTTCATTTTCTGACTTTATTATTATTATTATTATTTGAATTTTAAATAGAAAAACATGTTCTAATTTATTTTAATATACTTGTTTGGAGTTTATGTGAAATAAATTTATAAATCAAACTGTTTACTCTATTTATAAAAATATGTATTGCAATTTTATTGCAATTATTGCAAACTAAATTATATATTTAGATTGTAAGCATATTTTTTTTTACGTGTGCATTTTAATATAATTAAAAAATTTTGAATAATTAACTTATTTGTAAAATTGAAATATTTTAGTTTTAAAGAAATTTAAATTAAGTTTTAAAGAAATAAAATTTAGCATTTGTTTATTTCTAGAAAAATCTATTAAGTAGTTATTTACATAATGGAAATTTGCTTTAGCATAGAAACTTAAGATTCTTCAACGTTAGTTATCTGTCATATCCCAGAGAAATAGGGCAAATAACGCAGATTTTTGGCATATAAAATGAAGTAATAGAAATTTATTTTACCTTTAGATTTTTATTTCATTTTTATAAAATTTAATACAATTACACTTAACTTACAAAACATTTTCAGCTAATTCGTAAGATTTCTATTAAGTAATACCCGCAAACTGAAGTATATTTTTCATTCCTTATAAAGGATAGTGGTTGTTTTGACATATTTTGCAACATATTTTAATATGCATGGTTAACACACCAATGGTTCCTTTAAATATGGTATGTTATTTTGAATTAGAATAATAGAAACATATACATATTTTAAAACTTCGCTGTTGATTAAATCGGAACAAAAACAAATCTAAACTTGTTCATTCAAAACAAGTCAATTTCTGCATAGATGCTTGCTTTTCAAGAAAGTTGGTCATTAGTACTTCTCAATAAATTAATGAATTAATGTGTTTAGAAAAAAGTATTGAAACTACCAATTTTTGTAAAATTGCATTCTGAGAAGGGCATTATACTATACGCATTTTCTAAGTGTTTTTTATATCCTAAACATATCCAAAATTAAAACCATGCTATTATATCTTCTCCTTCCCGAAAAAGAACATTCATATATATATATTTAAATTTTTATTAGTTGCCACTTTTCACAGATTATAACTAAAATGGGGAACGTTTATTCTATGGTACCTGATTTTCTGTACACTTTACTGTCTCAAAACAATACATGAAAAAATATTTTTTCACATATTTTTATGAAACGAACATCTGGATATAAATATGGTAATTTTTTATATTTTCAATATAATCGATGAGGTATTACTAAAATTATTTTATACACAATTTAAACACTGTTGTTATAAAATACTATCAATGATAACGAATGGTATTAATTAGAACATTATTAGAAGATGAAATACATAAAATCACGATTAAGATATAACATATAAGGGAAATATATAAAATTTGCATAAATATGAATTATAGAAAAGCTAATTTATAATACGGTTCAATGTTAACGTGATGTTCTATTTTTCAAGGTGGGTTTATATAAACCGTAAAGAAATTAATACTTTTTTAACCAACAAATATAAACAAAAAAATTTCAAAATGTATAAATCTACATTTTTTAGATAGATTTCGTATGAAATTCAATATATTGCGGTCTTTCTTATGTTGGAATTTTTGAAAAAAAAAAAAAACATATCTACTTCTATCATGACTGATACAACAGAAAATCACCCTCAGTAAAAAACTTTATCTATCTATTTATCAATCCACCTGTTTCACTTTTTATAAACATTTTCCACTAGCTCTAGAGGGATCGTAGACGTTAGAAAAGAAGCTTGTAATTCGTCACAAGGTTTAATTTAGAATGTAATTGCATACTTAGAAGATGGTTTCTAAAGAACTCAAAATTTTAACTGAATTCTGAAATAAATGTTTTGCGTAAATACGGGTTAGATTCTCTTAGAAAGACTCCCACGGAGGGCATCCCACCCATTTGTGCCTATGTCAGAAGTGTAGATAATTGGCCGTCATAAACAAAATCAAACCTGGAAGAAACGCATGATGGAGCATAAAAGTTTCAAAATATAAACTTATAAAAATATCCAAAGTTATCATTTATTTAGAAATAGTTTTAGTTCTTCTCATTTATTTGACTTTTATTCTGTCTAATGCAGTTCTAGGATGTAGTTTAATCAAACTGTGGCTTAAATGTGAATGTTTGAATTATTCTTAAAAGTATAATTTCTTATAATAAAATTCAGACATACAAATATCACTTGGAATATTTCAAGTATTACGCAGGAAAAGGTGCGTGGTTTTCTAGAACAATATAAAATATGTATGTTTTGGATGTTATTTCTAATTCAAAACATGTTGAAAAATTAGTACAAGCTGCTATGCATTTCCCTTCCTGGAAAAAAAACTATTCAAATAAAAGGAAATAACAATAAATTAGTATATTTTACCGATCCCAAAACAAATGGTTGACACTTATCTTACAGCATCTCCATTTTTGAAAAATTTATCGTCGATTAAAAACTTTAAGGATTTTATTACACAATAAAATAATGTTCTTTCTTTTGAAATGCATAAACCAAGAAATTTAATAACTTTTGTGTACTCAATAGTTCAGTCTGGTTGATGCAATGACATTAAAATACAAACTAAAATTAATATACAAACAATTACATTATTCTCGCTATTAATTTCTGTCTATGATAACAAGTGCTATTGAACGGAACAATTCCTATAATCAAAGCTATCACTATTTGAAGACTATAAATCATGTTTTATCGATCACATTGTCCAAACCAAGAATCAAGCTTATAGTACTAAGTATGCTGCAAAGAGATATAATGATTTCAAACACAATTATGCAATATTGTGACCTTATAGAAAATGGTTAAATATCTATAATATTTCCGCTATACAGGGTGTTTCGCTACCAGACCGACAAACTTTGAGGGGTGATAGTAGACATGAAAACAAACATTATTAAATGGGAAACCATGGGACGCAAACGTCTTCCGTACGAGCTAGGAGCCATTAAAGTTTAAGGTCCAAAAATTCAAACGATGATAAAAAATGGAAAAAGGGGTCGATTTGCTTGTGATTTTTACTAAAATCATTCTTTAAAACATGATTTTTAAAAAACAAATTATAAAGGTTGAATAATCAAAAATTGTCGGTAGAGGGCGCTTCAGACTTTAGAGTAACGAACAACTACTTTTTACAGTTATTTTGTTCAAGGGATTGAAATTATTTTAATGTTTAGACTATAACTTAAATATTAATCCCAAAATCTGAAACATTGGGATCGGGTAACTGGAGAAAATTTAACTGTGAACAGAGGGGTAGATTTTAAACATTCATAAACATTATACAAACTGATCGATTTTGTTGCGGTTTGCGTGTAGTTCATTCTCTTCGTAATTATTTTATTCCAAATGACTTACAGCTCTTGTGTATCCATTTTTTGATACAGGGCGCTTCAGACACATCTCCAACATCTCCATTTCAATGGCAATACTCCTGTGTGTTTTACTACCAGACCAACATACTTCCAGGAAGTGTTAGGGATGCAAAGCGACTCGGAATCACATAGGAATGTAACACTAAAAATGCCTTCTTAGCGAGCTGTGGTTAAAAGAAGCAGAGAAAAAAGCAACAGATACAGGTAGTGAAACAGCAACACGTTAATGTGGCAGAAAGCAATATAGTTAAAGGTTTTACTACAAAAGGTATCCGAAATTACGAACAGAAGTAGTCAGGCATGCTTGACAGCGGCGTCGCATACAATTCCTTACGCTTTGAAAGATTCCTGGCATCTCGGATAGCTTTCTGGCAGCAAGAGAAATTCGAGCTGACAGGTCTTCCACTGACGGTACCAGAGTCTCATACATTCAACTTTTCATTTGATCCCGGCAGAAGAAGCCCATACAGATTCATATTAAGATTGAGCCAGGTGGTGGTGTGGAGGGGGGGGGCTACTAATTGGTTTGAGCTCAACTAGCCCCACCCAGCAATGTTTATTTAAAAAATACAGAACAATTATATAGTAATAAAATAAAGGTAGGAAACAAAAAGTAATTGATATAATGAAGTAGGTGCGATGATCTGGCAGGGCAACGAACCGGGCCACCACTACCTATCCACCGCTGTCCACATGTTACGTTGAGCTGTCTGTGAACATCATTTGTAAAATGTGGAGGAGCCCCATCGTGCTATAGAGTGGCGCAACGAAAGAGGAACATGTGCTTTTACAAGAAGTTCTGACAGAACGTGTTGTAGAAACGTGTGTGGTTTTTTCTCTGATTCTTTTAACCCTAACTCGTAAAAAAGATATTTTTCACATTACATTATATTATGATTCCGAGTCGTCTTTGTATCCCTAACACTTCCTGGAAGTATGTTGGTCTGGTAATAAAACACCCAGGAGTATTGCCATTGAAATTTCGGAGATGTATCGGAAGCGCCCTCTAACAAAAAATGGGGACAGCAATGCTGAATGTCATTTTGAATAAAATAATTACCATGGGAATGACCTACACGCAAACCCAGTAAAATCGATTAGTTTGTCAAATGTTTATGAGCGTTCAAATTCACCTCCTCTGTTCACAGTTCAATTTTCGCTAGTTACCCGATAACAATGTTTCCGATTTTGGGCTTAAAATTTAAGTTAAAGTCTAAACTTTCGAAAATTTTCAATCCCTTGCACAAAATAAGGTTAAAAAGCAGTTGTTTGTTACTCAAAAGTCTAAAGCGCCCTCCATCGACAATTTTTGAACGTAATCTTTAAAAAAATTTTCAAACAAAACGTAATATAAAGAATGATTTTAGTGAAAACCGCAAGCGAATCCACCCTTTTTTCCGTTTTTTATAATCGTTTGAAGTTTTGGACCTTAAACTTTAATGGCTCCTAGCTCTTACGGAAGACGTTTGCGCCCCATGGTTTCCCATTTAATAATGTTTGTCTACATGTCTACTATCACCCCTCAAGGTTTGTCGGTCTGGTAACGAAACTCCATGTATACACATGTTGTATGTATAGCTTATATGTTATATGAACGTAAAATTATGTACAACAATATACTTATTTTATGACACGAATAACATGAAATTATACTTGAAATTATCACAAATATTTTTTTTTTCTGAAATAGCATTTAAAGTATAAAATATGCGATAATATTGAATAATTTGCATAAACATTAATTATACAAAGTTATAATATAGTTCAATGTCAACATGATTTTATATTTTTTAAAATGAATTTAAACAAAAAATACACAAATTTACAAAATATCTCCCGCAACAACATGCTACAAAAATGGCATAGAAAAAATTCAGTTATTATTAACGTCTACTAATTAATGCTATACAGAAACTTTCTTAGAGGAAACTCTCGGTACAGAAAAAAATTCTTTTGTAAAATGTAATGTGATAGATTAAACGGTAAGTTTTTCTATTAGGTACTTAAAGTAACCTACAGGTATGCAGTTTGGAACTGTTATTGTAAGTCTTTTTTTTCTTGATGATTGCAAAGCAGATTAATAAGGAAGAAAGATGTGCAACGTTGAGCAAAACACAAATATAATTAAGAATAAAATGCATATATACGTTTTGGGGGCTCAAAGCCCTCATAATCAGTGCATAATGCCAGTGCTAAAATTACAATAAAATCCTGAATTAGCACTTTCGGGTCTGATTTTTTTCTTTTTTTTTTCTTTTTTTTTTCACTTTTTAGAAAAAATAATTTTATGTTAATAACATTAAGTCTAGCTATCGAAATATATCAACTGGTGTTTAACGAATGTTATTTTGCGCATTATTCAATTAATATTCATATGACAATATGCTGACGAAGTATTTTTTGAGATGTGTAGAAATTTTGTATTACAATATTTTAACTTATATTAAAACTTTCTAATTTTTTTCGAACTTTATTACACATATTCTTTCAGTAAAGTAGCTATTAATTAAAATTTAAAGATACAGATATAGTTTTAAAATAAAGGAATTGCACATGGCGCAAAGAAAATGAAGCAAATAATAATTATTTTTGTTATCACTAAATGCCTAAACATAAAAAAATATAGTAAATGCAAAGACATATGCTAACATTGCGACGTATAAATAGTAACAAATGTATTTTTTAAATCAAGACAATATGTTACAGTATTACAGTATACTTTTATTTATTTTTTATACTACATTAAAATATTTACTATTAATAGTACACCAGACCCGAAAGGGTTAAAAGAAGGGGGGAGGGGCTATAGAAGGATGAAGAGGCGTACCTCACAGCCTGGACTCATGAATGAAAAACGTGAAAAATACATCCTTTCTCAAAACATTTTTTCTCAATGCATTTTTTCAGCAAGTCCCATAGTTGTCTTTCTTAAAGTAAAATAAAATACAAAAATTATATAATTTCTTTCGTTCTGAATTTACAGAAATATGTGTGAGTTATTTATGGCTATTTTTCATTCTAAAAGTAAATTACACGGGTATTATTATCTTTCCGAATTTGAGCCGGTTTTAAAAGAATAATACTAATCAAGGCCAAGAACTTGATGAGTTGAATCATGTCATCACTACTAAATTTGCCAACAGGAGCGGACTAATCTCAGAAAATGGAACATTTAACACGCTTAAAATTTGATTAAGTTAAATTTAAACATTTATCCGCAAATTTGATCTTTGTGCAAAATATTTATACAAGTGTTCAAAAATTATGATTTACCTGATGAAAGAAAAAAGGTTAAAAGTTAAATCTATACACTAAAATAAAATTTATTTGCTATTTTAAGAACATTTGAAATAAAATATTACAAATATTTTTCACGCTTTATATTTTGATGAAATCCAATAATAATGTGTCACATATAATAAAATTATATATGTTTCTATATTTACCATGAATAAATAATGTTCTATTCTATGCATCGATTCCATGATGGCCGTAACATAAACAGCTGCAACGCAGTGTTTTGTTTAAAAAAAGAAGAAAAAAATGCGAATACGTATGACATTAAGTCTAATATGTAATAAATAAATGATTTATCTCATTCTGCTGGATTTTTTTCAAATAAGCAAGTGACGCTTATTTACTTTTCCTTTTGAACAATCACTCTTAATTCTCTGTAAAAGCTTATATTTGTAATATATTTGTTTTACGTATATATATACATATATATATATATATATATATAAATTACATATATATATATAAAATAATACATAATACTTGCAAAATATGATTTTAC
The DNA here is from genome assembly GCA_964019185.1 of Maratus speculifer. Lineage (NCBI taxonomy): Eukaryota > Metazoa > Arthropoda > Arachnida > Araneae > Salticidae > Maratus > Maratus speculifer. The sequence goes on from OZ025294.1 coordinate 172,335,737, forward strand.
AGTCTAGCTATTTCGATATTCTAAAAATAAATATAACTTAATAATACAAAAGTCGTAAAATTATCACTTTCGAACACACCTTTGATATATTTAGTTTTGATTTTATAGTGTTTTACTGCTTTAAATTCCGCATAACTTGAACTAACAGGAGTATTAGAAAAACATAGTGTTATATCTTGTTTTAAACATGAATTTATACTTGTATTTTGATGTGTTTAAAATTATTAAAAGCAATATTAACATCGTGTAAAAATTTCATTATTTTTATTTCGTTTTTTTAGATGTGGATAATGAAAGAGTTAAAGAGATCGTCATGTTTTTATTTTTCTATTTATTAAATTAGTAAATCATAATTAAAAGGATCATTAATGCCCATTTGAATATGAATACATTTAATGGAAAATCTTAGAACTTCGATGAAAGGGGGGTATGTTCAGCAAGTAATCTTCTGTCAGATCCACCAAATAAAGCTTAATTGAATGTTAAACATGTATATTACATGAGACTATACCAAAATTTAGAGATGTTGCAGATATATTTTCTCCCCTCCCCCCACCAACCCCCCAAACACACTATGGGACCTATATAAAGATATTTTTAAGCATGTAAATATAGGAAATTACAATTGTTTACTAACTGAGTATTATGTTTAAAATGTACGTTATAATAAATTACCTCAATTAAAAGGGAGTTTAGCAGCCTCTTTGCATGAAACTATTTATTTTAAATTATGGCTGTGTTAAATTTAAAATGTAATCTTTAAATTATTTTTTCTTTTGCTGTTAAAGTCATGTAAATACTAGGAAATTTCCTTTTTTACCATCTACTTATTTAGTGTACTTTAATAAATGGTAGTAAAATAAAATATTTTTTTTTTGGTCGAATTGTCGTGAGATAAGTAAATTGCAATTTGTACAATAAATTTTCATATACTGAGATAAAAAGTTTGATATGTGGATATTTGACCAGACTGTGTAAAAAATTACAGCCTATAAAAACTAGCCCATTTATTCAGTTATTATTTAAATCAAAATTTTCATACAATGCGTAAACATTTTTATGTCGTTTTTGTTTTTAAAAACAAGGATTATTTTTCTAATATATATTTTTTTTCGATTTTTTATTTATTTACAATAAGGCCTGAAAATCATGTTTTTTAAATTTTAGTAGATTTTTTTTTATTAATATGAAAGGATGTTATAGATTATAATGATTATATACAATTTTCAGAGTTAAAAAATAAGGAGTAGGGGGTATGGTTTCCACGGGCGGCAAGCAACGTTGGACACCTTTGAGGCATGGACTCAATGAGGCTATTAATGACGAGTTGGGATATTCTGCCCCACTCTTCCAGAAGAGTTCTTTCCAGTTGTTGTTGGCTGCCAGAAACTCGTCTTCCTAGAGCGTCCCAAACGTGCTCGATTGGATTCATGTCTGGAGAACATACTGGCCATTCCACTCGAACGATTCCTTCCTCGAAAAGGAAATCCTCCACCAGGTTTGTAAAATGTGGCCTGCAGTTATCGTCCATTAAAATGAAGTTATCTCCGATTGCTGCAGCGTAAGGGACTACAATAGGTCTGAGGATCTCATCCCTATATCGGCGACCAGTCAGTTCTCCATCTCAAATGATGTAGAGGTCAGTGCGCCCGTCAATGGAGATGCCACCATACACCAACACTCCTCCACCACCAAATCTGACACTTTCGTGCACGAACGCAGGATTATTCCTACTGCCACGGTCCCTCCAGATGAAAATACGTCTATTATCCGGATGCACAGAAAAACGGGACTCGTCAGAAAACAGAATATTGCTCCATTCATTTCTCCTCCAGTTGACATGCTCGGTTGCCCACTCCCTGCGGTCGCGACGATGCCTTGATGTTAATCTAAGACATACCATTCGTCGGCGAGCATACAGACCTACAACATGGAGCTGGTTTCGGACAGTCTGAGTTGAAATCGTGGTGCCTGTAGCCGAACGAAGGTGTTGGTGGAGAAGAGTAGCGTTCATGTTTCGGTGTCTCCGAGCTGTTAACGTTAAATACCGATCTTCATTGGGCGTTGTTGCCCGTCTACGACCTTGCCCTGGTCTTCGACTTGCACATCCACTCTCTAAAAAACGGTTCCAGATCCTGGAAATGACACTTTGTGACACTCCAATGGCTTGCGCCACTTTGGCTTGAGTTTGGCCTCTATATAACCTACCAACAATTCTCCAAGCTTCTGAATCTGTCAAATGACTTCGCTGAGACATCGTACTCATCGAAACAAAGCAATCACTGAATGCCGATCATCCTTGTCTTCATTCTCTTTTATCCAGTTGAAAGACAAATTTCATTCGCTGCCACTGAAGCGGCGTTTTTGACGTTGAATTAAAAATTTGCATACTCCACAGTTTGAAAACTAGAAAAATTTGCATTTGTGATTCTCTTCTTCTATTTTCGGCAAAAAAATTCGTTTATATCTTTATTTTATATAAAACTTCAAATATCCTTTAATTGTTTTGAGCAGTGTATTTAAACTTTATGAAACAAAAATGAATAAAACTTTAAATCTAGACCTTATTAAGAACTATTATTTGAATTATTATTTTCTTCACCTGGAATGATGTATGGAATAAATAGATTGTTATCAGATGGTAATTTGGTATTTTGTATTCATGTAAAAAATTCAATATTTTTTTCAATTATCAATGTAGTAGTTTAAAGAAATGCGTCTTTTAAACATCGTTATTATCTAAAAATTCATTATTAATAAATAATTTTTTATTGTCACTTTCCAAAAAATAAAATAAATAATGTCTTTAGAAAATTTTATTCAAATCGAAATTCGTTTCTTAATCATTTATTTTTAACTGATGTAGTAATCTGTTGAGAGCTAAAATATCAAATAAGTGAAACTAAAAAAAAATCATAAGACTTGTTATACATTAAAGAACTAACACTTATTTATAACTTTGATTTTTTTTTTCAATTGCTGTTATGAATAATTCAGTCCTCAATCGCCATTTGAAATGTCACTAATTCATGCTACTAACCCGTTTACATAATCACTTTTTTAAGCATGCATATTGAAACATCATTGTACATACTTAAAATAATATTTTAATTAAATGTATTTTTTATTTACTTTTCTTCTTAATTAGTCTGAATTTCGTGACAGTTAAAAATAGAAGTTATGTAAATTTTTCTCTCAAATTAAAAAAGATTTATTTTTCTATATTTTAAAGATATACAATGCCAGAGAATTTGAGCTTATTCATCGAAACTTGCTTTTTATTAATATATAGAAATTGGTTAAAAAATACATCGTTATTCTCAAAAAAATTGTATTTGCAATATTCTAGAATTTCAAATTTCATATAGCTAGAAATATGAATGCTCTAAAAAGAATATTTCCTATAGAGACTACTTCCTACAGGAACAAAAAATTAATATCATTTTCGAAAGATGATATTTTATTTTTTTAATACATACATTCGAATGATTTTCCTTTTCAACTTTTCATCTCTATGAAAACTTTCAAACCTCCAATAAAATAATTAACTCAGAAAATATAATTGGTAAGGTAGTTAAATAATATTTCCCTTATTAAAATTATAGTATCAAAATTATATCAGTAGTACAAATTAATGAAAATGGTATGGTGAATAACTAAATATAGCTCTGCATCATTTAAAAATGTATTTATAAAATGTTGTGTCAATTTCTACAATCAGAAAACATTTTTTGGTTAAAGCTCAAACATCAATTACATTCTAGAATTTTAGTTGAATAGTGGGATATTAATCAGAAAAAAATATGTAAATGTTAAATCACTAAATTATTAAAGAAAATAATAATATATATTTAAATAAATAAAATTTAGTTAGAATTCTTTTGTCATTTTATACCTTTTAACTTTTTAATTGTTAAACTAAAAGCGACGAAGGCTACCTCTCGCATATTATTATTACTTATTAGCATTAGACTTATAACTGAAATGCTATTAGTTTAGTTTCATAATTATAATTTTGAACCTAAATATATGATCATTTTTAAAAGAATTCCAATTCTGGTAGAATTAGCATATCCATGAGAATTTATCGTGCTAGTGATATGAGACAAGATTATTTTACTTGTTATCAGTAATCATTTATTAATAAAATTGTGATAAGATTGAAAAATATTTATTATGATTTTCGACACAATAATAAGGTTCTAACAGCCGTTTTATTTTAAATATTTGACATTGGAAAGTTCTATTTGAATCTATGAAGATATTCCTGAATTGGAATGACGTTATATGTAATTTACTTCCACTTGCAAAAGAGAATAATTTAATTCTATCACAAATTGTCAAAAACAGCCAGAATCTTATCCAAAAAAGTCATTTTAAAACGGCTATTAGAACCTTACTAAGATCAGATGACGTATTTATGACAAGAATACAAAAACAGAATTTGCACAAAATTATATTACATTCTTTTAGAAATCTCAGTCTAGAGAAACGACAAAATTAGAAATGAGATTTTACACTACATTTTCTTATTCAAGATATTGTTTTATGGCTTACAAAACATAATTTGCATTGCGCCCTCTTATTAGTCGAATTTCATGTGTAAGTTATGCCTGAAATTTAAGCATATTGTACATAATAATGTTTTGTATGATTTTTAAAATGAACGAAAAAAATTATTTAAAATGATAAAATTTAAAAGAAATTTATTTAAAAAATAAGAGCAATACATTTTTAATGTAATTATTATTTATAATTTTTTATAAATTTTTTATAAGCATGCATGCTAATGAATTATATATGAGGAGCCCAGAAGCCATGGGGTATAAATGACAAAATTGAAAAAATTGAGTTAAGTGCACAGGGTATCTGGAAATATGCTTTTTTCATTTCAGGTAAAGAAATATAGGTCATTTTCTTATTATTTGCTGAGTTATAGAGATAAACCACTTTTTTCGAAAGACAAACAATATTGATTAATTATACATTTAAAGAAAATTGTACTCTATTTTTTTAACAGTTATTGAAATGAGAGCTCAAAGATTAGAATGCAACAAGCAGATGTTTCCTATTTCAATTTAATGAATTGTTATTGATGTTCCAATTTAACATCAATTATCTTTAAACTCAATTTACTCCAAATCGACATTTTGTCACTTGTACCCCTTGGCTTCTGGCTCCTCATATATAATGAATTACATATACTATTTAAATCGTTCATAGTTATATTATAAAATGGCTTTTAAAACTTTTTTTTATGCATACAATTTTTCCTCTTTTATAATACTTTCTTTTTGCAGAGTATGGCAAAATATAAAACCGGAAGAAATTTTGACGAGATTCTTTCTCCCAGTTCTGTTTCCGGCATCTGATGTAACTGACGGATACAGTTTTCCTGACCGTTTGACTCGTTTTTCATCGATTTGTAACTTCCATTTCGGATAGCGGACCATGTATTTCAAGGCAATAAATTTATTTTCAGTATATTTTTGTCTATGAAAAACTATTAAATTTCAAATACAAGATAGCTTGTCAGCGTTACATTTAAGTATGTTTTGAAAATTCACTTATTTATGTATGTATTTGCAGACTTTAAGTTATTAGTTGTTGATTCGTTTTTGTTGTCAAATATATTTTAAATTACATTAGTATGTCTTACATTTCAAACGCTGAGAATCAGTTTTTAAATTTATTTTTAATAGTTTGAAAAAGGCGTTTAATAGGACGTTGTTTCCTCTAAGGAAATAATTGTAAGAAAGAAATTAACCATTACAAGTATTGGCAAAACACATACAAACTATAATCCAAAGTCGGCATTTTTCTTCATTTTAAAAAATTTCAAACATTAGATGTTAATTATTTATTCCTATTAAATATAATTTATTCTGGCTTTAAATTCGTTTAGTGAATTTGAACAAATTATGAGATTTTAAATGTATTCAAAAGACCAGGTTGTTTTTTAGTCATCAGCTCTGAGCTTTATAATCGACCGATTTTGAGAATTATTTTTTTTTAAATGAAAGCTATTTATATGTAGTGTACCCATTTTAGCAATTGTTTTAATTAATTTCCATTTTTATATTTAATTTTTAATTTTAAAAGCTTTTTTATGAAATTTCTTAAATACAATGACAGCCGGATTATTTCGAAAGCTGCAGATAAAAGAAAAAAATGAAAAATATTCAGGCGCGTGACTTTTTGAATGTATGTTTGAATTTTCGAGTTAAATTTCGGCAAAAAATATTTATACACGTGTACTTTATTTTGAAAAGTGAATAAGAATTCACATTTACTGTGACGTCACGAGTATAATGCATATTGGGATATTTTATCTTTATGCATTTTACTTTTATTGAAGTCATTTTTTTATTATTTTGATGAAATGGAAAATATGTTTTTATGCTTTAATGCAAGCATGTTAAGTGTAAATCTATGTAGGGGAGAGGTCAGGACGTTTGAACAATTCTTTAGAAAATCAATACATTTCTTATTTAAACTACATTTATTGCATTTTAAATTTTACATATTATTAACAATGCATTTCTTTATCATATAAACCAGAAACTTTAAAGTTTTCTATATAAATAAATAAGTTGTAAGGCTTTAAAAAGTTGGAAGATTTTTGTTTAAACCTGCCCCATGTACCTTTGAACAAACAAGGGGCACCTTCGAACAAATGAAAATAATACAAAAATATTGACATTTTTTTTAATAAAAAATGCATATGTTTCAGAAATACCAAGTAATATGACTAAAATTAAAATAACTAGATTTTATTTAATTTCCTAATTTTTTTATTATTTAACAAAATTCAAATCAATCAAAGTTGATGTCAAAACTCATTGTTGAAACAACACACAGTGCCTCTCCAGTTATGTTTGGTTGTGAAAACTTTTTTACAATGCCCTTGAAATGCACCAATGTGATATCGGATGTTGAAACTGTTGTTAGCTTTCGTTTTTTCAAAACTAAGGGATATAGGGTTAGGGTTTGTAATGATTCTTATTCTTATGATATTCCGAGTTTGTGGTTAGAATTACTTAATAAATATTTAGAGGGTGAGTCTAATAGGGGCAGCCGCGGTGGCATTGGCTATTCACGATCATAGGGGCGCAAAATTTATTGTTTTGGGTTTTTAAATTATATTTATATCCAGTGTCATTTAGTTTTCTACTTATATTAATATTAATTTTATACATATTAAATTTAATATATGATCAAAATATATTATATTTATATGCCGCGGTGGCAATGGCTATTCACGATCATAGGAGGCGCAATGTTTTGTGTTTTGGTTTTTAAATTATATTTATATCCAGTGTCATTTAGTTTTCTACTGATTTTATGTGTTATGAATACGGTTCTTATGAATGAACCGAAACATGTCAACTTTTTAATTTTTTATTTGTGACACCTGTTCTAAGTAAATAAATATGAAATGTTTTTTATACGTGATATCTGATACTTCTGGAAAATTAAAATTTTCATTCAGTCTTTTTATAAAGAAACTTGAGATAAAATTCGGTTTTATAAGTTATGAAAACGAGAAATAATGTTTAAGAAATTGAAAATGAAATAGTCTTTGTTAGACAAAATTCTTAAATCACGAATCATTATTGTGTATCCGGGATTTGCAATTATCCAATAGATGAATGCCATCATCAATTTAAATTTGAAACTTCCAACCACAGATACATCCAGACATCGTAATCTATGTATGCAGTAAGGGGGGGGATTATTATAGTAAAAGTCCGTTTTCTTCGACATTCCTAATTAACATCATTTCATAATTTTCCAAAAATAATAATATTTAGATGCAACTCTTTACTTAATGATTTTAAATGTTCAAAGATGCATCAATATTTTTGTTCAATGGTGCCCCATCAGATGGAGTTCAAGATGACAATTGTTTACCCAATTCGGCTGAAGAATTTGAATAAACAAAGTTTATAAATTAAAGCGAACATCTTTATTTAAGTATTGAAAAATAAATTAAAATTTTAGAGATACAAAACTGTCAAAAAATGTCTTACAACTTTATTTTATTATATTTAGATTCAGGACGGAGAAAAATACATATCTAGCTTAGACAGCACTGTTCATGCAAAATGGTGCAGGTTTGTATACTTATTGCATTGAAGCTGTAGGAATGTACTGCCACATGCATTCTTTTAAAATAACATATTTTAAGGAAAATATTTAGAGTGTTCAAAGGTGCCCACAGTTCAAAAGTGCGCCCCCCTCTCCCCTATATAAAATACGTGTAAAAAGTTGTTTTAGGTGTAAATGGCTGCATGCTTAGTTTTAAATGTATTTTTACCTCGATACATAAAAAGAGGAAAAATAATCTTGTGGCGTCAAAATGACGTAATTTTCATTGCTTTTTTTATTTCTTGATTTAAATGATTATAATTAGAGACTTTAGTGATAATTTCATCATGATAACATGTTCACTCTCGTTTTAAAAAATAATAATTTTAGGTAAAATGCATTCATTTTTAATAAAAAAATTGGAAAACTAAAGAATTTCAAAAAAGTTAAAAATAATAAATAATGCTTTTACAATATTATAAAAAAAATCTTGATGTACGGTTTATATTCTATAGGATTATTTTTTTTAATTTATTACGAATTTATTTAACAATTCTTTATTATCGACAACGCGGTGGAACCCGTCAAAATTCGAAGAAAGGAAATCTTTTAGGAAGAACTGTTTCATTGATTTATAATAAATTTACAAAATTAGTAACAGCAAAAAATGCATCTGATATTGGTCAATCTAACCCTCAAAAAAATATTATTGTAAGCTAAAATTAGCAAAATGCTATAAAATTCAATTATCCAATTTATTAAACATGTAGCGACGTTTATTTTCCTGATCTGAAAAATGGAAACTGAATCATTGTTCAGTTCAGTGTTGTAGCGGGAATAGGAATGTTGGAATGGGATAAGAACATTTCAGAGTTTTAGTGGATAGCGAATGGAATGGGACATTGGCGTCCTCCGGTCTTGTATGGCATGCTTTTGGCGAAAATGCAGATTGCTGAAGAACTCAGTGGAACTTTTCGATTACTTGCTGTAAGACTTCGTCGATGAAGTGTCGCGTTGTTAAAGGCCGTGGATCGGCCATCAAATATAATATTTATTATATTTTATTTACAATATGTTATTTAAACAATCGAGTTTTTTATATGTTTAATAAAGATTTATTTTGTTTAAAAGGAAATGTGTAATCACAGCTCACCTGCAATTCACAACAAAAAATTCACAAAAGAAAAAAAAACAAAAGAAAAACAAAATTCACCGGACTTTATAACAGACGATATTTTGAAATTATATAAGCATTTTGATTTGTATTTTTTTATTTTAAGTGAAAACGGAGTGATTCTGTTGCCACAATTAAAAAATTGATAAGTTTATTTAAAAATTATAAAAAAAAATTAATATCTCAAAAATGAATTAAGATACAGCTTGGAAAGATATTCCATTTAAAAGTACATTTTTTTCTATACGGCGGCGTTGTAAAAATTTCAAGTCTACGATGTTTAGAAATGTAAAATTTGTAGTACCGACAATTGCAAAATATAAATTGCATGGGAAAGTGTTGCGCATTTTATTTTCTATTTTTTTTTTCAATTTTAAGAGAAAATTGAGTGTTTCTGTTGCCACAATTACTAAATTGGTACTAAGAACTATAAAAAAAAAGTTAATATCTCAAAAATGAATTTAAATACAGCTTTTAAGCAAATTGCATTTAAAAATAAATTTTTTTCTCCATACGGCGGTGCAAAAATTTAAAATGCGCGATGTTTAGAAGCGTAAAATTTGCAGTATCTAAAATTGCAAAACCGAAATTGCTGAGGAAAGTGTTGCCATTCGCAAAATGGCGTATACATTTCGCACAGATACGTTTGGCCTTTAAAATATAGCAGTCCAATTTCTTTCATTGTGTAAGCAATGGAATTCTCTGTTGTCAAAAAATACAAGTCTATTTTAGAACAGCAGCCATTACCCAATAATAATTTTTAGAAATGTATAACGGTGGTGGCAATGGGCATCACTATCGCTTTCAAGTTTACCTTATTTACATTACATCTAAATCTAATTATTGTAAAATTTCAATTGTTACACGATAAAAGAGGAATAAAAATAACTTTAAAATAAAATTTATTTGAAAACTGACTCTCATTTTAGTAATATTTTAAATTATTTTCAAGCTAGAATAATTTTTAAAATCTCTTTCAACCAACAACTATGAGAAAAAAAAATATTATGTTTATTAAAATATTTTTTGAATCACATTATGATAAGTATTATATATCATCATTTTCTAATGATCTATTGGGTATGTTACTTTGTAACAAGCAAAGTATCCTATTTGTGGCAATGGCTAAGCCATCCCGATTATGGAAAAGGAATGAGGAAACCGCGCAAAGAAAGTATTAGTCGAAAGTATTAAAATTCTTTTTCATCTGCAAATTAGCCAAATATTATTGAGAAATATTTTCCCTTTTTTTGTATAAAAATTAATTAGCTTGAAACATTGAATGAGTTTCAGAGAAAATGAAATTGAAAGAAAAATGAATTGATGAGGACATTTTAGAACTTATTTTTAACGTGGAATTTCGACAAATTTCATTTCGTTTATTTTTAAAAGGGTTTATCAAGAGGTATTTTCTAATTGTGAAAAAATACTTTTAATTTTTATTTGTGTTTTATTTTCATTTTGCTTAAAATAGTTTTTAAATATAACATTTAATTTCTAAAATAAAACACAGATAACTGTAAACAAAAGAAAATGTGTTTTTGGTCAACTACCTTTATATATAGATATACTATTCTAATATGAATAAAACTAGTTAAAGACTAACTTGAACATAATCTTTTTATTGCATTTTTTGTAATTATTAACAAATGGAATATATTTCACAGTACTCAATTTTTTTCTTATAATTTTTAAACACACAACATATAACAGTAAATACGACATAATAAAGCAAGCTATAATGAATTGAATGTGCATACTTTCGCAATTACAATACATAAATTTTTAACTTACAATTTCATCATCATGTTTAAAAAAAATTCCACAACATAAGTTTGAACTTGAATTTTTATACTAAATAGTGTTTACTCTATTATTTCTGAAAAGTCATGTATCTACATTTAGCTTGTTGTTCTAATGCAAACCTACACACTTAGTCATATTCAAATTAATATGTCCAGCCTAAAACCTTTATTATGAGAACTCTCATCGTCTTCTATATTAACATATGTATATTTAAATCTAAGCACATAATACTCATCACATTTATCAGTTGTCTGATTACAGGACACTGCTTAGATATTCAAAGGCCAAATTATTCATAATATGTGAGTTAACAGTCTGCTGTTAACATGAATTCTATGTCGTTAGATATCAGCAGCTGAGACACAGTTAAGAACATTGTAATAGAAATCAGCTATTAGCGGGTGAGCATGTATGTAGGAATAGTTATGTTCAATCTAAATACAAAAAGCATGACTCTGCTTCTCAGATAAAATTTTTGCTTTTCAAAAAATACAAAATCTTTTCTTTATTGTAATTTATTCACCTTTTGTTTTCGCGGATGAGAAACTAAATAATCGCATGTTTTTTAAAAAAATACTGCTAATTTTTAGAAAGTAATTAAAAATATTTTTCAACACACACACACACACACAAAAAAAATCAAAAGAAAATGGGCAAAAGGTAATTTATAATCTTATTCTGTTTATAATCTTATCACTATAATAGTCTCTATAGTACTGAACATTCTATTTCTTGTTGAATTTTTTTGTAATTATTAATAAATGGAAAATATTTCACAGTTCACATTTTTTTTCTAATAATTGTCTTTATTTTTAGAGATGTAACATATAAGAGTAAACACGACATTCGCAATCTGTAATATATTGAATGTGTATATTTTAGCAATTGAAATGCGCAGATTTATAACTAACATCTGCACCATAATATTAATTTTTTTTTCACAACATGTTTTCTTCCTTAAGTTTTTGTACACAATGGAATTTATTCCATTATAGCTGAAAAGGATATGTATCTGAATCTAACATTTTAGTCTAATTTAATCTTACACACTTATTCATATTCAAATTAATAAGTGATGCCTAAAATCTTTGTGATGAGAAATCTCATCGTCTTGTATATTAACATATATCTATTTAAATTTAAGCACATGCTACTCATCGCATTTATAAGTAGTCTGATTACAGGGCACTGCTTAGATATTCAAAGGCCAAATTATTCATACTACGTGAGTTAACTGTTTACTGTTAACATGAATTCCATGTCGTTAAATATCAACAGCAGACACACAGTTAAAAACACTGTAATTGAAATCAGCTGTTAGTGGGTGAACATGTATATAGGAATAGTTATGTTCAATCTAAGTACATAAAATATGACTCTGCTTCTCAGATAACATTTTTGCTGGTAAAAAAATACAAATTCTTTTCTTGTAATTTATTCATCTTTTGTTTTCGCAGATGAAAAACTAAACAATTGCATGTTTAAAAAAATACTGCTAAATTTTAGAAAGTAAAAGAAGATCTTTGAACACACATAATAGAAAACCAAAAGAAAATGGGAAAAGAAAAAAAAAGTAATGTCTGTTTATAATCATATCCTATAGTAGTCTCTGTAGTACTGAACATTCTATTTTTATAGAATTTTTTGTAATTATTAATAAATGGAATATATTTCACAGTTCACATTTTTTTTTTCTAATAATTGTCCTTATTTTTAGAGATGTAACATATAAGAGTAAACGCGACATTCGCAATCTATAATAAGTTGAATGTATATATTTTAGCAATTAAAATGCGCAAATTTATAACTTACATCTTCATCATAACGGTATTTTTTTCCACAACGTATGTGTTCTTACTTAAAATTTTGTAGAAATTGGAGGTTATTCCATTACATCTGAAAAAGTTATGTATCTGCATTTAACATTGTAGACTAATGTAATCCTCCACTCTTATTCATATTCCCTATACCAAATTAATAAATGCAGCCTAAAATCTTTTGTAAAGAGAAATGTCATAGAATTGTATACGAATATTTTTATATATTTATATCTAAGCACATGCAACGCATCACATTTATCAGTAGTCTGATTACAGGGTACTGCTTATAAATTTAAAGGCAAAGATTTTTATCATACGTGAGTTAACAGTTAACTGTTAACAATAATTCTAAGTCTTTAAATGTCAGCAGCTGTGACAAAGTAAGGAACACTGTAATAGAAATCAGCTATCATTGTGTAAGGATGTTAGTAAATTAGTTATGTTGAATAAATGTTGAATTATGTTGTATATAAAACATGATTATGCTGATGAGATAAACTACTCTCGATATAAAAAAATACAAAATTCTTTCTTTATTGTACTAATTCTCCTTTTACTTTCAGGGATGAAAAACTAAATAATCGTATAATTAAAATCGCAAAAAAAGAAGAAAAAATGTTAGAGAAAGGCGTTTTTGCTCTTAGCGATTTTTTGCACCAATCGAGAGAGGAGCGAGACTGAAAAAGGAAAGAGTTCCAAGAGGCAATTTTCAATTTCCGTTTTTCCGAGAATTTGCATTTTTTGCGACAGTAAATAATTAATATGTTTTAAGAAATATAAATTTGTAAATAGAACTAGTATTAATAAAAATATGAAAATGAGGGAATTAGCATTTGAACAATATTTATTCTTAATGTTCTAGTATAATTTTCTAATTTTAAATTTTAAAATTTTATTGGATGAGCTGTTTCTAATTTAGTATCAGCTGGACTTGAATAATTAAATAAGGATTCTTGATTTTCCTGTGTTTCGTTGCTGTTTTTTTCTTCTTTTGCAGATAATATGTTGGTTAAAATTTCAGTAAAATACTTTTATTCGTTTTATTAACAAAACCCAGAATGAGCATTATGATGTAGAATCACATATAGTTTTCTTAAATTATACATTTTTTCTAAATTACAGTTAAAGCTAATCTTTAATTAAATATCTATTTTATCTTAAAGTTTTATTTCGATCCCACAATAACTTTCCGTTCAAAAGAAAAGAAAGAAAAACATTTAGCATTTGCCTTATTACTGAAAAACGGCTGTCAGATAAAGAGAATTCATTAAGATGCGTATTTCACCCTTGCTGGAAACAAATAAAAAAAAAGAATAAATATCGAATGTGTTTGCGGTCAGTAAAATTTCATTTTCTCTCTGCGTAATGTTGAGCCTAACTCCTTTATTACATAAAAACTTTTCATGTACATGCTCTGTGTTTTGTCTATTGATAACATTCTCCCAAAACAGACCTATAACGTACGATTTTGGCGCGAATTCTTTTTGGCGTATTTTTTTAGGACTGCCCATTTCTGGGTGTCCTGCATTAAATTCAAAATCATCTTAATTGTTGAAGCGTAACAGAAAATTTCATGGTTATGATATCATTCACTTCTCATATGCTTAATGTCGCCAATTCTATGATGCAAATGTGTGAATTCTGAATGAGAAATTCAATTACCTCGCCCTCGCTTCACGGACTCAGACATGTAAAGAAGGTCTCTTAAAAATGCTTACAGGCACCATCCCTAACTATTTCTGTAAGAAAAGATTTAATTTTTATAACTCTACTTCAAATAAACAAGTTCTCAAAAAGCATTTATTTTATTGATCACAGCCTACAACTCTAGCGAATGCATTTTAAAAAGAACCTGCTCAAGAATAATACTTTAAAATACAAATCTACAGTACAAGCATGTCTGATAAATTCTGCAAGAGAAACTTTAAAAACGCTTCGAATTTTACTTACCTTTTAGTGAGAGAAAGAAAACACATACTTCTACTGAAATATTACACCAACCAGATCAATCCATTTCAAGTGGTGTAGAAAATATTTTGTTGGTCGCTTGACCATTTTTGAAAAATCTAATTTTGTTTTAGAAGAATCGTAACGTGATGGAAGTTCAAAAGGACTATTATTTAAATTTTACTATTTTTTGTTGACACATGGCAGCCCTTTTTGTTTCGTCGTGTGGAGTGATTTTCTCACATACTAGGGTACACGAAATTGTAAATATCTCGTCTTCTATAATTCCAATTTCAATGGGGTTTTTTAGTAATATGTTCAGAATAAAATAGGCTAAAGGTATGATGGTAGAATAGTTTTAATAAAAATTCTTTTTGGTGAAATTTTAACATAAATTTTAAGATTTTTTCCAAAATCTGTTCGTTTAGAAAAGGGAGATTTTTCACGCAAGAAAAACTTTCAACATGACACATTATTTTTTTACATATAGATCAAACGTACTTCCACTCATACATCAAGTCTCAGATATGGAAGTTTATTCTCTTTGCAAAAGTAATTCCGAAATTTCTCAAAAATGTAGAAAATTCCGATTTTTATGGTTTTGATACCTTTGGTGGGGCAAGCGATTGAAATCTGAAATTCTGGCCTTTGATAGTATGTTATGGTAGTGTCATGTACAAAAAATTTGAAGAAGGAGATTTGACTACAAGCTGAGATATGACATGGATAATATGTGAAAAGCACACTGCCAAATTATCGCAACTTAATATGTATTTCTTCAAAGTTCAAAAATATTAAATTAATTATTGATGGTGCAAAGTTAAATGTTAATAACAAAGATATTCATCAAATGCTTGTGCGTGATTTAAACAATTCAGAATGTATGCTAAGTCAATGCATTATTTGTCCAGATGAAGAAAATCTACTAAAGATGCTATTGGGTCAATCCATTTCAAGTGGTCTTCAAAATATTTTTTTTTTTTTTTTTTTTTTTTTTTTACCATTTACAAAAAAAGGAAATATTTGTGCAACAGCCCTAACATGATGGAAGTTCAAAATGACTATCATTTTAATTTAACTATTTTAAATTTGTGCATGTTGACTATCTTTGTTTCATCGTTCGCAGCAATTTTCTCACATTCAAGGGTTTACGAAATTATAAATGTCTCATCTTTTTTTTCTCCAATTCAAATGGTGTTTGCAGCAAATTATTCAGAATAAAATGTGCTAGAAGTGTAGCAATAGAAAACTTTACTTAAATAAATTCTTATTTGGAAAATTTTAGCAATATTTTAAGATTTTTTTCGAAAATCTGACCGTTTACAAGTGAAAATGTTTCATGTATGGAAAACTGACAACATGACACAATTTTTTTTTTACAAATAGGTAAAAAATACTTGTACTCACACTCAAGTTCCAGATCTGGGAGTTAATTTTTGTTTCCGAAAAAAAATAAAAATTTGTCAAATATTTCGAAAATCACACTTTTTGGGCTTTGATATATCTAGTGTGGCACGATATAAAAATCTGGAATTCTGGTCTTTAAAAGTATTTTATAGTAGTGTTATGCTAAAAAAAAATTCAAGAAGGAGATTTGATTACAAGCTGAGATACGGTGATTAGAAAATGTAATGAAATGCTATTACAAATGCATCAGGAGGAGGTCTTTTTATTAGAATATTTATACATAAAATATCGATTGTTGAAAACAGTTTAATAACAAATGTTTAATTTACTAAGATAATATATGTGCCCAACAAACAGCTGATAAATATCTCCACACTATTTACGAGAGATATTATGAGCTCGACCAGTTCCTGTTCTCAGCTCCATAGGGTGATCTTTCTCAAAATTTTATTTAAAGCCTCCCAAGTCGTGTTATCTCATGTTAACTTGAATGAAGTTCTTGATCCTGCTGGCCCACAGAAATGAACTTTGAAATCACTATGTTCAAGGCTCACTCCATTAATAATTCCAAGATTCTTATCATACACACATGCAACAATGTTTCTGCAGTATAAACTTTTAAAGTTCTTTGGATATCTTTATTTCCTGAAAATTACTTGATGTTAATGTATGGTAACATCGTATAATATTTTCATTTACAGGAACATACTTATGAAAGAACGAGTTTCAGAGACTGGTAAGCAGTATTGAAATCGATCATAAAATTCATTTGCATACTTGGTCGTTTTTTGCACTTGCAACGTACATGGACGTAATTGAGGGAAGTTTTTTGTCACAAATATTAAACATACCTTAAAGAGATAGGATTTAATTTTTAGCTGTCATCTGTAGGCTCCTTTTAGCTACTTCTCTCTTTGTAGTTCTTCCCATCCCATCACATACATTTTCCCCGTAACTAGTCCCAAAAAAGAACCACTCTGCTTGAAGACAAAAGTCTTTCTCGTGATGATAAAAATTTAGAAAATTACATTTATTTTTGTTGAAGGTATTAGGGTATCCGTCAATAAAATAGAAGATCTTTGATACTGATGAGACAGTACTTTTTATGTCATTAATCCCGTGTTTTTGGAATGTATGGACTGTGATGGCATCATGTGTAATATAATCACTGATAAGGAAAACAAACTTGTAATCTTGCATGTATCATAAGAGCAATATTTCTATAATGATATACAAAGTGATAGACAGTGGCCTGCTTCTTCACCCAGTGAAAATTTTGTATTTCTTCTTGAATGACACGTGTAAAATTTTCAGAAAAGTTACGCACTTGTATGCATTCGGAATCCAGTAGATTTTGTTTCTTGTGCTTAAGAAATATTGATTGAATTTTACACACATAATGATGTTTCTTCAAAACATATAGTTTTTTTGCAAAAATTTTACAAAATTCTTCCATAGGTTTAAAAATTGAAACCATGTTCACTCGATCAGTTGCATCCCATCGTCTGCAATTTACATTTTCTGAAAAGTCTTCTGAGTCTGTAAAATAACGCACACACTACACAAATTATTCCATAGGCACTGATTATATTAAAAAAACACTTTATTGAAAGAATAACACTCACTCGCAGCTCACTGCTGCATTATCGTCTGCATTTCTCAAACACAACTTTGGAATAATAATATAAAAAACACTTCACTTCTTTTCACTTTCTGGACACTGAGATTTTAATTATAGGTAGCACGGTATCGTCTGCCTACATGGAACATACCGGCCCCCATTGACATGTTTCACATTCAATAATAACTCTTTTTTTTTACCAAGTACACTAATTACACAAATAAATACAAAAGGTCACTATATATGTTTACTCAAATATAAAATTGAAAGAAAAAACAATATAACACTCACAGATATATATATATTTATCTTTTATCTTTTTTTTAAGTACTATGGTTTTCAGGCATAGGAAAATACATAATTTACTAATCGATCTTTTAAAAATTCCATTCTGAGTTTTTACCTGAACTACGCGAAATTTCTCATCATTACCGTAATATACTTCAATAATTCTGCCTAATGGCCACTTATTGTTTGGTGTATTTTCCTCTACTAACAACACTAGATCTCCTATTTTTATATTATCCTTTTCAATTCTCCACTTACCAAATCTTACAATTAATTTCAATTATTGTTTAAACTAAATAGAACTTTAATTTTTAAATTTAATTTTTTAACAATTGATAAATAAACTTTTTAGTCTTTGCTTTAAATATCACTTAAACTTTAGTGCTAAACAGAAATATTAGAAAGAAGATAAAAGTGATTAAAACTGCTAGTATCCTACTGATGTTAAATCCTATCAAAATCCCCCTCTTAACATTTTTATCTAAAAAGAAGCGGCGACTACAAGAATTTAAAATACATCACTATAGTTTTAATCCTCTTAAGGATAGCCTAGCACACTAGTGCATCCTGACGATGTCCATATTTAGAACAAAAAAGGATAACATCTTAAAAAGACCATTATCTCAACAGCACTTAATCACCTGTACACTAACTCCAAATATATTAATAAATCTTTAATGAAGACACAATAACGGGGAATAAACAATAAAAAATAGCCAAAGTTCCAGCTCAGCCCAACACCCAAAATATTCAAATATATTTATACACAAAATGAAAACTTTTATATAATATTTACACACATAAAAAAACAACTTTTACCAGGTAGGTAGTCACTTAAAATTACTCTCATACCAACAAGATCCACTCGATCTGGCTCCTAGGTTTTAAAACATATTCAAAAATATTGATATATACTGCTTTTATATACTTTACACACATTTGAAAAAACCCTACACATATTTCAACAAGACCACAGCATGTCAATATCTTACACTTATTAAACTTTTTCAATATTGTAATATTCACTAAACAATCTTCAAAGTCCATAATAGGAAGAAATTTCAATTATCATATACATTGATAATATTTCTTACACAATTAACTGTTTTAAACAATATAAAAATATTATTTTCACATATTGAATAAAAAGATCAAAAATCTTTAATATTCAATTATAAAATTTAAGAATTGTGGAACCCCATGATTAAATTCAAAGGTAACCAAATCTCATTTTTACAACATACAAACTTCCCGGTCTGGCATCAACACATGACTCCATTCTAAAAAATAATCCTATCCTTCACAGCAGCCAATTTCCAATAAAAACAAAGTTTCAGCTACAACATCTCCTAAGAATCCGGAGGACACAAATAATTAAATTGGTACATAAAATTCATACAACTTTCAGCGCCGTGTACACCCGGCTACCCTTTCACTCTCTCCCAATTTGCCTGGGGCCCTAGGTCTTCATACCTCACTCTCTCGAAAAACACAAAATCACATAGGCAAGAAGACAATCACAAATAAACCTCAAATAATAAACTATTGTTTCCATACTTAACAGATTAGGACAGATCAACCAATGTTGACACCAAGACCATAGAAACTCCTTATTGCCGAGAAACAGTCCACCAGTACAAAAACACTTTCACAAAAATTAGACTCTCCTCACAAGCCCTAAAACTTACACAGCTGACTGAATATACTATCACATGATTGTTTCTGTCACTCAGCGAGGAGCAAAGTTAACTTCTGAAAATCAATCCCCCTCCACTAAACACAGAAACATTTAGCAAATTTAACTTCAGTTTCAAAACAAAAATTTTCATTCCGAAAAATCTCCATTAAATATCCAAAAATTCAGCCCAAGAATTGAAAACAAGCAATTCCATGAGAGTCCATCACATACTAAACACCTCCATAGCAAAAGTTTCCAAATTCTGATTACACCAAACTTGCTTATACTCCACTATGACAACTACCTCTCAACTAACAGAAAAACTTCAGCGGATCTTCAAGCTTTCGTGGGGTGGTCATACACTATTCACTTAAGATATCCAACGCAGAAGATTCTACATTTCTGTTCACCAGAAAGGGTAAGTAAACAATTTAAATCTTTAAATGTACTGATCCCTATAATATGCTATTCTCAAAAGACATGACAATTGTACTGCCCACAACGGAAAACCTATAAAAACAACAGCAAGCTATCCACAGAGAACTTAATGTATATATTCAATACTTATTCTAATTTAATATTTCCAATTTGGGTATTTGTGTAGCACCAAGTTTCGGGATCATGCCTTTCACATTTCCCAAAATGGAACGTATCTATTGCTATTTTTGTGATTTATATTCAAAAAATATTGCAGAATTACAGAAAAACTACATACTAAATACACTATACTTAAAACAGAAATAAACAAGCATTAATTATTCATTTTATCTGTAAAAATAAATCATATTAATACATATTTCATTGAACATTTGCATACACATTTAACAGAACAAAAATAAATGTACCAGACCAAACTCGAAAATCCTAACACTTAGAATGGTGGATCTCTTCCATGGCTCTAAAACTCTAAATCAACTCTAAAACTCTAACTCAACTCTAAAACTCTAACTCAACTCTAAAACTCTAAATCAACTCTAAAACTCTAAATCAACTCTAAAACTCTAACTCAACTCTAAAACTCTAAATCAACTCTAAAACTCTAAATCAACTCTAACACTCTAAATCAACTCTAAAACTCTAAATCAACTCTAGAACTCTAACTCAACTCTAAAACTCTAAATCAACTCTAAAACTCTAACTCAACTCTAACTCAACTCTAAAACTAAATCAACTCTAAAACTCTAAATCAACTCTAACACTCTAAATCAACTCTAAAACTCTAACTCAACTCTAAAACTCTAAATCAACTCTAACACTCTAACTCAACTCTAAAACTCTAACTCAACTCTAAAACTAAATCAACTCTAACACTCTAACTCAACTCTAAAACTAAATCAACTCTAAAACTCTAAATCAACTCTAACACTCTAAATCAACTCTAAAACTCTAAAACTCTAAAAAAAAAAGAATCTGTAAAACATATTGCAAAAATTAATATTTTTATGAGAACTCAGAAAAAGAAAAAAAATATTTATCTTCGATTATAGATTATATGCACTAAATCAACGACTGGTGTAAAGTAAATAATAAAATTCATCCAGTAAATAAAAATTCAAATTTATTTAGAATATTCTGTACTTAATATACCAAAATTTTCGTGAGATCATGTTTCCCTAAATCTAACACTAATAATAAAAAACCTCCCATACTGAAAAAAAATATACTTGATTTTTTAAAACATAATGTGCTAAACTTTAAGATTATATGTAAAAAAAATACCAAACTTTTAAACTAAAAAGAATAGGACATAAACTCCAGGAAATCAGCAAGATCAAGTAAACCTCTGGAGCCATGTCACAAAACAAAATTTAAAATATTAAATTACTCAAAAATATCTATAAACTTTCATTAATAATTCATAAATCTCCGCCCGTAGACAGCACCAAAAACTGATTTTTTACCATTTAAGCACCTTATAAGTTGTTTTTAAAAACTTTAGATTTATTAAAAAATTTAAATATATAAAAGAGTCTATTAAAACATTACACACTTTATTCAAAGTTCAAATATACTCTCAAATCTTATATTTTTCAAAAATCCTCAAATGCAGGCCTGTTAATTAAAATTTTTATATATATAGATAGATAGATGTAAAATTTTTAACTTCATTATACTTAAACTTCAAAATTAAATTTAACAGTTTAAATTTAAAAATATAGCAAAACTATTAAGGTTTTAACACTTCATTTTTAATAAATATCTCTATATAATATTTTTCACATAAACTACTTAAAAATGTATCCATTTAATTATTTTCTATTAAACTAAAGAAAATCATTTAATTTTCAATAAAAAGAATTTTAAAAATTTCACTTTTACTGCAGAAGTCCTCTATCACACAAAGTACCAGAACCGATAGTTCTGTCGAGAAAATATGCAAAAACGTCATGGCCAAGTAGATTTCCAGTTTATCAGAGCTCTTGAAGGTATGCAGGATACAGTCTGTCACAACTAAGTCCATGATTCCTTGGAACAAAAGCTCATTCATAAACTCATTTCAAGCACTGTAGATCACAGTTCATGAACTCAAAACTCATCAGGATAAAGTCCTCTCAGGCACCATAAGGCATCACAGCAAAAAGTCCAACTGGGCAAAGTCGTCACAGGCTATGTAGAGCACAGTTCAAGAAACACAAAGCTGAAAGGTTCTTGTGAGCATTCAGGGCAATCAAACTTTCATACTGCCCACACACTTCACTTGCTGCACCATGACATTCACGACAAAAATGCATAAACTCCAATCTTTAGGATGCAGACCATACTCAGGTCTTATCGTCGTTCTTCACACTAATAAAATAAAACCAGCACTGTCTCTCTAGAGGCGATAAACTTTTTAAAAAATCAGCACAGTTCCTCTTATCACATCCCAGGAAAACAGACTGAAAACTTTATTCTCTCAATATGCAAAAAGTTCACTCAATATACAAAGGGCCAACTTATTTGTGCATATCTTAATCACACAATAATTTAAACAGTTCTTCTTCAGATTTAACCAACATATGACTTCTTTAATTTTAATTGGCAAAGTCGTTTCAAAGAAAATTTTCATGAAATATGAACAGCAGCATCTAAACTTCTGGCTGCTTCCAAAAAGCATAGTTCCAAAAAAAAATTTCCAGCGATCGGTATCATTTTTTTTTTTTTTTGTCAAAATATTCATTAACTCAAAACAATATCTTCTTAAACACAACACTTCCATTATTTGAGCACAACACTTCACTAATTTAAGCAGAATATTATTCGAAGACTCTCATGTTCAACGTGGACAGATCTTTAATAGAACTCTTAACATAACATCAGCACATAGTTAATTCGAAGATTATTCACTCAAATAAATAATTATTTTCATCTCCGGATCGACGGACCATGTAAAATAACGCACACACTACACAAATTATTCCATAGGCACTGATTATATTAAAAAAACACTTTATTGAAAGAATAACACTCACTCGCAGCTCACTGCTGCATTATCGTCTGCATTTCTCAAACACAACTTTGGAATAATAATATAAAAAACACTTCACTTCTTTTCACTTTCTGGACACTGAGATTTTAATTATAGGTAGCACGGTATCGTCTGCCTACATGGAACAGAGTCAAAATGTTGCAATAGCATTTCTGTTCATTTTGTTCATCTGAACAAATAGCGTATTGGCTTAGCTTACATTCTGAATTGTTTAAATCACACACAAGCATTTGAAGAAGATATTTATAACAAACATTTAACTTTGCACCATATATTATTAATTTAATATTTTGGAAGCAAGAACAAACACATAAGTTGGTTATAATAGTTTGACACTATTGTTTTCATATATTGTGCATGTCATATCTCAGTTTCTAGTCAAATCTCCCTTTTGAATTCTTTTTTATATAACACTACTAAAAAAACTATCAAAGCCCAGAATTTAATATTTTTCTCTCGTACTCCACCAGAGATATCAAAAGGCCTAAAAATGCGATTTTTGAAAATTTTGAAAAATTTTGGAATTTTTTCCGCAAAGCGATATTACCTCTCCTAGATCTGGGACATAGAATGTGAGTACAAGTGCTTTCAACTTATTTGTAAAAGAAATTGTGTCGTGTTGATATTTTTTTCTTGCATTAAGACATATCTCTTATAATAATGGATAGATTTCGGAAAAAATTTTAAAATTTATGCTAAAATTTCACCAGTAAGAATTTATTTTTAAAATCTATTCTAACGGAATGCTTTTAGCCT